>OY288108.1:38234309-38970559 GCA_958431115.1 Syrphus vitripennis
TTTAATGATAAACATTCGTCTGAAAAATTCTTTCTTCAATTTTGAGAGCAATCTTAATGGTAATGGAAAAGGATGCCTCTTTTTTACACAAGGAAAAGAAAAATTAAAATTAACAAACAAAAAAAAAAAAAACACCAAATAAAAATTGAAAACTAATTTCACAAATGTCACTTGAGTGTCCATCTTTGCACAATTACCGCTCATATTGCTAAGTAGAATTTTATTTAATAAAATAAATGTATGTTCACTGTGGCGTATGTGTTATATTTTGTTTTTTTTCCTCTTAAGGTTAAACATTTAAAAGGATCTAATTATACGTTTTTTGCATTCGAATCAAAATGTGTAAAGAAATTGAAAGTGAGAAAAATATAAACACTTGATAAAAAAAATTGAATACGGTAAGAATGGGTGCAGTTCACAGACAGGATGTTAGTTACATTAGTGCTTTTCTCAATAACTGGGACTTTGGCAGAATTTCAAATAATGAAGAAACGAAGGTAGTAGCGATAGTTTTTGAACATAATCTATCGTATCTTAGTTACTTAATTTTAAAACTTTAATTTTAAAGAAATTAAAATCAAATACAAAAGAAAGAATGAGTTTGTAATGTATAGAAAATAAGAAAATAATTATTTATTAAAATATAATCCAATATTTCTTGCTTTATTATTCAAAAATAATTTACAATAATCATGTGTCAAATCCTCCTACCTTGTCAAAAGCATAGATGTATGGCAAATCCTCCTGACCTATAGGAGGAATTGTCAATGAGTAAGGTTTTTGGAAAAACCTTAAAACTCTGTTAAAAATATTTATTTCGATTATCTAATGATCTTTTTTATATTGCTAAAATGTCTTGTGCAAATTTCAAAAATTTGGCAGTGTATTTATGTTTTAAAATATTTCCGAATGTTTGTTAACTTGTCAACTGCACCGTTCTTACTTATCTTATTTTTTTTTTGTAATTTTATTTTGTAAATATTGTTTTCTTAAACTGATAATGGAAACAATATTTTAGAAAAAAAAATTAAAAAAAAAATAAAACATAAATTTATTTATGCTACCATCTCATATGTACAAAAGACATTTGATTTGATCTCAACTGGGATCATAATTTTTTGACAGAAAAATCATGTGAAGTTATAAGTTAAAATAGTCTTCTAGAAACCGGATTTTACACCTTAAAGCAACCAATAAGTTAATAAAGATGTTTTATGAAAATGTTTCTGATGAAGGTAAAAAAAGAGGTCTTATGTGTGTATATGTAAACAAAAGTTAGCAGATGACTGGTTTTGTTCACTCCGAAACACTTAAAGTTCCACACATGCGTTTTCAAGACATTTTCTTAAGGACTTTTAAGACCATTTTAAAAAATATACAATAAATTAAATCGTCTAAATCAACTTCGACTCGGTTCATGTAATATTTCTTTTTTTAAATTGAGTCTAAACTTTTTCAAAAAATATATTTTTAATTTCAAATTGAGAACCTTTCTTATCTCCACTGATATTCAAACTGAGGGAAACCATAAAAACACATTAAAAATGAACTTCTTAAAGACATAAATTGAGCTCCACAACTTGGACAATTCAATCTGGACTAGGTACCTATATAATAAGATAACAACACCAGATTCTGTCACCTTAATGCCCTATAAATTGTACCTAATCACCAACGCACTTAGAGAAAAAAAAAACAGAGATAAAGAGAATTTCTTTTTCCCATCAAATCTTTCTTAATTATTATATACTTCAATTCAGAGAGTAACTACATCACCAACACAATGAGATACAAAAAAAAAAAAATCTTCTATTTTTTTAAACCAAATCAGTCTTTCAAAATGCAATCTTCAACAATTCCCAGCTGGCAATTAAGCAAGAGGGACACCCTCTTCTTTCGCCATGTCCCAAACTTCAATAGATTCAAAGTCTTGGCATCAGCTTTTTGGTAGGTATACAGACTTAGCTCCGTCTTGTCCTGGCAATCAAGGAGGGTCAAGATAAAATTTATGAGCAGTGACGAATATTTTATTTGTTTCGCACACCCTCGCCTCATCCACACGAGTCCTCCCCCAGTGTCACAGACAATAACACTTCTAATGACAAAACTTCTTCCTCTAGAAATGTAAAAGGCAAATCATCAACCGTTCGGAAATGAAACGCTTACAGCTAGCTATAAATGCACCAAAAAAAACTCAAACTCAGTAATTGTACGTGTGTTTGTGTTTGTATGTCCTGCCTGAAGAAAATAAACATAATTATGATATTTATGTCGTTGTGTTGATTCAACTTGTTTCTTTTTTTTTGGGTCCCCCTGTATTCCCCTATTCATGGGGCTGATGATGACGATGACATTGTTGTTGTTTTATTGTAGTGCTAGTTTTTAATACTTTTGTAGCTGTCCCTCATGCTGTTAATGAACAACAAAAACAACAACAACAACCAAGACGCCCAATTCAAGTTGGTCGTCCTTTCTTATCATTTTGCCATTTTGGTTATATTTTAACGTTAAACATCACAAGGACTCTGGCGAAAAAGCAGATATACAGAAGCTGTTATAGCTACTGCTGCAGCTTATGGAAAATTATTATGCCTGTCAGTGATAAGAAAATATTTACAACAATTGGGTGTACCTACCCCAATCAAGTACTGGCATCAACCAGCAACCCCTTAGCAACCCACTTAAGAAAGGAATTTAATGAAAATCAGTTAAAATGCGAGAAAATATTCAGTAATGAATTTCCAGCTTTGGTTTCTGTAATGTTTTATGGGGTTGATTGAAAAGTTCATGATGAGTGAGTAAGAAGAACTATGGAAAGGATACTTCTCAAGTTCCTATACTTCTAGGAATTATTACAGACATGGATTTTAAAAAAGACTTTGCTCTTTTAGCAGCAACCAATTTCAAAATGTAGTTTCTTAAATGAGTATAAATACCATCTTTGAATTCTCCATCATAGGTTCCAACTCTTCATTCCAACTCTTAACCGCAAACTTAAAGAATCAATGTAGTGAATTTTTGTTATTTGACTTCGACTGAAAAATATTGCTGGAAAGTGTATTTCTTCTTTTGAGGTTAGGGTGATGAAGAATTTACTTTGTAGGGCTATTGGAGATATCTAAAATATACTTTTATAATTAGGAACAGTACGGTTCATGAATCATTGACTCATTTAATAATTGAAACTTGAATGATTGAATTATTGACTCAATCTTTGTACGAGTATATAGGAGAGGTTGAGAGACAAGATATCCAGGAATTGGTCGTTGATTTGCTTAGAGCATTTGTGAGATCTTGAACTCTATTGTCAAGACGAATGTTGTAGAGTTTCGCTATGCAGGAGCCAATTAGTTTTCCACTAGTTTAGGAAAATACGACACGACGACGCTTATTGGTTTCAACATTCAAATAGAATTAGACTTATCTTTGGTCTGAGAACGAGAGTTATTTAAGACATCTTCCAATCCACTATCGATTCGTGAATCGATCGGTAACAAGAGTAACATTTAAAACTTCTTATCGATTTCTGATAACAAAATTGGTTAATTTCCAACTTTGGCTATTAGGAGATTTGTCGTAAGGATATAACGAAAAATTGACTCACCTTTATCATTACTACTACCCCTTAGTATATAGTGACAGCTAGCATCGCACCCAATGATCACGTCAATTTTGAGCAGTTCTACATCAGCGATGAGTCTCATTACCTTTGTTGTTGGAGGTTAATCTGAATCAACCTCCGCTCTGAAAATACAGCTGATCAGATCAACCTCAAAAAACTGTTTGAACATTGTCTTCGGATTCAGAGTAAGACCTTAACATTTCTTTATCGCTGATTGTAAACTCTTCAGTTTCTATACATATTGTAGAGTCTTATTTTGACATCCTTTCGGATGTTGATTATGCAGTCTTGAGCAGATAAGCTAAGATGGCTGTACTGCAGGAGTATTTCATCCTAGCGAGTAGGTTCATTCGGGATCCATTTAAGAGGTATAGGCCCGCAGAGTATAATCTTCCCTAGTGATAACTTCGAGACTAGCACTTGGCCAGATTTCTCCCAGTCTGCTAACAGCAGGCCAGACAAATCGTCTTTGCATCGTCTTCGTCTTTCTGTGATTTTTTGATCTAACTGTTCCTCTAATGATGAATTTCATACGAAAACAGGTCAGGAACTTACTAACACGTAGGTGGCAGCGAGGAGGCTGACCTTGAAGCAGTTGGCCATTAGGGAAGATTATTATGTAGTTTAGTCTCCATGTTGTGTATTTTTATGAAAAAAAGTAAAACTAATTTCAAACTAATTAAAAGGAAAAACGAAAAAAACATTTAACTTTTAAATAATTTAAATTTATTTTTGATATTTAATTTTATCACAACATTTATTTCTTAATTCATAAGTGACGCGTTTCGGTTATTCAACCATCTTCGGGCTTTAATTTGTTAAATTAAATTAAAGCCCGAAGATGGTTGAATAACCGAAACGCGTCGCTTATGAATTAAGAAATAAATGTTGTGATAAAATTAAATATCAAAAATAAATTTAAATTATTTAAAAGTTAAATGTTTTTTTTCGTTTTTCCTTTTAATTAGTTTGAAATTAGTTTTAATTTTTTTCATTAGGGAAGAGTTTGGAATTTTTTGATCGAGCAATTTTTTTTTCTACAAAAATTTAATTTCAAAAATTAATTTTTGACAATTTTTAACTATTGGCATTGTTAGCTATTTTTTGACAAAAATTTGTTTTAGTCTTTTTTGCTTAGCCCAATTTTAGTTTGGCGAATTCTTATTTCTAGCAATTTTTCTCGAAAATTATTGTTTTCCGCTTGATTCATCGATCATATCTTAGAGTATGATTGCTCTCATAGTAAGTTGAAATTTTATCGGGGATTTAAGAAAAGGCAAATTTTTGATGAGAGTTACCAACCTATGTATGCTTTTAAATAAAAAAATTCTATTTTATGTATGTTCTAAAATCTATATTACTGGTGCTCAAATAAGTGTCCTCCTTTGGTTTCATATAAGTACATGCATGCATTCACAGATACTGCCAATAATCGGAAGATCCCAGCTTACACTGTGACACTGTGACACTTTGAAAAAACTGTCAAACTATTAAACTTAAAAAAAAAATCTGGCAGCCATTTTTTTAATAATGTTGGCTTTAATTTTAAGGATAATTTCATACCTTATATTTTTAACTACAATATTTATTTTTTTTTCTTTTCAGGTAAGCTAAGTAAATTCAGAAAATACCTAAATATTGTAAGTCAAAATCAATCAAAAATACTCTTTTATCTCTTTATCGATATATAGAAATTACTTCTAGAGCTGGCAACGAGACTAAAACCAGCCTTGGTGTCGCTGTTAGCCCTAATTGTTTTTAATTTATTTTGTGTGTGCTGGAAATTTTAGTATGTAATAAAAATATTAATATCTTCTGGGATTGTCAACACTTAATTCTGTAGTAACCTTTAACTTTTAAGAAATCTTCATACTATGTATACAAATTGTACATAATCTAATCTACGTAACTCGTATATATGTACAACGTGATTTTGTACACCTAACTGGGTATTACCTTAATCTCGTAATTTTTAATGAAATCAATAGCACCATATTCGTTTATGTATTATTCACATATATATGTATGTACGCCAACAACACCTTGGAATCAATATTTCATCCTTTTATGTTATCCTTTATTTGGAAAAAGATAAATTATTATATATTATATGAAGATTTAGTATTCCACCAGATGATACACATTTCACGATTTTAGTTCAACACCTTTTTGTAACTTAAATATTTTATATGTCAGTTATAATTTATATGTATGTGTTGTTTATAGGTAGCTATTACTTATTCTACATAAATATATCCAGCAGGTTTTGGGTACGAACAGTCAGCTACTCTAAATATGGTTAACTTTAACATAATGGGTCTTCAAGGACTCTTTTTTTTTTTTGTCGTTGTTGTTGTATAGGTCTTCTGACCATCTGGTAATATGGGCGATAATATCGTGGCATTTTGTATGGCAGGTTGGAATTAATGACATGGTGAAATATTATTTACCCTTCGACAGTAATTTACTTTCACTGGACTTGTATAAGATGAAATATACTATATACTGGTAAAAAGCTTTTAAAAATGTGTATGTCAGGTACACATTTTTCAAAATGATTGTAGTAGCGGATTCAAGGGGGGTTGACTATAGGGGCTTAGAGTTCCCTACGCCTCTGATTATTAAGAAAAAATATTTTAAATATTAAAAAAAAACCACAGACGTAAAAAAGAACAATAGAAAATGAGTTTGGGGCTACGTTCTTTACAAGTAGATGTTTCCTTCCAGCCCTGACTAAATTGAATTAAAATACAGATGTTGGGGATAAACTGATAACATGAACGCTTTTTTTTTGCCCCAATAGAATTTCATAAAAAAAACTACGTCGGGTTATGTTAGGTGTTTTTTTTTTACAAAAAGGAGGTCAGGGATAAGCAATAGCCCCAAAGGAATAAGATGAAAAAAAAACTATATCACGGCCTTCAATGCAAAATAATTTTACTTCAAGCCCTTAAACAAATTTGATGGAAAAATAAGGTTTGGGCTTAATTATTTTGTATGTGGGTGTATTGTATAGAATTTGTTTCTTCTCTCAAGTCCTGGAGGAAATTAAGGAAGAAAATGTACATCATGTTAGTAAAGGGTGTTATTTCAGAGACATAGAACTTTAAGTTAGCAACACTTTTTAAACTGGCGGCCATTTGAACAGCTATCAAGTGATTTGATTGATACTTCCAAATATTGCAAAACTAAGGCATAACAAGAACAGCTTATAAGCAAAACTACCGTTACATCCAGAAAATCTGCCTGTTTGTTGTGCTTTATAGGGCTGGTGGAATCATTGGTCCGTACTTCTTTAATGATAACTGACTTCTCCATTCCTCAATTGAACGAACAACCGTGATGTGCAGGAGCTGTGTTTTCAACAAGATGGCGCAAAATTTCACACAGCTCGTGCCACAATTGATTTATTGAAGGAAACGTATACCAAACCGCATAGTTTCATGTTTCGGACTCGTGAAATGGCTTCCAAGATCTTGCGATTTAACATCGCTAGAATATTTTCTGTGGGGATATGCGAAGTCGCTAATCTACGCTGAAAAGACCCAAACATTCAACCACTTAAAGTACAAAATTCACCACGTCATTACCGATATATGTAAAGACACAAATATTGGAAAAGTGATCAAAAATGACTGCTCCAGATTAAATTATTTATAAACTTCTTACAGGCAGCTTTCCTCAGACAGTCAAAAAAGCTTAAAGATTTATTTTTAAAGTAGTTAAGCGAATTTAATGACAAAATTGTTATTTTATCACAGAATCGGAATAAAATAAATCATATTTTTGTTCAACTACAGAAAAACCTTCCAATTTTCACTGTAATTTTATTTTCTTATTTTTTTTTTACTCACCAAATTGACCTCGATCCAAAGACACACTGTACGTCAACCACTTTAAGTTGCCAATGATTTCAATACAATCAATCTAACACAACATAACATTTTTCTAGAAAACACCAACAATAGCAACAATAACGAAAAAAAAAAATAAACTCGATGCCAATATTGAATTTGTCGTCCTGCACTTACCTACACAAATATTAACCTTTATTTATCAGTAGCTGGGTACTTACATCGATTGCGACAACCTATATTCAGCTAAAACATGTAGGTATACTCAAACCATACATATATGTTTATATCGTGTATCTGTAGCTGAAGTCCAAATATTGTATCGTCCTTTTTTCGGTTCTATTTACGACTTCAGTTTTGGACAGGCAAACAAAAAAAAAAAAAAAAAACAAATACCTTAGCGAATAAATTTGGTCCCTCTCTGTGCTTTATAGAAAAAAAAAATAAATAGGAGAACATTTTATCGATATTGGCATATGAGTAGTATGTATTGGCTTTTATTATTGTTTTTACTGTTATTGTCGTTTTCTCCTTTTGGAAATATTGTCTTTTACTTTGCTATTTGGTTTGGTTTTGTTTCTACGTATGTAGCTATGTTTTGTCTTTTGATGTGGTATTGTTTTGTGTTCGTTTATCGTATTAATTCTTTATTGTGATTATTTCCTTAGATATTGGTTCTTGTAGGTTTTAGTTATGGTTATTAGCAAATAAAATTAAGACAAGTTTTGATAGTTAAATGATATTGAATTGGATAGGTTGAATGGATTGAAGTTGGAAGAAGGTACTACTTTGTAAATGTTTTACATTTGCTACTTGAAATTTAAAGGTAACGTTTGAGTGAAAATTTAATTCAACAGCAAAACTCATAGAAAATAATTTCAATAAAATGAGAAGCACACGTAGAGTTTTTTAATTTTAGTGCGTTCTTCATTCCTATTTGTTGTTTATTTTTTATTTAAAAAAAATTGCGGTATTATTGTCTTAAGGCCCTAACAAGTAGAACTCATCGGCTGCGGGCGGAGCAGTTTTCAGATGTTATCAAGGGTTAATCCACTACTGTTTCATTTTATTGCGTTTTTAAAAAACTCCAATAGAAAAAATGTAATAAAACCAAATTTAATGCTTCCTAAATTAATTACCTACTAAAGTTCCAGCTTTTTTTTTGATTTCTTAAAAACGACATAAAAATTTTGTATTCGGTTTTCTGATTTTCACTTCAAATTAAAAACAGCATTCAATTTTGAAATTAAAATTGGTACCTACTTAATTACATAAAATTTTGAAAAAAATTAGTTCGATTTTTTTTTTAATTTTGACTTTGAAAACTAATTTTTCAAAAACTAAACCTCAAAATAGATTTATTTAAAAATGAAGTAAAATAAGAAGTTTTTGGCTTTTTAAAAAGATGTTGCATGGCATTGTGGATGACGCCGTTGATTTTAAATAATTGTTTCCCCATTTTAAGTAATTTTTTTCGAATTTTTTTTTCTTGTCTCAACTTAACCTACACGCCCTAGCATTCTGGTGCACTTCTCATGATCACCCTGTATAATATCAACAGCAAAAAACAGACAAAAATTTCGGCGTTTTAACTTTCAAGTGCAATAAAAAAAGCAACAACAATTTTTCCTTTGTAAGGTTCAGCTTTTTCAATTTCTTAAAATCGATACTTCTAAAGGGATTGTATTGAGCTTTTTCATAAGTATACGATTCTTTAAAATAAAATAGAAGTTAAATTGAATACTGTTAAAGCACAGAAAAGCATTGTCTTCTATGCGACGAGTGAAGTGATGAAAATTAAGACATTTATTTTAAAGACCTGGCAGAAGCATAATATTTTGTTCTGTTTTGAATTATAATTAATTTTTTAACAAAATATATTATAGTCATTAATCATATTGACCATTTTAATCATATTGAGAGGAAACAAACATTTTTTTTAAATAATTGTTTTCTGAACATTGATTTTTAAAATTTTTTAAAAATCAATGTTCTTTTTTTTTTAAATTTTAATTCTTATGAATAATGCAAATCGAAGAGAAAATTGAAAAATACTTTCATCTACTTTTGATGTTGATAAGACCATGAATTGACTAAAACACTTAAAGTGCATGAACCATTTTTTATTTGTTTAAATTTTAACGAAAGGTAAATAAAATTAATTTTGTTTAAAAAGGTTTTTGAAGGGCGTTAGTGCGTCATTTTGTTCGGTTTAAAAAATTGTACAGAAAACAGTATTTCCAACAAATTTCAAAATTACAAAAAAAAAAAATATGTATTTCCTGCAAGGTGGCGACACTGAAACTGTTTCAAATCAAGACGTTAGCTAGCACAATGCTTTAACATAATTGCTTTCTTTTCAGGTTTATGGTTCAACTTTCAGATACAAAAAAAAATAAATTAATTAATATACTCAGCTTGGTGGCAACACTGAAACAATTTCAAAATGCCTAGCTTCTTGATGGTTCTTGGGCAGAGTGTTTTACCTCCACACAAGAAGAGAAATAATGAAATTAAAAACTATTCTCTGATTTTTTTTAACTTCCCCTTGCCTCGAAGTTAAAAGCGTAAGCCAAAAGAGAAAAAATATGTATGATAAGACAAAAATAAGTTTTCAGTGTTACCACTTTGTTGGAATAATATATTTTTTTGCAATGCAGGATATTGTTGATATATTTTTTTTTAATCTTCAACAATCAATAAATGTCTGTCCAACAACTCGTTTCGTAAGGACAGCGCAGTCTTAAATTTCAATTAATACCCCATTTATAAAAATAAAGGTTTATTTAGCCAAAACTGGTGTTTTTGTATGTTTGGAATAAAGCTATCGATTGGCATCTCATTTTTTGAAACCCGTGATGAGATAGGTAAATTTACATCCACTTCCCGTTCTATAAATTCGTTTTAATTTCTTATTTTCCATTACACATACTCGTATAATGTAAGTATAAGTACTACACAACTTTATACTTATAGCCAAAGTGGATTTAATTTCTCAAGTTGGTACTTGTCCTTTACATTGTGTCTTATTTAAAACGATTCATTCAAATAAAAGTCCACATTTTCTTCTTCCTGATATCTTATCAAATTTAATGCCCAATTAGAATTGAAAGCAAATTATTATAATTTACGTCATTTATAAGAAGCTTATAGCATTTTGAACATTTATTTCCCTTATCTATTCTAAAGTTTAAGTAAAAATATATAATATACAAAGAAACCAAACAAAAATTTTACACAAACTCAAAAGAATTATACTTTTCCTTTTATTATAATGATGTTGTCTGACCCAATATAATATTATTTTATCAAGTAAATGGTTCAAATCGGAAAAATCACTCTGAAACACAATAAATGAATTAAGCTACTTTTTTATTTCTGGACACATTTTGCAATTTTTCCATTATCCTTAAGAATTGGATTCCTCTCTTCTGGAAATGATGAAAAGAAGAAGGTACTCGTATCCCTACTCTTATAGTTACACCTATACATCCTACGGGTATTATACATAGGTTGAGAAAAATAAAGAAGAAAGGACCTGTTAAAAAAGGACGTGCTTCGATTTCTGAAAGTGTATAGTTCAGTATCCTTTAAAATGTATACAAACAAGCAAGCCTTTCATGCTGTACCTACATACATATATTTTTTTTTCACAATATATTTTGGCCAAATCGTTTGACCTCTTTTATTTTTTTATTTTTGGGTTTACCACCCTGTTGTATAAGTGAATGGGAGAAACTAACCAAAAAGAACGAACGGTATCGAATGAATTTGTAGGTACCTACTTGAGTGTTTGCTCACCGAAGAAAAACCTCTCGAAATATACCTACTTTAATGCCAGGGAAATCTTAGTCCTTTATTTCAATGGTTAGGTACCACTCAAATTGCAAAGTGATTTTTGTTTCCATTCCACCTTCTTTCTTTCCGTGATTCATAATAATTGGCTTATTAGGAACATATTTCATCCTTTTAAAGCTGATGTTGTTTTTTTTTTTCATGTGCGAGATGGAGGACTTTGGATGGAGTTGCGGGAAGCAACCCTAATTGGGGGGAGATGCGGGCAATTTTGAAAAAGATCTAAAAATAACCGCAAAATCTAATTTGTATAAGATGTAATCTTGATGGAAGGTTTGTTTGTTTGTTTGTTTGTTTGGTCTTTTGTTTTTTTTTTTTGTTCTGTTGGTAATGCAAGTGTAGGAATATTTATGCTGGTTAGTTTATGTTTTTTTAAAGATTTAAACAACTTAAAGCGCTTTTGAGATTAAAGTAAAATATGGTTACAATGTATTTTTTAAAATATAATGCCATGAGTTTATCATTTAGAAAGATAAACTTTTTGACATTCATTATATGTTTAAATATTTGAAAATCAAAAAAATGCATCATTCCCCATCCATTAATAATACTGTTTTTCACAGAGCTGACTAAAAGTACACGGTGTCGTATGTGGAACATTTTTAAAATAATAAGTGTTAAAGTTGAATCACAATGATGCAAATTTATTTTGATTTACATTATATGAAGTGATATTTTGATATGTTCGAGGGAACAGTCTTCAACTTTGTTTGAAACCAACAGTGATGGGGCCTGTATTTTTTTCAAGAAATTTACTTTTAAAAAAATGTTGTGTTTATTGACAATCAGGTTAAATTTTATAATATTATATTAAAAGTAAATAAATTCTAAGAAAAAAAATCAAACTTAAAAGATGAAAAAAAAAAATTTTATAAATATTTTAAAAATTACTAATTCCATACTAAGACAGTTCATGCCGCCACAGCAGATTCCATTACACCATACAGGGTGAGTCATGAGCATGAGCAATGCTAGGGCATGTAGGTTGCGTTGAGACAAGAAAAAAATCGTATAGGAGGGGGGGTCTATTCCCCCCCGTTTAGCCGGGAGGGCCAATTTTCGAAAAAATTAGAAAAAAAATTTAAAATCAACGGCTTCATTCACAATGCTGTGCGATACCTTTTTGAAAAGCCAACAACATTTTCTTTCACTCTGTTTTTAAATAAATCTATTCTAAGAAATGGTTTTTGAAATATTAATTTTCAAAGTCAAAATTTTGAAAAAAAAAATGAAAAAAAAATATTCAAAATAATTTTTTTCAAAATTTTACTTAATTAAGTACTAATTTTAATTTCAAAATTCAGTGCTGTTATTAATTTTAAGTCTAAATAAGAAAACTGGATGCAAAAATTTTATGTCGTTCTCAAGAAATTAAAAAAAAACCAAAACCACCTTTTTCTAAGAAAAACATTTATTTTTATTGTAACGAAGCAATTTATTTATTTATTTAGCATTAATCTTAGTTTTTTTATTTTTTTTTGAATTATAGTTTTGTGAGAACGTAATAAAATTAAATAGTATTGGAATAACACTGGATTAATATTATTTTCATTGATAACTTCTGAAAACTGACCTGTCATGGCCCATGGGTTCTACCTGTTAGGGTGGTATACCAAACCAGTTCATTCCGAGGGATACTTCTTCATACCCAGAAAAAGTTCTTACCAAAATTCACCCAGCTTCTCGCAAGTACCCAAAATCCTACACTGTGCACAAAACAGTGGGGTCGCACTTTTCCATTCAATTTTTTTTTTACAGCGTTTTGAAATACAGACTTTTGAATTAACTATTTTTCCACATACAGTATTTTCTTAAATTCAATTTACCAAATGACAAAATATAATAATAATATTTTTTTTTCTGGAAGTTAAATATCATAAATTTAATTGAAAACAAACGAACAAACCAACTAACTTTATCAACCACACCTTTGTATATACACAAAAACCCACCAAAAAAAATTACATAATTCTAAATAAATCGGATTGTACTTCGACGCGTTTCGCCGTTGTTTTCTATGAATTTCTATAATAAACGTGCTTGAAAGCTTACATTAACAACATGATTTAGAAAATATGTATTATGTGTAATTTAAAATATATGCTTTTGATGTTATCTATGAAAATGTGCGATATTTGAGAAGCACTCTGCGTTATATGCAAATTTTTAAAGGGACGAGATATATGTATGTAATATAAAAGGAACAAGAGTCTTTAGCTGATGTTATGGTCCAACTTCGACGCAAAAATGAATCAATTCCATTACCAGCTAAGCTCAATAATCTCTTAAAATTGCGAAATGTGTTTGTTCCGAGAATGAAGGAAGCAAGAGGATTATTATGGCTTTTATTTGATAGTCCATATATATATAGATATTCATCATATATGTAGATCTTTCGCATTATATAATAATCCTTTCATATACTCGTATATAAATTTGTATTCATATTTAGTCCTTTTATATGGTAATGTATGTGAGTGTCTGTCAAGACTCATGGCATCTGTTTTTTTAAATTATGATATATAAATCTATAATATAAGAACATCGTAAATTGTGTGTCCTTGGAGGATATAGTACATTTATGTATTCGATATAGGGTAAATGTGGTTGAGTTGGCATCCTTTTTTTTTGTTTTACCAATATTTTCAAAAAAACCTTTAATTTTGTTTCAATTCAATTCATGGACAATATTTTGCTGAAGACATTTTAAATTTTAATGAGAATTCAAAATGGCCTCCCTTAAAATTATTTTTTTTTTAAAAAGAGAATTAATTGAGCTTTTCATTACTCTGCCATCTTAAGTATTATTTGGGAATTAAAAAAAATAGAAAAATCCAAAAACGTTGAAGTGATCAAAAAATTAAAGCGAAGTTGGAAGTTGTTGTTTTTTAACATCCGTTAAATTTAAAGTTGGACGAAAAAAAAAATTTACTGTTTTCGATCCAGTGGCCTTTTCGTGTTGTTTTGAACTGTTGAACTAAGAATAAACAATTTTGAACTATAATTTTAAGAATTTCTGAAAAGCATCAAAAAGCTTTTAGTGCAACTAATTGTGATAGGTGAAAGTTTTTTTTGATTGGCTTTGGGAAGTGAAGTCTTGTAATTTGCCCTCAGGTGACACTGAAAATCACAAAAATGTGTAACTTTGGTAATTTTTAAGGCAGAACAATAATTTTGTGTCTTATAAGGGCAAAAATTTCATTTTCAGTCTTAAATTTTGTCCATGGAACCGAATTAAATATTTTTGAAGATAGGCAAATGTAAATGAACTATTATACTTTATGTTGAAAACTCTTCTAGTCACAAAAAATGAATCTAGATTTCATTTTTTCTCAAAAGAAATGGCAATTTTTTTTCCACTTCAGAAAATTAATATAAATTTTCATAAAGTGGCACCCCTGAAAATTATTTAAAAATTAAGGATAAGTAAATAGTCTTTTATTTTAACATATTGCATTACCTTTTCGAGTTATTTGTTTTAGTTTTGAAGAACGGAGTGTTTTTTTTTGAAAAAAAGTGTGAAAAATTTCAAAATTTGCTTCTTCTGAAAAAAATATATTTTAAGAAAAAAGAAATTAATTAAAAATAGTTTAATAAAGATACCTGGTTTAGATATATAATCAACCGTGTGTCCATAGCTAAGCCGATATACGTGCGATGATCGAATCCCATGTTTTAAAAAATTCCAATATTCTTTTGCATTGCATCACAAAAATATATTTTTAGGAAGGAATAGTAAAATACATTTTGGAATAAAGACCTGATTCAGACTTATATTTTGATATATCGCAGGTTCTTTTTGAAATGAATGAATAGCTTTTAGTTGAGATAAGAGAATTCCGTGTTTTTAGAAAAACCTGAAACAAACTAAATTTTTGCTTTAAAAGCTAATTGTGCAGTTTGGATCCCCTTTCTTATTCTTTCGAATTCTTAAACAATGTCTTTATTCAAAATTCAAAAAATACTATAAAATAGTATATTTATAAAAATATTATTATTTTGGTCCCATGAAATAGATAGCAAATTAACTTATTTCCTACAAAAACTAATAAATTTTGAAAAAAGTGACATTTGCCGTTGCCATGTTGGGTAATATTTTGTTCATGAAGACTTCACCTAGTAGAAATAAAAACCGAAATAAATCACGGTGTTAGTACTTGTGTCACAAAAAATCTTCTATTGACTTAACACGTCTATATTAACAATTGACAGATACAACTTTAAGTAGTCATGGAAAAGCTTTGCAAGCGTTAGTGGGTTTAAGAAGCCATACAATTTTTTTTGGCAAAGGATAAAACACTTTTCTAAAAGTTTGATAAATGAAATTAAACTTTTTCCAATTTAATCCATTTGTTTTTGTTTGAAAAAATAAGAAATAAATATTTTATTTTAGAGGTTATCTAATGATTACGTTTAAATATTTAATTTTATTTAAAAAAAAAATAATTTTTAAAAAACACCACTGAAACTCTCGGTAAGTCTAGATCGAAAAATTAAAGTCTTTTCTCGGATGTCTAAAAGTTAGTCTCGCCTGAGACTGGTCCTTGCCTCGTGAAAATTTCTTTTTTCTGTTTTCTGTTATTTTTTTTATTAATTTACTTAGTTGGTGAAGTAAATTTCAATAAAAGAAAGGAAAAAAACTTAGACTAACTGCTTAATTTAATTACTTGACATACTCGTAAATTATTTGTTCTATTTGGAAATTTTTCGTTCACTATTCCTGGAAAAAAAGAAGAAAGCATTGAGCAACAAATTTCCAACTGTCATATCCAATCAAGGGCTCATTATTAATATGAAAAATTGGTGGCATCGGTGTATGGACTCAACAAAGAATTGTGGCTATAAAGTTCTCCGGAATGAAGAAATAAGCGCACAATTATTGTGTCACTCTTATAACTTAGGCTTTGAAAAAATTTAAGGAGCTTCTTTGCGCAAAGTTGAACAGAACCATAAACTTTTCCAAAAATATTTTTCACCTCATCTTGCACTCTCAAGTCTCAATTATTTTGTTGTTAGATTTCAAAGGAAACAAAAAAAAAGTTCACTTTCAAGGCAAAAGAAAAAAACAAAAAAAAAACTTCTTCACTTTTTTTTGAATCATCACTGTTCCATAGGCTAAACGAGGCGCTCCACTGCTAGTATCTTTGTAGAATTTATTAAGATAAGAATTTTAAAGTAAAGGATGCGCTCTCTATCTCTCTCTGTCTTAAAAGTTGTTGTGTTTGTGTATTTTTAAGATAAAAATTGTATACAACATTGAGCTAGCTTTGGCAAATACCCCACAGTAACAATGCAAAAAGAGATTTGCCACCTCCGATCTGTGATTAGCAATGTACGAATTTGGTATTTCTCCACTCTTTTCCAGTAGAATGGAAAGGATCTAGGCATTGTATACATTATAATGCCTCAGGACCATCAGGGAGGCTTTTTCATCACTGTTGTGAGGGCTTGGTGTATGCTGTGCTGTGCATTGATGGAACTTCCTCGCCTCTTTATATGTGCATATTATCACGATTAAAATCGAATCTTCTTTGTCCTTGTAATCCTTTTGAAAATATGTATTTTAGATTCTTCCATTTTTGACGTAGCTTCCTATATATATGTACGTATATATGTACTTATATTTAGCTTCTTCAATCGTTATACAAGGATATCTATAGTAGCACAGCAAAACCATGAACATAGGAACAGTACACATCAGATAATCTTGAAAATATATTTTTATTCTTAAAGGATACACAATTTAAATTTTGCCGCATTACGAATATCATATTGCATAAGTTGGTATATACGATTTTATCCCTATAAGTTTTGTTCATGTCGGGTATAAGAAGCATACCCTTGGTTATATAATATTAATGCTTAGAATAACGTTATACCGTGAGATATTATGAGAACAATTGTGACAGCCTATATTGTATATAAGTGTCCTTGCATGTTTTGTGGCATCAGTCTTTATCATTTCTTAAGATAATCCTATTTTGGAAATGATTACCTGATTCTACTTTGAAAGAAAAGCTCCGTGCGTGGATTGCATACAATATATTTGAAATCAATCCTTAATCCGATTTAAATAAATAGATTTGACATTTTGTTTAGAAAGAAGATATATTCCTCTGCGTATGTTCTTTTATGTCATTTGATTTTTTTTTTGCCAAATCCTTTTTTAAGTATATTCATATATTTGTTCGAATCAAATGTTAACTGATAGAATGTGGATTTTATATTTAAATAAACAGTGAATCCTGGAAATTCGTTTGTACACAAAAATAGATTTACAAGGCTTATTGATATGAAGAAATATTTACACAAATACTACGAGTTAGCATAAAAAAAAACCCATGCTTCAGTAGATTGTTTTTTTTTTTTGATAAATTCCAATTAGTTAAAAATAATTCCATTCTGACTTCTCAAAATACCAGAAGGTGGTTTTTGTACGTATCAGTGTAAAAAAAATGCAGGATTGAATTGCTGAATGGAATATATATTTTTCTACCAAGCAGATTGGCAAAAATTAACCAAGCCACTCGGCTAAGTATCAATAGATTGCTACTCGTATAACGGTATTTGAACTGAGAATACTGGGCTGATTGGTTATTTAACTGACAACAAGATGGTTAAGACTTTTCTCTCGAACGCGGCAAAGAGGCCGGAGTGTCCGTTGCTAAGCACCCAAGAGAGAAAAGTCTTGAGGAGAATTGTTGGCCCCATATATGTGATTAAGGACGATTCCGGAGACGGTCGATCATGAATTGTACGCAATCTACCTTGAAGCAGACATAGTGACAAAAATTAAATTCGGTAGAATCCGGTGGGTAGGGCACCTAGCTCGCATGAGCGAAGAAGAGCCGGCTCGGAAAGTCCTTTGTGGTACATTCTATGGTAAACGGCAGCTTGGTACACCATGCTTGTGATGGAGAGATGGAGTAGATCAGGCCGCCCGAAGCCTTGGGGTGCGCAACTGGATCGCTTCGGCTCGAGACTTACAGGTATTCTGAGGACTCCGAGGTTCCAACTTTATCTTGAAAAAAATGTTGTCTTCCGAAAATATTAATAATTTATTTATCAATATAAATTTTAACTTGTGGATGTTACGATTATTATTCCATTGATCTCGAACATTTTCATTCAAATATATGGTTGAACTAGTCATCAAGTTAATTGACAAAGAAATTCAAATTGAATTTTCCCTAATTTTCAGGCGTTTCGCGTATTGTTATCGAAATATTCCAGTTTGAACACTGAAAAATGGTTATGCTAAATTGGATTGCAGGTTAATTTTTAATTTCAAAACTCAAAATGTGAAATCCAAGTGTGGTTTTAAGAACTGTCTATGTGCATAACTTAAGATTTTGAGGAGTAATAAACGTTTTTAAACAAAATTAAATACAGCTAAATAAAAAAAAGGTTCGTTTTAATATTTAATTATTATTATTTTGAAAATTATGGAAAATATCAGATTGAAATTTTCGAAACAAAATATAAAAGATTCAAGGAAAACATTTAAATTACAAATGAAAATTTGAAAAACAGTGATCATATAAAAAATGTAATAGGTACTAAAATCAAAACAAAAGAGTTGACATCAAAACTTAACTTTACAAAAAAAGTAATTTAGCAAAAACAGAAATACATGTTCGCTTACCTTGTTCGCTTACCTTGTGTTAGAAATACACATGTATTTCCTCAATTTCCCTGATGCATTAATTTTTTCAATCAACTTATGAATGATTGTGAATTTTAATAACTTTTTTTGAAATAGAAAGGATATGGGAAAAAATATTTGGCCTGCCAGTTTTGAATATTTGTGATTTAAGTGATTTATGTTCTTCTTTGAACATTAGATTCTTTAAGTTTTGAACTTATTGGTTCTTGTAGACTGTTTGATTAAAAACAATTTTTTACTGATTTTTTTTTCAAATTTATATTTTTGAGAAATCCTCTCAAAACTATTAAAAGCAACGAAACAGATAAACTTAAAGCGTATTTATGGATAACGTAGAGTGAATAAAAAAATATTCGCCCTTTCTTCTTCAACCAACATTTTTTAACTCAACGGCTTGTTTTCTTTTATTCTCTCATTTAAGATGTTCTTTTCACAAAGTTCCTCGAGAAAAAAAGGAATTAGGTAAAAGACCAAATTTTATAAAATCTAACGAAGCACTTTCGACCTTAAAAGCTCTAGTTCAAATGGTATCTTGAATTCATGCTAAAAAAAAGGAAGGCAACACTTTTAGTTCTTCTTTTTAATTAAATGCTTATAAAGAAACTCTTTTCATTATAATAGGTACATATATACAATGTATAGTTAGATATGAAAATACAAAAAAAAACAAAAAAAAAAATATCCTTGAATATGCAAAGATTTAAATAAAAAATGTTAAGGTTAGAAAAAGGTTTATTTTTTCTGTTGTGCGTAAATTCAAGAGTATAAATTTCGAATTAAATTAGCTCAAATCTCAGAGAAAACTGAAACATTTTTAATAGGTTTCTGAGTTTGTAGATTTTTTAAGGAGATTATTTCATGATTTTTTTTTTGAGGGAAAAACACTTACTTATTGGTCGCAGACTAATTAAGTATGAACTTATAATGTAAAGAAGTTCATCATACTGACTCATTTAAAAATAATGTAAATGATTAAATCTGTAGGTATTGCAGAAAATAAAATTCAACTAAATTGATTTATTGGCTCGACAACCGGGGTCCGGTCCTGGCCTCCTTCAACAAGTCTCTCCACCTATCTCTTGAGCCAACGCCATCCAGTTGCGCACCCAAAGGCTTCGGGCGTCCTGGTCTACGCCATCTCTCCAGCGCAAGCATGGTCTACCACGCTGCCGTCTACCATAGAATGTACCACAAAGGACTTTCCGAGCAGGTTCCTCTTCACTCATGCGAGCTAGGTGCCCTGCCCACCGGAGTCTACCGAGCTTAATTTTTGTCACTATGTCTGCTTCAAGGTAGATTGCGTACAATTCATGATTGTACCGTCTCCGAAATCGTCCTTCCTCACATATGGGGCCAACAATTCTCCTTAAGACTTTTTCTCTCGAACGAGGTTAAGAGGTCGGAGTGTCTTTTGCTAAGCACCCAAGTGTCGGATCCAAACGTGAGTACTGGCAGGACCATGGTCCTGTACAGCAGCAGTTTTGAAGTTATGGTGAGATTTCTGGATTTGAAGAGCTTTGACAGACTATAGTTTCAAAACATAATTTGACTAAATCAATGGTCAAAAACTTTAATTCGATTTAATGCAATATTAAATCGTTTTTAAATATAATGCTGGAATAGAAACAGTTATTTGTTCTTAGTTTTATAGAATTTTAGCATCGAAAAGTTAACACCTTGCTAAATTTAATATCGTTATACTAGGCATACTGATTAAAAGATAGAAAAGGCTTTTGGTGATTTAAGCTTTAGTAAAATGCTAAAAAAATAGAATGATGTCTTGACGTTTAAAATCATCAAAATTAATATTTGCAACTTAAAATAATGCTAAACACGCTTTAACATCGTACTCAATCGTATTAATTTTTTTTCGGACATAGATTTTGTTCAAAGATTTAAAAAAAATTGTAGGTATACACAATTTTTTTTACCTTATATCCTCTAAGCCGCTATTATTATTATAAGAAGATTTCTCCAGTCGTTTAAGCTATAGTTTTAGGTATTGAAAAAAGGAAAAACAGGCAAGGAATAGGCAATTTGTTTTTTTTTTCTGAATCCAAAAAACTTTCCCAAAGATACCTATGTTAAACAAGATATTCCCACTGAGTACAACTCCCAAATAATTAAATTTATAATTGACCATTACAAAATTAGGGCTTCAAAATTAAAACGAGTATCGTCGAGACTTAGCTGATTCAAGTGACTAACAAGTGACTTTTCACTGAAAATCGGTTGCTAGTAAAAGTAAAAGAATGATTTCCATTCGATTCTCTGTCTCACAATCAAGTCTTCCAAGTGTTTGAATATTTATCACTTTTGCAAGTAAAATCAGCAAGTAAGACGATTCATCTCATTTCACTCGCCAAAATAGCTTAAATGAGCACACAGAATATGAAATAATTTTCAGAAATTAAAAAAAAAAAAAAAAATTCAGTCAATATCTTTTAGAAAATTAAAACTTTATTCTATTTTGAAAATTTTAGAATTTTTGTTGAGTTTAGTTATTTCAAGGAAAAATATCGGCCAATGACTCAGACATCAGAACTTTTAATTAAAATTTTATTTTATTTTAAAATCCAAGGAACTGATTTTTTTAACAACAGTTTGAATTCAAACTAAAACTCATGTTCAGCTGAATTTCAGTTTAAATTACCAGTGTTCAATTTTTTTTCCAATTTTAGGAATGTATTATAAATCAAGTTTGATAAATCTATTAGGGTAGATTACTTTCTATACCTCCATACACATAAGTCAAATTTCACGGATCAATGTTATTATCTTTGGCATGATAAGAAAAAAAAAAACAAATTTCCCCCTTGAATAAAAAAGATTAATCCTAGAGATCAAATTAAGGCCACACATGAACAATACGATTTAATATGGATCCACTTTTCCTTTTAACTTTTTTTCTTATTTTTTGTTTTTGCTGTTGTGTTTTATTTGTTTTTTTTTGTTAACCATTCACTCAATGTTATTGAGAATTCAATTGGTGAATAAAGTCGAGGTGTAGCATCCTTAAATTGTTCCTTGAAATTGCTATGCGGCTTGAATCCTAGAGGAGTTAAACCAAACACAAAAACCAAAAATAAAAAAAATTAAAGAATACCTACATAGAGAGGAAACAAAATAAAGAAACCAATGAGAAAAGTTTTCGATGTTTTTTTCTGTTTTTTGATCCTTTGTGGCAGGGAAACCAATATTGGAACAAGAAAACGTAAAGAATCGAACTGAAAATTCATTGGGGAATTAGAGACCCTCCATATACACTCGACCGCAAAGAGTCCATCCGTCCACATCCATCAGACTATGCTGTTTGGATTTTGAAGAAGTTTCCCTTTTATATACCTACATACAATACAAATTTATGTACATGTACAACGTACATACATATATGTGTTTATTTTTTGCTAGTTTAGGTCCAGGCCATATTCTCATTTCACATTCCATGAATGTAAAAAAAAAATCCGGTTTGCGGGATCGTGCAACTGTTAGGATACATTTGTATCTATATGTACACGTTTGGTCGGTTTTACCAAAAAACGAAATAGGTACCAAACCACAATTCTACATATAGTAACAGAAAATGAATCCTAACATAATAAAAGTGTACAGAAACTAAAGTTTTTTAGGTTTTTAACACTGTCAGTCATATAAATAGGTATGTTCCGTTTTATACAGATTTCGGTGGTAAAAGTTAAGTTCCTCAGGCGGAAAATTAAATTTATAAATTTTTTAAACAGAGTCTTGTTAAGCTTACAACTTGCAAATTCACCTACAAAATTTTACCTGAAAATAACCTTGTTATTTACTTGAAATGGTAGGGAAACTGATTAATTTAACAATGCGCCGTGTTATATTTTTTTTTCGAACTTAGTGTTATTTAAAGTAACAACGTGTGTATGCAGCTTTTTAATTTCAAATTTGTAAAACATTCTGTTTTAAGCATTTTAAATTTCGATGTGTGGTTATTTTTGAAAGTGGAAAAGTCCATTTTTACACTCCTTGCAAAAATATTAAGGTAACGGTAATATTGATCAATATTTCTATTTAAATCAGTTTTCACTTTTCCAATTTATGTTATTTCACTTTCTAGTAAAACTCTTCATAATGGTAGAAAAAACAATGTTAAGCTCTATAACTTTTAATAGCCCGTGGTAGTGTGTAGAACTATCACCCTGGATCCCTGTCATCTAGGTTCGATTCCCAGCCTCGTCCATATAAGAACAAAAATGTTTTTTATACATATGTTCGCAAAAGAAAACCTTTTGCGACAAATCAAACGACAAATATTCTAAATATAAAAAAAACTCTAGACATATATAAATTGCCAAGAGTGTAATAGAAGCATAAATATTTTCCTATAGATAAGATACACCCAGTCGTAAATGAATAGACGGACAAACGGAATAGTTAAATTAACAAAAATAAAAAAAGAAATCTAAAATCACTCGTGCAGGAAGAGACAAGATGTCCAAGTTCTGAGTATACGATAAAAATATAAAACACATTTGGCTAATGCGCTTTAGTGAATTTCATACAACACAAAAAGACGTGACAAGTGAAATAATATTTTTTTTTTTTCGAATAAAACGTAAAAATTTAGACTAGACCACAGAGAAAGATTGTTTTTTTTTTTGTTAAAAGATTTACTTTAACAATATTATGAAAGTAAACAAAAGTTAAATTTCTAAAAATGTAGATTTTGTATATATTTTTTTTGGATGCATATTCAAAATGGTTTAAAACTTTAAAATTCAACAATTCAATTTTTAAGACATTGTTTTTGTTAATTAAACAAATTGTACAGTTTTAGGAATACATTAGTTTAATAGGTTACATTCTTCTTTTTTTTACTTGATAAAACTACAGCCAAGCATTACTTTCACTAAGACGGGGTTACCCTTTCAATATTTTAGCAAAGAATATTGTACAACAGAGTAAAGACGTCCAAAAGTACACTTTTTCTAGATTAAAAATGCGGCCAACGTACAGGCACTTACATACATCTTGTAAATTTTTCTTTGAATTCCAATTATAAGACTAGCCACGAGATTCTATCTCGACAAAGATACAAATTATTATTATTAGCCTCGTCTCTTACTCATCTCGGTCTCATATTCTTAGAATTTTTTCGTTTAGTTTTTTAAAAAGACAATTTTGAATGCAAAAGTGGTATCGGACCAAAAAGTGCTTTTGGTATAGAAACTTTGGATTAGAAACTTTCATTCGAATCGCTCTATACAAGTAGTACTAGACGGATTTAAATGTGCCACAGGGTTCCGTTTTGTCTCCGACCCTCTTTCTCATTTTCATTAATGATCTCCTGTCCATTAAATTATTTCGCTGACGATAGTACCCTTAGCTTTTCATATTCGTTTCCAGATTCACATACCTGCTCTTCGAATGTGGAACTGAAACGACTAAAAATGAAAAGTACATTATCTATGAATGGCACTTGCATCGAAGAAACTAATCAGTTTGCGATTTTAGGTATATGTATCACAAACCATCTTTTGTGGAATGATCACATACTTAGCGTCGCCAAAAATGCCGCAAGCTGTTTAGGTTTCCTTTGGAGATGCAAGAAATTCTTTTCCCCTTGTGATCTGGCTATTATCTATAAAAGTTATATACGTCCAAAGCTTGAGTATAACTCCCATCTCTGGACTCCAGCTCCAGCTCCAGCAAATAACTGTCATTTTGCCGCCATTTTGTTTTTAGTGGTAATTTTTTTTTTCTTAGACCAAAAATATTTCAGTTATGAGTAGAAATCAAATTAACCTCTAAAAAGAAAATGGCGTCCAAATAAAACTAGGTACATTTTTATAAAATCTGGCTTTATACTCGTGTATCAATCCCCTATTGTATACCGAAACCAAATTTGACCACGGATTAAGGCTACAGCTAAAGAATAACTGCTCCGTACTACTCCTTGATTAACTGCAAAATTGTGAATAGAAATGCAAAACAAAATTAAAAGAAAACTGCAAATTCTTAGTCTTAGTTTTCAGTAGTTTTTTTTTTTTTTTTTTGTGACACCCTGTTTAGTTATAGAGCTTTTACACCTTTAGGCGATGTTGATATTTAACAAAAATTTAATAAACAGTGGAATATCGTTAAACCATTAAATTTAATAATCAAACCGAAGCCGGTGCAAGGATACGTACCCTATCCTCTAATACTATGCCAAACAAGTAAACCCACCCATTCGCAAACAGACCGTTGTATGTTAATTGAAATTCTTCAACTTCGATCCTTCAGTGTCAATCAACATTCGATATCGAAATGATATTAATTTTCCACATCATACACAATTCTAATTTCTCACACATTCTTAGTAAACATAAACACCCACAGAAGTATTTTATAGTGGTCTTTAACATTGCTCTTTGTCCTGAGGTAATTCTGTTTCGCCTGACCTGCCTATTGGAAATCCATGACCTCCTCTCAAAATTCATTTAGATTCCATCATCAGACTTAAGTCATAATCTTCTCACACTATCATTTCAAACCATCCATCCAACCAAACCACCAACTAAACAGCCAGCCAGTTTTACCGATTTCCTTTTGCAGTAATAACTTTTCTCAAATGTCCTGGGACCATGGATCTATCTAGAACACGAACAAATAATAATATACACCAGCAGATATGGAAAGGGAACTATTTTAAGTTCATCATCCATGAACTGGATTTTGTGCAAAACTTTAACCAGGATACTAATACTCTGCTACTGCTGGCTGGTTTCAGTCGTCAAGATTAATATCTTAGTTCTTTGGAAGTATAATATTCTCTATCTGGGTCCTACGGGTATTTCGATGTTTGCTGTTCTACAAAATAATTGTAATACGTCTACAGAGATAGATCTCTCTTCAATTTTATTATACGAGTATACCTACCCTATACTCCTACAGCCGCATCTCTGGATTGGGAACAAAAATCTTTTTAGGTTCGAGAGCTTATTTGCGCAAAAGGATATTCCTTATTACCACATAGTTCAACTATATTGTGCAATATTTATGTCGTTGTTGAAAGCAAATTTTTGGGAGTAATTGTCTTCTGTGCTGCTGTTGGGCGTTGCACACCTTTGAGAGGGGTATATATTTAAATGGACAGAAATCTGCAATTTCATTTCCCAGTGATTGAGGTATCAACTACTTCTGGCAATCCTTCTTAATCACAAAGCAGCTGTTGACGTCGAAATATACATTTCAACGCAAAGGGTTGAGGGCTTCGTAAGAAAAGGAGTGTATTTACAAATTGTTCATAAAGGGCTCTGGTTTTTTTTTTATTAAAGAGAAAATTCAATATTTAAACAATATGGTTTTTGGAAAAATTTATTGCGAAATAAATGTTTTTTATTGAAATTTGAGAAAGGGGTTTCCAGGTAAGTAACATTATTGCATTTTTACGGTTGCAGGTAACGAGTAAAAGGGTGCTTCTTTTTAAGGGTAAAGGCCAACATATTTGGGTTTACTATCATAATCTTTTTCGGTGAATTGTTACGTTCATGAAATTGTCTAGAGATGCTTCTCGTAGATGCATAAAAATATCAAAGGGTATTTTTGTAGAGGCTCATTTTCATCATTTATTTTTATGTAGTGATACTTTCAACGTACCTTTGTGAATGGGAATAGCGACGTGATTTTTTTATCATTGAATTATAGTATACCCACCCTGCGATTTATTTGGATTATCAAGGCGTTATTTCTAGACTTCAAAACCAGAGTCCAATTCTAATGGAAAGCTCCAAATGAAGAGAAGGTACGATCTATTCTATTTGTGTGTTACCTGAAAAAACAATAAAAATTTCTATTCTTTTGTCACTTTTTAACGTCTCACTTTTTATGTTATATCATGGGATTCGTTCCTCCCGAATAAAAACTGAATGGTGAGTTAAAAAGGTGAAGCGATGAATGAAAATGTAAGTCTGGAGCGGGTTCTTATATTTAAATATTTCTCAGTTTTGCTCCTTAACTGAAAATATTTTACGTGAACATGGAACTTCTCACTCAATAAAGATGGCGAGTATTTTTTAATGTTGCCCCGAATGTTGTTGATTTTGGGGAGTTTTTAAGCATCGGAAGTTGGTAGTAGAAGCAAAAGGAGAGTATTATTCCGATTGCAATAACCAAAAAATATCAATAAATATCAATTAAAACTTTCATAAGCTTTCCGCAAAAAAAAAACTGAGGAAGGGTTGCCCCCATACTTTAGAGGTCACCTCATTCGACTGTCACAAAGTACTTGGTCATATGACTTTTTGAAACCACATATCGTTCATCGGTTATCGAGAAATCGATAAACTCGCATTATCAGCAACACTTGCATTTCCAGCAGCAATATTTTCTACTGAGCGGGCATTACGAAATCAGTGACGTTTGTACGCTCCTCAAATTTCAACCCAATTTTACTGATTGTTTACGTAGTTGGTCAATTATGACGATTGTAATCATTGCGTAATGTGCGAAAAGTGAATACTTTTGAATAACCACTTTTGAAGTGGTGTCAGGGAACAAGCAAGTGGATATTTAATAACACAATATGTAATATTAATATAATAAATCAAATAATGTTGTACTTACTTACTAAATACATACTAGTCTTAAGAGGTCACCACAGAGTAAACAATGTTCTAAAGCAGACATTTTGTCTCGGCTGCCATTTTGAATTTAATTTTCATGTTTTTTTTTTAAATACCTAACTTGTTTATTTTCAATGTTAGAAATGAAATTTACGTGACAAAATTTTTTCTCAAGATTTAATTGTCTATAACTTTGGTTAGGTATAGCAGTTTTTGTTTGTATTTGATTGGTTGATACACTTTCATTTTATTGCAGAAAAAAAAAATATTTGATCCTTTTTAAGTTCCTCTAACTAAGTGAATATATTTTTTTTTTGATTAAGTATTCAACTATAATTTTAAATCCAAAAAATATTTTTATTTTTTGATTTTGAAATTGTGTTCTAAATTTCGTACAAATCTTCCTTGCATTGATGCCAATATTCTATGGTAAATGACAGCGTGGTAGACCACCGGGATAGGTGGAGAGACTTGCTGAAAGAGGCTAGGACCGGACACCGGTTTTCGAGCCGATGATGATGATGCAAACAATCAGACCATATTTTTTCTTAATAACATCTCTCAGGTTCAATTTTTGGTCATGTTGTCCTCTGCAGATAAGCTTATATAATGTTATTTAGGAAATTATTGTCATTTCTTTTTATTATTTATTATAGGCCAAATTATGTATGGAACAAAAAATCGGCTGGCTTATCGACGTACACTTTTTCTTTCAAATAGCCCCAAAAAAAAAGTCAAACGGTGTCAATTGAACCTTGCAAGCCTGTAAATGCATGTCTTTATGCATAATGTTCGTCAACGACGAGCGTGAGAGGTGCAATTGTTGGGCACGTTGACGAGTTGAGGTGGACGGCTCTTCAGCCACACTATCGCGAACTGCAGCAATATATTCTGCAGTACGAGCTATATGAGGATGCACTGGTATTTTCACATCTCCTATAGACCTGGTTTGCTCAAATTTCTGCACAATTTTTCCAATTGTAGGCACATTTGGACGATTAAATTGACCGAAAAAATGCATTTTGGTTTGAACGCTGCTTTGCTCGATTGTGTATCTTTCCATGATTTAAATTGAGTTGGTCTGAAATGTCAAATGAAATGCAGAAAAAAACTTAAAAAAATGATTCTACCAAAATATTTTTTTTAAAACTCTGGAATATTCCACCTAAACTTTTTTTTGGCATTTTAAACCTTTTTTTTTTTTTTCTTAAATACGAATACCTGGCTGCGGAATCTTAGCACCCCATTATTTAGATAATATCAAAAGAGTTACTACTAGCTAAGTATACATAGGTTAACAAAGATCAGCTTATTTTAGAAATTGGTCAGTCAGTTATAGGTTTTGTTATATGGCTTAGGTATTTTTCAAGGATACATTGTAAGACTCTTAGCACTTGAAATTAAAAAAAAGTGTTAAAAGTTTTATACCCTGACATTGAAAAAAAAAGCTTTAAATCAAAATTCAAAAAAATATTACTGAAGAATTACATTAAATACTTATAAATGAACTTTAGTGAAATTTTTTTAATGAGCTGCTAAATGTTTGACACTTTGAACTTGAAAAAAATCTATCAAACTTTTTTTGACCCAAAATATAATTCTTTTGTGAATACCCCAAAGACAACGAGCCCAAATACCTACATATGTGTCTATTTACAAGGATTCTATGTGGGAATGTAAAATATAATGTAAATTTAAGTACTGCTATCCAAACAAAAGCTTTATCTCATGTCTGAAGCTATCAATAAAGTATTAAATGCGGCCCTGATGTATATAAGTAGATAAATGGGGCACATAAAATGAACCTCCAAAACAAAACACTTCACTTCGACTGGGCAATCTATTAAACTTCAATTAGTATCTTTCTCTAACTCTCAGAGCTGGAATTTGTACTTCATGTCCTCGTTTTTCACCCAGAATGTTCGAACTCAGTAAAGGTATATCCTACATAGTAGGTAAATTGGAATTTACTCGTATGTCCATCTATCTGCCACCCATTTTGGTGAGATGTGGTTCCACAGAACCAAGGCAAAAACATCCCCATGCCTTCAATGTGAGTTGTATTGTATACTGAATGTGATCTGGTACGGGCCTCTCTAATTGGACAATAAACATTGCCATGAACCAACAATTAAGTGTTTCGAACACCATTATCCTGTGAGAGGATGTGAGTTGTGCGGCATTGCTGAAACTTATTTGTTCCGGCTGCTGGCCGATGGAAAATGTCGAGAAGCACGGTTCGTTATATAACAATGGACAATCGTTGTCGCTCTCATACCAAACATACAGCAACAACTTTACAAATAAATAAAATATAAAAAAAAAAAAAAATTAAACGTCCACCACCACCGACTGGCCGGCCGGGCGGAGTCAGTGTATTTTAATTTATTTGTGTAATTCAAACTAAAGTGCGAATATTTGTTCGGCCATTACATCCTGTTGTGATATTAACCAATGTGAGTGTTGTCGTAGGTGTCGGTATTTCAACACGTACATCATACATATGAAATAAACTGACTGATTGATTGATTGATTGCATAGTCATAGAGTCCTCTATGGAAGTCTGTTTTGCCAGGACGTTCATCCACATTCGCATAAACTTCATTGGATCTGGTGCCTGTGATGGAAACAGGAAGGAACTTCCCTGTGATGGAGATTTAATTAGTTTTGTTTTTTCTTGTTTTTTTTTTTGTTTTTTTTTTTCATTTGCAAACAATAAATCTGTGGAATTATTTAGGTCGTCCATAGAAGTAGCAAATCGTGTCCATTCACCACACATAAATTTGTACAAAAAAAAAAATAGAAAAAACAAAAGTGATATAGGAAATAATAAAAACGAACTTTCGATATTTTATTAACTTATGGTGTTTACTTTTAGAAAGTTTTTTTTTTTCTTTCGTTAGGCTAAGAGGTTAAGAATTATTGACAGAGTGTTTCGTATACAATTAGTGCCTGTGTGTGCCTAATTAAAACCATCTTTGACAGATTTGCAATAAAATAATTTGGGGTTTTGCGGAAACGTACGTCAATCAGGTAGGTAACGTTTTTGTCTATAACATAACTTTTAAGAAATGAGCTGTCAACAAAAAAGTTTCCTTTTCTATTTCCTGGAGCGAATAAGTCAAGAAAATAATATTGTAACTTTTGTTGATTTATATTTATTTATGTAAGAATATTATAAAAGTTGTGTTTTTATACTGACACCCTTCAAAACTTTTAAATATTATTTACAAAACATACTTTTTTACATTTTTATAGGTTTTTTTTAAATATTAGAATTTTAGCAAACTATCGATTTTTAGATTTAATTTTAAATTTCTTGGAAAACTGATTGAAAATAGTAAGGAAAATACTAAGGAAAATTTTGAAAATACTTAAAAATATATTAAGATCAATATGGAAAAGTTATTTAAATTATAATTGAAAGGGACATCTTATTGAAATTTAATTGTATTTGAAATTATTTGTATTTGAAATTGTGTTGTATTTGCTTTTAAACAATAAGGAAATCTCATTGAAAACATGTAAGAGAAAATTCAAAATATTTAATTATTTTAGTGAAATTTTTTGGTAATTATATTTACATGAAATATATTAGTAGTCCTATTATCGATTGATGAAAATTGTAGTAGGTACTAGAATAGTAATAAATTAATTTATTTTGTTTAAATGAATATAGTAGTATGTATGGTGCTAATAGAATAGGAGTATCGAAGTATCTAAATGCCATGAAAATAATTATATATTTTAATATTGCCATGTGATCTTATTGTTTTCCACCAATATCACATAGTTTCAATAAGTTTTTCACATAAAATTTCAATAATTTATATTGGCTTTTGTTGTCAATAGAATACCACATACTTTTTGTATAGTTTTAATACCTTTTCATATTACTTCAAGGAGTAAATCTTCTAAATAATAACATTACATAAGATTAATAATATTTTCTCTTTTAATTTTATACGACATTCCTCTTACATGAAAACTATAGAGAAATGTATGTAGAGTTTGTTTATTTATGGGATTGCGAACGATATCTGGCCTTATAATTTCTGTCTTTAAAAAGGAGAATGGGCAAAAATATATGGGACCTGGTCTACCTGGCGTCCAGAAACGAGACCTTTAAAAATGGTAAGATACTATGGAGTGTATACCAACTTACGAGTATTTTTTTTTTTTGGTTGTCCTAAACCATGGGGAATGGCTTATATAAGCGACAAAAAAATAAGAAAAAAAAACACAAATTCGAATACATTTGTTATGAACCCCATGGTTTATAGTTCTTTGTCTATATTCAAAAATGAAGCTTTTGAACTAAGCTTTCAAACGTATTATATAACATTTGTGGACTCTTGATACACAGCTATTTCCATTCATTGAATTCGTTAAATCAAATAAAAAAAAGAAGAATTTTCATATTTTTAAGCGCATTAATCTTCAACCATTACAATATTTGCTATTATTGGTCACGGGTATAAAAGTTCATTTATTTTGGGATCTATTAATTTTTATCGAAAGTGACCAACACTGTCATTTCAACGGAACACTATTGCAATTATTTTTTGCCCAAATTGTAATCTTTGTTGCTAAGCCCCATGGCTTACAGCTTTGTTTCCATACAAAATAAAATGCACAACTGGGTCGCACGTACTTGCTCCGATGTGCAAAAACATCTTGGTTTTAAAGTAAAATCAAAAACGAATACAATATTATCCGACTACCTATTATCGATTATAGTTATAAGTAAAAATTTGAAAAAAAAATTCTTAAATTCATTATTTGAATTGATAAAATAAAACAAAAAAAAAATTTAATATTAAAACTGAAGATGACATCTCATTTATCATAAAAATACAAATTTTCGAAAAAAAATTTCCAAAATCGTTAGAGCTGTTTTTTTTTCAAAACATAATTTTTTATATCTTATATAACTTTTGAAGTATTTTTATAAAAAGTTGGTTTGCACATTTGATAACATACCCTTAAAACCAAATTAAAAAAAAAACAATATTTTACAGTTTTCAAAATATTCATTTTTCATGATTTTTTTTTCCTTTTGAAAAATTTTCATTGAAATCCGGTTCTATGGCAAGTATTGTTAATAACGGTTTTTTCAAAAATATTTTTTGACTAAATTATTACGATTACTTGACATACCCGATTTAAAAAATTTCATCAAAATCGTTAGAGCCGTTTTCGAGATACGGTTATTTTTGGAGCTAATAAAAAAAATCGATTTTTCCAATATGCAATCTCCCCAAAACATTATGTCCAAAGTTTGAAGAAATCGCTTCAGTAAAGAGGTAAAGACAGACAGACAGACAGAATGACGTTTCTCTATCATCGTAATGTTAGGTCTGATTAATATCTCGAGTTCGATTTCTGCACGAATCCAAAACTATCGGTCCTATAGTCGCAAGTAAAAATGATGTACCTACTAGGGCTAAGCTTTTCAACGATATATATTTAATTGGTGGACGCTAGGACCAACAGGACGCCTTTCCGACTTCGAAAATACCAATAATAAGGTGCTAAAAATCGAAATGACCTTGAAAAAAAAAAAACTATAAAAACAATCCATGGCTGATTAATTTCTGACTTTAGGAGAATATTATGAATTCATTTGCGAATATGTCTTTTAAAATTTTATGTTTGAAATTAAAAAAAGTATAAAAAAGCTAACAACAACTGTATTTTTCACTTTTGTTAAAAAAAAAATTTGCTTTATTTTTCAAAAATATCCCAACTCTCAAATCGAGAGTTGGCCATCTTAAGATTTCTTTACTATAGTGTTACCAAACACTCAAAGGAAATTAATATTTGAGTTTCAAGATTCGAATCAAAGTCAACTCTCAAATTGAGAACTAGAGAGCGTTTGACGTTTTTGATTCAATTGTTGGACAAAGTCTGATAGCGAATATTTCAAAGTTGTATTGGTACCGAAAATCATATCGATATATTACAAGTTCTATCCATTTCTATATATCGACAGAAAACACTTCCAAGCCTTAAGGTCCAATTTCTTCACTTATTAGTTTATTATTTTTTTGCTAATAGAATAAATAAGTGTGTATTCATTTCGTTTTTTTTTTATATATATACATATATAAACTATTAGTATCGTACATTTCCCCCCTATTTTTATGTGTATGTAGATCTAAGGGAAAATCCTTCAACATAAAATAAAACTAAACATATCAAAAAATGATAATAAATCAACGCAATATACTCCATATTACATGAAAGAAAAAAGTAAAAATGAATAAAGTTTTTTTTTTTCTTTTAACTATATTAGCTATTGTACCAAATAAATTCCATTGAAAGCAAAAAATTAACATAATCAGATACCACATTCTTATACAAAATTATTAGATTTATTACAGCGAAATTTTCGCTGATGTAGCCAAAAAAAAAGTAGTAGCTAGGTAGACTGGGTATATATAGATTCATATCAAATTAGGTATTAAGTTAAAATCATTAGAATTCATAGCATCATCAAAAAAAAAGAAGAAAAGTTTCCTACAGCTATACTCTTAATTTATGCAAATTTAATTGATTTAATAAAAATGTTCACTTATTTGTTTTAATGTATTGAATACCTTAATCAAAAACAAAAAGGAACTCACAAAGAAACCCCATTTTTTTTGCGTTGGTTGGTGTGCATAATGTTGCTTTTTACACATATCAAATTATATCGAATTACGTTCAAAGTTCAAATTTTTTTTTGTTGTTTTGTTTTATTTTAAGGACGAAAAAGTTGATCCGTATTTAAAGCAATTTAGGGAAGCAAACTTTGGCACGTGCTTCAAAATTCTTAAAGAAATTCATCCACCCTTAAAAATATTTCCCAGTATGATGTCCTTTTTTTTTGTTCTTTTGAGGAGCGAGCTTATATGGAGAGCAACCCTTTTATTTCTCGTTTACTAAGTGGAAAAAATCGTCCATAAACGCAAAGGGTTTGATTTTGAATAAAATAATAAAAAAAAGTATAATTCAAACGGAAATAAAAAAAATCATAAAGCAATCCAATTGTTTTCTTTTTTTTTTTATATATCCTTTTTGGTTTGATGCGTATCTCGTTTTAAGGAACCCTTGAGACGAAAAAAAAATCATCCTTTAGCATATTTTAAACGTACCATGACATCATATATGTATATTGCGATGAAGATGATGATGATGATGAACAATAAAATATCTTTGAACAATGTGCGAATAAATGAATGACTTTAAAAAAAAAAAAAAACAGAAACAAAGTAAATGTCTGCTTCAAACGGTTTTTGTTATTGTTGCTTGATGTTGATTTCAAATAACCTCTAGGCTCTCTAACAGAGGGACAAAAAAGGATTCACTATACATCTCTTCTTAGGCCAAACAAGAAAGTAAACACATATGTAATAAAATACAAAAAAAAAAAAAAATTATTAAATAATAAGGAAGACTTTGTAAACGAAATTTTTGTTTGAATACTTCAACCTGTAGACGAGTGTGGCCGTAATAGTAATTGTTTCGTTTTCTTGTATTGTTTCCATTGTTAGGAATTTTTCTTTTACATGATGGAGAGAAAAAAAAATTCGCTTGAATCAGCTTTTGTTCAAGGGACATCATCGTCGTCCCTGTGACGTACCGTATACCGTACCTGCCTATATGGATTTTCTTATTCAGGAACAATGTTTTTTTTTTTTTTTTGACTTGCGGCGTATAATACTTACACAAACAGTGTCCTGGGAGAAAGGATGCAAACAATGCTCTCAAACACGAGCACCTGTTTAAGAACATAAAGGAACTGTTATACCTACCTACGATGATTGTTATTCTTATCAAAAGGATACTTGACTCGTGTAATAATGTGCGCAATTCTTGTAAGTCAGTCCATGATATTTTTTTTTTTTTTTTGTAAACTTTTGCGTCCTTAAGTAGAAATTTAAAAGATCCCAGAAGAGGGGTTCTCTGGCTATGAAGAGAAGCAGAAAGAAAAAGTACAGAACTTTTAATATCCTTTTTTTTTTCTTATATTTGACATTGATATTCTCTTCCACTTCCATCAGTGTTGTACTGAATTCTATTTCGTTTTTTTTTTGTGTTCATCAGATGTCATGATAAATTATTGATTTTATGCGACCAATATGGGGCAGTATAGCAAAAAAAAAAAACAACGGTATACCTAACAAACAGTTGCAATGTACGATTCCCGAATGAGAATGACTAAATAAATTTCCTTGAAATACGCTATCGAGATCGAGTCCATTTTTATTCCATCAGGACAATATGGGGACCGACATTAGGTACATGTCTCTTTTCTATCTCACTCTCACTCTGTCTCTTTTTTTTTTCCCGATGAAAATTTATATTGTCATTTGATTTCATATTTTGTTAGAAAAAGGACGATACGTTTTTTTTTTGAAGAAAGGAAAATAATGCTTGTCGTAGGTGCGGTGTGGTAAAATGGTATTGGTGTTGATAGATTTGTATGTATACATTCAGGTTGTCAGTTTGCTTGCAAATTTATTCAAAATAAACACCCAGTCAATATATTATTTATGCATAGATAATATTAGCACAAATACACTCTAAATCATTTGATTAACGTCATCAAATCGATTGATTTGATATTTTCTGACAGAAAAACAATGAGAATTTGAATTCAACAATTTCTTTGATGGTCTGCAATAGATGTTTGTCTGTTTTTCTAACTAACCCGGCACGTCTTGTATTTTTTTAAAATTAAAGTTAAAAAATTTCGTGTTAAAAAAATTGTGAATATTTACTTCTTAACACTGATAAGCTAAAGAAGGTTCAGAGAACAGCTTGCGTGGGCACCACAGGGGCCACGCATATATGCCTAACGGATGCCTTAAATTTTATTTTGGATCTTCTACCAATCGACCTTTTTATTAAATATGTACATAGTTTCTTGCAGTGCGATTAGGCTGAAGGAATCAAACAGTTGCTTGTCAAAACCATACGGCCACATCAACATAACGAAATTGATTCCTTCAGATATTATCTCGGTAAACACTGACTACTGCACTCCTACTTTGTGCCTCAGTAAGGGTATTAAGGTTAGTTTCCCATCCAGAAAAGATTGGGAAGATGATATCGCGTTGATAGGTTTCGACACAACCATCTTTACTGACGGCTCAAAGATGAAGTTTTGTGGTGTTGGTTCAGGGATCTTTTCTGAGTCCCTAAAAGTATCTGAATCCTTTCGGTTTCCTGAGTTTGTTAGCGTTTTTCAGGCTGAACTGCTAGCAATAAAGGAGGAATGTAAGATACTTAAACAAAAGCCCAAACCAGAACCAAAATACGGCTATCTTTACAGACAGTCAGGCAGCTGTTAAAGCCACATCGTCATCTAAATTGGTCCAGCAATGTCGCGATGAGCTTTGGAAACTGAACATTAACCTCGTTGTCATCCTGATCTGGGTTCTGGCCCATGGTGGTATCGAGGGGCTGATGAGCTAGCCAGGCAAGCATCGGCCCTTCATATCTCACTTGCGGAAATGGTTAACATTCCTCTTGATGCAATGAAGGGAAAAATCTTTTCTATCTATCAAACAGAATCAAATCGAAGGTGGAGCAATTTACCCAACTGCATTATATCTACATAGGAAGATATGGCCCACCTATAATAAAACCCGTACAAACGATCCTCTATGCAGGCCCAAGCAAGACATAGACAGGGTTGTTGCGGTATGTACCGGACAGTGGCCTATTGGAGTTCATGCAGATAAGTTGGGCATTTCTCACAACACGTCTTGCCGTAGTTGTATTGACCAACGTGAAAGGGAAACGGTAATCCATTTCCCTTACAAATGTCCTGCTTTAGGAAACATTAGAATGCAATCCTTCAGTAAAGCATTCTTTCACGAACTCGACGAGCTATCTGAGAGAGATCTGATCTTTTTCTGAATGCGACAAAATGGCTCTAACATACTCCGCTGTGAAGCTTCTCTGTAAATCTTTCACTTTCTATCATAGATCAAATGAGTTATTGTATCAAAACGGCGCACTATTGCGCTATTTGGATCACAGGCAAAAATATTCAAAATTTAAGGGAAATCTCTGACAACTTAACTAACTTTTTTACAACAAAAGCTCAACCATCAGCCTTATTATATGCATCTTAATTGAAAAACTTTTTGTCGTCACCGGTATTCGAACCGAGAGTAAGTGGCATACGGACCCAGTGCGCTATGCTATTGCATTTTGATTTGCATGGATTTGTTGTTCTTTCTTTTTCTCTGTACTCGATTAGCTAAAAATTTCGTAGGACGCATGAGAGGATTGCTTTTATTTGAATGAGATCACACGAAGAGTGAAAAAAATTGAGCTGAAGAACTTTAAATCAGTTTGGTTTCTCTTATATGAAGTTTTGGGTTAATATTCTGCCCAAAATGGACTGTGGAATTGTAGGTACCGTTCTCATAGTGATGTTGAACTGGACAAAAAGGCTGAAATCCATGTGGAGCTAATAAAAAGGACAACACTTCAAAGCCCTAATCTAGCTCAAATTATTCAAATAGAAAGAGAAGGCCAAAATAAAGTTGTGTAACGTAGTGGGCACTTATAGAACTACAAGACCTAAACTAGGCTTATTTATTAATGAACATCATACGCCTTAGGTCAATAAAATTTTTTTGGACAAAGCTATTTAAAAAAAAAAATTCCTTAAAAAATCAAAAAAGTTTAGCAAAATCAGATATGTATAAAATGACTACCTACCTAAATTTCTCTAGGCCTTTTAATGTAGGCAAGTCTAATACCAAAAAATCCATGTGTAACCCTTAAATTAGCATCCATCATCCTCAATATGTTTTGTGAATTGACATAAGGTTCAAACCAACATAACCCTACACAAAAAAAAAAAAAAAAAATAAACAGATGGAAATCAACTTTCCATAAATGTTGTGTCCTCCACAAATTGTTTCACCCTTTTTGACACACTTAAGATGACACAAAACAAAAGAACAAAAAAAAAAATAAGAAAGAAAGAAAAAGAATATAATACCTAAAATATTCTCACAGACGAGTTATAAGTATATGTGTCTATAGATACACAACAATTGCCTAAGAATATCATTTACGTATAAATGAAAATTGTTTATGCGATAGATGTTTTTCCATTTTAGCAAATTGTTCTTCGAATCGTGTCCTTATTTACTAGTCCACCCATCTACCCTTCCTCCACTTCTCATTAATATAAGCCCCACCTCCTTCCCCTAACAAATGTACCCCATCCCTAGAGAATGATAGCGACTTAGACTTTTTTGTCCTTTGTTTTGTGTTTTTTTGGCAATTTATTTTGCATACAATATTATATTCTTTTTTTTGCTTTTACTCATACTCGTATATCCATAAAAAAAGACAAAATATACATTTTATCATCATTTTTTTTTTGTTGTTGTTGTTGTTGGAAAGGAGTGAGCATGGGAAAAAAATAAAATGATATGCGGGCGAAGGTTTAACATAACATGTTGTGATGTGGGCTGAATTGAGTGCGAAAAAGAAAAAAAAAATACGAATATAAAGACTTTGTATTAGTACATCCTATACTCTGGTATATGGAGAGTGGAAATCTTCCCAGTCTCAATTTTCTTACAATAGCTTGTTATTCTAGATAAGACACGAAATAATGTTGAATTCTTATACAGAATTTATAATGAATTGAGTTTGCACTCTTCCCATATACCCATACTCGGATGATAACATCATTTTACTCATAACATAAACAGTCATATCTGGTATACGCATTTAGGGGATTGGGGGTTAAAGTTAGGTAACACAAAAAAAAAAAAAATACTTCAAAGAATGTTTTATTTATTACGATGCGGTTATGCTTTGAGCTTTTAAATCAAAGGGTCACACTAATAAGTCACAACGTTATTTAATCTAATCAAAGCAGAATTTAATGCGTACATTTTCCTGTTGATCTCTATAATCAGATTTAAAATAAAATATTTAATGGTTTTTTTTCAAAAGAACTAAAAGACTAGATGTCTTCAATTGATTTCCAATCAAAATAAGAACTCGAAACATCGATCAAACTTAACATCCATCACTCTGATAGTGGAGACGAAAAAAAGTGTATCGCGCAATTGTGTATTCTGGGCTAAAACCTTAACAGCATAGTTCGTTGAACTTGGTACATATAGTTTTGGGCCTCCACACTACGGTATAGGTACAAAATTTTAATTTTAATTTCAATTTTGTTGTTGTACCGAAGATATAATAGCTTCTACTAATGACCGCAAAATGGCACACTTCAAAGCTATAATTAGGTCACGAAGTGAGAATAACTGTGACCGCCATTTCTTTTTTGGAAGTGTGTACTTTACTTGAAACTTTCCACGAACGCAAGAAATAATTTACTACCACCAAAAGAAAATGGAAATTGATAAATCACCTCGATTACAGAATCCGATGAATGGTCTGCGGATGGCTTCCGACAATTTTTTTCAATTTTTACTATTAGAGAATCCGCTGCAAGAAATTTCAGAAATGTCGGTAACATAGTTTATTTTTTTTTCAATGAAGAAAGAGCCGAAAATTGCCAAAAAATTGCCTGATTTAGTTCAGGAATTCTGAACCCCAGAGCTCGTAAATGGTGTCATTAGCCAAAGATATCCAGCATCTTCTAGATACAAATAAGTTAAATTGTCAATAATAATGTTTTATTAGAGTTCAGTACAAATGTCCATACCAAGCATTTTTGTGTTTCTGTCTCCATTATCGTATTAGGATTTGAAGTACAGGGATGCACCACTATTACCCCAAACAAGTGAGTCGTGACTCGAACCAGGATATTTAGCGTCCACGTACCAAATTAGATAATGTCAAAAACTGACAGCATCGATAAGAAACGGTAATGTAGATCCCCCGCCAGATCTTAGGATTATATTTATAGAGGATGTAAGTAGACTGTGGATCGAGTCAAGTCCGCAGGAATAAAATTTTTCGGATTCTGTAATCGAGGTGAATATTTAATTATTCGATAATTCAAAAACAAGGAAGTTATTTATTTTGTTTTTGATTTGTAATTTAAGACTATTTTACAAGTTCATTTCTAGCTATCGTTGCGCAATTTCATATCTGTCTGTGTAGGGAATTTGTTTAATTTATTTTTTGATTTTCGTCACCTAAAAAATTGTTTATTTTTATGTTTTTGGATATAAGAAGTAAACTTCTCCTGAGTGAACTTCACCTAGTATATTTAATTGGAATTAATATTTTAAGAACCATTCAAGTTATAGAATTGCTGATCGCTAAGCAAAATTGTATTCCAAAAGCTATGAATTCTCGTATACAAATCTAAAACTTTGATATTTTTAAAATTTGTCCACTTACTTTAAAAGAAATCAAAAATAGGTCTTTAATTTAAATTTTTAAGAATATTTACATGACTAATGAAAATCTATAAACAAATGTCCCTTTCTTTTGATGATGCTTAAAAAAATATTGAAAATCAATAAAATCTGTTCCTTCAATTGCTTTTGATGAATTTGATCATTCATAACGGAAAAACGGTTGGACGGATCTATTTGAAAATATTTATAGAATTTTGGGTTTTTTCTTTTCAAAAAAATGCTTCCTAAAGAACTGCAAAAAAATACGAAGGTCTTACAAGAATTCAGTTATATTTTTAAAACTTGCTTTTAGGAATTTTATTCATCTTTACCAAACCGCCCTTATATTTTGTATGTGATATCAATACTTCCTAAGAAAATTATAGAAAAGATATCTGTTTTATCGTCCGTTTGAAATGTCTTATTTTGAATTTGATATTTTGAGTTTGGAAACTTTGCAAAGTAGCAAACTTTTGTCGAAAAAGCTGCCAGTCAAAAAAAAAATCGTTTTGTTGGCTAATTTAAGCTTCAAAAAGCTTTACAATTTTTTTTCTCAAAATATTTGGTTCGGTACAATATTTTGACTGTATGTTTGTTTTGTTAGTTTTCTCAACAAAAAAAACTTTAAGCACTTAGGTACAATATGATTTTTTGACATAAACCCGAGATATGAAATAAAAATACTACTTTGTTGATTATCTCCATAATTCTACGTTATCTATTGGACAAAGTAAGAACAAAATAAACAATGTGTCAAGCGTTTTTTGTTGTCATAGCTAATGACTTCCTCATCCAATACTCCCCTAGTAAAAATCTTACCAACCTTCAGCTCACTTAAGATTTTTCTTCTTTCATGTATTTTTAATATTTTTTCTTGGTCCTTAAGATTTTCTCTTGATTAAGACTTTTATGTTTGTATATTGTTGCCAGTAATGAAAAAAAAAAAATCTATATCAAACCGGCATACCTCTATATTTTATCCACCTTTATTTTTTTTTGTAATAAATTATCCTTCATAATTTACGTTTGCCGTGGTTTTTATTTTACATTGTATGAATAAAGATTTTTGGATTTAAAAAAAATGTGTGGTATAAGTATATAATAACTTTAAGTTACCATAATTTTTTTTTTTTTTTTGGAGAAGCATAATATTAGGAAGGATGTCATAAGGACTCGTAGCTTTTACATATTCTGACTATATGAATATACAATTTGTATAAAGAGTAGAAACAGTCATGAATTGATAAAGTGTTGTTTACATTTTGCTTATTGCATGCAACAAAAACATCTTTAAAATGTTTTTACATGCAAGTATCTATATTCCAGGAAAAACCTATAAAAGTTAAAATAATCATGGATTATTTGAAAATAAAAAAAAAAATTTCTAGGCATCCAACCGACAAACTTATAAAAGAGTGAAATTCCCCCAAAGAGGTTAAAAAACCCGTAAACTGGAAACGTATTGATTTTCCTATTTTAGATCTTTGGAATTTTTTATTCCTTCGTTAATGATTCCTACTAAAGCAACTCATAAATCTTCTTCCGACCAATATTTTATTTGATTAGGAAATTTTGACAGCAAGCAACAAGTCTTCTCTTCAATAATCTTCTTTGTTGGATAAACATCACCGCAATGCTCTGCATCATTTTTGATGAGCTCAAATCTTCTGTTTTCCTTATTTGTTTATTTTCATTCATTTCAGCATTTCCTAGAAGTCTATATTACAGCACAAAGCTGCTATTCCATAGCAGAAATATTCAACCCCACACATCCCAATTTCACGAATAATATAATCGCGTTTAGGAGATTTCATTATTATATCTTCCCCATTTATACCTACACTCCACATAGAACCATATATAAGAACCACAATGTATTCATCAGCACTAAACCATCGACACCACATCATCAACGAGTTCCGAAAAACCACAATTTGCCTCACTCTTTTGTCGGTGTTGAACAACAGCGCTTCGCTGGTATAGAACCTCAACAATGAATATACCTAACCTTAACCACGACCTTTCTTGCATTCCTTAGGTATTTTGGGGAGAATAACGGGGGGGGGGAGGGATTTCAGCATCAGCACTTTCAGTACTCTTCCCTCACCAAGAAGTTTCCATTACAAAAGAATGGAATTTCACATAGAGGCCTTCATCAAGAGAAAATTCAGAATCTTCAAACACAGAATATAATACTACACACCGAACCGAGACTATCAAGTTTCATTTTGATCAAAATATACACGTTCTTCTATTCACATTCACCCTTCGCATTTCCAAAAATACAAACAGTTATGGGGAATTACCTACACACCCGAATCACGTCGGGTACGGCATGTGAAAATATCAGCCTGGTGGATTCAATTAATTTTCGTAACAGCAGCCGAGCTGAGTGCCGAGTGCCGAGTGCCGAACTGCTAAACTGAAATATTTTGTTAATAAACTTTAAGCTGAGAGCAATTTCCACCACACGCGGAACGGAAGCGCTAAATGTTCATTAGGAATGTGCTTTTTGTTGCTATTGTTATTCTCGCACTGGGTAGGTATATATTGTAGTAGTTACTCTCCACATCCTGCAGGAATCAACCATTACAACAATACAATTTTGTACTAGAGATTGGTCGTAATTATTCCGGATTTAAGGGAAATAATAATTGGAATTGCGTAATCCAAATGTGTATAGGAAAGGTGGATTCATTGTGGTGTTGGCGAGTTCACAATTTATTTTCAAGTCCACTATTCGAAAGATTATGGTATTGATATTCGATATCTAAACTTTATTCGGGATGCCAGGAATTGATGGAATTGATAAATTGGATGGTGGACCACTATTAATGATAATTGTACTTCGCAGGCAGTGTAAATGAAACATTTTTAAAGGTTTATGATGGAATTTCGTGTTTGGCAGAAAAATATCCAATATCCTGGTGGAGGAAGGATTTTCATGGGTACATTATTATACAAACGAATTATTGAAAGTATTGGAATCTAGAGGATGTTTGTAGAGATTTTAGACAGGTTAATCCGTAATCCATTGGTTTTGTTTGACGTTTGTTTTTGCAAATTTCTTAATAAAATCTGAGAAAACATATATCTACGAATAGTGTTACTAATTTATTAGTATTATTTAGCTATTTATGATATTTTACCTCTCATTTTGGCAGAAGACTTCTGCACTGACTAAGTAGCTTTGAGAAGATCGTAGTACCTTTCGATTCAATTATTATCGAATAAAAGCGTTCAATAAAACTGCTCTCTTTTTTTCTTTTAACATTTAGAGTATATAGTAACTCTCTCAGTGACTCCGGGTGGATTCAGCAATGATGGCTTATAGGTAAACCCACCCTACCAAGCTTGTGTAATGTTTTAGCAGAACAGCTATAAGCAGGGCCGGCCTAGCCCAAACGAGTGCCCTGTGCAAACTTTAGCTTTTGCGCCCTTTGTTTTTATTACCTACTTCGTTTCTTAAGCCATTTCCGTATTACCCATGAGGTAGGCTTTTGAATGCGTTTTTTTAATGAGGTATCCCCTGTAGGCCAGTCCTCAATAACAAAAATAATAAAGAATTTAAACAAAAATAAAAAAAAATGTAAAAAAAGAAAAATTAATTCTAAAAAACAGAATACATATTTACAAAAATAAACACAAAAAAAAAAACACTAAAAAACTTCACCCAGCACTTTCACAGTTCCACCAGTGTTTTTAGCTTTTAATTTAATGGGTTATTGGTACGTACAAATACCAAACACAAATCCCGCAAAACACACGCTTCGTAATTAATAATATATTTTTCAAAAACTTAATCAGAGAACTGCAGTTTAATTTGTCTGTTTAGCTACAAATTATCACAAACAAAACAAAACAACCACTTCTTCTAGAGAAATCAAAACAAGTGACAAAGATAATGAGTTACATAATTCAAAACAATAACAAAAAAAACAAGTGCAGAGAGAATAGCCGTTATTATTTCCAAATTCACTCCTTGCTCTTTTCTCATCCCTTCCATTTTATCCACAAAAAAAAAACGATTCCTATTTGAAATATTCTACTCATATTTCCTCATTCGAAATGTAAACGAACGAAAGAGAGATAAAAAGAGAAAATTGATTGAGAGATTTTGCTTGTGTGCAGGATTTAAATCTGCACAGTCTACGTCAGCCGCACTTCTTATTGTGGGATACATTCATTTCAAACAAAATCAACGTTTGAGTTCATTTTTCTATCAAAAATTTTGGTTAAGTGAATTCCCATATGTGCAAATCTCAAATTTGCACATTTCTACTCAAACGATTGTATGGGAAATAAAAATGAGTATATTTATTTGTATGGGGATTTTCGAGTGAAACGGGCAAATAAAAATCTTGCACGTTTGGAGGAAGTTCGAATCTTTTTTGTTTGAATTAATTTATTCTTGGCGTTGATTTTATAACTAAACGAAGGATTTTCTTTCGCAAAATGATAAAATGTTTTAATTATTTGATAGTGACATAGTAAAAAAATTAATTAAAAAAAAAAATAATTTAAAAAAAAATAAATAAAGCAGGTTAATATAAAAAGAATGGAAACATATGAATGTAGTTTTCTTGTGAGTTTGCGCCCCTTCAGCTCTGCGCCCTGTGCATTTGCACATCTTGCACATATGGTAGAGCCGGCCCTGGCTATAAGTCCTCTAGTCTGGTTTTCGAATTTCTGTTGGTGGAAGTGGTGTTTAACGAGAGTAAAATATTTTTCGATCGAATTATTTAAATTAATGTACCTGGAAACTATGGAAGTCCGTTGTGTGATTGGATTTCAAGTTTCGCGGATTCAGATATATTCTGTGTCACATAAAAATGGAAATGCTTTTCGTGGGCTTAAATTGATGATATCATCCTTGCATTCCCAGAATTTTAGAGAATTGTAAGTCCCTCTCCTGCCCGATTATCTACGAGCATTGGCAGTTTGCACTACCAATTTTTAAAAATGGTTAGTTTCTGTTTTGTCTTACATTTCCTTTAAAAAAATATTTTTAAAGATGCTTACAAAGTCGATCTAAAGAAGTATTTAGTCATTTAGTTTGGAGGTAATTTTCTGCAACCCAAAAGATGTTGTTAGAAGAAATTTTCGGGATAAATTTTCCGAATAAATTGCTAAAAGGTTCAGAATTTTTCTCCTCGATTTCTTTGCACTATCATGAGGACTTGGGGAAACTCCTTATCTACAAAGTTTTAAATCATGTTCTTTAGTCTTCGAAAAAGGATTATATCAGCCTCTTCTTCGAGATTAGTTAAGCCTCTTGTATGTTCGGAATCACTGAAAGGATTTTCATCATAATTAAATGGAAGCTTTCGTTTTCATGTAGGGTTCTGCATTGGAAGGAAACACGCGCTAACATCAGCTTCTACACTACTGATGAAGAAGTTGGATAATACGATCAGGATCCGGTTCAAAAGGGGGGCACAATAGATCTTAAGGTCGCAGTGCAAATATACCCACATAATTCATTCATTCTATTGAATGATCAGGAAGAAGTCCAGCCAGGATAACATTCTTGACAGATTCAGCTTTAGTTCAGAGACCACTTAAAATGGAATAGTGGTCGAAGTTTTATTCCAATCTTTCAACAAGTAGAGTCTTTCGTCAGACGCCACAGTAGATATTCTGCCGTACAACAAATCTTTTTGTCTACCAAATAGATCCTTTTATAAAAGTTCAATAAAAGAAAACAAAAAACATAAAACATAAAATGTTTTGTTAAATTAAATGCAAAAATTGCACTTTCAGCGAGGCATGGTCTAGGGTCTCTTCCTCTCTTTCTTCTTGACTTTTCCCATTAAATTTTCTAGCGGTAAGACTGCCAACTGTGAAAATAAAAATACCTAAGAATACCTACTTACTTCCTAGTCCCTATATATCTACTAGTGATTTTACCTATATATATAAATGTATAAAAAAAATCAGAATCCGAGTGAAAATTTTATTTCCTTTTATTTTATACATAAATATACCAGTGCAGTGCCAGTTTCTTTGTTTTCTGCCGCTGTACTTTTTGTCTTATGCAGTTGAATTCTTAAGTAGAACAAGGACTTTTAGATCTAAGAAAACACACAAACATAAATTATATATACATACATCTGCATATTTCTGAGAAGCAAAATAAAAAAGCGAAGGGAGTAAAATAGAAAGCATCACAAAGCATACAATGCAATGATATATAAAGATAGAGAAAAGGATCTACCGCAAATAGTTCTACCATTATTTTCTGTTGAATTAAATATAATTATATGCCATTAGGACGAATTTCTTTCTACTTATTTTAATTTTACTATTTTTTTATTTTAGTTTTATCCGTAAGAAGTTCTTTTGCTCTCTGATTCTAACAGTGTTGCCTCTATTCGAAGTTTGCAAAAATTTATATTGAAACAAAAATTTAGAAAATTACGTTTTTACGAAATGAGATAACATTTTCATTTAGAAGTTTTTCCTGACTACTTAAAAATTTTAGAAGTTTAATAATTAAAAAAAAATATCCTTTAATAAATTTATAATCATCACAGAAGAAAGGCACCTCTTTTATTTGCAGAACTTAAAAAAAGGCAAGTATACGCCCAAGTGACCGCAAAGTAATTTTGTGATTTTTAAGTTATTTATCAAAGCTATAGAGTTTTAAACATGTCTTACCAAAGATACAATATCCAAGGAATAAAAATATTTCAAAATTCAGAATTAAATCAAAAATTATAAAAACAGAACTACTTAATTGCTATAAAGATTAATGAAAAATGACTTCATTGGTGAAGACTTGATTCTGTTTTGTATCCAAATTTGTCGTATTCGGAGTGAACTGAATTTCGATACTCGATTTTTTATTCTTGTAAATACTACTTAAAGTTCGATTTTTAATTAACAGAGTTTCCATTACTCAAGTTTCAAAAAAAAAAAAAATGAGAACTGGCAACTCTAGATTGCATTTTTTTTCTTGCCACCCTGACCTTAAAAAAAAAGAAATAAATAAAAATGGAAGTCCATATCAAGACAAAGAAAAATAAAATTTTATTCTCAAAGAACTGAAAAACAATTTTCTATTTTATAGCAATGGCGAGAGGGTTGGAGTATGTGGAGTAATGAATGAGAAAAAAAAGTAGAGTAAAAGATGTTAGCGATTTTTAAGAATAATAAAATGAAAATACAAAAAAAATATCTTCTATAGGTACATAGAAGCAGAACAGAAAGCGATTTCAAAATGATAAATGACAAAGCAGGAAACAATCATTTAAGCTGGAATGTCTTTGGAATGTAATTATATTAGATTTTTATAGTTTTCCTATAATATTTTTCATATATTATATTCACGAATAAAATTTTTTTGCACAATGCCAAAATTTCTCTTTTCTGGCTTAAAAAAATATAATTTATCAATTTACCAACCGGAAAAAATCAAACCATACAAGAAAACGGTTAGTTTGATATTATATTATGTTTAAGACGATTTTTTGGTAAATTAAATAATTTTTGTATATAGTTGAATTTATTTTTTTCTCCCGACACTAACCGAGCGTTCATTATTTTAAGATCATAACTCAGAAAATCCTACCTCATTATTTCAGAAAAAGGAAATAGCTATGTATGACCTAATCAGTAAGGATAAGGATTAAATCACACAAATGTTTTTTTGAAAATTACTTAAATTCGTAAGAGCCGTTTTTAAGATAAGAAAGTTTAATTTAACTGTAAGTTTTATTTATCGAACTAAAAAATTTCAATTTGCCTCTAGGGTATACCAAAAAAGTCTAATATCCAATTTTTCTAAAAATTTAAGTTAACGCCCAAGTTAATCCTAAAATTTTTAGTTACAAAGATATTCGTAATTAAATAAAATAAAATAAAATAAAATAAAATAAAATAAAATAAAATAAAATAAAATAAAATAAAATAAAATAAAATAAAATAAAATAAAATAAAATAAAATAAAATAAAATAAAATAAAATAAAATAAAATAAAATAAAATAAAATAAAATAAAATAAAATAAAATAAAATAAAATAAAATAAAATAAAATAAAACAAAATAAAATAAAATAAAATAAAATAAAATAAAATAAAATAAAATAAAATAAAATAAAATAAAATAAAATAAAATAAAATAAAATAAAATAAAATAAAATAAAATAAAATAAAATAAAATAAAATAAAATAAAATAAAATAAAATAAAATAAAATAAAATAAAATAAAATAAAATAAAATAAAATAAAATAAAATCAGATGCATGTGTATACATAGGTACCTATACATATAAATAAACGACATAGCTAATACATACTATTTTTGAAATTTTATATTAATAAATAAATAACTAAACAAAATTTTTTTTGTCATTTCAGGTAAGATTGTTAATTTAAAGCTGAAAAAGTGAGTATTTATTTATACGTATCATCATACTCTTAACAAATTTTAAATGCTGTTATTATAGATACATGTAATTATATCTAAGTACATACACAAATATGTATCGAAGTAGACTCATTGATCTGTTGTATATGGACTGCTAGTTAGGACTAATTTCCATACAAAAACTCAAATAAACCTGATTAACCCTCTCCTAAGCGACATGAGTGCTAAATTCGGAAGGTGGACAGTAATTTATTAAAATAACTTTTGTTTCCATAGGAACTAACGCCATCTTTTATTCTCAAAATTAACTAAAATTTATTTGCTTGTGACATTTCTGAAATAGTTTTTTTAATTTTTAGATTGTATTTTTTTTATGTGAAAAACACAAAAAAGGTTTTAAATACTCGAAACGGAATTTTTTTCTGACAATTGTTTGAAATTGAGGACTCACATACAAGAACTTAAACTTTTTTGCTTTTGCTGCTGGTGCTTTGTCTCAGGAGGAACCAACGTGTAGTTGGGAATAATTTTAATTTTCAATATCGAATCGGTCTCTTTATCGTCGTTTTTTAAGCAATTGACAAAAAAAAACATTTGTTTTACTTGAAGTATAAGATATAAGATTAAATTTCACTTTACACAATAATTGTCTTACAACATGACCTCTGTTCTTTTGTGATACAAATTAATTTCCTGAGCTTTCTTTTTTGATTAGCATAACCTCAGGTTTTTTTACGACTTTACTATATTTTTGTGTGTAAGTATAGGCAGTAGAATAAATAAGAAATTTTAATTTTTCCGCATCAGGGAAATAACTCAGCATCAGCAACACAAGGAACTCCCTTATTTCCTTTTACCCGCTGTTATCCAATTATACCACAGGAGTAGGTACTTACACTGCAAAAAAAAAGAAGAGAAGAAAAAAATTATATAAAATATTATAAAATATTAAACCTGTAAACACTGCAGAGTAATGGCTGTTTATTCAACGTCCAGACTCTGACTTTGTTGTTGGGTTGTATAAGCCCATCATCTTTTGCACAATCAGATTTACTATACATCAGGGCCGGAATTATTAGTGCTGAATATAAGATTAATTCTTGCATTGTTAAAAAATTTGATAAATTTTGGTAAAATTTTTTATCTTCGAAATATTTTCCAAGAAATTCTTTCTGCTTTTGAACATAAGAATTGCTAAATTGGACATTTTTTACAAAATTTACCAAAAAGATTTTTAAAAAAAATCGAAAACTGTTGTTTCGCTTCTCCTTCAAAATTGCAACATAGTGATTTTTAACACTATCGTAGAATATTTAAAATTAATGGAGTAATTATCCATTTTGTTTAATTCTCAAAAACAGTTTATCTGTTTATTGAAAATATTCTAAACACTTTTCCAAAATGTTTAAAAAAAAACATCACGTTCAAAGTTCGAATTTTATACATTTATATATTTTGAATAATACCGATTTGAGGAAGAGGGGAAGCAGAAAAACCCAGTAGAACTATTTTTGTCTTAAAACAGGAATGTTAGAAGAAAAACAATTTTTCTTGAGAATTGAAAAACTTTGAGAACAGGTTACCTATTTTCTTTATTTTTTCTATTTTTTTTTTTTTTGCTTGAAATTGGTATTCCTATATATTATATTGAAAAACCCTTAAGAAATCCTAAATCTCTGAAAAATAACTCTAAAAATTTTGATATCCAATATTTAAAAAATGTCCGGAAAATACATAATTTTAACTATTTGACTCACGCGCCTTTTTGAGTCCATAGTTTCCATTTGACCTGATCCTTCATTGTCGAGCAACGTACCTTTATACGTAAGTATACTGAATTTCAACACGAAAGCCATAAGGCCAACAAATTATAATTTTCCACGCCATAAATCTTGGCATTGTATTGCCTGTCCTGCTGCCTTCTTGCTTACAGTTTAAAATCACAATGCGATATGCAAACAAACGTTGTTCACATACAAAAAAAAAAATAAATTCAAAAAAATAAAACTTTTATGTTTTCTCTCTCGCTGAGTTAAAAAAAAAATAAATAAATATAAAAATCAGCAAGTACTCGCACTCGACTAAGTAAATGTACGTAGAGGTAGAGCCCTTTTTGACTTTCTCAAGAAGTTCAAAGTTGGAAAAATTCCCAAATCACATTGCAATTGGATTCTTTTGCATTCCGCTTTTTGCTGTTCATGTTCAACACTTATTCCCAAGTGACTCTCAGGATGCAAAAACTCTATTTTCCAAAAAAAAAAAAAAAAAAAACAAAGTTCTTTTACACCACAAAAGCCATTTTTCTTTTTTCTTTCTTTGTCCTCTCATCGGGACAGTCCCAGCGTAAGTGATGTTCAACGGGGTGCATTTTGCTCTGTCTGAATGTTGGTTTTGTATAGAATGGAAACACATTTTTTTTTAAGTAGCTAACTGGGCATATAAATAAACAATCATGTACCCATGGTACATATCACAATAATTAGCAACAAATTTTAACTGCCTCTGGGTCGACAAAAAAATTAAATTGTTTTGTATACAGGGTGATTTGAAACAAGTTTGACAAAAGTGTATAAAAGTGTAATTCAAAATAAAATGCACGACTGGATCGGATGAATTTACTACTATGTCGTTAGAGAATTATATAAAAAAGCAAAAAATTGTATATTTATAAGCCAAAAAGAAGCTTGAGCTCCAAACTGAAGTGATGTCATTTGATGTATCTAAAAAAAAAAACATTTTTGAAAAATTTTCCTTAAAAGTCGTTAAAGTGTTTCGTTTATTTTTTCAAAAACTCATTTGATAGGCAAGTTTTCAATATTTACTAATAAAATTTTTTTTTTGTATTTATAAAAAAAATACAAAAAAAATAAAACCTTCGATCGATTTCACTTTTACAGATATGGGAAAGCTATTTTACTATCGATATTTAAAAACATAATTATCGATATGTTGTTTAGAAAATTCATATATATTTTAAATGGTGTTGGTATGGATTCTGCTTTAAGATGTCGATTACTAGCGCGAATTGAATTAATCATTGATTCATTAATCCGAAGTCAACATTTCTATGATTATCATCTCAAATAATGAATTTTTTTGCTACAAAGTACATAAACTTAAACTTACAATTATCATTGATTAACTAATTAAAAGTTGAATATGCACAGCGCATTGACTTTTTCGATAACAACATTAAGAGGGACAGTAGAGGCACTAAATTTTATATTAAATTTTTTGGCAGTTAGTAAAACGGGGCTAAAGGTTATAAAGGTAATAAAAAAAGTTTGTAATATGTTTTAGTTTTTTGTTTGATTATAGTCAATTAGCTCGGGGCAAAGCGTATCCTGGATATTCTGAGAACTACATAGTTCATAGGAGAGGAGTAGATATATTTTTTTAATAATTGCGTTGAAAGTATACCTCCTAAGACTGTCAGCTTTCTAGTTTTTGATTTTAAATTGTTAAGAATAAATAATAATTAATTAAAAAAGAAAAATATGTGAAAACAAAATTAATTTGAAATTTTATTTATTTTGCTTGAAAGGGAAGCAAATGAAGCAAATAAACTTATGGATTAAGAAATTAGAGGTTTTCTAATGTTTTTTTTTTAAATTTTTTTTTTTTGTTTTAAAAAATTGTCTTCGTCCAACCAACATGTCCTTTCTTTTTGACATACCTTCTTGAGTCTTGATAACAACTACAGGCATTTAAATTTTGCAAGAAACAGTTATTATTTAAAACAACATTTAGTAATGTTGCCACATTCAATCCGAAAATTAAGTTAAGAACCCTTGTTATAAATTGAATAATTTGTATTTTAATTTATCGCTAAGCAAACTCTTTTTACTTTAAGCAAAAATTCTCAAAAGATTTAATTTAATAGCTTTTTTGTTAATTTGTGTATTTTTTTTTTTTGAACAAAGCCTGATGAACATTTAAATTGAAACATGAACTGTGAATCCTTATGCTTTGTGTAGAGGTTCTTTCAAATTAACATGTTTGTTTTTATTTTTAAATCCTTCAAATAGAGTATCTACCAGACAAATCCTTTGAAACAAGAGAGAAGAAACAAGAGGTGTACCTATCTACATTAAATTGTAAATGTAATTTAAGCACTCAGACATAATCACCTTGATTGAAAAATCACGTATAACGTCTCAATTACATTAAGCTCTTATGCCGTTATAGCTATATATAATGCAAATTTGAAATTTAATATTCTTGCAATTGAATTAATCCTTTTTATTAAAGCTCTATAGAGGCATATAAACGAATCGAAGGAATTGATATCTTGAAGAAGAAGAAGATAACAAAACTACAATTTAAATCGAATTGTATATTTATAAACGTTGAACCTGTCAATTGTTCTGCATTGCAGGTAGCAGTGGCCACTTACGGGTACATATTTAATTTGTGTTTTACTGGCCAACTATGCTCTTTTCCAAATGTTCTTTTCTGTTATAAAGAAGTCTTACAAAGTCAACCGAAGTCAATGGTGGATATAGAGTTACAGAGGCATTTAGTAGATTGGTTCTAACATTCTTGCTTTCAAGCGTGACTTTACCGGATTGATTTTACTGACTAGGTGACAGCAGTTACGAGTACTGAGAAGTGTAACCTTTGGCAGGTAAATTATAATGGAGCACCTAGGGGAATTTGGTTCATTGGAGTTTTTTTTTTCATTAAATTTGCGTGCTACCGGCAGTAGTCAAGAAAGTAGAATGAATCGTTCTGGATGTCATATCCTTACTCTCTTATAGGATTATGGATATCCACCAAATAACAAATTAAAGAGAAGCAGAAATGGTTGCTTATTAAGATATTTTTTGGACAGTTGAAATGATAACAAAATTTCATCGGGAACCAAACTATATAAAGGGTGTCCCAACAAAAATGCAAGATTTAAATTTGGCGCCATTCGAAGTGTCATTGTTTGACATTTAAACAATTATTATTGTTTGTTAGTAGAAGGTATAAGGTTAATAAAAATGGAGCGCTACATGAATTAACAACGCATTCTCATTGTGAAATTCTTTTACCAAAATGGTTAAAGTTTTGCGGCTACAGTTCACAAATTGCGATCAATTTGGGGTTACAATAATTTTCCAAAAGAGTCAACTGTAAAGCGATTAATGGAAAAATTTACTGAAACTGGGTCTGTCACTGATGTAAAGACAACAACGCGCTTTCGACCAGATCGATCGACCGAAAATATCGCAGCAGTACGTGATGATGTCGCTCAAACTCCATCCACCTCAATTCGACACCGAGCTCAGCAAATTGGTGTTTCCAAATCCACTATATGAAATGATAAACAATTTTTTCGTGCCTAGAATTGAAGAAATGAATGTGGAGGGGATGTGGTTTCAACAAGACGGTGCCACATCTCATACCGCCAGAGAAACAATTCAATTTCTGTATCAGTCATTTCCCGGTCGTGTTATTTCACGTTTTGGAGACCAGAATTGTCCGCCTTGATCGTGCGATTTAACACCATTGGACTTTTTTCTTTGGGTTTTTTTTAAGTCGATGGTTTATGCGAATAAGCCGACGACGACTCAAGCCTTAAAAGAGGAAATTGGACGCTGCATTAATGAAATACTGCAGCATTTATGCAAAACGGTCATTGAAAATTTCATTAAAAGATCGCGTATGTGCCAGCAAAGCCGCGGCGGCCATCTGCCCTATGTGTTGTTCCATTCATAACCTCATCCTGTCTACTTTACGATATAATAAAGAATTCGAGATTTTTTTTTTTAAATATCTGCATTTTATTTAAAATTTAAATCTTGCGTTCTTCTTGGGACACCCTTTATTAACAGTTGAATCGGAATGGCCAAAACTTGCATTCGGAGTGCTTTCCAAAATACGCAGAAATAACGTTATAAAGACCAAGCTACAACTGTTCCACTCAATTGTTGAATCCAGCACTTGGCAATTTGTCACACCTGCTGTCATCTTGAAAAATTGTTGGGCCAACTCCAATGATGAACTTCATAGGAGAATTGGTAAGGAACTTATTGACTCTCTCATTCGAAGACAAAAGTAGCAATGGAAAGATCTTTAAAGGAAGATGTTTTATCTCAAAAACTGCAAGTTTTTAAGGATTCTAATATTTTTTTTCACAAATAAGAAGAGAGAAAATTCATTTTACCATCTTGTATTATAGCAAATCAAAAACTCTAGTCCAAAATTTGAGTTTCGTTTTGCGAAATATAAAACTAATCAATCATAAGGTCTCGACAAAAAGCTGCTCTAACAGAATTTAAATTAAAAGTTTAATTTTACTCTCAAAAATCACATTTTCTAAGAAATATTTTTTTTCCAATTTTTATTTAAATCTAAAATTTTAAGTAATGTCAACACCAATTATTGTGAAGACAACGATTTAGATCAATTTATTGTTATTATCGTGTTAGCACATGAACTTTGTAATAAGAACACATTTTCTTTTGATTTCACAATTAAAATTATTATTCAATAATATTTCTGTTAAACTGTGAAATTTTTTTGACAATTGTTTTAATTTATTGATTAGCTATGTTTCAAAAAACACTTCAATTTTTTGAACATACAAAAATGGCGAAGCCTAAAAAGGATACTTCTTAAATTTCCTTCAAAACTTTTAGTATCGACTTACGATCGTGACACAGTTTTTTAGATTTTTGATGAAAACTTCAGTACTTGCATCGTTTTTTTAACAAATAATTTATCAAATAAAATTAAATCATATTCCTGTAGTAAAATATAAGAAAAATTCATTGAGAGCGAGACCTTTAATACTGGACCAATATAACAATGAGTTCAATTTCAAGTATGCCACGACCTATACTGCCGTGAGGCTAAAGGCAACAAAGTTGAGTTTTTTTTCCATCTAAAGCTCAAAAAGGCCAATCAACCCTATATGCATTTTGATAAATTCGATATCCAGATACGAAAAAAAAAATAAAGCCCTTAACTCATCTATATAAATAGATATAATACCTAAACCATCTATAGATACTTCCACATATTATATTATATAAAATACAACATTATACAATCTATACATTATTATCTATATTTCGTTCCAATAAAGGATTCCTAAGTGTTCATGTAGAAAACACAACATAAACACAATTCAGTCTGTGCAGTGATTTGAATTCAAATCGAATAATAGGATTTAATGCTTCGGTGAGTTTTATCGACAGAAAATATCAAACCGTGTAATGGCGGTACGAGAGGATGGGAAGGGGGGGATGTTGTATTATAAGTATCATCAGCTGAAAAGGCTCTTAACTTATCCAAATAATCTATTCAAACTCTACTCTATATAAAGTCGTCGTTCGTTTCGCCTCGTCTCCAAAAAAATATTGTATTTTTTTTTTAAATTACACAAATGGAAGTTTCACTCGAAATTCAAAGTGGTTCTTCGAAAAAATGGTATAGACTCTTTTTGTAGGAGTATGACACGCTTTGAAAATATATGTAGCTAACACCCTCGCTTGGCTTTTGGCTTTGGATTCGCCTCGTTGGCGTTCAGTTTCTGTGTGTATTCCAGAACCACAGATAAAATGGCTTTGGTTTGGCGTACTGCCATCATGTGGAACCACCTTATCCAGATGTTAAATTGATATAATCATAGATACACTCAGAGCTCCACACAGATGGATGCTCTTTACGATATACCTATGGAAAAGATACAAATGTATCTGCGCCTTTAAGTGAGGGAGTGATGCAAAAAAAATGAAAAGGAATTAGTTTCTTTTTTGGAGAATAAAGAAGAATGAAAAAAATTGGTAATGTTTTACAGCAGTATTAACAAACCAATCTGAAGGCGAAGAAACTATATTTTACAAGTCCTTCTAGGTTGAAGGAGTCGGGGAATCGTGTTAATTGTCTTATTATTTATGACTGTACTCGTACCTACGTACTTGCGTCAACTGTCATTTGAACTAGAGCCCAAACGTTGGGGACCTATTGTTTCAAATTCATTACGAAACACTCATATGAGATAACCAGTAAATTTTGTTACCACTGGCTCTCAATATTATTATCAGGTTTTTGGGAAAAAATTAATAAAGGGTGTTCGAATTTAAATATGATTTCTGGCATATGATCCAGCCGTGGCGATCAGATGTAATTTATTCTGGAAATTCAATTTTCGATCACTTTTTCCAAAATTTCTGGCCGTATATCGGCAATAACGTGGCAAATTTTTTCCTCCAAGTGGTTGATTGACTTCAGACATCCCACAGAAAATAGTCTAGAGGCGTTAAATCGCTCTATTTCGAAGGACAATTTACAGGTCCGAAACGTGAAACTATGCGGTTACCACTTTCCGTTCAAAAAATTAATCGTGGCATGAGCTTTGTGACATGTTGGCCTCTCTCCACAGCTCCTGCATATCATGGTTGCTCAATTGAGGAACAAAAAAGTTAAAAATTATTGATCTAAAATCAGTCACCATTGACTCAGCACACCAAGCAATCAGTTTTTCTGGATGTAACAGTGCCTAAGCACGTGTATGTTGATGTTAAAATGCCAAACCAAATTAAACACAAATCATTTAACATATGTTAAAATGGCCGCCATCGCCAGTTAAAAAAGTGTTGTCAAATTAAAGTTCTATACCTCTAAAAAAAACACCCTTCATTAATTTCATTATCAATATAAAAACAAAAACTGAAAACACTCATATTGAAATGCCACCTAATATTAAACCGAACAATTAACAACTTTTTCAACCAATCACATCAAATTGAATACCGTATCATTAACATGTTCCACGAGTAAACTGGATCTCTTCTCGATAAGCCTTTTCCTCTTTTCATTCATTCTACAGATTCCTATATTAATCCTTCCAGTAGTCCACCATACATGATGATGACAGTCACAGAGAAAAAAAAAACGACACTTCATATACAACTGGATCGAATGACAACAATGCAAGACTTGACACCTCCTCCCACATTCCATACCATATCACACTATTGGAATTCATGTCAGACAAAAAAAAAAAAAAACGTTAAGTAACACTTTACGTTACATATCCTTTCCACAGGAACATACATTCCCAATGCGATTCAAAGAACCAGATACGAACAAAATCTGAGGAACACTTCACTGTCAATATCAGGACAACAGAAATAATTTATGCAAGTGCAAGTACACCAATATACCAAACCTTACCTCTATCTATACCACCCAGAGACAACTACTACTACTTTAAATGTGTATGGAAGGAATTCAACACAGAATTCCGTTGAGGATAAAATAAAAATTCTGAAGACCTCATTCTGTGCTAAAGGATTGAGTTGATATCGAAATGCACTGCCACTCAATGACATGAGCATGCCAGATGCGAGCAGGGCCCGAGATGTGGCTCTGCATGCAAGACAATTCCGTATAGGTAGGTACATCAGTTTCATTTATAAGATTGAATGTTCAACAACTAAGGAAGTATTTTATTTCAATCGGAGAAATATCTACAAAAAGTCGGATGCCAAATATGAAACTGATTGAGAATGGAATGATATCGACACATTCAGGGAATTATGAAAAGATTATCAAGAAATGACAGGAACAGAAAGTTGTTTTTCCCTGGAACTTCAGATAAGTAGTTATAGTAACAAATAAAGAAAATCTATTCTGTCTTAAAACATATTTACATACATATTTTTTCCTTATAATATTCGAGCGCTTCAGAAAGCTGATAGGCTCAATTTTTGGAATAAGAAATTCTTCCAATTCATCTCAAATAAGGGAAGTTGTCTTTAAGCCTAGTTACTAAACGTAAAATAAATTTATAAAAATTGAAAGCTTTTTGTATTTTTAACAATAATTGATAAAATATGTAGCTGATAAATATATTTTGCACAAACTCGTAAATTACGTCTTGTTCAAAATAGTTACCATAAATAGACATTATTAAAATTTGTTAAAAAAAAAAGATTTTTCTTAATTTAATTTTCAACTCAACTCATGAGCACAACATGTTTCTTTTTAATTCTTTTCTATTCGAAATTCTCATCAATTTAAAAACAATGTCTGAAAAAATTTTAAGACTTGTACTTTTAAAAAAAATATAAAAATGTGCTAATAATGCGCAGGTACTAGTTCCTATTAAAAAATAAATAAGGCTTAAATTAATAACAAAAAATGTATACAGGCAAGAATATGAAACTGAATATTTTCTAAATCATTTAAGGAAGCCAAAATAGATGTTTGAACAAAAAATAAAAATCCCATCGGATGCACAAAGGTACATACATAGATACATTTTAAGAATCTGAGAATTTATGAGAAAAAAAAAATCGTTAACGGTTTAGAAAAAAAAAGAAAAAATTTATAGGAACCATGATTTTTAAATTTTTTTTAAGTTTTTATGGAAATAAAACAGAAACTTTTATATTTTCCATAAAAAAAACTAAATTTCAAAATTATATATGTACATGTAGATTGTAGGTACAGAACTGGAAAGAAAATAAACTTTTTGATATTTCTTTTGGTTTGGTCTTGACTGTTGATAAGTACCGTTATATTTGGACCAACAAAAAATGAACTTTTCCTTAAACCATTACCAGCCACTGTAATCAGTTGCGTTCTCGGAAAGTTGACTATTTTTTTTTTCAAAAATTAAGTACTATTCAGCCTTATTTTGTTTTCGAATTGAATCGTAGATTCGATTCACTCATTCGATTCCCATCCGATTCCATTTCACACTGCGTTTCTATTCTGCTATCCATCGGGTGAACTTCATTACCCAAACCAATTTGACAGTTCAAGTAAACAGCTGTTCATGTGAAATTCATTAAAAGTTTGTTTTTTTTTGCAAATTGAAATAATTAAGTGATCTTTTTAATTTTCATATAGTAAATATTTTTGGAAAAATAACATTTTCTGCTATCCAACGGTATACTGTTTGTTATATTCGGATGCGAATTCTTTAAGTTAAAGGCGATCAAAAATTATAAAAATCGTTTTTTTCGAGCTTTTTTGAAAATTTATCATTTTCAATTGAACCGTGTGGCTCAAATAAAATATATTTTTATAACAAAACCTTGAAGATTAAATTCATTAAAATTGAGCGATAATAATGTAGAAGCTATGAAATAAATCATTTTTTCATACGGAATCGTTTTCATTATTACTACTTTATTTAGTAAAAAAAATTTACATAGAATATACTAAATTTTCTGTTTAAGACAATGACTTCATTATTTCATAGCATTTACTTTTAGTCCATCCATTCATTAAATGAAAAACCCGCAACATTTAATATGAATGCCTTGTATTGTATAGAATGAATTATATAGAATGAATGCCTTCACGTGGATAACAGAATACCGAGCAGTATTACCGACGTTACCGACATTAAGGAGTTGAATCCAGACTCAACAAGAATGAATAGTAGAATAGTGTTCAGTGAAAATTAAAGAAAATCCCCCCCGATGAATAGCAGAATAGGGCTGAATTATTAAAATGGAAGCGAAGACATGAACCCAAAGATTTCAAAATATTGAAACAACGGAAAATGCTGTTTTATCGAGGGTTCTTTATAAATTTTAACTTATTGAAGCCTTATATGTGTATTTGAGAAGTTTAACGTCAATTTTAAGTTTTATTATTTTCAAATTCCTATTGAATCCTTATTTTGATAGTAAATAATCCAAAACGACTATTTCTTCAACTCGATACTTAATATACTAAAAACTAATTTTAAAAAGGAATTTACTTTAAAACTTTATTCTTTCTTATGATTTTGAGTTTGTCAAAGAATCCTTGTCCATGACGTTTAAGTGCAATACGGTGCCAAATGATTACCCTAAAAAAAAAACTTATTAAACCAAATTTATTATTTTTTCAGTTAATAGACTTTGCATTAAAAAAAATATACGAGCGTTATTATTTAAATTATTATTTAAAATATATTATTTAAGTAAAGGCACATGAAAACAAGAATAATTTGAAATTTAACAATTTTTCCAGCCATGTCATTTTCCAAAGGTTAAGAGGAATGGCCTGATTATAATATTTAATTAATGATTTAGAATATTTTTTTCTGTATTGTTCAATTTTGATCGATTCGCCCCTATACGAATTGTGAATTTGAGCTCAATCGAATTAGTTATGCGAACTTATGAAAGATAAGAACACAACAGTCGAATATAAAACTAGAAATATAAAACTATGCCATAAATGTAATCTCATCTAGCTTGCGAAATATTTTCCAAATCACAAGCTATAATCGATAAAAAATAAAAAAAAACTTTAAATTATTTATTAAATAAATAAACATAATTTACTCTTTTTTTTCATACTCACCTACATTTTTGAATAACGGACATTTTTTGCACAAGTAGTAGTAGTAGTACAATAGTGTCACAAATAGAGTGAAAAATATAACCATACATAACAATCAGAATCAATTTTCCCACAGAATTTTAGTTGAAAAAAAAACTTAAAATAATTATCTATCTAAATCTAAATCAAAAGATTTGTTTGCATCTGTTTAAATAAATAAATTTAAAAATCCCTCACTATCATAACAAATACGGGCCTGAACTTATGTTTATTCCATGTTCATATTTTGTAAACTGCATTCGATTTAAAATTATTATTGACTACCTTACCTACCTGCATTTAGATGGCGTTCATCCCTTTTTATACTCGTCTATGAGACAACATCTTTGTGTTTCGTTTCATACAAAAACCGCAAATCTTAGATATGCAATATTTATATGGAATGTAAAGGGCGTGCCGTGCATAGGGGTAGTCGTTATAGCCTCATTTCTTTTGCCTTTGCTAAAGAAATTGTGAACAAAATAACTATGCATCTGGCTTGTCATTTTTTGTGCATGTGCATTGCATACAGAACAAACTTTTGTTCGAACTTGCCTCCATATTTTTTTTTTGTTGTGTTGTCTTCTTTGGGAGCCACATGTGCCTGTGCACTTCTGCACTAAAACTTCTTAACAACCATCGTTGCCGTTGATGCCGCCATGTAGTCCTGATGTCCTGCCACTTACCCTACCTGAATAACAACATACCAACACAGGTAATAATAATTTATAACCGAAATGGTATTGAGAGGAAATTGAAATGCAATTCAATATTTTATGTTGCATGGCTGCCTTGCGAACGGTAAGTGGAATGGGCGGGATGAATGCAGGAAAATCCTTGTACAGGATTTTTTATAATATGTATGTGCTTTAGTTGTCGCAGCAATTTCCTTATACCTACCTACTTGGATGCGAAAAAAAAAAATATAAGCAACTTGTGTCTTCCTATACCAGAAGTTGAAAAGCCCTCACTACTACCGTTCTCATTTTTCATACTGAATATTTCAAAAAAAAAAAGGACGATAGGAAAGGAATACCAGCAGAAAGAAGCCACCAGCATACACGTTGTATTATGTACCTAACAAAAATTTTGTAAAGTTAAACAATTTAATTTTTTTTTTTGAAGGACATTTGCCTTCTTTTTATGAAACATTATATGTATGTAATATATTATTCCCATGGAAAATGTGAAACCAAAGTCGGAAAGGATACATTTATGCAAGGATTTTTTTTTTGCGCTGACAGAAGAAGTAAATATCATATTTTATCTCAAATGCACTTGAGCATTCTTTTGCCACCATACCAACTTGCGAGTGTAAGCGCAATGTCTCCTTGCTCCTTTTTCTCAAGAACTTCTACCACCCACCCGAGCCTGAGTGATGTCTGGCAAGACAATAGGCGTATATTATGGTAGAACATCTTTGATGCAACATACATATAAGTACGTTTCTTACCGTATAGGTATGTGTTTTAACCCAAAATGGAATATCGACAAGAGGACCTGTCTTCCGTTATGGCTTATGGCTGTTTGCTTATAGAAAGTTGGGTATAAACACAAAATAATAATATTATGCAAAGTGTATGCGATAAAATTTACCACTAAAGTGTCTGCGAACATACTCTTTTATACTTTCGTAAATGAATGGGAAAAGATTCTTTCATCGCTTTTTATAGATATATGTAAAAAGCGAAGAAGATGAATAAAAAATCTACTGGCAAAGATGTTGATGAATGAACTTATATTCTAGATGATATATGTACACATAAGGATATGTATATGCATGTGAGTTTATGTCAAAGAGAGTACAACAGTTTGATGTTGGAGTCATGTCAGCAGATATTTATGTTTGTTTTAAATTTTTTTTTTTTTTTTTCATGTGAAGTTAATGGGGGATGGGGGTTTATTAAAAGGATTATATGAGAGAGGGATGGGGTGTCAGTTTTTTTTTTTATTATTATTATCTTCTGAGTTTTCCAAATTGAGAGATATTGAGGTCCTTATGGAAAAATATGATGTTGTTAAAATGTATGTTTTTTCGATGCAACATGAGCTGAGAATTATGTATATTTATGATATTAGTTTCATCAACAATATGACATGATTGTGTCTGAGGAAAAAGAATGGCGATGATGTTTCGCAAGGATTCTCTATGCAGTTCATATAGTTTTTTGAATTTGTTGGAATAAAAGTTTTTAAGTGACATAATGCAGAATAAAATGGAGATATATGATAATCCTCGTAAGCTTTCTGATGGTTAAATTGAATTTTTTAAATAATTTTTTTGAGTCTTGGCTCCCGAAAATTACGCAAGAATAGATGTTTTAAAAGTATTTTTGGGTAAAAATTTAAAAAATTAACAGAATTGCATATAAATAAGCTAACATTTTAGAAAATTACTTGAAATTAACTTATGGAAAAAATTTATATTATTCATTTTAAAATAACAACATGTTTATATTGAAAGAGGATTTGTTAGAAAATAAATATGAAACAATTTTCTTTTAAAGTTATCCTAGAGACTCGCTCCTGCATTTTTAATATCAAACTATTTCTTCAAATCTTTGGAGATGTATAGGATGTCCGGTAATTTGTAAGCCATACTTTAGGATGTGACACTCGGTCATATTCTAAGAAAAAAAATGTTATACAGTAAAGTCTGATTTCCAACTTCTACAACTTTTTGACGATTTAAAAAAAAGGCTAACATTGTTATACCCCGAATCATGTTAAGTTCAATTTTTTTGTCAGTACTAATGTTACGGACCTCATTTTACACTTTTTTTTGGTATAGAATTACTATCCTTCAAAACTACTATTAAGTTGACTTCAATTTCAAATGGTGTTGCATATTTCTTGTCCGAGCAATTTTTTTTTTTTTAATGAGTAATACACAAACAGTTTTTCATTTTTTCCTGATGAACAAAACAATAATAATAAAAAAAAAACTAATTGATAAGTCTTCCCAAAAACCCATACATTTTATGATACTCGCCAAAATCCAAAGATGCAACAATCGTTACAGCCACTAGCCTCAGGGATAACTTTAAAAAAAAATTAAATCCCCAATCATATCACACCTATTTTTTTAGGATAAACAAAAATAAATAAAAATAACAATGGTATTAGAGGAAGATATGAACAAATATAAAATTCATTATTTGTCATCTTACATTATTTCATAAAAATAAGAATGTTTGAACTAAAGACATTTCAAAAATCCTTTGAGCTTTTCTTCAAATAATATTTTTTGGGTACCTAAATAAACCTTTGGTAGATTTTTTAAGCATTTTTTATAATTTATTAATTATAATAATATACGCTTGAATATAAAATTTAAAAAAATATTCACCCATTTTCAAAATATTGAGTCAAAATTCCAAAAAAAAATTTGAAAATTTTTAAAATTATAGTATCTATATTATAGTATATCTGTGTTGCAATCCGTTAAACTGTGTGTTTATGAAAAAATATAAAATCAAAAACCCGCTTTTATGACAGATACTATTAATATTCTTTGAAATAATCTCTTTTTTATTTTGGAAATATGCATATTAGTAGAACTTTTTTTTTAACTACAATACATAAAGAATGATGATGAATGATGAAGTGTTCTATGGAAAATAAGTTATACTAATATGTTATACACTCTAGAGTTTTCATCAAAATTCTAGTTGCCATTTTGGAGAAATTTGGGACTGTAATAATTTTTGTTCAAAATATTTATGAAAAATATTGTTTCTTAGTGCTTGTTACAATTTTGAGATATTTTTAAATAAATAAATTGATTAAAATCGCATCAAATGTTTTTGAGTAAATCAAAAACTTAAATCAATAGCGGATGTTCTAACAAAATTTTGCAAATATTTTCAACATGAAACGATCATAGTTAAATCTCATATACATTGGTCAAACAATAAAAACTTTTTTAAACAGAAAACAATAATACAATAGAATTGCTATCAGTAGTTGCATCGACGTCTATTCGACTCTGTTTAAATATACATACCTATAGGTTTATAGTTCCTCCAGAGTCAACACCGCGAACACAGAGAAGATTGTTTGCCTCAAGGATAAATACAATCTAAATCTAAACCAAATAATTTCCTTTTCTTTTTGCCCAAATGATAACATATCCGAGGTAGACAAAAATGCTGCTAATGTGTTTAGGTTTTCTATAATTACACAAGAATTTATCTCCCCAATAATCAAAAACGCATTAATCTATCCAAACCTTGAGTTAACTTCTATATCTGGACAGGTACTCCTGTAACTCATTTAAATCTTTCAGGTAGGATAATGACAGGAGATAGAACTATTGCGGAAAAGTTTGTGCCTCGTGTCCCTCCTTTTTTACCGTAACTACCAACAGTGCTCCATTGAAATAGCAAGTTGCATTCTTCCCCTAAAACAATTCAGCCGGAATACTCATCAGTTTACCCATGAGTCCAAATTCGGACGTACCGTCAAGTTCAGAGATTTTTTTTCAGCTGCACCCCACGAATGTGGAATCACCTTCCTTTTTTTCATCCTCTTTATAATGTTCAGAAATTTAAAACCGATATCCGTCGACGAGAACGAGACCGTTACCGAACGAGACAAGGCCGAGACGACACTGAAATTTTTCAAATTTGATGACATCAAGGCGAAACTTCTCCTAATCACAAAAATATATCTTCAAGTTTATTGTGGTGTAAAACTCCACAGATAGATTTTTTTTTGTTCAGTGTAGACTGACACAACTCCTTCCATATTTACACCAAACCACAACAATTCATTTGATATCTACCTCTCTGTTTATTTTCAATCATTCTTTCAGTGTTATTTTGCTCTCTGAAGTTGTGGTCTACAGGACGGGAGTATTTCGTTCACTTCTTTCTTGCTCCATTTTTAGCACTTTGATGGAATACAATAAAATGCGCTTTTGATATGGTTTCGAGATGTGTACCTTTACCAATCCTACCCCTACCCAACATTGTCTGTCCCTCCTCAAGCCTTAACGGAGTTGAAAATCACCTGTCTATATGGTTTCTGCACAACTTCAGTCGTATTCTATATAAATTTGTGCACCTGCTTTCTCGTCTGTTTCTTTAGAAAGTCGTGAGGCCCTATACCTCACCTCAAAAAAAAAACCACCTTTACCTCTCCTCCCAATACACCGCCGCCGCCGCACCATGACACAAACCAACGAAGAGATGACAAATAGTCCTTTCGGCGTATTGTTTTCACTAAGAATAAAATTCTCTTCTTCTGTTGCATCCCTTTTATCCTTTTTATAAAAGTCTCTTTGGGTTGGAAAAAGGAGTTTTGAAGTTGCTGTTATCGTTGTTGTTGGATATTGGTAGATGGTTCTTTCTTATCACAACATGTGCACTAGCATTTAAGTGAAAACTCTCAGAAGAACTATTATGCGTCACTGCAATCTGCAACTGTGAGGTTTTTGTGGGATTAAAAGTGAATGGAAAAGACATCGTTAAAGGGTTTCAATATTTCTTTAAGAAGACAGTAGTTTCTTTTCTTACTACCTATTGAGGGTATAGGTGAGTTTTTGAATTTTATTCTTTTTTTGATAAGCCAAACGAAAAAATACGAAAGAGCTACTACACTATATCGATTCGGATGATTTACTGTTTCGAAAGGTATTTGAACATTTTGTCAGATTGAATTTCTATAAGAAAGCAAACCTATATGTCTTATCCTTTATTTATATATACAAGAGAACAGTGCTTCTTGGAGAATCAGAGAAAGAGCAGATTAAATTAGTTTTTGCTTTCAATTTTGAAGTAGAAGAACTAAGAAGAACATCCTCAAATGTTCAATAAGAAGTAACATATTGGCATGGATACTAGTTCTTTAGGTTTTTTTTTTTTTGGTTTTTCATTCAATCCAAAAGTGATTTGGAAAAATAGAAGGTTTCAGTAAAACTTAATATCTTTCGCAAATTGTAAACACTACTTACAGAAATAAATTAAATAATTGAGGAGGGACTTCAACAGTTTTTATTTTGATACAGAGATTGTTGACTTTGAGTGCAGTAAAAATGAATTTTATATAAAGAAGAAGTTGACGTTAGTTCATACAAGCATCAGATACAATTTGTCCTTTGGGATAATTTTTATTTTATTGCTGAACTCAAAAAGGTGGAATTCATTTTACTTCATCAGCTCAATTTATTGAAATATGTATTGCAATTTAAAAAAATATTTAAAAAAAAGTATAAAAATGATAACATTGTTATTAAATGTTTATTATTGTACTCGTATCTTTAAATATGAAACACTTTGAACAGATTTTAGTAGGAATTAAATCTTTATTCGAAAAATTAACCAAAAAGTGATAAACATTCATACATCTCTATGTTACAATTCAACTGTGACTGGATTACACGACCTTTCTCTGTAAAAGGACTTTAGAATAAAAGCAAGAATCTTATCAGAGTAAAATACAAAAACACAAAAAAGTCATTATTTGGATTGCTGAAATTAGCCAAAAAGGTATAAGTTTGACCCCAAAATTGAAGATGCCATCTGGTGTATCAACACAATATGAATTTCTGAAAATCTTCTCTGATTGAAAAATGTAAAATTAGTTAAAAAGAGAAGCTCTATATTGCTGTTGTTTGTCCAGCGTTCATATATGGTTCAGAGTGAACATTAGGTATCGTACAAAGGGAATTACTATTGTGAAAGAAAGGCAGGCGCAAAAAGTCCTGTATCAACCGCATGCAGCGACACCTACTTTTAGTTGTCCTAAGGCATGGAACAATCCAAAACCGGGAGACTTGTCGACTTTTTCTGATGAATTTAGCAAGTGAAGCCTTGGTGAGAAGTAGTGGAGTGGGAGAATTGTGGTCCTAGTTTCCTAGAAGAAGAACCACAAATATACAAATTTCGTGGCGTGACAGTCCATGAAGAACCATGGTCTAAGTGACTTACTACAACTCTCAACCATATCTGTATGAGTGTTACTGAAAGAATGGAGGGGGCCAAGAATTGTATGCCGAATCCAAACGAGTATGTTGAGAAGGAATCTATTCTTGAGAAGTGGGTACTCTTAGTTTTTAAAGCATTTGTCAATTTCTCGCAAGAGGCAGCAGACTGTAGTACAAAATTATTTCTTGTTTTTTTTTGGTGGACGAGGCGGGGTATCGAATCCAAAATTACGACGTGACATTCCTACGCATTACCCGTTATATTTTTATATTTTATTTTTTTTTTGAGCGAGTGGGTGATTGTTACATTAGTTAAAAACCAATTTGACTCACATATTTGTAATATGCAGATTTTTCATTTTTTTTTTTATATTAATATGATTATTTCTATGGTACTTTCTATGGTAGAATATTTTGTTGTTAAGGACACCCAAATTTCCAATAACGAGATTTTTTGGCATTTTTTTTACAACATAATTAAGTCGATGAGTTTAGAAACAATTTTGATGCAGTTTTATAAATTGACATAATTTTACTTTAAAAGTTAACAACATGTGTCGTGCAGAACCGTAGTCTAAAGGGCTCCAAAAGGGGTTCTTATTTCGACAATGAGTTTTGGTTTAGCATTTGGATAATAGCTTTTAGAATTTCCTTACTTTTATTAGAAGATACCATTTTGACCATTCTGTCAGAAGCACAGCGATAAATTTAGTAGCATTTTAGGTTTCATACATTCTTTCATTATCATCATCGGCTCGACAACCGGGGTCCCAGTCCTGGCCTCTTTCAACAAGTCTCACCACCCATCCCGGTATTGAGCCGACGCCATCCAGTTGCGCTTCCCAACACTTTGGGCGTCCTGGTCTTCGCCATCTTCATATGGTGAGATTTCTGGATTTGAAGAAGTTTGACAGACTATAGGCTCTGTTGGAATTGAGCAGCCGCCCGCGTATTTCTTCTTTTATATTGTTATCGGCTGCTGCTATTGACCCAAGGTCTTTAAAGGATTGCACCACTTGAAATTCGTGCTCCACTACCTTGATTGTTTGACCAACTGTTCCTGTCACATTCAACGCCACAATGTACTTTATTTTATGAAGGAATGAGCTTTTTCGGTTCTTCCGATGATGTAGATGTCGTCTGGGGTAGTATCTGACTGGACGTATTGACGATGTTCCCTCTCGTTGCCGTCCCAAAATCACGGATTGCTTTCTCCAACGCCAGTTTGAAGAGTAGCCAGGCTAAAATATCCTTTGGAAGCACACAATAATAAGCTATCATGAAAACCCTTGAACTAACTTGTTCCTTTCTTAACCCATTTTTTTCTGCTCTATTCAATAGCCTAAAACAATAAAGTCTATCGCTTATTCAATGTTCCGATAGCGATGGGTTAATCCTGTCAAGCGCTTGGACATTATTCCGTAAAAAGATCGTCTAAACCATGTAATTGACACTTATTTCCAAATTCAACCTTCAACTAAAGTTCAACTTCAACCAATCCAAGGGATTAAAATGTCTCAATCACGTTTTAAATATTTCTATAAAACTGGCCCTTAGAGAAACGCAACTAATAATTAATCAAAATCATTACTTTATCTAACTTAGGTACCTAAATTAAAAATTCATCAGCTATTCTCTTAGGGGATTTAGTTTGGATCTTCCCAAATTAAAATTAAAGCTTATCAAAGTCTTGCCAGAAAATTATTATCTTTGTTAAAGCTTAATTAATTCTATATATCCTTTCTATAGTTGTCCTTTTTTTGTTTTTTTTTTTTTTTTGTTGCCAGTTTTACATCTTTTCATTATTTTATCACAATTGACCATAAGATTCTATAGTAACTCCCTCAAGCCAAAAACTTTTCAGCATAATATTTTGGCTATTTATCAGAACACATTCGGCCTTAGGTATAACTTAACACCTTTACACACATCTATAGGTGTGTATAATTATCATCAAAGGGACCTTTCTATTCGCACCTCCGAAATTGAGGCCAAATAGGGTATCATATAACACGTTAACAAGCACACACACTTTCTCACTCAAATGGTGTAGATATAGCCTAATGACTTGTGCCGTTCTTGTTCGGCACCAACATACATATATTCCATCTTTAGATACATACATATATATAGAGTGATATGACGATGACCATGGTCATTTCTGCTCTTCATTTTCCTCCCATATTGCAAAAACAAAAAAAAAAAAAAAACTTTTACCATTTGATGTAAAAAGCCCCTTAAATCTCAAAGGCAATATTAGACAGAGAGAACCTCTAAAGGCCATATCCTCACAAATACAAACACAAACACACCTAAAATGGCTATAAACGCAAACATTAATGCTACAAATAAATGATCGTAATTAGCTGTGACCATTAGTTGTTGGGATTTTGTAAATGGACTGTACGATACCATTATTCTATAGATATAGCATTAAAAAGGCTTTGTTTTGCTTGCATTAAAACAGAAATGTAGACAGCTCAATATCCCTTTTTAGGGTCTCCTTTATTCCATGGCTACTTTGAAACAAAACCAAATCTCATGTCATATAGTGATGTTGTTCTATAAAATGGGGAGGAGGGAGGGATATGATGGGGTATGGGAATAATTTCCAACCCTCATGAGTACAATTTTCCAAGCTATACCCTTTTGCAAAAGTGGACCCAGGTCGTCTAGAAGGTGTATGTATGTTTCATGTTTCATTCATTTTGTTTTTTTTTTTTGTACTTTGTGTGATTTAAATAAAGTTATATTGAGATTGGGGTGTATTGTCTTATATCTTTTGTTAGCAGTAGTCGGTCTCAGTCCCAGGTGAACAAAGGCTATGGTTGCCAAATGTGGTTTTTCTAACCTAGAATGGGAATGATCGATGAAAAAATGAAAATCAGTTAGGGGTCAATGGACAGAAAAGCCACTTCCAACCATTCCGAGATCAGTAGGCGATTTAGAAGACTGTTTCAGGAACACCAAACAGAAGAGTTGCAAACCTTAGGATCGGGCTCAGCTGCAGTTTGAAGCTACTCTATCAGCAGGGAGACGCGAACTAGAGTCTTCACACCGTGTGAAGGTGTGGGAAGTTCACCGTAGCGTACGGTGCGGCGTGATAAGCTTGACCACATCAGCGCATTGGCTACAGACGCGTTTTCGCAGGCTTACTTTGCTCAGGAGGGCCATCCCAAATAAATTGATTGCCATTGTTAAGGTTTCATTTGATGGATCCAAATGTCAGCATAAGGAAGATTTTCAGAGAAGTTTGAAATCCAAAGTGGAGTTAGGCTATGCTTGTATAAATATAACACCAATATTATTCGTATTGGTGATTATTGATGAACTAAAGACATTCACTGAACTCTGCAATCATTCCCCAAACATCTAGACTAGGTAGACGACTTATGTTTGCTGTCCCATGAGGTGATGGATCCCTATCAAATTTCAACAAGGGTGGTGAGAGCAACTGAAAGCTCTGAGGTAATGATCAACATGGCCGAAATAAAATGCCTTAGACATTCCTCAACTGTTCAAATAGATATTCCAGGACAATCAGTTGAGATGGTAGAAAATGTTCAAGGATTTAGTTCAATGGAGTTCAACCCCAGGCTCTGGGCCCTACTGTGGGCCGTGTGAGAAAGTTAACAACAAATTCAGAAATCCTGCAAAGTTCTCAAACAAGTTCCTACGCAGTTGGAAGAAATCAGATGACACATAACAACAAAAATTGGTTCCAATTGAAGTCACCGTTTGGCTTGACGTACAGAACACACCACACAGACTTTCGGTTGTACGTACAAAACTGGCAAAGTTGAAGGCCGTCATGCCGATACTTATTTTTTACCTCCCCATTAACTTAGTGTAATTTTTTTTGGTAACGGAACGCAGTTCAAAGAGCTTTCAAAGAGCTTCGATATCTCGGGAGCCGAAATCTGGAATAATGACATACACATATAATATTTTATCTTTCAAATGCTAAATTTTAAGTTATGGAACATAAAATCAGAAAACTCGATATAATAAATAAAAAAAGCAGATTGGCAATCATATTTGATAGAAGCTTTACAAAAAAAAAATCGCAAAACAAACAAAAAAATCTCCAAAAAAAGTCCTTGGATCTGGGAAAAAAATTAACGTTGGTTGAAATGAAAATTTTTCGTTTTTCTCATATACCTTACACACCCATTCGACTTTACAGTTACTGCGCAGCGATAGTGCTGTAATGCTTGTGCACGATTGTAGCCATTCTCTTCAGTTAATTGCTTTGCTTTTGTATTGTTACGCAGCAGGATACTTACCAGTTACCACACACCGGGACTTGATATTTTCATAAAATCAACAAAATTAAAAGATTGCTTGATGCCATTGCCCCTCTGATGCCCACGTGTATTTTTTTTTTGTCAGCATCCGTGTCCCTTCTATTCGTCCATTACTCCAGGATAATTATGTCTGAGCAGAGATTTATACAGCACCTACATAGCTACCAGCAGTAGGTAGCAAACAAAACCAAACCGAAGGACAATAAGAACAGAGGCGGACGCGGACGCGGACGACCGACGTGAAAACATGCAGAGAATTCAATTTCACAAGCGCACTTTCAGTTTCCACAGTTTGGTACGCCATTAAATCCTTGCTGCTATACGACAACTTCCTCCTTACCTATACCATCACTGTCGTTGTCGTGGTCGTCATTATTTTAATTTACTGCGTCATCTAGGTTTCATTATAAATTGAATAAAAGAATGCGAAGCAGAAAAAAAGAAAAATTAAAATAAAAAAAAAAAAACAGAATGGAGCAATTGAATGAATATAACAACGGCAAAAGCCATTTCAGAGTTAATGGGCTAAAGCCAGCCTCATGAAGAATGAGGAGGATGTGGTGAAAGAAAAATGAGGCAAAACCATCAGCCATCAATCCACAGGGTTTCCGCTACCTGAGCTAAGCTTCCAACGCGAAAATTGTGCCGCAATTACGGCTGAGACCTAAATATCAAAATCAATTAACCGCGACTGCTGCTATTGCCATCACCACCCTCTTTCTCTCTCTAGGTATATGTTCACTTAACTCGCATAGCATATTGGGATATAGTAATTTTCAGTGGGTGGGTGTGGTGGCGGTGGATTTGGAGGTCATACAACTCAACTCACGAGATATCAATCACAGGGTTGTTAACGCGCTCACGACCCATTAGAGCGCTGCTAGAGCAGCACACAAATCCTTCATCAGTGGTGATGGCAGTTTGGCGGGCCAACTATATACCTACATCCATCGTCATCCCTCAATGTCGAATTAGAAGTTTGTGTAGAAATTACCCTCAAATTAGAACATTTTTCAATTTTGACGCGCGCAATGACTGACGACTATACCCTATATCTACGCGCGACAAATATGACCACCGCCAATAATGGGGTCGTTTGCTTAGGTATTTTTTTTTTTATTTGTTGGGATAGGACGATTTAGCGGGACGCGTATATCTTTTCTGAATAAATTAGGGTAATTTTATTATAATTATTATAACAGAAATGAAAATTAAAAATAATATTCTTGATAAATGTTGAGCTGGTCTACTGACTGACTGTATAGGGGATAATTAGCCAGAATTATTTTTCACAGCTGTTATTTCAATTTAGCTTTTTAATGCTCATAGCATTTGGCGACTCCGAAAAAAAAAATCAAAATAACTAAACTAATTGGTTAATACACCCCCAAACAATTGGGTTAATAAATTAATGTGAATTAACTTTTTTTTGTGTGATGAAGAGCTAGATTTTTGGTTTAATATTAAACAATTCGTTATTATAATTTGGTAGTTTATTAAAAAAGAAGGTTGTGGGTAGGTTTTAGTTGAATATTTTGGTAGAATTTATGCTCAACATTTCATAACTGTTCTAACTAAATTAAATATCTTTGATTTCTTATTTGAATTATTGAATTTTCTTTTTCGAGCTCAAAAAACATTATACGAGTTTATTTATCTCAAAAATGCCTACAACAATTTTGACGATTTTTTACGTAGGCTTTTTCAGAAAGGTAAATCAAATAAGTATAAACAAAAATTTTTAAAAATTATAATATTTATCGGTAAGTGACAGAATCAGCGAAATGCATTTCAATAGATGATATCACTTTTTTTTAAACCAAGACAAAATTTCTACATTCGCTTAAATTTTCGAAAACTTTCACTAAAATAAAAGTTTAAAATATTTTTTCTCATTTCCTCAGATTGGAGCTTTGAAAAATTTTATAAAAATTTGCATCGATCTTTAAGTTTTATTTTTTATTCAAAAACAAAATCCTTAGAATTTTGGAATTTGAACTATTGAAAATTAATTTTTTAATAACCGTGATCGAGAATAATGTTTTATTGCGTCATATGTTTTAATGCTCTCCTTCCACCCAACCAATACGTTTATTTCTTGTCTTGTCAATTTAGAAATATCGCTTACAGTTTTTTAATTGATCAAAAAAATTAATAAATTACCCAAATTTACAATTTTTCAATAATCCACTGCAAACCGACGCGATTCTGTAAAGGCGACAACGAAAACAATAACAAAAGCCTGTTCGCGACACGGTTTGGGAGAGCCTTTAAAAAATGCAAATATCGTCGAAATTTTGTTTATCAAAAAATTATCCTAGACAATTATTATTTTTTTAGCTTGGGCCATTTTGGCGCAAAGAAATTTTAATTAAAATAGTTGACATACAGCGCTAAAATAATTTTTGACAATCAGCAGGTAGATATAGGTTTTTGAAAACCCTGAAATTTTCCAATTTTATATTTAAAAAAAAAAATTCAAAATCAAAGTAAGTAAGAAGGGATTGTGAAAATTTTGAAATGTGTGATTCGGTACTCTTATCAGAATTTTTCAAAAGCTTATTACATTATCAAAGTTTATAATAAATTATTTTTTAAATTTGTAGAAATGATTTTAATATTAACAATAAGGTTTTTTGAAAAATCAGAGTCTATAATAATGACCATCAGATCTTGAAACATTCAGAAGATCTTGCATTTTCTCTGGCAATAATTGACGATAAGTTTCAAAATTCAAAATTAATCTTGAAACCCAAATTTCACAAAATGTTAAAATTTCCAAAGTTAAGAATCTATCGTCAAAATTAAAAAAAAATACAAATCCAATAATTTGGAGAAAATGTGAATATGGGCGATATTTCCAATTTTTTGTTTTTTTTTTTGTTTTTGAGCGATAACGTATTGAAGACGAAGCCCATTAGTACCTGCTTCGATAAAATTCTTTTTGTCAAACTAACTAAAATTGAATGTCAGATTCCATGAGGGAAATGTGTGTCCAGAATTTCAATCTTATACTTTTCCATTATTTTCTTAGTTCACAACAATATCATACAAGTGAATTAAAAAGCAAAACAACACACATTTTGTAATTGTAAAAAAAAAAAAAAATTCCTACCTACCCATCTTGGACAATATTTCATTCCATTGCCAATTCAGTCTTTTTTTATGATGATTATTTTGAAACCCTTTACGTAACTTAATCGGTATTCTCCAATTATTTTGAATTTTTAAACCTTTTTTTTAAGGTACAATTTTTAAGCCTAAAAAATTATATCAATTTCAGTAGGTATCTGATATAGTCTACAGTGTATAGAAATATGCTGTCGATTTAATTGGACCTTCGGCGCTGTATAGATTAGATATTCGTTTAAAATAATTGTTATTTTCTTTTTTAGTACGGGCATTTATTTTTAGACGTTTGTATTTATACCATGAATCCAAATTACCAAAAACACAGGACCTTCAAACGAAGTTGATATTTTCTAAATCTTTATTTTTTTTTTTTTTTTAAAACTCCATCCAGTACAAGTAGTCAGCGGGAAAAATCCATTTCCGAAAAAAAAAACTTAAATGCTTTGAGGCATATAGATTTTTATCACACAATCCTTTCACTATTTCATTCTACGTATATAACCACCACTCTACTCCACAATAAGAGCATCAGCATTTGAATATGATGGGCGGCTGAGTGGGACAAGGACAAGAACAAAAGGATATGGATGACATAGTGTAATTGTACACAAATTCCCTGCCTCGGTTTACCGAAATCTCTCGATCAATAGAAAATATTTTTACACTCAAATGGTTACAAACTCCAGTTATATGTATAGGAGCAACAATTTTTCCTAAAAAGGATTTACTCGCGGGAGGGGGTTGATGGGGGGAGAGAGTTCTAATCTTTTTTGATGGAAAAACCAAAGTCCTAACTAAAAAGTAATAATAATAAAAACAAAAAAAAAACTGTATTAGGTTTGGAATTGTGAATTCAAACTGAGCTGTATTATATACCAGGATATGTACATGATATATGTGATGCTTGTGCCTTATAACATTTTTACCCAATAAGTACAGGACTTAGACCGGATATTGCGGGATGCAGTTTTATTTTATTTTTTTTTTTATTTATTCTGGTCCTATATCCGTTTTTTTTTTTAGTTTTTATTTTGTCCGTGGGTATTCGGCCATGATGTTTTGTAGTTTGCGCCATCGGAATATTTAAGCGTCCATTGCAATACCCAGCCCAGCCCAGATAATTGGTGAAGCGTACGTGAAACAAATTGAAACCGTGGAAGAGTAGGTAGGTACTGAATAGAAATATGTTTCGAGCAGTGATTTTATTTCTCTCTTTCTTTATTGTTTATTTATTTTTTTGTTTTGTTTTTTTCTTTTTTTGATAAACACTTTTTCCATTTTACTAAAAGGAAAATTGGGAATGGCATTTTGGTGAAAATACACCAAACAATGAAAGAATTTTAAATGATTTTCGATTGAGTTTTTCAAAAAAAAAAAAAAAAAACTTCGAAATGTCAAAGTGAGGGCGGGGCGGGTTGGAGTATCAGAGAGAGAGTGTCCCAATAGAATATTCAATAAGAAAAATATGTTGATACTTTTAACTGGGTTTTCAATAAAATATAAACCTGATATAAATAGGTAGATGCATATATATATAGTATTTGATTTATTGAGCGACTCTCTGCTTCCGGTAAACAATTTTTAACGAGGATATCAATAAACGATGAGGATTTTACGAAACTCTACAAAAACGAAAAAAAAAATCATATAATTCAGTTTGCGTTTATTTGAATCTAAAAAAAAATATGATAGATATTAAAAATTATTTGAATCTGTAAAGGGTTTAAAAATGTAAATCAAAGCAAAATATGGACATAGTAAAATTATTTTTACATCCCGAATTTGGCTTATTAGAAAAATCAGTCAATTTTTGTTTGTTTGAATACATTTAAGTTCACATTACCATTTATTTTTTACGATAACATAATATTTATAACCTTAGAGCAAAAAAAAACTGTCATTGACACTTTTTGTGTCTTTAAAAACCTACCTGAAAAATAAAAGATTTTCAAAATGAATTTAAAAATTAAGTAAAAACCAAATGATGTAAAATTTTGGTTAAAATTTACAGCTTTTTAGTATTTTTAAGCATATAAAATTGACAATTTTTTACTAAATTGATTTCTAATAGGATTTTAAAAATGACCAAACTTATACTTCTGTTAACTCGATATTTTTCATTTTTAATTGTAAAATATCATCAATCAAATGTCTATTTGCTATTCTCTTTCACCCGATATCTGGTTGGGGTTACCCTTGTGGCATTTTAGTGTTAATTCAACAGATTTGAGTGCATCAAAAACTAGTACGTTTTTTTTTAAATATAGATTTGAAAATTTTTTAAAATTTAGCTCCGTTTGGAAACTGTTTTAAAGATTTAATCTTGAGTTATGAGCACTCGCAGAGAAACAGCTTAAGAGGTTCTGGTTAAATAGCGTTCATCGACCGAAATGAATCAAAAGAGTTCATTATTTGAGGTGTTTATCATAGAAATAGCTTAAATGTCAATTTCAGAATTATGAATCAATGCAAGAAGTGTTTAATACTCGATATTTCAAAGCAAAGTATTCAAAGAATAGGGACATCATGAGAAGTAATATGTATTTTCCTTAAAAACTTTGTATATCGATATTATGTACAGTTTTTCCAGTAAAGAAAAAGTGTTGTGAATGTGTGATTAACCACGATTTAAGAGAGTCTTAACGTCTTAAGTGATAAATAAATTCGAAATTTAAAGCAAATAATTCATAAATTGAAGGGATAGTCATGGAAATAACGATTATTTTGAATCGATAGACCTCATCGTAAAGAAACCCAATTTTTTGAAGTGTAAATCATATAGAAAACTAAAATTCATTTCGGATAAATCAATGGAAAATGCAATTAGTACCTAGGTGTGTTTTTAAACAGAGGGAAATGGCTCACTTACTTCCGATATTTTCATAGTTGTTATCGATGTATGTAAACTCCAATCTGATGGCGTCGTTCAGCCCAGACGACGATTTTTGTACCAAAAAAACCTAGTATCACATAATTAATATTTTATAGCAAAAGATCAATAATTAAAGATGGAACGCCATGACAGGTTCTTTCAAGGTATTTCGAAAAAAATCAAAACTGTAGCAATATAAATAGTAAAAGTAGATGTAAGATCACCAATATCTGTCATTATAAATTGATGACCGAACAACAAATGTGAGTTATAAAGGGGTACAACTTAAAATACATATTTTTAAATTTCTTCGCATTTCAAACAATATAAATTAACCTGAAAAATCAAAAGCGATTTAGTTATTTATAAAGTAAATATTACAACAGCCAAGCTAATCACTAAGCAGGATTTTTTTAACACGCTTTTATTAGTTTCACCTGTATGTTTGTTTGTTTGTTTGTTTGTTTGTTTGTTTGTTTGTATGTATGTAACTGACTCGTTGGGGCTCAATTTTGCCGCACTTTAAGCGATCAGATTTACTTCAAATGTTGTAGACTTAGCAACGACCACGGACAATACAATATTTTGATAAGCTTATCTAATTATCCTGATTAGGATTGTCAGGATTAGTGGTTTTAAGCATTAGATGAAATGGTTCGATTACGAAATAATTCATAAGACTTGTTCGCAAATAAAGTTATACCACTATGTCTCGCTGTTTATGTTGGCAACATAAAATTTCTTGAATATCTTTTCTATGGAGATGCAACTGTTAACACATCTGTACATATTAAAGACGGTTTTATAGCAAATCGAACTAAAAAGTGAAAAATAAAATATAGTTTAAAAAAACTAAAAAATATGCTCGATATCGATTGTTGTAAATATATGATTAGTAGTTACTATTTGTAAACATAGAGTTAGTATAGAAATATGATATAAAAAGCACCCCAAGCTTTTTTACAATGAAATTCATTTTCTTTTCATGACTTTATTTTTATTTTAGAATTTTTGAAAATTATTGAAACATATTGATGAGTTAGTATACTTCTTATAACTGTTGAATAAAATATAAATTAAAATTTATTTTCTGATTTTTAGTTCGATTTGCTATTAAAGCGTGTTTTTTTAGTTTTTTTAAACTATATTTTATTTTAGTTATCAACTTATTATCTGGAGAAGTGCAAAATTTTGAAATAATAATTTTTCCCAAAATACTAAATTAAAAATGTTGAAATCTTGTTTACAGATAAATGTATTTATGAAAAACTTTTTTGAGAATTTTAAACAAAATTTAAATTAATAGGTAATAATAAATAATTTGCCAATTATCCTTTCAAAAGTAAAAATCAAAATTGATTGATTTATTTTTATCGATTGTTATTTTTATTTTTGATACTCAATATGCTCTCCTGGTCTTGAAGTATATGTTTCAAGATTTGGAACTTAACTTAAAAATTTAACAAAAATCAACTTCGCCTTAAAAGAAGGAAAAAGCAGACGATATTCGAACATATCTGCTCGTATTCCTTAAAATGTAGTGATTTCCAAAACAAGTTGAAAAATAATAAATATTCAAGCCTTTTCACCCTAGATCATAACCAAATATGCCCAAAAAAATTGTAAAGTAATGTTATAATGCCCAAATTAATCCCAAATAATATATCGCCCGAAATATTTCTCATTGTTTTTGAAGTATAAAAGCTGTTTTTTTTAAAGAACAGGTTTTTGGGTGAATGAAGTTCTCAGAATTTATTTTCAAAACATTTTAAATTGTATTAACGCACTCCCACTACGTATTTTTACAGGACCCATAGGTCATTAACTTGAAAACTCCCTGTGGTTTTCTTTGTTACACTATACATCAAAAGCCCATTTACTTATATTTAATATTTCAGTCTGTTTTTCTTTTCATAAAATTAATATGATTATTATCCATAACATGAACTCTTGATCTACTTTTACTAATTTACCAAAAAGGCGCACAAAATATAACATAATTTTACCTCCGCTTGGTAAATGAAAAAATGATTTTTTTTAACAACATTTCTTTTTTTATCTCAAAATATCATAAAATTGAGAAATTATGATGTTCCAAAGCACGTATGTATGTTTATGCATTTGGCTTCAAAAATATGTATATAGAGAAGAAAGAACATACACGATTTAAAGAAAAAGAATTGCCCTTATTATTCTTCATTTTATTTCTAAAGGAAACTTCCATATATGAGGCTTATAACTTATGCATTTACAAAAGTCCTTTTCATGACCCAAAAATATAAAAAAAAATGTTTTTTTTTCTGCTCTTTCAATGAATGATGTTAAGAAAAAAAAAGAACTCAAAAAGAAAAATACTAAATTTTTGTATGCCTACATCTACAAATTCAAAGGTAGCCCCTTAAGGATGATGATGGTAATTTAACCTCAAAAAAAAAAAAAAAACAACACTTTACATTCTTATAACTTAAAGAACCTACCAAAAACGCAAGATATACTTACATACATTAATACACGAAAGTAGGGTATACAATCTATATACATACCTGGGCACAAAAGTACATAATAAACTCCAGAAATCGTGAAAGAACGCATGATGGAATTAACATTCGAAATACAAATTTTCCCAGCTATGAATTTAAATTTTCCCCAAATTTCCATTTACACCCTTCAAAAGCATCTATTAGCTCCTTGGGAATTTGGAGATGCGTATATAAAGAGGACCATCCATATATATACACACTGACGAATATCCTTTCTTTCATTCATTTTCATTTCAAACAGAATTCCTGGAGACTTCATCAACCTAAGCACTGAAACTTGGTTGAAATGTATCTGAATCTATATGTATGTACGTAAAACGTAGATTCTGAAAACTCACATCACAACGTGTTGAATGTCGAATGGAGTGCGTAAAGTACAAATTGCGTTTACAAAACCGTATCATTTTCAATTTGCTTCCTACTTGTTTTATTGCCAAATCTTATTTAACTCCCTTTAAAAGGGAATGTGTATAGCAGGTTAGCTGATGGGACAACTCAACTATGTCGGTGTATAGGACAGTTATATCGCTTGTAATTCCATGCGAATGTTCTTGTAATCTTGCAAATGTTTATTTTCCAGGAGTGGGTTTCCTGTAGTGGGGAAATGGGCGCTATTCATCTTTTTTAAACATTTAATTGAATGAAAATATTGTTCTATATTTATTCATGGTGGAGAAATGATCTGACACGACTATGTAGGTTGACTATAACCAACTGCAACGTAACAAGCCAAGTAAAAATAGCCGCATTGCTATCCAAACCAATCAACATCTTTAATTGACTCCGACAAGGAGATGGTTTGACTGGCCTCTTCTTCAACCGGGCGTTGGATGAAGCAATCCGTGACTCTAGCACGGCAACAAGAGGGACCATCGTCAACAGGTGTCGCCAGATACTATCTCAGACGACATCGACATCATCGGAATAACAGAACAAGCTGTACAGGATTCCTTTATCCAGATCTAGCAGGCAGCACAAAACCTGGACCTTCACTTAGTGAAGGTAAAACAAAGTATATGGTGGTGTCGAATGCGAAAGGAAAAGTTGGTCAAACAATCGAGGCAACGGATCACGAATTTGAAGAAGCCTATGACAATATATTTAGAAGAAGAAATACGCCTACTATAGTCTGGCAAAGCTCTTCAAATCCAGAAATCTCACCATAACTTCAAAACTGCTGATGTACAGGACCATGGTCCTGCCAGTACTCACGTATGGACCCGAGACTTGAGTGTTTAGCTAAAGGCACTCCGACCTCTTTGCCACGTTCGAGGGAAAAGTCTTAAGAAGAACTGTTGGCCCCATATGTGAAGAAGGGCGATTCCGGAGACGGTTGACCGCGGTGGACAGAGCGCCTTGCTCGCATGAGTGAAGAAGAACCGCGTCGGAAAGTCCTTTGTGGTACATTCTATGGTAGATGGCAGCGTGGTAGACCATGCTTGCGCTGGAGAGATGGCGTAGACCAGGACACCCGAAGCCTTGGGGTGCGCAACTGGATGGCGGGTGTCGGTTCGAGACCGGGAGGAGGCTGGAGGAAGCCAAGCCGATGATGATGATGATGAAGATCAATTTAGGGTTTAAGTAAAAAAATAATTTTGAATACCGGAGCTGCGGTTTGGTATGGTAGAGTTTTTTTCTGACGCATTTAATACAGAACACTCATACTGGAGCTAGGTTGCCCTCTCAGTGCGTTACTATTTTTTGCTTTTTATAAATGGCAACTCATTCGCTGGAGTAATTTCGTTTGCAGAAGTCGTTCTAAATGTGTTGCTATATGACGACGACATGATGTTATTATGAGAATCACCAGAAACTCGAATCGAATGTTCTCACGATCGATTCGAGCTGAATTAAAAAATAACTGATATCTTGATAGAAGTCTTGGTGCAAATATCTAGAAGTAACGCTCAATCTAACACTGGATTTAAGGAAGTCTAGGTGCCTCACAGAAATGTTCAATATCTTGGGAGTACTGTCTTTGCTGATGGAGGAACCGAACTAGATATCAATATCAACAGTTGAATCGGAAAAGCAAAAGCTGTGTTTGGGAAGCTTTCAAAAATATGGAGAAACAACTTTATAAGCTTAAAACTAAGCTACAACTGTTGCACTCAAATGTTGAATCGGGACTTCTTTATGTACACAGCAATATAAAAATCATAAATAAAATATATTGAAGATAAAGAACCTTGCATAACCTCCTCAAATAGAATATTTGACTTCAAGTACTTTTTGTTCAACTTTCCGGAATGTGTTCTCTCTTCTGAACTCTAGCCTTTCGTGTTTCAGTTCTAGTCCGTACTTCTCGATTGAAAATCATACACCAAAAAAAAGTCAAGCGTATATTTTATTTCCATCAAAATCCTTTTTTCTACAACCAGGTTTTCCAAATCTTTATTTTAAGATTCCGATTTAAAAAAATTAATAAAAGAAACGATTTAACCTACAAATCGAGAGAGAAAAAACGACAAAATGAGTACTGAGTAGACTCCAGTATTCGTTATAAAAATGTTGCTTCTAATTATTTTCGTATTTCGTCTCAATACTTATAATTTATTTTGAAAATAAGAACAAGGTTTTTTCTTTGTTAAGTAAGATATATCGTTGGGCGTTTAGAGGAAGCTGTTCGAAAGAAAGTGTTTCTGAATACTCAAATAAAGAAGTCAGCCATTTAACCCGCGGCTTCCACTACATTGGTTTCCGTAGCTAGCTATGTGTCTCTTCATTTTCACAGGAGCAGTTAAGGAATGCTTTGGCTATCGATAGAGCAAGTTAGCTAAGGCTACCAAATCACAATTATGGGCACGTCATATAAGTTCCTTGTATTCGGTTTGCTACGCTGGCGCCCGAGGATTAAAAATCTACCTTTACTTTTTTATCTTACTTTGAAATTGGGTTTAATATTATTTTTATTTTTAAAAACTTATTTTTAATCTTAAAAACAACTGAAATACTTGACTTAGCATTATTTTAATGTTTTGTTTTTAAACTTCAGGTAATAAATAATCTCGTTAGAAAATAAAATTTTGAAGCACTCTAAAAAGTATCACCCAAATCTTGATTTCACCTTTCCTCTCCACCTGAAAAAAATATTGATCCGCTTCTGTCTTATTCTTGCAATACTCCTTCCCTTTTGCACAAAAAAAAAAAAAATAAACCTAACCTTTCCATGAAATATTTAGATATTCCGATTAGGAGGTAATGGCAGAACAGTCACATTCCGCATCCTGGAAAACCTTCTGCGAATCTTCTGTTCATTCTACTTCAACACCAACGGAAGTCTTTTATTTTTTGTTCCTACCATTTTTGTCGTGTCACAGGGAATAAATTTGACTGCGAATACGTTTATGCTCGCAACGGGACCATTGCATGGCTATTTTTATGTTAATTGAAACAATTTTCGGATGGAAACAAATTGATTTCCATAACAAAAAATATTTTTCTTCTTGTATTTTTTTTTATAAAATAAAACGAAATACAGAGAAGTCGTAAAGTAATGAAATTTTGAAATTTCTGCACATCGGAAAATGAAATAAAAATGTAAACAAAAAAAAAAGCATTGAACAAAATTTTTCAATTTCATGAAATTTGTTTTTCTTTGTCGAAACTCGAAAAGGTGATGATGGTGATGGTGAATGGTGAATGCTGATGGCATGACTTTTTAACATCGCACCTCCATCATTGAAAAGTCAAATTACTTTTTGTTGGTGCAAAATAAAAAAAAAAGGTGTAAGTTGGGGTCTGTGATGCTTGTGACTTTTGGAATTTGTATTGATGTCGATAACGATATCGATGGGTGAATATTTTTATGATAATTGGAAGGATGCTATGCAATGCTACTGGCTGTACGTACTTCTTGTCATTTTGACTAAGAAGAAGAGAAAGTAAATAAATTCAATTGTTTGGGTTTGAATTGGATTTTCCTTCTTTTATTTTAGTTCCAAGAAATTTTTAAATGAAGTCGAAAATTGTCAAAGATACAGAACTGAAAATATGAGGAATTTTTAATTTAATTTTTTATTGGAATGGAAAGTAATTTTATGTGGGTGTTTCTTTGTTAATTATACTTATTATATCAATCTATAGTGTGTCTTAAGTCTATATTCCCACCAGAGATTTTGAATAATATCTGTATACTCTTAATCGAGCCTTAAAGTTTTAATACAAATTTTGTTTTATGTATGTTCGGTTGCACCAATATTTAACGGGGTTTTAAATTTTAAAATGACTTATCTCGTATGATACAAACTCCATCTTAAGACTCAAATTTTTAAAAGCATTTGGTTCAACCGGCCATTAGACAAAATTACATAATAATTGTATTTTTTTTTAGCAATTTTAAAATGACAATTCTTATTATATGCCGTTTTATTTTCTATTTAAGGGTCCGCTACACGACCAATGGCGACATCACCGGCTGTAGGATCATTGCCAAGATTTCTATCCCGAGGCCATACGTATCGAGCGGTTGTAGGCGATACATTAGTACTGCCTTGCCAGGTGGAAAATTTAGGTAAGTACAAAATGTTTTAGATTATTTTTTTTTAACAAAAAAAACAGTACAGTCATAAACAATTACAATTTAAAAAAATATTATTTCATTATCTAAATGAAATATGAAATTTTCGAGAAAATTATTTTAAGAACTTAATAAACAGCTTTTTTCATTTATTAATATGAAATAATTTAAAATAAATTTTAAATCAATAATTTTTGATTAATCAAGTTTTTCAATGATTTGCAAACATAAAGCAAAATAAGATTTTTTTCCAAATACATACATATTCACTTTTAAATGATTTGCAACACACAGGTTGTTAGATCTACAATTTTGAATGGACTGAGTTTAGTCTTCCAAGTACAAATTTCTATAGTTTAGGGCATCAGTTATATAATTTTAGAGTATGGACCAGTTGGATCCGTTTAGTATCATAATTACTTCTTCGATTGATAGAGTAGATTTTTTGAAGTAAAATCTTCGTGTCTTCTGAAGAATAAGATATTTTCCCAGAAAATGATACGTATCCTTCTTTTTTCTTAGATTGCATAGTGTGCAGTTAATTGGATGATCTCCCCTATAGGGCAGTAGTTCCCCTCTTGCCTTGAAGATGGTTCCTATTTGAACAGTGCTTTTGTTCTCGTTAAAGTAGTTCTTTTCATTCTTAGATTCAGCTGTTTATAAATTAATCGAGTCGTAGAAGTTGAAGCTTTTTTCATAAATCCTCTCTTACTCCAACTAGATCGATCTTCTCATGTAAGTGAAACTTCAATGTCCAGTTCCTCTGCGATTTCTTGCCATTTTCGCACAAAATTACCTCTTCTCTGAATAAGTTGTTGAAGTACTATCTTCGGAAGACGGTGGTTAAGAATTTCTATAATTTAGCCTCAAAGTGAAAATCCAAAGGAGAGGAAGACCTGTTTCGATATGCAGCATGTACGTTGGTGTGTTAGTTGGTAGTTTAAAGATGTGTTTTATGAAGAATCTTTGAACTTTCTCCACTTCATCGTATTTTTCGTATCCCCATACTTGACACGCATAGCACATAATGGACCCAGCAGTATCTTCAAAAAGTTCATATATAGCCTTTTTTGATTCTTTTAATTTATTTTGAAGATGTAGGTTGAATATGCCAGTTTCGGTGTAATCCTAACTCCTAGATATCTATATTCTTTAAGAACTTCTATCTGATCGGGCCCAAGATTCCATTTTTCTTCCATCGCATATCTGCCAGTGTTGTTTCGGACAACCATTATTTTGGGCTTGGCGGTATTCACAACAAGCTTCCATTGCTTTCAATACTCTTCAAGTCGGTTGATCATAAATTACAACATATTTGGCATTTCCGCAAGTATGACAATGTCATCTGCGAACAATAGACCTTTTATGGTTGAGTCGTCGAATCATATGTCACCTGTTAGGCTCGTGAGTAGGTCATCCAAAAAGAGGCAAAAGAAAATAGGACTAAGCTGGCACTCCTGTTTAATTCCTGATGAAGTACCAAACCATTCTGACATTTAATTTCCATCCCAAACTGCTGATTGATTATTTTTGTATACATACTCTCCAAAACTCGAAGCATTTTGTAAGACAAACCTTTGTTACTTAGTTTGAGAAAAAGAGCTCTTCTATCCACCGAGTCGAATGCTGCACGAAAATCAATGAAAAATGCATAAAAATGTTTGTCCCTTCTGTAAATACAGTTTTCCAATATTTGTGAGAACAAAAAATACTGTCGACCGTTTAGTAATTGGCTCTAAATCCCGCTTGGTATTCACTTAAAATTCCATTACATTCTACCCAAGTTGTTATGCGAACTAAAAGTATACTGGTGAATATTTTGAAAAGTGTATTTTGGAATGATATTCCTCTGTAATTCGCTGGATTTACGTCTCCTTTTTTGAACAAGGGAAAGATTATATTCTTTGAAAAGCTTACCGGAATTATAAAAGGTAAAAAAAATCAAATTTAGAAAGCGATATTTCTAAAATTATTTAAATTATTTACCACAAATAATTTGATTTACGGTTCATGATGTTGTTTTTGTTTTTGTTGTTGTTTTGATTTTATTTTTTTTTGTTACCTATTACAAAAAAAAAACTAAAACCTAGGTAACGAGTGATATAATTACATTCTCTTCCAAAACCTTACACAATATTCGTGTCTCTTTCTAATACTTATTTCTCATATAGCATTTTGCAAAACCCCTTTCGTACATTATATTCAAAATTATTGACAGGGCAACGGTGTCGTATGTGGAATATTTTTTTCTAAATATTAAAATTTATATAAATTTTTAAATCTTTTAACATTTCAACTGAAAACTTTTCACTTAAAATCACCTCATTTTAAAGCCTTCATTGTCATCCTGCCTCCAAACTGATTTCACGGCAATAAACCACAGTTGTTGTAAAGATAATTTAGAATTTGCCTTTATTTTTGCATTTCTGTAGTTACAGACATAAAGAAAAATGTTTTATTTTTTTTATATTTATGACTTTAACATTAGACCATAAATAACAAACCCCTTGTCCCTCACCATTCTTCATTTAATATATTTTATTGCTTCTTTCAATTCTATTGGCAGACAAAAAAAAAATTCCAACATAAAAATACACGATACAATATTATTACCATCACCATCACCTCTCGCATCATGTTCCTTGTCCAAACTGGCAACTTACCTGCTATAAAACAAAATGTAAAATAAACCGTTAAATCGTAAAGTGAAATAATATAATGCTGAAAAATTAGTTAATTAAAAAACTCTCAACTCACATGTACATACATATTTTTTTATATGTTCAAACATCGTATATTTTTGTGTGGAACATTTTCAAAAACGTGATTCTGCTCTAAATTGCCACATCCTTTTGCTTATTGTGGTGGTCGTTCAGGTCTGCAACAATTCTGGGTGGACATGGACATTATACATATACACGTATTTCATTTTCTACCTACCTACAATATTATTTGTATACTCTGTTTGATACAAAAAAACATCAGGTGAGAATGTAGTACTCCAATTGCGGTTTTTTAATATTGTAAAAAGGTATTTTTCATGAGCTTGTTCGTTTTTCTGCGGTGTTGAAAAATTGGCTAAAAGGGAAGGGTGATTGTGTGTTTATACATTACCTATATGTAGCTGAAATATTTTTATATTCGGACGAGAGAAATTAAATTTTTTTTTTTGTTATTCACTTGGAAAATTACTAAATGAGGTTTTGTAATTAAAAGAACAAACAAACATTTATAGAGTTTAAATGTCAGCGGACAGAAAACAGAAATAAAAGCCAAATTGTGTAAAATTACATATAATTATATTCCCTTCCATCAATTATAATATACAAACATTATGAGTATACATTAGTTAATTCTCTATGGATAACTGTAGATACTCATACCTCAAAAATGTAATAAACTGCCTATATAGGAATGTGCATTTGTACATTCGTTTTGTTTTTAATGTGTCAATTTAAGAGATTGTTAATTTTTGTTTTTGATGAATGGGGTCTCATAAAGTAAAATTGAGTCATTGATGGTTTTCATTTTGTTAGTCCTTTCACATAAACTTTTAATATATCTTTTTAATACATCTGCCTACACTTAGTCTAAGAAACATTGCACACGCGTTTGATATTATACAGAATAAATAAATTTGGCGTCGCTACAACCTAAGTGACTCACAACCCTCAATTATTCCTGTGTAAGCGTTTTTGCAGGAATAAAAGGAACCTATAGTCGAGCTTCTAGTGTGATAAGTAATCTATTCTCGACAAGTGACACTATTCTGTGAAAAAAAAACTTTTTTTTTATATAAACGAGGTAGGGAATCGAACCTATACTTTAGACACGACAACCCTATGCATTATACATTTTGCAGCATGTGCTACTATACCGCTATTGGTTTTGTTTGCAAAATTGCGGTTTTATTTCGTTTTGAAAAAGAAATAAGACCAATATGGAAAAATGAAATAAAGCCGTGGTAACATTTATGTTAGATGTTTATGAAACTTGGAATAAATTCGAAAAACCATGAAAATTAACGTTTAACTTTATTTGAATTCGGTTCAATAAGGCTTACAAGAGAAATACTTGTTTTTTCCAATCAGTTTCAAATGACCTATAAACCTGAAATTTCATATAGCTTTTGAGGAAATCTGAAAAAATGAAAAAGCTCAGAAAGATTTTTCCAGAAAATTCACAATGAGTTTTCGAAACACTTCTCGAGAAAGGGATAGGTATACAAATTATTGAAACAAAATTTTCTTCTAGTTCAGCAGAATCGATAACTACAAAACGTTTGTACATCTAGCTTTGTTGGCAGGTTGGTAGATTGGTAGACTTAGTAATAAAAAAATTTAGAATTGAAAAAAAAAATGAATGCGTTTAGTTTTTATTGATATTGAAATGTGCATATTTTTCTTTGTGTATAAAAGACGATATAGCCAAAAGGAGAATGAATTAAGAAAAAATGTTCGATATTCTCATTAGATTTCAGTAGGTAATAAAAGATATCGATAACAAACAACATAAAATTTTGTGTTAAAAATGTATAAACGAACGAAAAAAAAATGCATCAGTAAAATAAGTAAATAATTTTTTATCTAACGAAAAGTAGATGGTAAATGAAACATTTTATTTAGACAAAATAATCCTTAAGTTGCTTGTAATCAATCGATAAGTGGATCTTTAATTATTGAAATGTAATGAAAACATTGAAAATAATTAATTCGAAAGTTCTTCCGGCTTTGTTTTCATTTTCGCTATAATCGACGTCTTAGAAAAATTTTAATATTTTCAACTCTGTTTTTTTGCTTGCGAAGCTAAAATAGGTTTATGCGGAATTTTTTGTTCGTCTTTGAATTTCTAAGTAAAATAATTCCTTGTCGTTTTTAATATCTGATCTTTAATTGCAAAAGCCTAAGCCCTTTGCTCTATATACCTTACTTACTTAACGTGGCGCTACCTAGTCCAGGTCCGGACTAGGGCCTCAACCAACATGCTTTTCCAGCCCTAGCAAGCTGCCGCCAGTTTCGCACGCCAAGTTGGTTGAGGTCCTCTCCTACCTGCCTGCGCCACCTGAGTCACGGTCTTCCTGTACTGCGCTGTCACTTGGGATAGGTTGCGAAGACTTTCCGGGCCGGTATGTTGGGGTCCCTTCGCTCTACATGACCCAGTCATCTAATCCGCTGGGCCTTGACTCGTTTGACCAGGTCAGTGTCGCTGTACAGCCAGTACAACCAGTACAGTTCATGGTAAAATCTTTTTCTCCACTCTCCATCTATGCAGACGGGACCAAAAATCACCCGAAGAATATTTCTCTCAAAGCATCCCAAAGCGTTCTCATCTACCTTTGACAAGGTTCATGCCACTGCGCCATATATAAGAACCAAGATGATATGATAAGGGTCTTATAAAGGGACACCTTAGTTGCCCGAGAGAAGACTTTGATACTCAATTGTCTTCTTAGTCCAAAGAAACAGCGATTGGCAAGAGTAATTCTTCGTTTGACTTCAGCGCTGGCGTCGTTGTTTGAATTCATAGCGGCGCCTAGGTAGACAGAGTCCTTAACTACCTCAAAGTTTTAGCTGTCTTCAGTGACGTTCTGTCCAAGACGTCGATGTTAAGTGTCCTCTTTCGTTGACAGCATATATGTACTTGGTCTTGCCCCATTAACCACGAAACCCATCTTCTTCGCTTTCGTCTTAATGCTCATAAACGCACCATTGACATCACGCTGTGTTCTTCCAATTCCTCTCTTTATACCTATCGAGGTTTTCTTTTCGAAAAATAACAGAAATTACCAATGACACTCTATAACGCGTAGGTTACAAGTTGAATTCAATTCCAATAAGTTAACCCATCCAAAAATTAAAACACTGCTTCTACAATTCAATTTAATTATTTTAAATTTTCTTACAAATTTAATTCTACAAATATTTAACATAGCACAAAAACAAATTGGATTTTCAAAATAAAAATTTTTTTAAAAATAGTACGGTATTGTTGATTTTGATTAATTTGCATTTACATAATATTTCAAACTTAACAAAAGTATCTTTCTGCTTATTTCTTTTATTTGTTGTAATTTGAATTTCAACATTTCATTCTGTGTAGATTGTGTGTTGAAAGCAATATCAAACACTCAACAAAATTGACAGGCAGTGTTGAAATACGGAATTAAGTTTGTCAAGCATCGCTGTGCCAGAGTGAAGAGACAAGCTATATACTCTGTGTTATATAAATCGACAAAATATTTTTTGTAGGTAGGTACTACGAAATACTTTCAACACGAACCGCAATAGTGGTTAAGTTTTTGAGTGGAAAATAAAAGAGATAAAAGTTATGTGAAGTACACTCTTAACTTTGAGGGTTTGTGTGATGATGAAAAACCATGACCATCATCAGGCAAGCCAAGGCCCATGGGGGATCCCTGTTGAATAAAAAAAACACAGTGGAAATATGTAGTTGTTAAATTAAAAAAAAAGTATACCCTTTTAAGGCTATAAACCTATTTTCTGGGACTGCTGCTTTAACACCTTTCATATGAGCATGGTCAATAAATCGTTATCAACAAAACTTCTTCCTCATAATGAGAGCCATATGACGAAACCCCCCTTATTGGTGGATAAGACTTAGCATAACATTTTTTTTTTTCTAATTAAAGACAAAAAAGCAAATAAACTTATACCTACTACGGACATAAATTGTTTTCAAATGTGTGTAAGCCAAAACCAATAAAACGCACCCTATATAATGTAATAATATCCAAATGAAAATTTTTGTTCGGTCGTTGGTTTTGCATCGTTTGTAAAACTTCTTTCTCTTTTTAATTTTTTATTTCAATATCCTTGTGGTTGGTTTTGGGACTGCATACAGATAAAATTATAAAACTTAAAAAAAAAATACAAGTTCCAAACGAATAAGTTTTGATTCTCTGTTTTTTTTTTTGTGATGCTATTAGTGTGTCAAGGCATTTGACCTAATTACAGAAAATTAAAATTTATATAAAAACTTTTGGTATATGTAGAACAAAAGTTTGTGGCGCTGCGCTGTGATATACGAAAAAGCTCTTCTTTGGATTTCAAAATCATGCAATTTAAACTAAATGTAAGGACGAATACAATTAAAATTTAAACTATGACATTCTTATTGCTTTTTGTATGAGTTTTGTAGAATTTAAAAAATAAGGAATAATATACACGTCTGGATTGCACGAAGTTGCTCGTATTATTGAAAGTTCTTATAACATGGCTAATTATCTAAAAAAAACTCAATAGGCTATCACTACACCAAGTTCTAAGACTGATCCTTTTTGTCTGTGTCGCATTGATCTTTAGCCCTACGATTTCACACTTGTTGTTATTTGGAGAGTACTGAGTTCAATGAATAAACCTGCTAATCACCAACAGAAACCAATATTGGTGACATTATACAACCGTTGGAATGGAGTCATTGAACAATGCTTTCACTGTCTTTTCGAACTTTGGAGTTGTTCCTTATCCGAAACTTGCAGAGTCGTTGCCAGTTGGTAGAGGATTTTTTTTTTTTGAAAAACATCAATCTCAAATTTAATGATTCGAATGGAAAGATGAATGAACTAGGAGGTTAAAAACAAAATGATTCGTCTTTAAATATTGTAAGTTGTTGACCATTTTGAAAAACTAGTTTTAATCTTTATCTCGAGAACGACATAAATAATATTAAATTTAATTTCCTTTCGTGCATACAACTTTTTTTCGAATGACTTTTACTTTCAAAGTTAATTCTCCTAAAAGTATACCTTTTTATTATATTTTTTAAATAATATTAACCAATAGAGAGTTATAAAAAAAAACCAGAAGAAAGTGGATTTTTGGGGATCTATGAAAGTATATGAGTTGAATATCTTTTTTAAAATGAGCCGTACTCTAGAACGAAGCGGATCACGAATTTGAAGTGGTGCAATCCTTTAAATACCTTGGGTCAATAGTAGCAGCCGATAATAATATAGAAGAATTCCAACAAAGCCTACTATAGTCTGTCAAAGCTCTTCAAATCCAGAAATCTCACTATAACTTCAAAACTGTTGCTGTACAGGACCATGGTCATGCCAGTACTCACGTATGGATCCGAGACTTGGGTGCTTAGCAAAAGACACTCCAACCTCTTAGCCGCGTTCAAGAGAAAAGTTTTAAGGAGAATTACTAGCTCCATATGTGAGGAAGGACGATTCCGGAGACGGTACAATCAACCTTGAAGCGGACATAGTGATAAAAATTAAGCTCGGTTGACCGCGGTGGGCAGAGCACCTTGCTCGCATGAGTGAAGAGGAACAGGCTCGGAAAGTCCTTTGTGGTACATTCTATGGTAGACGGCAGCGTGGTAGACCATGCTTGCGCTGGAGAGATGGCGTAGACCAGGACGCCCGAAGCCTTGGGGTGCGCAACTGGATGGCGTCGGCTCAAGACCGTGATAGGTGGAGAGACTTGTTGAAGGAGGCCAGGACCGGACCCCGGTTGTCGAGCCGATGATGATGATGTTCTCTAGATATGGATTAGGGTTTGTTGTCAAGAAGGGAACCAAAGCACGAAACTTAGGTTCCCAACATTTTTATTTGAAAGTAAGATTGGGCCCAACTATCATCAGTTTTTATCTTAAATTTCGAGATGGTAATACCTCTTTTTTTCCAATTGATTAAATAAGTAGTTATAAAGCCTATAACCTCTTTAAAAAAACCGGCTTTCAGTTGGCAGAGGATTGTTTTGGCAAAACCGCCGATATTAAATATTATGATTGGAATGGAAAGATGGATGGATGGAGATGTCGGTGAACATAAGTCTTGAATTTCAGCTCATCACAATGAGAGGGGAAGACATAGCGTGGAAGGGTATTCCACATGCGCGTAGTACGGCTAAAGAACGAATCCCTGTACTTGACAGTACGACCGAAATTGGGTTCAAGAGTAAACTGATGAGCATTCCTGGAAGCGCGAGTATTACGGTTGAAACGTTTAAGGGGAGGAATGCAACTGGCTATTTCATTAGAGCACTTTCCGTTAAAGTAATGATAAAAGAGTAAGACAGGAAACGTTAAACCGGTATTCGAGTGACGTAAAAATATCGATGATGGTCCTGTCTCCGATCATTTTGAAGGCTCGTCTTTGTATACTGCCCAAGAGGCCCAAGTAAGTTGCTGGAGCACCAGCCCACAGATGGGAGTTATACTCAAGCTTTGGACGTATATAACTTTTCTAGATAATAGCCGGATCGGAAGGGGAAAAGAATTTCTTGCATCTCCAAAGGAAACCTAAACATGTTGCGGCATTTTTGGCGACGTTAAAGTATGTGATCATTCCACAAAAGATGGTTTCTGATACTACACAAACCAAAAATCGCAAGCTTATTAGTTTCTTCGATGCAAGTGCCACTCATAGATAATGGCAGGGGGGTACGTCTTGCTTTAACGACAGAAGGCAGCATTGGGTTTTCGAAGCATTAAATTCTTCGCAATTTTTTTCCGCATTGTACATTGAAAAAAAAAACATTTAAATCTATATTTCGAAAACGTCTCATCGCTCGAGAAATTTGTTAGTACATAATCTTTTGATAAAAAATTTATAACCTTTCTTTTTGGGCACATATTTTTTCATAAGACGAATGCCTAAAATTATAGAATTACTGTTATGTTTTTTCATAATATTAACAGTTAGAGAGATAAACGCAAAAAATAGCCAACTTTTAGGCGTATTTACCCTGAAAGTATAAGTCCCATAAAAAATGCTCTATCCAAAAAATGTTCAATCAAATAGTACCATCGCGTCGTTATCGAGATATGATTTTTTATTTAATTTCAAAATAAAACTTTTATTATTATTGAACAGAATAATCAATGAGTGGTTTTAAAAAAATAAATCATTTTTTTATTCCAGTGAGTAATTCAATGTGTTTTTATTTTTATCGTCGAAAGAAAAGAGAAATATCGATTTAGGTAAATGAGTATAAATTCACCTTTTTAGAAAAAGTTAAAAAAAAATATTGAAAAAGTTTTTAAAAAAATGTTCATGGTGCAGAGTCCTATTTTATTTTGGATAAAAAACTTTCGTACTCTAAATTCATAATATAGTTCAAATAAATGTCAATTTTATCACAAACGAGTATCGTTTAATTCGAGTTGAAAAGGAGAAAGAAAAAATTTTTTATAAAGTCAACGGACATTTTAATATTCACATATTTCTACCCCACTTGTCCCGAATAAGATATTATTATGTCACAACTCAAAATCTTATTCATTTTTTGTCAGCTTTTTACACCCTTTTATATGAGGATTTTTTTTTTTTTTTTTTACTAAAACGACATTCGTATATCCTTGCAGAAATAAAACGTGACACAGTTGAATAAATGAGTGAGCTTGAAAAGATACACTCACCGAAAAAAATATAGTATTCAGTACAACTACGTTAAAAGCAACTGCCTGCGAAATTCATCGTGACACATTCTGATAGAGCACCATGTCATATCCTTAATTTTTTTATTTTTTTTTTTGTTTAAAGTGCTGGTATTCCATAAAGGATTCATTCGATAAAAGTACATTAAAACTGGAAGACCCGGATATGTGTAAGAGAGGACTCTACGTCTCCAGTTATTGTGTGAATATATGATTAGCTATAGCAGGAAGTAACTATAACTGTATATTGTTATCCAAGTAAGATGCCTTTAAGCAAGGAATGACGAGAGGACAGGTGAAGCGTATGTAGGTGCATACGTGTTATAGGTGCATGCATATTTCATTTGCCGAAGGGATAAATGAGACATAAAAGATGCATTTTTACAAAAAAAAAAAACTTTTTTATTCTGCTTTTTTTTTGTAAGTCTTTCACTTCTCGTCGCATTCCATCATGTCGTTCTATAGAGCAAAAGAGTGGACAGGACATTTAACTATTTTTGTTTAAAATAGCAAAAAAAAATGGATGAGAATGTCCTGCAGCACAAGGATGACATCAGATATGGTGGATACTTAATATTTTGGTTCCGAGAGAAGGGAAAATATTTTTTTTTGGTGATATCGCATGCTAATTTGGGACTGAAATGAAAAAGGGTTCTGAATACAAACTTTAGCAGCAAAAAATAAAAATGAAATTTGAAGACACGGAATTTAAAGGAAAAAGATGTATACCTAACTAATTATTTTTAATTAAAGACTTAAAGCTAAAATTTCATAAACTCTTGTGTCTCTTGTGATGCTATGGCAATTCAAATATAATTTTTGGTGCGGTTTATCTTAAAGATTTGATGAACTTTCAGTTTAATCTTCCTTATAAATTTTGTAAAATTCTAAAACAGCATTTTCGAAATGGTTGAAATATTTAAAAAGTAATAGCTACATTTTGGAATTCTTTGGTTGTACTTAGAACATCAAAATTTCCAAAAAAAATGTTTCTTAGATTTTTGAAAAAAAAAGAATTCCCTTTTTTTATTTCAAAATTATACAAAATGAGTAGATAGTATTTTTAATTTTTTTTCATTGTATATTATTAAATATTAAAAACTTGCATAACTTTTTTTTTTCTTTCTAAAAATAGTTTACAGACTACAATTATTGACATCCAAAATTTTTAACATTACTATTGACAACCCCTTTAGTCAAAAGTATTTTTGTTTTTTAAATTTATTAAGCTACTGTTTTAGAGCCTAATATTTACATGAAATTCGTCTTTTTATATATTTTAAGAATACCTACTAGAAATCTCTGGAATCTCTTTTAAATACAAGTTAGCCAGTTTTTCATTTTTATGTTTTAAAAACACAAGCTTCGAATTTCTTTTATGGTTTCCTAGAAAACTTTTCGTAAGTTTCGGTCTAAAAACTACGTTCTCGTCTCATCTCGGATGCCTGGTATCCGTTCTCGAAAAAAGATATTTTTCTCTATAAAATATTTTTTTTTGTTTATTTTAGAATGTACCTTAATATGAAGCCGTGAGAGCAATAGTGGCGTAACCCATAAAATTCACTTTCGAGTTACGAGAGATTTAAGAAACAGAGTTTCTTTAAACATTTTTTGTATTTTCCCTTTGACATTTTTGATTAATCTAAAAACGTAGAAGACGTTGAAAAAGGACATACTTTGTAGGACAAGCTTCTTTTTTTTTTAATTCAACATTATTTTGGAAAAAATGTGGGTTACGCCACTATTGCATTCATAGCTTTCATTAAAAATAAAGAAAAAAGAAAGGTTACGCCAAATTTATTATATTATTTTTTTATATCTTTCAATAGTTCAATATTTTAACAACAAAAAATTATGTGTACATTTTTACTTGTTTTTTAATGATTTTATTCCTTGTCTGATAAAACGTTAAATTTTTCAATTGGAACACCTGTTGACGTTTTTAAATTATTATAAAAAAAGATGCTGGGTACGACCCACACTGATAACTTCCCATTTGTGATCTTGAAAACTTTATATTTATTTTTTTTTTAATTAACCAAATTTTCTGCGAAACAAACTTTAGCTGTTAAATTCAAACAGTCATTTTTTAAGATTAAAAAGCATTTTAATTATTTAAAGAGATTTACGAAATGCACATATATTATAGATTGTTGTTTCCACGTGACTTAGGAGGTCACATAAAAAAAAATTTATTATGTATAAAATTAAATACCTAATGGCAAAGTCAATATCATTGCTCGTTTATTTTTTTTATTATATTTTTTGTCAAAAACTGTCAATATTTGTCAAAATTTAACCTTTCATACAAAATTGTACTATGTATTAAATAAAATATTTTAGAAGGCACAATCGTTGTTCGTTCTCAGGATATTCGAGCTGAAATACAATTGTAAATACATACTTTTCTCTAGAATTTTTAACAGTTTTTGATTTTTTGTTAAAAAACTGTCCATTCAATATTTGTCAAAATTTTATCAGTTGCTAACAATTATGTTATGTAGAAAATAAAACAAACAAGAAGTCAATATCGTTACCCGTTTTTAAGAAATTTGAGTCGAAAGACAATTTATACCAATTTTTGGTAGAATTTTTTGTAGTTTTTATTTTTTTATAAAAAAACTGTCCATTGAATTTTTTGAAATTTTCACCAGTAGTCAAAACTAACATTTTTTGTAAAATAAAATTATTTTAAAGTTAATATCGTTTTTCCATCTAAGTATATTCGAGTTATTAAAATTTTTTTTTAGTTTTTTTGATTTTAAAAAATAACGCTATATTGATTTTTTTCCAAATTCATATCAAATTTGTATGACGTCATAATGTGTCGAAAAAAATTTATTTCAAGTCAATAGCATTATTTGTTCGTGAGATATTTGAGCCCAACCAAAATTTTCACTTCTTATTTAAACTGCTGTAGTAAAAAAACGACAGATTGAATATTAATAAATGCCCTTTCAGCTTCTTTCGAAGTTATTATCTGTAAAACAAAATTTATTTCAAGTCGATATCTCTACTCGTTCTCGAGATATCGACGACGAAAAATGCTACCAGAACGTACGGACGTACGGACGTACGAACGTACGAACGTACGTACACACGCACACACAGACATCTCTCTAAAAATGATTGATATAGGCTCTAGGGGCCTTGAAACGTCGAGAAATGTCGAAAATTTCAATTTGACAAATCGGACCGATTACAATAACTCCCTATGGGAAGTTAAAAAGTTATGGATTGGTGGTATAAATTGAAGCAGTTCTATTAAGTCTCTCTTTTTTTATCATTTATTTTAGGTTCCTGAAGCTGGTTGAGTTTTTTAATATCCACGGATTGTCTCTTTTTTACATTTACCTCTTCGAGTAAAATATATCAATTTCACTTATAAAAAATTGAAAATGTTTTATTTTTTTCGAAATGTAATTACTGAATTTCATGCCATTCAACCTTGGAATTGGAAATGGACGTTTTCCTGTTTGTGATATTTTCTTCCAGAGATTTTGAGGAAAAAAATCAGATGAAGTCATTTTCAAAATTTCGAATGGGTTTCTCTTTCTGGCCAAGGAAATGACATTTACCCAATTATTTGGGACGAAGATATCCTTATAAATTTTTTTATTCTTCTCTATTAAACCAAAATCTTGGTCAGATGGCAAATAGGAATGGCCACTAACTATAAATTTATGGTCCATTTCCTTAACAATAAAATCGAGATGGTATACCATTAATTGGCACAACGGGGAAAGTTTTATATTTCTATTTTGGCCCCAACATTGATCAGAATACATAGTAATTTTTTTTGACTGTTCGTTCTTAAAATATTGCATAAAACAAGATTCAATTTCTTGAGGCCCCCTTGACGTTGTAGACTCTTCCCAAACATGCGTTTGAACTTTTTCACTGCCCATAATTTGTATACCAAAGCAATCACAATCTATACCGAAGCAAACAGTTTCTAAGGGAAGTATGAAGGTTACGCACTGACGGCCTCATATAGGAGAAAGCTCGTGTGATCCAATGGTGAATATTTTATTTTTTAACGCCCTTCTTACGTACGTGTAGAAATGTAGATCTATTATAAAAAATCCAACATCAATTAAAAACTTTTCAAAACCTGATATCTGTGTTCGTTGTATAGCTTACTCTTAATATTGTCTTAAGGTGATATTACATTATCATATAAATATGGCAAGTTTCGTCATATAATATATGTTCCAAAATTTGTATGTATGACAAGCAGTATTAGACTATGCCATATAAATATCGCCATTTTATATGTTGAAAAGCTTTATCATATAATTTTTGTTCATATATATGACAAAGCTAAATTGGGTTATCACATTTGCTTTGAAATACAAATTGAAACATATAAAAATATTTGATTAATGTAATATTATCATTATTAAATAAAATGGAACACGTTATTCTAGCCTTGTCTGAATTTTATTTGAAGAATCTATAACCACAATTTATTTATTGAAATAAAGTCACTTGAATTAATTCGTGTTTACTTTGATTCTCATTCGCGATTGTTATATTGCAAGTACATATATAATCAAATAAAATAAGCGATTTTTATATAACTCAATCCAAACGCCTTAACACGCTCTCTTTTTGAATATGGTCTTACCTAAAGAAGTTTTATAACCAATCGCTCTGCTGACACTTCAGCCAAAATTTGTAGTAAGTATCTATGCGTATGCCCATGGTTTTCAACGCATTAAATAAACCTATCATCATCATCATCGGCTCGACAACCGGGGTCCGGTCCTGGCCTCCTTCAACAAGTCTCTCCACCTATCCCGGTCTTGAGCCGACGCCATCCAGTTGCGCACCCCAAGGCTTCGGGCGTCCTGGTCTACGCCATCTCTCCAGCGCAAGCATGGTCTACCACGCTGCCGTCTACCATAGAATGTACCACAAAGGACTTTCCGAGCAGGTTCCTCTTCACTCATGCGAGCTAGGTGCCCTGCCCACCGGAGTCTACCGAGCTTAATTTTTGTCACTATGTCTGCTTCAAGGTAGATTGCGTACAATTCATGATTGTACCGTCTCCGGAATCGCCCTTCCTCACATATGGGGCCAACAATTCTCCTTAAGACTTTTTTCTCGAACGCGGCTAAGAGGTCGGAGTGTCTTTTGCTAAGCACCCAAGTCTCGGATCCATACGTGAGTACTGGCAGGACCATGGTCCTGTACAGCAGCAGTTTTGAAGTTATGGTGAGATTTCTGGATTTGAAGAGCTTTGACAGACTATAGTAGGCTTTGTTGGAATTGAGCAGCCGCCCGCGTATTTCTTCTTCTATATTATTATCGGCTGCTACTATTGACCCAAGGTATTTAAAGGATTGCACCACTTCAAATTCGTGCTCCGCTACCTTGATTGTTTGACCAACTGTTCTTCTCGCATTCGACGCCACCATGTACTTTGTTTTACCTTCACTAATGTGCAGCCCCAGATTTTGTGCCGCCTGCTCAATCTGGATGAAGGAATCGTGTACAGCTTGTTCGGTTCTCCCAATGATGTCGATGTCGTCTGCATAAGCCAGCATCTGGCTGGACCTGTTGACGATGGTCCCTCTTGTTACCGTGCCAGAGTCACGGATTGCTTTCTCCAACGCCAGGTTGAAGAGGAGGCAGGCCAAACCATCCCCTTGTCGGAGTCCATTAAAGATGTTGATTGGTCTGGATAGCAATCCGGCTATTTTTACTTGGCTTGTTACGTTGGTCATGGTCAACCTACAAAGTCGTGTCAACTTATTTGGGATGCCGAATTCTCTCATGGCTTTGTAAAGTTCTACTCGGCTATGCTATCATAGGCGGCCTTAAAGTCTATAAACAGATGGTATGTTGGGATGTTAAATTCTAGACATTTTTCCATCGCCTGCCTAAGGGTAAAGATCTGATCAGTTGTTGATTTGCCTGGAATGAAACCACACTGATATTGGCCGATTATGGTTTTAGCGTATGGGGCTATCCGTTCTTGTAGGATAGAGGAGAGTATCTTATAGGCGGTACTCAACAACGTGATACCTCTATAATTGCTGCACGTTGTGACATCTCCCTTCTTATGTATGGGGCAAATTATACCTTTTCGCCAGTCTTCTGGCATTTCTTCCTGCTCCCATACGTGCACTATAATATCATGAATTGCTTGGCGTAAGGCTGGCCCGCCGTGGTGGAATAGTTCGGCTGGTATGCCATCGGCTCCCGGGGCTTTGTTTTTCTTAAGCCGGGCTATAGCCTTCTCAACCTCTTCTATGCTTGGTGGCGGTAACATAGGGTAATCTTCTTGAAGTAGTGGAGCCTCCACTTCTGCAGTGAGCAAAAATAAACCTATACCCCAGCTTAAATATCGTAATTTTTGTGTGTTTTTAGACTATTGAATTTGTGCTCTCTAAATTTAACTCTTTAAATTAAATAATAAATCAGCCGTGGCTTAAGAACAAATAAAACCGAAGAAGATAGTTAAAAAAAATATTTTTGAAACAATATTAATGATTAATTTATTTTAAATCCATTAAAAAATAAAATTAGAAATATATGATAGACATAAACATATAAAATCAATCGAATTTTATATGAATATATGGAATAAAACTTCCATATATATATGACGGTGCTTTTATTTTGATATTACACTAAGTCATATATATGGCCCAAAATCGTTTCCATATATATGGAATCATATATATTTTGTCATATAAATATGTTTATCACACTTGCTTGCCATATTTATATGAGAAGTTTGCCATATTTATATGATAATGTAATATCAGCTTTAGTAATATAATTAAACTACAAACAAAACTCTATAACAACATTTAAAATAATCACAAAAAAAATAAAATTAATCCTCTTTAAAAAGTATTTGATGTTGATGATTCGGTGTTGTTTCTTTTTTTCATAAAATTATTGACATTAATCCAACTAAGTATACTCCATTCTCTCACCTGACGATTAATCTGCCAGAAAAGTTTATGATGCATTCTAAAACTTTTACCGCAACCTAGGTGGTGTACAAAGATAATGTACCTGTATCTAATGATAAACTTGTGTTTTGAATTTTCATGAAGAATCTTTACAGAAAACGCATAGCACCCTTCGCTTGGCTTATATTATGACACCGAACAAAATTTACTTTACACCTTAATTTTCGTCACGTTAGAAAGTTCCAACATACAAGTATACATATGATAGTGGTTTGGAGGTATACACGATGAATAAACGAACGTACCTAGCTGTTCTTCAACTCTTTGAAAGCTGATGGAAGCCAAATACGTGATCTGTTTTTGTTAACACTTACAATGTACGATGTCACCTTTCTGTCATAAAAAAAAAGAAAACGTTTTAAAGATTCATTTTTTGGCAATCGATTTTTTTGTTTTTTTTTTTTGAAAAAAATGTATAAAAGCTCAAAAGTTAAAATCTGAAATCGCGCATCGATATCTTAGAATTTTCTTTGATTTTTTTATTTCTATTCCACTATTATATATATGTTCAATGTACTTTAGCTGTCAGAAAAATACCACCCCCATTGTTTTAATGGGATTTCTTGCGACTTGGCGCACCTGGGTAAATCGGCATTAAGTGACATTTATTGGGACATGAAATTAGGTATGAAAATAAAGCAAAATAGAAAAAATATAGATTTAAGGACTTCATCCTTCATCCTTCGTTATTCTATTTATAATGCCGAATACCGAATGCCGAAGGAACATTCATTGTGGGCGGTGGGATGTGTGTTATACCTTCCCTACATAGTTACTACACTACACACATTTATTTACGTTGGTAAAAGGTATACACATTCTATATCTTGTATCTACAACAATTGACTTTCCGGTATTATCTGTACTTAGAGATTTAAATTCTTTTTTTTTTTTTTTTGTTGAGTCGTTCATTTTGTATCCTACCGTCACCCTCCTAAAAGTCGTTATGTCATTGAATTTTGCCTGCATAGCACCACCTGTGCTACAATATAGTCAAAGATAGGGAGCATTGAGGCATGTTTAGTGGGTGATGAGGGTGAGTATAGGGAGTTGTGATAGGGGAAGGATGAATTTCCTCCATATGGTGTGCAGTTCAGGTAGCAAAGGCGTCCACACCAGCACCAGCGCCAACCCACCAGCACCATACAACACAAAGTCAAAGGAGGAAGTCGAGAGTCATGCGAGTTATCGCCTGTGGTTTAGTGCGACAGCTGTGGGATTTTTAATATAAATTTTCCGGTCACTTGGTTGGGTTTCCTTTAGATTACACTTTTTTTTTAACAGTTTTTTTTTTCTATATATATATTCAAGTAAAGAAGAAATGGGGGAGATGGCTGGCTGGTGGATGGTGAAAGGAATTTAAAAAAGCAAGAGTGTGGGCGAGGTATTGTCGTTTTCTTTATCGTTCCATAGTCTTGTATCCTTAAATTAAGTTTGTCGTTAAGCTTTGTTCGCAATTCTTTTTTTTTTTTGTGTGTGTGTTTGTTGTTGCTCTGCTTACAGTCCCTTGTACCTTTTTTTTACAGTCCGGAAGAAAAAGAAGTAATTTGAGATTGTTATTTGCTGGCAAATTGTCATATACGTGTATCTTCTATTATATGTTTTGTAGGTATGCATTTGGTTTTGTAATGTGTTAATCCAGGACAAAATAGCAGGACATAGAAATGCATTAGAAAAAATTCACTTACACCGAAATGGGGGAAAAGTAGATAAAAATTTACTTTAATTTGACATAATGGGTGTTTTTGATATTGCATTTTGCAGGTGAAATAACTACAGTAGATTGGTTTACTTAATAGCAATGAAATATAGAATTTTTTTTGCTTTTGCCAAGGTGGCAGTTTGTATTGAAATCAGCATTTATGACTTTTCATTTTTATTTTTACTGTACAAAGCTGACCGAATACGTTAGTATTCCCATGTTTATAAGTTTCTCTTAATCAAATAAAAAGACTGTGGCTCTCGACGTAAAAAGAAAACTTATAAGCCACTTATTCCGGTTAGTGTACAAGAGCTGTGAAAACTGGAGCTTATTGACTAGACATTAAGATTTGAGATTAAGTTTAATTTTTTCCATAAATAATTGTGTCAGTAGAGGAGTAAAAGTAAAAATAATTGTTCCGAAAACTACGAGAAGTTTGCTAACCTCGTGAAGATTATAATTTGCAATTTTCCATAGTGCAGAAAACCCATAAATTTACCTGATTTAAATAACAATATTTAGTATTCACTTTATTTTGAAAATTTAAAATTTATTTAATCCGTTAAATTTAAACTTATAATAGAAGAAGATCCTGCTGTAGGACAAAACCTTCCTTCCTAGAGAAATGGTCTCACGGAATAGGGTTGCTAGATTCGATTTTCGGTATTTTTATTATCTGAAGCATCTAATTTCAATATAAAACAAGGTCACTTGCTGTTTTTCAACCTTTTGTATCATAGTTTAAAAAATCTATCCTTTTCAAAAAACTATTATTATTTTTTTTTTATAATTTGCACCCACTCAAGGGATTTGTTATACCCTTTTTGTGCCAGAGACACAGTGAGTGCATTAGGAAGAAGGGAAGGGGTTGGAAAGGAGTTGTCGGTGTACATTGGTCTTGAATTCTTGAACATTGTAATGATCAGGAAAGCCAGAGTGTGGAAGAGAGTTTCACATTCGCGTAGTACGGCTAAAAAATGATTCTCTATACTTAAGAGTACGTCCGAAGTTGGGCTTGAGGGTAAACTGATGGGCATTCCTAGAAGCGCGAGTATTACGGGCGAATTGTTTGAGGGGAGGAATGCAACTGGCTATTTCACTAGAGCAATTATCGTAGAAGTGACGGTAGAACAAGGAGAGACACGCAACACGGGTGAATGAGTCAATTATCTCTCTATCACCAATCATTCTTACAGCTCTTTTTTGTATTCCATCGAAGAGGCTTAAGTTAGTAACTGGAGCACCAGCCCAGAGATGGGAATTGTACTCAAGCTTTGGACGGATATAGGTTTTATAGATAATAGCCAGATCAGACGGGGAGAAAAATTTCTTGCTATCGCTTACCGTTCTCGGCCTTTTTCTACTAAACAAATTCCAAATTTTGTATTTTTTATTAAGTTAAATTATACCTACAACTTAAGCGGGGTCAGGTAATTTAATTGACAAAAAACTTGACCTTTTAGGTATGGCAAAACTCTGAAATTCACTTGCCAATGAAAAACATTATTGAAAATTATTAAAATTATCAATAATAAAAATAAAAATTGACCTACAAGCGAAAATATTTTTTTTTTTCAAAAATAAAAACAAAATCTAATTTTTCCAAATTTTTTTTTTTTTTTGCAATGAAGATCTAAATTAACTAATACTTTTTCATTTTATTTAATTATTTAATTTTATATATTTAAGAAGATGATAATCGAAAATTGCAAAAAAAATAAAATTTTGGAAAAATTAGATTTTGTTATTATTTTTGAAAAAAAAAATATTTTCATTTTTTTTAATTTTATTAAAAAAATCAAGACCTTCATAACCTAAACGCAGTATAAATTTGAAAATTCTGCCACTTGGAAAACAGCAGTTTAACCCATATCCTGAGAACGGCACATAGTACAAAAAATTCATTTTCACTCCACCTTAAAGTCAGTCATGAGACAAATGAAAAGGAGATGGCCGCCAAAAGAATGCACCTACTTTAAAACGCAATCAAACGACTTCAGCGTAGAATTTTTTTTTGAAATCTCTTCAACAACTTTTTTGACTCATCTTAGTAATTCGAATATAGATAATGAATAATACCTACATATATGGTTTCTGGCTTTTTCCTCTTCATACATTTTAAATCATTTTTTTTTTATTAAAAAAATAACAGCTTTAATGTTTTTGGTTTGTCGTGTGACTAATGGCATCGCTGTCGCTTTGCTATAAATGTTCACATAACAACAACAATTACATAAACTATGAAATATTTTATTTCCTGGATAAAAATAATGCCTTATTTAGTCAGTTATGATGTCATAAGATAAATTTAATCACAAAAAATAAAGTAATCGAAATAAATTGGAAGACAAAAAAAGCCTATTTAAAAGTTTTTTTTTTCTCAATGGAATCATCTCAAAAACAAACAAAAATATTCCTTTGAAATTGAAAACAAAATTAAAACTGAAATTTTTTTTTTCGCTGAAGAAATCCTTAAAAAATGATTTCTTTTGAAATACTTAAGAGAATTTAATGGCCTCTCAGTTTTGCTATCCCAATTCATTTCTTTCGAAAGTTTTATAGAGATGACAGTAAACAGTAAAAAAAAAAATATGTTGTTGACAGGAAACGATAGTAAACATCTGATTTACGTTCTTAAATTACATAATACTTTTTTTTTGTTTAAAAAAAAAGAATAAAAATAACATAAAAAATTTGTTGACCAAAACATAGCAAAAAAAAGAGATTTTTCGATTTACATAACTTAAGTTTGTTATAGCTATGTGTAGGTTAGGTAGCTACTTGTTTATTTGCATATGAATGGGTATTTAAAACTTCGTCTATTTAAACATAGCCAAAATGAAAATCAAAATGTTTTTATAGACTTTCAAGCTATGTTGTTATTTTTTTTAAATCCTCTCCAACTCAGCCATATTTTTATCTGTGTCACAAGAAGAAGGACGTTCATATTATAACAATGTGGTAAATCTTCTTTAACGATTCTATAAAGTTTGCTTTGCTTGTATTTTGCACTTTCAAGTATTGAATTTTATAAAATAGACTTTACTGTGATGTATACATTAAGTGACATTCTTCTTAAAACAATAAGAAAATCTTTTAAAATTATAAAAGTTTCATTATTTTTTTTACAAGTGTATTACTTAAAATTTTTTTTTCTGAGATCTGTTACCAGTAGATTACCCTCCCTTCAATCAATTCCCCATAAAAAAAAATCAATGTTAAAAGCTAATCACTTCAAATAACAGAAAAGAGTAACATTACTCTGGCGTGTGGTTTGCTTTTATATTCCAAAGGATTGAATTTTAAGAAGTTATCTATAACTATAAGGATTTCGTAGTATTGGTGCACATATTAAGTGACATTCTTCTTAAAATAATAAGAAAATCTTTTTAAATTTCAAGTAGCTAGTTTTTCTTAATAAAATCTGTTTAGTTTCTACATAAAAATATTGGTTTATTGCATTTAAAAAAAAATACAGTAAAAGGGCTCAATTATTTTTCTGTGTGCAAGTAAAATATTTGTTAAAGATTGGTATATTCTTAAAACCAAAATTTTATTTATGTTTTGCACAAGGCACTATAGGAACCTTATTCCAACTAGCTAGATGGTCTGCTTCTAATCTGGTCTTAAATTTCACACGCCACGTATCTACACGCATTCCTCATTTGATCTTTCATTTCTAAGAAAAGCTACCCCATGCGTATGATTTACTATATCATATGACTATTTCAGAACAAACACTAAATTGTCTCTAAGGCTTTCGAAAACAAAAAAACCGAAAGTTTTCCTACCTTTTGCAAAAGACAACAAAACCTTTTCTGCTAAGAAAACCTCAATCAAAATAACACTTGGTCGACTCGGCGCAGTGTCCCACTACAGCAATAAATTTAAAAATTCTACGAACGGGAACTTTTGTGACAGCTTTAAGTGATTTATTTATTTAGCACTCCACTAAGACAAGTGCCTTTCATTTCATTTCCTCTATCTCTTTTTATATAGTCTTCCTATTCAGGATCTTTTCTTCCTTGTCTCATACCACAGCCATATATGTATGTTACTGCGTTGAAATTTAACGTTCTTAATTTTTTGTGTCCTTATTTTATTTACAGGCAGCTTCGTGTTACTTTGGCGACGTGGAACGAATGTGCTTACAGCCTCAAATATTATGGTGACAAGGGATGAAAGAATAAGACTGATAGATGGTTACAATTTAGAAATATCTGATTTGGAGCCGCAGGATGCCGGAGATTATGTATGTCAAATCAGTGACAAAGTGAACAGGGACCAAGTGCACACAGTTGAAATTCTTGGTAAGTAGCTATAAACAGTAAAGTTAGTTGGATGGAGAAGAGAAGAGACTGATCATCATCATATTAATGCCACCCACTGTTTCCTACTTTTTTTTTTAATCCTGGCAATCCTTATAAAAAAAAGAATTCTTTGTTAACACTTCGTAGGATATACAATATACATTTATTTTTTTTTTCTGTTCCATTTATTTTGTCCTGTTTGTAGGAGCTTCTATAAGGATAAAGTCATCCATTCTTAGAATTTTGTGTGTGTTTGTTTGTTTATCCTTTTGAATAATTATCAAGGATTAAACTTTCAACTTGTCACTTATTTTGAATTTCTTTTTGTTCTCAGTTCCACCAAGTGTTAGAGCGATACCAACATCCGGACAATTGCAGGCGCGAAAGGGTGGCCCCATAACATTGGAGTGCAAAGGATCTGGCAATCCAGTACCATCGATATACTGGACAAAAAAGGTTTGTTCGATTTTTTTTTCTTTTGGTTTTTCTGATTCTCTTATTTTTTGTTTCTTATTCCTCCTTTTTTCTTTATTATTATTGTATGGATTTTCTTTTTGTATTTTATTTCTCTTCTTAATTGGGATTAGGGGGGATCAAGTTAAAGATTTGTTATAAGCAAAGTGGGGCCATAGAGTGTATAGAGTCAAAGAAAAATACGATATAACAAGAGGACGAACACACAAAATACATACTAAGAATTTTCAATTGAATTAGAATTCTTTGGGTTAAAGGATTGACTAAAGGATGAATGGTAAGATTTTGTTCAGAGATAATAATGGGACCTATCAAAGAATAGGATATAATGGGCTGAGTGTTTTTTTTTTATTTTATTTTTATTTAAGTTGAGACTGGGATGAGTATATATAAAATGTCCATTGTATTTGAAGGTAGAGTTCAGACACTTTCTTTTATTTTTATTTTTTTTATTTAGAAAGGGCAATGGTCTGATGTGGTTGAGAGAGAGAAGACTTAAGTGATGGATTTCATTTGTAAGTGCCTCATAAATAAATAAGTATATAATTTGATTAAGAGGCAAAATCGGATGAACTTGAGCTATTTGAATATATAGCTATCATGCAGGACTTACGAGCATACATAATAAATACATAATATTGATCTCAGTTTGAATTTGGGTATAGTTTTATTAGGGATTACAGAGAAAATTTGGAAATTAAATTTACCTATATGTTAATTTATTTTATAGGTTATTTTTTCTTCGAGGTACATTGATGTTTTTAATTCATCTTTTGTTTTTGTTTCCATTTACTTGGCAAAAAAGAAACCATCTTGGCATGAAACTGACTTTATTCGAAAGATAATCATTTGGCAATATAATTTAAATATGATTTCTGGACCGCCACGACTGGCTCGGATGTAATTTAATCTGGAGGTCTGATTTTCTATCACGTTTTCCAACATTTGTGACCATATATCGGCGAATGTTGTCCTCCAAGTGTTCGATGGTTTTGGTTTTATCTGCAAAGACTAGCGACTTCACATCATTTCCCCACAAAAAAGTAGTCTAGCGGTGTAAAATCGTATTATCTTCGAGGCCAACGTGAAAGCATGTGATTACCAAACATAGCCTTCAATAAATCAATTGTTGCACTACGTATGTGTCTTATTAAAACCACAAATCCTGCAGATCTGTGGCGTTCAATTGAGGAACTAAAAAGTCAGTAATCATGCCTCTAGCGGTCACCATTGATTGTTACCAGTTAAGCTGGTAAAAAAGTTAGACTGTTAAAAAAGTACGGATCAATAATGTAAAGCATATAAAGCACACCAAGCAGTCGGTTTTTCTGGATATAACGATGTCTCTCTCTCACTTTAGGATTAACGTCACTCCAAATACGGCAGTGTTATGCGAATTCTCTTATGAAAATCGGGATGGATCGGGAAGCGTTGTTCTGACATCAATCAATTCACTTTGCAATGCCTAACCAAACTTAACACAAATCACTTAACAGCTGATAAAATGGCAGTTAGTTAAGAAAGTCCAGCTATCTTAAAGTTCTATAAGTACCTCAAAAAAAAAAAAAAAAAACACTTTATACTTAGTACATATGAGGCCGTCAGTGCAATAGTGGCGTTATCCACTTTTTTCAAAAATGAGTTTTTCATGAAAATAGGTCCCTTAATATATCTATTTTAATACAAAAATAGTTTTATGCAGCTATCTACACTCAAAACCAGATGGCACTCAAAAAGGTGTTATTGCATTTTATAATTTGATCATAGTTTGAGTGCAATAGTGGCGTAACCTTCATACTTCTATTAGAAACTGTTTGCTTCGGTATAGATTGTGACCTTTTGCTTCGGTACATGTACATAACATGGGCAGTGAAAAAGTTCACATGTATGTTTGGGATGAGTCTACAGCTTCAAGAGGACCTCAAGAAATTGGATCTTGTCTTATGCATTATTTAAAGAACGTACAAAGGATGGTCTAAAAAAATTATTATGTACATATTCTGTCCAATGTGGGGGCCAAAAAAAAAAAATATAAATATTTCACTGTTGTGACAACTTTAGGTATCCCATCTCGATTTTATGGTTGAAGAAATGGACCATAAATTTTTAGTTGGTGGCCATTTCAATTTCAAGATTTTGCTGAAATAGAAAAGAATACAAAATTTTATATATCTTCGTCCCAGATGAGAGAAACCCATTTGGAACTGATTTTTTTTCCACAAAATCTCTGGAAGAAAATATCACAAACAGGAAAATGTTAATATCCAATTCAAAGGTTGAATGGCTTGAAATTCAGTAATTACATTTCGAAAAAAATAAAACATTTTCAATTTTTTATAAGTAATCCAATGAAATTGATGTTTTACTCGAAAAGGTAAATTTAAATAAAAGACAATCCGTGGATATTAAAAAACTCAACCAGGTTGCGGAACCTAAAATAAATGATAAAAAAAGAAAGACTTAATAGAACTGCTTCAATTTATACCACCAATCCATAATTTTTTTATAATAATTATTTTAAAAACGTCAACAGGTGTTCCAATTGAAAAATTTAACGTTTTATCAGACAAGGAATAAAATCATTAAAAAATAAGTAAAAATGTACACATAATTTTTTGTTGTTAAAATATTGAACTATTGAAAGATATAAAAAAATAATATAATAAATTTGACGTAACCTTTATTTTTTCTTTATTTTTAATGAACACCATGAATGCAATAGTGGCGTAACCCACTTTTTTCCAAAATAATGTTGAATTAAAAAAAAAGAAGCTTGCCTTACAAAGTTTGTCCTTTTTCAACGTCTTCTACGTTTTTAGATTAATCAAAAATGTCAAAGGGAAAATACAAAAAATGTTTACAGAAACTCTGTTTCTTAAATCTCTCGTAACTCGAAAGTGAATTTTATGGGTTACGCCACTATTGCTCTCACGGCCTCATATATTCCCACAAGAAATGTGTCTTACAAATGGCACAATTTACCTTGCATGGACGTAGTTTTAAATCACCAATTTCAATGAAATTATTAAGTTATAATTATCGATCCTATCTGTTTTTTTTTTTTTCGATATACTATCATTGGTAAATTTAGATTTTCATTCGAAAATTTATTTTTTTTTAGCTGGAATGAAAATAAAATCATATTTAATTTGCAATCACAAAATAGTCAATTTATTTTAACCGATTAAATCTAAAAGTAGATAATCGACGTTTTGACAGATTTACCTACCTCAAAAATTAATTTGATTATTAAATTTGATTTGTTGCCAATTCTAATTTAAAAATTAAATCTAGAATTTATTTAGGCATTTACTCACTTAAAAATTAAATATTGAATAAAAATCGCTTTCTTTCGTCATTTTTATTAACTCATATATTATTTATATAACGAAAAATTTTCAAGATATTTCCACTCTTAGAATTAAAAACAAAACTACTACTTTTTTCAATGATTCCCTAAAATGAGACATGTACAAAATCTGTAGAAAACTATATGGACAACTAGAGTAAACACGAGTGTTAGGTTCACTTGGGCGTATACGCACTCTATTTTTTATTGATTTTTTCAGAAACAGGTATTTTTCCGAAACAAAATTTATTTTAATTTTTATTAAAATATGACAAGATGAAAAAAGGGAAATTATCAGTCAGCTAAATTAATTAGCTAAAAAACCGCAAGGGAATCTGTTCAAAATAATCGTTCTTGGGAATGAAACTGTTGCGGGTCGTCATTATTATTTTAGTAATTGCAGAGCAAGATTTGTGGAAAAATTCGTCCAATGGATTATCGACCTCGAAAATCCATTTTTTAATCAGCTCGTTTTTCAAGTCAAGTCCGGGTTGGGTATAGGCTATATTTTCTGAAAAAAAATTAACATTTTTTCCGAGTGTTTTATCAAAGATTTTTAAAAACTATCAAAACTTATATTTTTGATATTTTAAAAAAATTTGAAAACGAAATAAAGCAAAATCACCCTTATTTCTATTTGTTAATTGAAATAATACTAAACTCTGAATTTTTGACCAATTTTTTAGGAAAAAAAAAACAAATTTGTCCTCCCCAACTGTGGATAAAAATACAAATCGATGGCGAATGGCCAAATAAAAATTTTGCACATTAAATTTTTGAAAAACGTGTTAAGTTCTCTTCTGATCATCCTTTCTTAGATACCTAAAACTTAACTGATTTATCTAGATCAAGCGTTATCAACACATTAAGCTTTTGTGTTTTATTAGATTTTCACAAAGTTTCAAAATTTTAGCGATATTGCGATATTGGAGAGACAATCCTGAAAAGTGCAAGTAATTGTATGAGCGGCACAAAAATGTTTGTTTTACCTGAAGAGAATATCCCACAAAATTAAAATGTTGAATCGATAGCTTGTTCAACATGGAAAGAATGTTTTATTTAATAAATTCAAGTCTTCAATACTATAAATAAAAAAATTAACTTCACAAAGCTTAATTTAATGTTTAAAATATAAATACATGCTAACATTGTCTGAATATATTTTAATTTTTAAAATTTCTTGTCCACTTCTATACCACACATTTGAAGCACTGTGCTCCCGTCTAAACGCTGGCTGGAGATTTCTTGCCTCAGTCCAACATACACATATTGCCATTAAAAATCACCGTGAGTTCTCCCAAATCATCAAAAAATGATCGAAACTTTTTAACAAAATCGTTTTTTCCCATATCAACAATTTTGTTAACTACTTCAAATGACTAAATTCATCGAAACCAAACAATTTAGATTTATGTATAGTCGGACAAAAGTCATCTAACTGCGTATTACACATAAATACATATATGTGTACCTTCACCTACCAACTGTGTATATCTCTTAATCGTTCCATCGGGAAACCAAAATCCACTAACCATTCAAACTTCAAAAACTTTATTCCAACAACCTATTAATGAACCCCCATAGCCCACGGTGAAATCTCAATAAATATATACCCACATAATGTTCTTCCTGACTAAGTATAGTGTATTTTTACTCGTTATGTAGTTTAAACCACTTTCTCACCATATAAGCATGCGATAACAAACTTTTCTCAATAACTTCTCCCAACACCACTCTAACTTTATATTCGAAATCATTCATTCAATCTCCACACATCTCACAACAGCCATCAATAACACAACCTACAATATTTCGTTTAATTCATACTAACCTCGAACAAGCCATTTAAAAAAAAAAAGAAAAAAAACTTATATCGATCAAAATTTCGAAAACTGCCAGCCTGAATGGGAACTATCCTCGGTCTTCCTCGTGGGCATGAAGTAGGGTTGCCAAAAAAAAAAGAATTAATTGGTCATATGGTGCTTTTGTACATTTCCTAAAAATGGATCAACGGCAGAGGTGGCGGGGGTAGTGGTACAATTTGCCCAAAGAACAAAACCGGGTTGCTATAACCAAAAAAAAAAAAAAACATTAAACACCAATGACTCTCGTCGTCTGCACCAAACATATCCGCATGTTCAATCTGTCATAGTTAGGGTACGTGGAACACATTAAATCATTTTCCAGTGCTCCCCTCGAATACCCTTATGTGCATACATACATGCATGTACAACATACCTACTCTCCCAAAACGGCTATAAATCAATTCCCAAAGTTGTCGGCATATAGAGAGCGGGCTAAAATATTTAAAAAAAAAAGAAGAAAAATTCTAGGCCCGTCCATTTTAGGTTGGATTTCCGTTTGGTGAGTGGCAAAACTTCGCCCACTGCAAAATTGCCTACAACAAGCTCTTACTAGCTCTTCCAAAACGAATCACAATGGGCTTTAGGAATCGTGTGGCATCAATTTTAGGGGGTAGATGTACGTTCAAACCAGTCTCGGGTGTGCGATTATGCGGCGCATAATTAATTCAATAGTGCACTGCATTTTGTGGAAAACTTTATTCTTGCCATCAAGGATCTTAGAAAACTATGGTACTACTTTTATAGGTATTCTGAACTGGTCGGGTCACATTTCAAAAAATATTGGACTATTGCACAGGGCACAGGGAAAACGAGGAAGCACTCTATGCGATCTACGACGAACTACAATGATGAAAGAGACGACTGACGACGACGAACGGACAAATGAATAAATTCCAAACTCAATACATACACAGCCAGAGTTCAGTTAAAAGGACTAACTCCTTATATACAAAATATGTGTATAGAAAAGTTGATGAGAGAAGAGAACTTCCGACGAACGTCCTTTAACGCCCTGACCGCCCTCCCGCGCCCGCCCGTGTATGTTAAGCTTAAGATTTATGCTGCCATTTTAGTTGTTCTTTCTTTGGATGTACGAGAGTACATCCTTTTGTATTTATATTATTTTCACTATTTTAAGTTCGGGGTTTTGTGTATTCGCTTCTGTTCACTCCTTGGAGCATAAAATATGGAGAACAGGCCACCGAGTTCCTGAATAACGTCGACGCGACGACGAATAGCGAGGTATAGCTGCCTAAATTGTGCATAAATATTATTCTCCTGCCAATGTTGGATGTGTGGCGGTATGTTATGTGTGTCTGATGTTGTCCTGGTTTTTTTTTTATTTTTTTATTTTTAGACTAATATATGAGCTTCCTGATAGAAGCATAAACAGACAGGCGGTGTGTATAATACTTAGATACTTTGGTGGGACTTTTTGTGGTTAGTTGGAAATTGTAGATTGTTAAAAGTGTTTTTTATACACTCAAACAAATAACGTCAGTTCAATCAATAGTCGGTTATGTATAAACATACATTTTGGAATACATTTAAGGGCAATGATGTTTTTTTAAGGACTTTAAATAATAAATTTGTATTATTCTTGCGTTGGGCGCCATTTAAATAAATACACAGTGTTTTTTTTCAATATCATTTTAGGCAAAACAATTTTAAGATTTTGGAGTGTTCGAAGTGGATTTTACTGAGATTTTGTTAAAATCTAAATCAGATTCGAAAAAATTATCAAGAAAATTCTAAATTCTGCTCTCTACCAATCCGAAATCTTCAATTTTTAGATTTGAAATTGATCACGACGAAAAATTGTTAGAAATGTAATTTTCGATACTTCTTTCACTTTGAAAATTATTTTATCAAATTCTATAATTTTAAAGTTGAAATTTTGTTTTTTAGTCCATCCTATGGAATGGCATGATTAAATTGAAATGAAATCCAATTCAACCCAACCAATAATTTTACTAAAGCATATTCATTCAAAAAAAAAATAATAATTATAATTCCTCGCACTTGGAAATAGGGCTGGCCTTGAGACGAGGCCTTCGTTAAAATTCAAAATTCCAAATTCAAAATTTCACGTAGTTCTGACGCCATCTTGAAAAAAATAAGTTAACGCTTGGGAGTGACGCGAGGTTGCCGATATGTGTTCTTGGTTTCACGTCTCGAGCGGCGGCGGCGATCGATCTTACAACAAGTATAGAGTACAGCTTTTTAGGTCAGTTGGGGTTTTTCCTTGGTTGCAAGGGAATTTGTTACTCAGTCTGTATTACAGCAGCCATTGCATATGATATCTAAAGTACTCTTATTAACATGTTCCACACAGTTGTGTTGTGTGGTCGTTTGAGTGCGCACTTGTACGATACATAAACAGAAACAGGAACCAGAAAATTAGTTAGGTGTGTGATCGCTGGGGGGCCGACGACGTGTGGAACGTGTTCAGCACCTAATTAGCAACGAATCATTGGATTTTTAAATTTCCGTTGTGGCTCTGCTGTCTTGACGGAACTCTTTTTTTTGTAGCTATAAGTTAATATAAGCTAAAGCGACCTGAAATAGAATTCAAAGCTAATAATTAATAGTCGAAAACAAAAAGCTGTCTTCATGCTGTTTAGTTTTCCACGAAATTGTTATAAATTCTAATTTCTTCTTTGCAGATATTTGTATGTCAGCAGTTACTCTAATAACGGTTGATTTCTGGGACAATATACTTCTGTAAATATCTCAGCGTTTCCTCTAAAAATGAATGACTTATTGAAGTAAATACTGCAACAAATATCTGAAAAACAAGCGATCAGTCAAAAACGATTCTCTTATTGGTTCAAATGATCCAATAGATATTTGGTACATGAGTTATATCAGCATTTAATCCAATAACGATTTTGCTTCCATTGAGAAGATAAAGTTAGGAAACACTTTTTAATTTAGAAAACTGAAGGAAATAAACTTCGATCACTTCAGAAGTCATAGAGCTCAGGCCTCTTTCGACTATGGACAAGTGCTAAAATGAAACATAAGATGAAGAACAAGCAAAATTTGATACTTTTTTTTAAAAATATTCGCATCTATACTAACTTTAGTTATGATCAAACAAACTTCATCTTCTTTTGAGAATGAAAATTATTTTCGGTGTAAATTTAATTTCCTGAGTATCCTTAGCTGCGCCAGCTCAACCAAAAGGCTTTCAGAAAATAAAGAAGAGCCATGTGCCAAAGAACCGCAAAACGTGTCTGTAATGTACATTGAAGACGTGTTTAACATAAATTACACTTAAGACTATAACCGTGTATTACTAAATATACTTACCAAAGAAAACCTAAAGCACAGTCTTCATTCTGGCCCTTCTGTGTGCGATATACTTACCTATGTACCGTACCGCATTCTTTTGTCGAGGTGCAACACATCATGCATGAGTTGTCGAGCTGTATGAGAGGACTGTAGTAGAAGCTCTTGCAGCCCATTTAGCGATGAAAACGACTCTCCCATTTTTAAACGAGCTTTGCTTCTTTTATAAATGTGATTTTGAATCCCTTCTTGCATATCATGTATCTGGCATACACCAACACCAGGTAGGAACAGGAAGGAGTATCACACAGAGCAAAGAATCATGAAGATGAAGAGACAAAGTCCTTGCATAATGCAGTTAGGTATGAAAAGGTATAAAAGTAGTTCTGGTTTAGTTGCAGAGTGCAGACTAATGGCGTTTTGTCGTTGTCGCGTCGTTGTCGTCGGCCGGTCGGTCGTCATCAGTTCAGTAGTTTTATATCGGAGGTGGAGACTTTATTGTGCTTTCCAAGCGGAATCATTTTCAAGGTAAAGTCGACTCGCTTGATGGTAAGTTGGAGATAGCGTGGGATAGAATAGGATAGGATATGTGTTCCAAAAGGTATCCAAAAATTATTATAAGAATTTATGGAAAAACTCAGGCAGGCGAATTTACTTTCAAGAGACAAAAGCCCTTCTTCATTTTTTATTTTTTTTTTTTTGTAATTCCTTGTGTCCTTGTTATTTTATGTTTTGTTTGTGTTGGCAAAAATTTTTGCAACAAAGATTTTTCTTTACATATTATAAATAATTTTATTTTATTTTTTATTTGTGGTATCTTTTGTGTCCTTTTGCAGAGTGGTGCTGGAAAATCATCAGCTCGTATTGGCGACGGTCCAATACTGACTCTGGAGAAATTGGAACGTCAACAGGCCGGAGTATATCAGTGTACGGCAGACAATGGAGTCGGTGATCCGGTTACAGTCGATATGAGGCTTGATGTTCTATGTAAGTTTTGGGGCTTTTCGTCTTATTTTCTTTTTACTACATAGAAACACACATAAGCATATAAGATACTTGTAATATTCATGGGTAGTATTTGATTAAACTTTGTCCAAAAAAAAAAAAAGAAAACGGAATCAAATTGAAATTTCATTCGATTGAGGTTCGACGAGTATGGTTTGGTCTACTTGGGAAAATGGGAAAAGGACTATTGGTAATGTTATTTGACAAAGAACTGAGTATTTTTGTGTGGTGTGTGGTCGGGGAATGTGTTTTGGTTTTACTGATGCAGATGCTTCATGTAAGTTTCATTGATTTACTGTTTATTGATTTATAGCAGACATATGTATTTTTTGCTGATTTTTGTTCGAAGGTTTGCTTTAATTTAAGGTTAGTATTTATGGCCTTATATGACATAAGACAGGACGAGATAAATTTCAGTCTAGTCATTTTATGGGACAACCTTTTTTTAAAAAAAATATTCCTACAAAGTGCTTGTTAAGTCAATACAATAGCAGAATAAATAAAATACAAGAGATTGATATTTAAAAAAAAATGCCATTTTTGAGATAAAAGATCGGATGTTTATTTCAATACATAGAGGAAAGTATGCTTTAATAATAGAAAACACATCCACCAAATCGCGAACACGGCTACGCTTACACAGCAATTTCCTTTTCATGAATTTTTCCATCACCAAACCGCACAGTGGCTCCTGTGTGTCCTCAATTTTTTCTGAATGATGATCCTATTAACGTTCGTGGAGGCGTATACTCCGATAGACTAAAATTAAGTCTCTCCTTTCGTTTACCTGATCATTGTAGCGTTTTCCAAGCTGAAATCCTGGCTATTAAAGAAGTCCTTTCCTGGCTCAAAGAAACCGTTATATCTACAACCGATATACGTATCTTCTCGGATAACCAAGCCGCTTTAAAATCTCCAGACTCTGTCTCTACTAACTCACTAACAGCCCTAAATTGTCGATCATCTCTTACGGAAATGGCAACACTATTCAATATTACCCTTTGCTGGGTGCCGGGCCATAGAGATATTCCAGGAAATTGCAAAGCCAACGAACTTGCTAAAGAGGAACAGCTTTACCTCTGCTGGTTCACAATGCTATCGTATGGGTATGCCTTTGGCTACATGCAAACTAATGCTAAAGCAAGACACCATTAAATTAATTTAGCCTGAACTTAATGCCAATCGCTCTTACAAACTAATTTCCTTGAGTACCTAGATTGCATATTAGCTACGTTATAGGTGTTCTGACTGGACACTGCTTAATAGGAAGACATGCACTTCAACTTGGAGTTCCTTCAAATGATTTGCTGCAGGAACGAGGCAATTTCTCATCTTTTATGGAACTGTGCACAAAGACGATGACTCCACCTTGGAGACTTCTACGTCAAGGATCCCAGCGACCTAGCGAACTCCAATATCAATTGTCTCTTGCGCTTCATTCAAAGCTCCCGTTTGTTCAACGAGTAAATCGATCAAATGATCAATGTGGTATTACAACAGCCCAAACTTTGGTCTAAGTGTGTTGGTTTCTAACCAACAGCCTTTTTAACCTAACCTAACCTCAATACCTTTTCCATCTTTTATCTTCCATCTTTGAGGTCTTGAATTGACGATGGGCTGTTGGCGTATCTTTTTACACGTGCCCCAAAGGTTCTAAGTCACAAGGTCTTCTTCTTCGAGAGATAACACGGTCCGGAAACTTTTTCCGTAAAATATCGGTGGTTTCGTTACTTCTGTGGCACGTAGGGCCGTCTTGTTGAAAGTAAATGTTGTCCAGACCATTACCTTCCAATTCCGGCCATAAAAAACTATTAATCATCGCTCGATAGCGCAACCCATTCACCGTAGTTGTTGTTCCAGCTTCATTTTCAAAAAAGTGAGGTCCAATAATCCCGCCTAGACAGCTCAAATTCGTCCACCAATTTCTGAATCACGACGACCAAAAATGTTTTAATTTTACGAACCGTTTCTGCCAAATTTTCACCATTTTTATAGTGAATTTTAATCGGCCCTATCGAGGTAACCGTTGAAGCGGAATTCTCTCCGAAATTCTATTAAGACCCAGGTCCAAAAGAAAAACTTGAGCTCAATGCTTAAAAACGGTTTACTCTTTGATTAAGTTGTTTTTTTTTCTATCTGTCAAAAAAAAATTCAAAGTATTGACAGGCAATAGTACTAAAATTTTAGTAGAACCTGTTTTTTTGCTAAACAGAGCACGCATATCATTTATGAATAGCAGCTGTTTCTAACCTGAGTGATGTTAACTTTAGACTCCATGCCAATTGAACTCGGGTCTAAAATTTGACTATGAATATGCCCCTTTGGTTGCAATGAAAAATGATTCTTTAGCTTTTGAAAGAACTACGAGTCTATGTTTTTTTATATTTTTAAATCAAGTTGTTGGAATAAATAATTTCTGAAAAATCCTTTTATATCATTAAATCTTCAAAATTTCACGTAATTTAATAGATTATTTGAAAAATTAATTAATTAAACCTTTTTGTTATTAACTTTTTATCAAAGTTTTTAGTTAAAGCAACCTGAATTAAAAATTAAAAAAAAAACATCCGTGTTTCACAATGAAGTAGATAAAGATATAGTAGGTAACATAACTGAAGTGTTGTTTTTAATTTATAATAATTAGATTTATTTTAGAGTGCATTTAAGATTTCATTTCCATTGCAGTTCTCTTTATTATCCTTGTTTATCACACTTCCTCTGAAGAGCGATAATATCCTTTCAAAAACTATACTAAGTTTCTGGCTGATGGTTTTATCAAAACAGACTTTCCACAAATTGAAAGTATTGAATTCATTCCATCGATACATTACAATTGTATATATTATTTAACTCGAGTTCTTTCAACAACGAACGATCCAAAAGTCTACAATAAAGCAACGCTTTAATTTAAAAATAATAAAAAAAAAAGGAATCCTACCGAACACTCGATACATTTTTTTTTTAAATGCATTCAATCAATACCTCTACTCCCTGTTGAGAAACATCTTGATGGTGCATCGAGTTTCTATACGTAGAAGAAATATTTATAAAAGATTTCCTGTGCACATCCTGATCTCTACTACTCCTGTGAATTGAAAAAAAAAAAAATAAAGAATCAGAATCAGAAAAAATGCGTCCACTCATGAAAAGAATACCACTTCTGTAAAAGGATCTACTATATATTGTTGGGCGTAGGTTGTAGGTAGATACACCTTCCATTTTTTTCCTATATTTCGCTATAGAGCTTTAACTCTGTTTATGGAAGGTATAGGTATATAGACACGGAATTTTCGAGAAGACAAGAACTCAATTTGAAATATTTCCTGTAGGTATACAATGAAAGTAGAGAGATGACCAGAAAAAAAAAATCCGAGAAAACAACGTCCTGTCGAAGTGAAATCGATATGCAAGATTGGATTTAATGGAGGAGAAAATAGAATCGAACGTTCCTTGGAACAGAAGATATCAGTGTTACCGAGAAGATTTTTTTTTTTCATTGAATATTATTTTTGTGAAATGAAGAATTTTGAACGGACAATTTTTTCTTGAATTTTCTCTTTTGTTGAAATCTAAAAAAAAAATCCGTTACTTTGATTTTTGTTTTCTGAAGTTGTGAAAGAATAAGGAGAATTATTAATGAAAAAAACAACGAGAATAATCTTTAAATACTAAAATAAAATAAATTACCGTTTTTTCTTTTTCAAGCCATAAAATAGTTCACTCAAATTAGTATTTTAAAAGGAAAATCAAATTTAGGGGCCATCTGCAATTGTGTAATGAAGTACCTCAAATATTAGTTTTTGACTTCGTAGCCCATGCACCGGCGCCACACCCACTTTTTTTTCTTGGAAATGGCCTTAAAGTTTCGAATTAAATTTTTCAGCATTTGTTTTATTTGGCAAGACAAAATTGTAAAATAGTTCAAGTGGGCTGGTCACTGTTTCCTGCACTGCATCTTTGTTTCGAGGAAACGATTTCAATGATTGGTAAAAAAATTTAAAAGGCCATTCATATAAGCTGCGAATAATTCTTTTAAAGCTTTTTTTTAAAGCAATAATCAACTTATTTTTATTTTTATTGTTGCGTATAATTAGTTAAAACTAAAAATAAAACAGATTTCAATATATTCCATGTGACCAACAACTGCGACCTAACTAATGTGAATTCGCAGTCCACAAAACCCAGACGCATTCCACAGAGCTGCGAACAAATAATTCGCACGATTTTAGACTCAAAAAAGTTGCCTGCCTGTTTTCATATTGTCTGGTTCGTAGCTGTGTGCGACCACTCATATGAATGAAATTTCAAATTCTGCGATCATTTGCAATTCGAAACTAGATTTAAGTAAAACCCAACAAATCACTACCAGGCCCTCTTTTCTTATGCATGTGTTTCTCGGAAACGGTGAGATAAAGAAATAGTTTGCAGTGAAATCCGCCTACTACCACGCCACTATTTTTAAAAACTTTGTTTCTTGAAAACGGTTTAAATGAACCGAATTTCGATAACCACTGTTCTGATATTTTTTATCTTATATCTTTTACCTTTATGGAAGTAAAAATAGAGGATAATAGATACGACATAATAAAAGTGTTAAAGTACAAATTCTAACAGAAAAATTCTCACTTGTCCCTATTTTCTTAAGATCTGATCCGTTTTAAAATTTCAAGTTTACTGAACGATGTATTTTTCAATACGAAAGTTTTTTTTTACAAAAATGTCAAAGTTCGTCAAATGTACTAATAAAGAACAAGCCTGAATACATAAGTTTTAAGGTTATGTGGCTTGCGATCGGATTCTGGAATAGTCCTATCCTTTGTTGATTGCTTTTGTTGATTTCAATGGAATATGAAAACACTGACTTATGGAATTTTCAAATATAATAATGTGGTCAATCGAAGGTTTTTGGAGTAAAGGAGTAAAAAAAGGAGTAACTGCCAAACTGTAACGACCTTATAACTTTTAGGTAAGGTTTTCGCCGTTATTTGAATTAGACATTTTTAGATTTTTTCGGATTAGCTGAGTTATAAATATTAAATATTTAGCGAGTTGAATACAGTACATCAGCCCGAACTTTTCGCTTGGAATTGCATCGATCGTGTTCACCGGGAAACTGCCAAAGAGATGTTAACAGCCATTTTGGCTACGCAGGTTGTAACGTTGCGTCGAAAGTTGTGTTTCTTGCTGATGCTGTTGTTGTTGGTTTGCAAGTTGGGAGCATACAATGCTCACTGTATCCGCGTTGGTGTACAGCGGCAATTGGTTCAACCATGTGGCGTTGAGTATGGGATCCCATGTTTTCGAGAGCTTAAAGCTATCGACATGGTATTGTTTAACATAATTTCTTAAATTATCAATTATCTTATACTTACATAATTCCCAAAGCTAATAGAACTTTTTTTATCACAGCAGAATATTCAATGTCAGCCCACCCCTTGACCACAACATTGCACCACACAAAGCACTCCGGTCCCACCACAATGTGGTACCCTCTAATCCCTACTACTCAAGTTCATATCAAATTCTGTCACTGAAGGTTCCTGTATCTCTTGGAAATCCATATTAACTAAACTATAGTTATAGTTTAAATGATGAATATTCAAAATTCTTCCCAACTATAAGCTTTCTCGTTGCAGGTTACATTCTTGTTTAATTTTGACAAATTTTTACAAATTCTTCGAATTTCATTCCGTTATAATGCTCGTTTAAGAAAGTATTATATTTCACAAAAAATATGTAAACCGGATTAAGAAAATCGCAGTCCCTTTTGCCAAAAATATAGTTGAAAATATGAAGCTTATTTTCAGCGTTTTTCTGAATTTGGTCTTATCACAAACTTTTTGTTTTTTTATTAGGTCTAGTGTACACTTACTTTAGAGACTGACATTCTTCATCTTCTAAAGGTAACAGTATACTGAATTTAAATTTAAAAAAAAATATTGCAAAGTCTTCAAAAGTGAAAGATAAAACGAATAAAGTTATCGATTAAATTAAACAACATAATATTCTCTTAACAACAACCAAACAAAAAAAGAAACAAATTTCTCTTATCACTCATTCTGTTCAAGAAACTCTCGTTTGAATTTATTTTATCAAAACTTTAGAAACATCATTGGAAGAAGCTTTAAAAAACGAACTTAAAAAAAAAATGGAGAAAAAAAAAACTTGCAACATAAATCACTGCATAGCCCATATGTCTGACATCTAACGTACTCTCTTGTACGGTCTAGGTCTCTATATGTACATTGTATAAACTGAAATTGAAGCATTAAACCATATCTTATTCATGTTGAGGTTGTTCCCTATTCCCTGTTTTTTTTTTGTTATCCTTGTGTGGTTTAGAAAAAAAGATTGAATTTTCCTCTCGTACCCTCGTTGCTCTCGCTGACATGATGACGACGACTACGACGACGGGTTGGCTAAGAATGTTGTGGGAGAAGGGTAACGGGAGCAGGATTGCACTGAAGTGATGGAGAAAACATGGAAGCTGCCTTTGAAATAGATCCAATGAAATACAAAATATTTGCATGCGAAAAGGATTTAAAGTTATATTTCTTTTTTTTTATTTACAGTCAAAACTCTCTAAGTTTAAGCTCTGCTTAGAGTCGAGCCACAATTTGGTTTTCCCATCAATTTTTTTTTTGTATTGAAAACCAAAATTCTTTAAAATAAATGTCCAACTAAACGGGTATAGTCTTATATGTATGTCTCCGTATATAACCATGGAAATACGAAAAACAGAGTTTTTACTGTAACTTTTTTTTCTCTAGTTATATGGTTATTTTCTGATATTTTTTTCAAAGCCGCTCATGATTTTAGTTCTTTTTGTTAATCTTTATGTGTTTTTATTTTTTGGATTTATCTTTTTGCAGATCCACCGGATATACAAGTGGAAAAATCATGGATACATTCCGGAGAAGGATACGAAGCGAAACTAGTGTGCATTGTGTTTGCGGATCCAGTTGCAACGGTATGTTCAAATCCTTATTTCTTATTTGAATAAAAAATCAACGTACTAACATAGTATTTTTTTTTTCTGTATACCCATTCTCGTATTATTAATAATTATATTTGGATATTTTTTTTTTTTGGGTACATCAACTGCACAGACAGAAAAACTATTTTCTTTTTTGTGTGTAGGTATATATGGTAATATCCTTTTAAACTGATTTTTCTAAGGGATCTGCAAACCATGTTTGCTTATATAGCCCTTATAAATGAGATAATTCAATGCTTGTGTCGGACATTTCACACTTTCTTCATAGAGAAGAAGAAAAATAGTGTTTCCAAAAAAAAAAACTAAACTTAAAAAATCGTTTAATCTAGATCAAAATGCAAAGAGGTGAATTTGGTGATTTCAAGTTTTAGCTTGGTTATTTTGAGCGTAGAAGAACTGAACGTAGAGGAAGGTTTATGAGAGGTTGTGAATGAATAAAAATTGTAATTAAACCATTTCGAATATGCAATTCAAGATTAGTTTCTTATATCTCACTTATAGTTGGAAATGGAAAATATTTGTAATAGAATATCAATAAAAAAGGATTTATTTATGGTAAAATGTATTTTTTTTTTAAATTTATTTATTCTATTATTTATTATTCAGCCATTTGTATTGCATGAGATAATACCAGTTTTTCAAAATTTATCATATTTTTAATTTTTTTTTGAAAACGAAATATGTAATGCCAAAATGACAGCATTTTATTTTTTAAGTGAAATAAATTCAACAACTTAAAATTTTTAAGGATCTGGTCTTTTTTGTCGGCAGGCACAAGTAACTTTATGAAAGCTGAATTTTGTCAGTTAATATAGATACCACGTGATAAAAAAAACCTTTAAATCGCGGCGTCAGCACCCTTGACATATACTCCCCTTTTCAGTATTAAATTTGTCTTGCCTTGTCCCAATCCGCCAGACAGGTGCCATTATTGTAAATTTTTGGTTACTTAAGTTTTTTGCGGGTTCTAAAAAATTATCAGACACAAATGTGTTTTAACACTAAAAAAAATATATGGTGCTAAATTTCGAAATAAAAATAAAAAAAATAGAAATTTCTTAAAATAAGTTTTGTAAATAATTAAGAATTTATAATAAAAAATTGGTTACAAAAAAAAAATTCGAAAAAAAACTTCAAAAATCCTGACTAAAAATACAATTTGTCACGAAACAACCAAGTGAAATTTTATTGAGCCGCGAGACTGAAAATTGCCCAACAAGTTTTTTTTTCACGTTTTGTCCTCAAAAAAAAAAAAATGTTGAAAATACTGTCAGGAGTGCATTGAACATTTTTAAAAACCATTAAGTCCATCATCCTATCATTTTCAAATCAAGTTGTTTTTTTGATTTTTTCTGTTTTTTTTTTATTAAATATTTTATATTAAAAACAAAAAACGTTTTTGAATTTTAATTTTTAAAATAATTTTAGGCAAAATAAATAAATAACACTCCATTTTTTTATTAATATTCAATCAGTTGTTTTTTTTACTATAGCAGTTTAAAAAAGAAGTGAAAATTTTGGCTGGGCTCAAATATCTCACGAACAAATAATGCTATTGACTTGAAATAAATTTTATTCGACACTTTATGACGTCATACAAATTTGATATGAATTTGGAAAAAAATCAATATATCGTTATTTTTTAAAATCAAGCAAACTAAAAAAAAAAAATTTATAACTCGAATATCCATAGATGGAAAAACGATATTAACTTAAAATTATTAAAAATGTTGTTTTTGACTGCTGGTGAAAATTTCAAAAAAATTCAATGGACAGTTTTTTTACAAAAAATTAAAAACTACAAAAAATTCTACCAAAAATTGGTAAAAATTGTCTTTCGACTCAAATTTCTTAAAAACGGATAATGATATTGACTTCTTGTTTGTTTTATTTTCTACATAATATAATTGTTAGCAATTGATAAAAATTTGACAAATATTAAGTGGGCAGTTTTTTAACAAAAAATCAAAAACTGTTAAAAATTCTAAAGAAAAGTAGTTAGTGAGAACGAACAACGATTGTGCCTTCTAAAATATTTTATTTTATACATAGTACAATTTTTCATGAAAGGTTAAATTTTGACAAATATCTAATTGACAGTTTTTGACAAAAAATATAAAAAAAAAATAAACTAAAAAGTGGTAAAATTAGTATAATATTTTTTATACTTCAATAATAGAGCACAATGAAGATTGGAGTAGATGGTTATTGTTATTGGCCTATTGGGGATACCTCGTTAAAAGAAACGCGTGGAAGTTTACCTCCTGGGTCACGTGGAAGCAACTTATACATCAACAACCTCTATAATATATGTGCATTTCGTAAATCTCTTTAAATAATTAAAATGCTTTTCAATCTTAAAATAATGATTGTTTGAATTTAACAGCTAAAGTTTGTTTCGCAGAAAATTTGGTTATTTGAAAAAAACTAAATATAAAGTTTTCAAGATCACAAATGGGAAGTTATCAGTGTGGGTCGCACCCAGCCATTTTTTTAATTAATGTTTCCTTTACCCTGTATTTCGATTTAAGTATTGACTATTTTGGGTAAATCGTTTTGCTTCCAATTACATTTTTTTATATGCTCTAACTCATGAACTGATTAAAATAATCAACTGTATGACAAAAATGAGGGCGACTCTTTTGAATATTTGTCAGCGTTGCTAAATATTCTACTTCATCATAAAAAAGGTTTTTCGAATTTTCTTTAATTTATTTATATTATTTTTTATTTGTTTAAAAATGTATTCAATAAATTGACTAAACTAATATTTTTTTTTGTAAGAAAAATGAAAAAAAAAAATGCAGAAGTAATTTTCCTAGTAACTTCTTCAGCAGATCATATTTAACTTGTCAAAGAGAGTAGCATATAAGAAAAACACAATAGCAAATTTTTTTTTAGTGTTACCAGCTGTATTTTAAATGGAAAAAATCAAAAAAATTGTGTCAAAAAATATTCTTGACTCACTCTCCACTCTCCATCAAACAGCAAATCTCTCATTTTAATGTGAAGTGTTTTTTTTTATGTTTAACTTTAAACCCCAAATAAAATTCAAAGATACCTCCGTAATTGGACCAAATTGCAACGTACAAAATATAAAATTCTTTTCGTTTTATTAATTCGCTTATGTAATGTACCTATATCTATGTCATTTTAAGTTGCCTCTGAATTCCAAGTGAATATCTTCTAATCCACTGGATTTTTATTATTAAAACCATAATTTCGAAAAAAAACCAACATAATATGAAATACGAACAAAGAATAGGTATTATGATATCCGCGATTATAAGTTACAGGTCCTTCTTCAGACATTTTCTTTTATATCCTTTCCATGTGATTTTATTACTCTCAGGCACTCTTCATCATTGCAATTATTAAATGGGGATTAAGGGACTCTCGTAAAAAAAAAAGAATGAAGCAAATTTCGCGCACCGAGATGCTGCTTCGAAAAAAAAAAACAAATCTACAAACGAACCTGGAATGACAGTTTCATAGAATAAAGACTTTTACAGGCAAGACGACCATTTCGGCATTTCCTGGGCAGCAGTAGCACCACGCTCGAGCTGATGCCTTTTAGAAGAGAGATTTTTTTTATGATTTTTTAACACTCTTTTCGTTGAGGCTATGGGCCAAAGTAAAAGATACAATAGGGACTGAAATGATGATGTCCGGATGAGTGATACTGGAAAAATATTTTTTTTTGTCGAATACAAAAATATCAATGAAGATATAGAACATGGCTATTTATATCTCAGCAAAAAATAGCTTTGAGTAATAAATTGACTTTGGAATCGTTTGGTAATAAAATAACTTTGTGGCGGTCGGTGGCGGCGGCGGCGGCGGCGCGGAGCAGCGTGGTGTGGAGGGTGTGTGGTTTGGTTGTCCATCAATCCAAAGGAAAAAAGAGACGATTTTCTTTTGCAGGGAAAATAGGTTAATCAAATTGAATTTTTGTTGCTTGAATGATGCTAAGATAAAAGCTGTGACAGTTTATTTCAGACAATCAATGCAATCTAGGGACAGTTTTGGAAATCCTTTTTTGGTATATCCTTAATGATAAAAGCTTTTTCTTTTTTCTTTTGGTTTTTTTTTTTTTGAATTGGTTATTATCTGGCTGGCACAGCATTAAAAAAATATTGACTCCAGGTTATTCATTGATGCCTTCTTTATAACACGAATACCACGAAAAGATGCGGTTTATATCCTTAATTAAGATTTCACCGAAAGATACGAATTATTTCTATTGTTTTTTTTTCAATTTTAGGTACCTATTTTACCTTCTTGTCTATGCTTGAAACATTCGTTTGGATTATACCTACTTTTTAAATTATTATTATCAAACAGAGTCATTACTATATAATGTTTCTTTTTTCTATATAAAGTTTAAGCCTTTTAATAGAATGGGTAGTTGGTTAACCGTTAAAGCTTTATTGTTAAGTAGGTACTTAATTTATTTTTATTTTGTGATTAACTAAACAAACAATACAACTTTCCATTTAAGATGGGTTCGCAAAAAGGTGTGGCAATACAGTTTAAGAGATAATTACTAGCGAGGTGTCAGAAATTATTTATTAACTGAAAGATGTTTAAGAATAGGTGTTCCGGAATTAAATTTAAAAGTGCCTTGAGTATGTATACACATTTTAAGGTCAAATGTACTTTTAGGAGCAATTAGTTGAAAAACAAAAATGAGAAATTAATGTGCTTTTATTTTTTTTTATCTAAACCGTTATAATAATGAATGCATACTAAGAATATAATAATACAATTGAAAATTGAAAAATTACGTTTTCGCCCGAGTGTACGAGGAGGATTAGGTGCATATGAAGTAAACGTGAATGTCTTATTTAAAATGATATTCGGTAACAGGAAAGTGGATAGTTTGCCATATGGTTCCGAGAAATGCAAAGCTCCAAGCATAAAAATGGTGGACTTACACAAAATTGAAATCGTTAAAAAATTCAAAGTCTTGTTTTTGAAGAAAAAGATGGTTTGTTCGAATTTTTAAAAGACGGTGTAATGCTTTACTCTACTGAAAACCTGCATTTTCTTCGCATTTTTTGAGTTAAGAGGCCGGTTGTACAAAACAATTTTAAAAATCTAACTAAAATACATTTTTTTTTTATCGCAAACATCTGAACAAATTTTAATGGCACGAAATATTCAAAAGCAGCTTCGAAAACTTGAGTGAAATTTATAAAAGAAACTTTTAAAACTTTATTGGATATTTCTTAAGCCTGGGTCATAATTTTTTAAAAAGGCCAAAAAACAGTTTTTGTAGGGATCTTGTTTCTTATCCTAATTTTAGTAAAAGATTTTATATAGAAAAATAAATCAAACAATAACCGGTACCTTTTTGCATGCTTAATGAAAAAAATCAGTAAAAAAAATTAAAGGTAAAAAAGAAAACGAAAATATTTGTCAGCTTTTTTCAAAATTGCTCAATTCAAGTTGGTAAAAAAATTTGGAAAAACATTTCGTTTTCCAGAAAAAGATTTCTTAAAAGACTACAAAACCTCGTTTTCTGAAAAACTAAGGTAAAAAATAAACTCTGATAAAAACAATAAATTCTGATAAAGATTTCATATATTTAGAAATATATTAAGATTTTGAAAATTGCCCTTAAATTCTTTGTGCCATCAATACTTTTTAGAATATAAGATATAAAATTGAAGGACAACAAAAAATTGTCAAATTGTGTTGTCACAACTTATTTTGAAGCCCAAGCTAAAATTGGTTGCGTATTGAGATTGTCAAATAATGCCAGTTTTCAAAACGTCATTTTAGCACTACTACCTATCTACGTACGTAGGTATTTTTTTTTTCAAAGAACTAAGCCAAATAAATTTTTGAATTTTTTTCTTTTCACAACTGATTTGGAAACTCCAAGCTACATTTTAAATTTTATATTTATTTTTTAAATTTTGGCTTTTTAATGGCTGTTTTCACAATATGAAGATATTGAGCTTTTTTTATTTTATTTTTGAGCAAAAATTATTTTTGGATTTTTTTTTTCTTTGCACAACAAATTTAAAATCCCAAGTTTTGCTCTTTAATGGCTGATTTCACAATGTCAAGTTACCACTAGAGAAAAGGTTTTTGTTCAAAAAAGTAAAAAAAAAAATTACTTCCAAGAAGCTTTTATTTTCTCAGTTCTTTTAGGTTTTTGAAAATCTAGAATTAGATTGATGTAACATAACACAGTAGAACGTAAATGATTTTAAAACTAGAAGACATAAAAATTCCTGTTTTTTTTTTTAATGTATAACACTTAATCGTTAGCGTTGCCATCATATTTAAATAGGATGTAGTTAAGGATGTACCCATTTACAATTTTAAAATATATTTTTATTTGAATCTTGTACTCAAATTCGGTTTTATTTCTTGTCGCCAGATAAGTTAAAAAGAGAATCGCAAAACACAAAATTTTCTGAAAATAAATTCAATAAATGACACATATACAATAATTTAAATAGCACCCTATCGGTCGTTCTGTTGTTCCTTGTTCAATGGAAGTATATAGAAAGAGTACACTGCTACATCGTTTAGTCTATTTTAATTTATTTAAATATTTTGGCAGTAAATTACTTTTATGAATAAAAATGTTCAGCCCACGTCATTGACGTAGGCTTAACATTCAAATAGAACGAGAACATAATACTTTTTTTATTCCAATTCAAAGATATCAGAATACATAGTACCTAGTTCAAGTCCCACAAGTTAATACAAAAAAAATAAACTCTCTACGAAAAAAAATCTTATTACAATAACCATGGTTTTATTGAAGTATTTCTATATAGAAACATTATAGCCTACGCAAAGGATACTATTTTTTTTTTTAATAATATGTACAATGAAGATATCTATTATTTTTTTTTATTTCTTTTTCAGGTATCATGGTATCAAAACTCATTCCCTATCCAAACGACAGATAGAAGAATTATGTCATCAAGAGGAAACCGGCATACACTGACTGTACGTCATATCCAACAGGAAGATTTCGGAAACTACAGGTAAGTGATGGCAGATATAGGATTCACTTTTTCTATATTACGTAGGATGTAGGGATGTTCAGACATTTTAGCTTTTGCCCAGGATAAGAATAACGTATGACGCATAAAAGGATATGATATTAGTATATGTTGGATAACGTTGGAATTTTCATTTTGTAATTTTTGTTGAGGATATTGCCTCCGGTATCAGGAAAAAAAATATATTTAATCCTGAATAACCATATGCCGCAGAAAAAAAGAACAAGTATGCCAGGATATAATAACCATTATACATTTGTGTATATCAAACAAACTTGCAGCAGGATATAATAAAAGGGTGGTTCAAAAACATTGAATGGATTTTGGACCATTAATTCCATTTTTAACAGTATTTTCTTCATTCGGAAGTATTTGTTCGAATACGAATATTTTAACTTCTTTAAGAATTTGATTGAATTTGATACAGGTTGCTATTGAGTTCCATCCTTAAAATCTAATTATTTCAGCGCCAGTAATTAAGGTGATATGAATGTCAAACTAACTTTGATTTGTATTGAAGTTTTTGGAAATGACCAGAGTAGTTTGCGGTCAAGAAATGAAATTCCGTCCCATTTTTTGGGACGATTCTTTTTAATTATTGGAAATAGTTTTCCACAGGCAAATGATGCAAACCTAGCATTGGATTAATTTTGTTATTCTATTTCATGCACAGTGGTGCGCTTTGTATGGGAGAAAGGTAAAAATCTAATAAAACTTTACCCATTTCAAAAAAATTTTCAGGGATGATAGTGAGTGAATGTCACAGGAAATCTTCAAATTTAATTTCTACATACATGTTCATTTTTTGTTTAAAAAATAATTTTGTCATAAAATTTAAATACGGTTTTTGTTCTTTTTAAAGCATAAAAGTATGATATCTTGTGAAGGTTAAAATAAAACAAGTCAAACAAAAACGTATGATTACAGTTATAGTACAATTTTGAAAAAAAAAATAATTTTAAACATATAATAAATTTGTATTTCTTCAAAATTTTGAGGTTAAAAATTAATTTTTCAAAAATTATTTCTTAATTTTTATTAATTTCTAATTAAAAAGGGAAGCATACAGTTTTGGCTTAAAAAAATTGTGTATTGTAAGTGTTGCCACACCTACTGCATATCAACTTAATTAAATAAAGTCAGAATTAAAAAAAATATCAAATCGTTTTTAAGATATTGAATTTTCAAAAAAATATCTAACTTTTTTTTGTCAAAAATCCAAGAGATATTTTTTTTTTAATTTTTACATGCTATGGGATCATCTGTGAAAATATCAAAAATGTGTTTGTTGCAGATAAAATTAATATCTTTGAAAAAAAAAACATCTTCAATTGACTAATATACAATAACAAAGTTTAATCAAAAATTGTTTGAGCGGTTTTCGAGATAAATAAATTTTGATTTGAAGGTTGTATTGCAAGTAACAAAAAATTAAAATTTCTTCTTAAAATCTTAAGCGGACGTATACAGACAGGCAGATAAACAAACAAATTATAGCGATATCCATTTTTTTGCGATATCCATTTCGAGTTTAATATTTTTTAATAATTGAAAGTAAACCTTAAAGTACTCTAAGCTTTTGTTGCACAAGTACCTAAGCCGTGGCTAAGTATTTTTTATTTTGCAAGTTCGGATGTTTAGTTCAGGTTCAAGGTTCCTGTGAGGTTATAGCATAAAGCACATTCGACGATTTAAAATGCCGAACTAAGGCAACCAAGATTATGGTGGAACTGGTCTCAAAAAAAAAAAAATTAATAAAATTGAGCTTAAATAATATACATATATTTTTTTCAAAAAGTCGTTTAAAAGACCTTTATTTCAAAGTTTAAATAATCTATCTATCCATCGGAATAAAACCTAATTTTTCTACGACTGTACCTAACTAATCTTTTCCTAGATTATATACTTGACAAATTATTGGACCCTGTGTAGATTTTTAAAATTAATTTGATATTTATGACTCACCCCACTTTAAAGGGAAAAAACAGTAGGCAAACTCTTACTGAAATAAGATAATGCTTTACAATGAAATTAAATCTTTCTCTTAAATTAGGTGAGATGCGTAAGGGATGTTTAATTTAGAGGTATGTTAAGTTTTTGGTAAATATACACATTGATGTGCGAACAAGGATGTGTATTTAGATATACGTAAATACATTTTTTTTTTTTTTTTTGAAAGTTGAAATAACTAAAATTTTAATATAATTATTTGAGTTGACATTTACCTAACTACTCATGAATAAAATTCTTAATTTCACAAGATTTCTAAATTTTGAGATAAAAATATTTATTTTTTAAATTAAATTATTACCTGGCATTCTTCGCAGCACTCTGTCCCCACCTACCACATATAAATTTCATAAGAATTTCAAGGAACCTATTTTTTTTTGTTGGAGGGCTTAACGTTAAATAAGACCATTTTTTTTAACTTTCTTGATAACATTTCGTGTGTGGTTGTACCTTTCGTTAGGTAAAATAAGAGCCTATATAAATGAGCCAACTAATGTTTACAATAAGCAAACGTTGTGAAAGAAAATTGTTTAAAACAATGCTTATTTAAAAAAAAACTTGAAGAAAAAAATATGAATATTCACAACCCACGGATTTTGTAACCAGAGTGATAATACATTTATTTCGTCTATTTTTATTTATTTAATGGAGATACATTAACTATACTGAGACATATTATGTAATAATATTTAATATGGATTAAGCCTTTTCAAATAATATATTAAAGAATCTCGTGTACAAAAAAAAAATTCTTTAAAAGTATCAAAAAAAAAATACAAAAAACCTGCATACATTCAAAAAGATTTTTTCTCCGAAATGAATTGGCATTCAAATCCTACAGTTATTTTTTTTTCGAGCATAGATTTTCGTAATTCATACAAAATTCCCAAACATTTCTTTCTTCGAAGTTTATTTTTTGAGTGGCATGAAACCGCTGAATACGCTGTCACGCTTTGCAGTTACATAATTCTTTTAACATTTTATTGAAATTTTGTGAACGCAATATTATTTTAACCATAAAGAACTCTAATACAAAACGGAAAATACGGCTGTACGGCAGGTATCTTTAATAACGGTTCTTAGAAGAAAAAAAAACTGCCAATTATGGAAAAGTTTCAATAAAATTGTTACCTCAATTTTCGAGATATGTTCAGGTACCGATAAATTTAGAAATACAAAAATACAATTTCTCCTCTTGGAAATCACAAAAGTAGTTCGAATTCAAAGACGAGAAAGCGGTGCAACTCAGAGCCATTCATGGCCACATCTACATTGACCAAAGACCGAAAGATTTTTTGAAAAATATTTGTATTTCTTCTTCTTATTCTTTTTCTTCTATTGCCTTTTGATTTTGATGTACTCGTAAGTTCTCATTCTCAGAGAATCTTAATTTAATTGATCACGCTTTGTCACAAATCAATAAAATCGATCGAGAAACGATGCAAAACCCACAAAAAATCACGAGTTCGGAATGCGGAACAGTCATACTTTGGTCTTTAGGCTTATAGAATTGTTTCTCCACAGTTTGGACACAGTCTTTCCTCTATCGATTGAATTGTTCGGTTGCAGTTTAGATCCGCCGTCAGTATATAGAGACACAACTCCCAAGATATTGAAAATTTATATTTTCGCAAGCGATTGCCCTCTCAAAAATGATACCGATTCCATTTTTTGTTTTGATCTTCTACGTATAATAGAACATCTTGTATGCCTTTGTCTTAACGTCCAGGAAATACTTTCGCCATTTTATTTCTTGAACGCCTAAGAAGTCTATTTGCCATTATTTTCATCATCTCTTCCAGATTGAAGTTTTTACCAAACATAGTTTTTTTTGAAGAACACTTTAGGATTCAGATCTGCTCAGTCTTGGAAATCTTGTGCATTTACGCACTCAACCGCTTTTGACCACTGACGTTACGTTCATAAAATGCTGTGACTTTTTATAAGCGCCTTTAAGTATGCTATATTGTTCCGCCTCCATTTTTCTCCATACCTTATTTCGATAGACTACAATTCGTAGTAAAAGGGGAGAGTTTGGAAGAATTGGAAGCGGGCCAGATCACTAAGTTGTTTTTATTGTAAATTTCTCTTAAGAGGCAGCAGCCGTTAAAAAAAACAACATTTCTGTTCTTAGATGAACGAGGCTGGGAATCGAACCCAAAATGACAATCCTTACACAATAACTACTACGCCTCAGCCCACTACTTAAATAGTTAATAAGTATTATTAAACAGTAGTCACTCATATCCTTAAGGGCCTAGAGCCCCCACTTGTCCAAAGACTAAACATTTACCGGCATCCATTGCCAGTTTTTTCCAACCTCTAAGACTTTATTGAAATACTGCTTTTAGCATTTTAGCCATTATCTCTATGGTTTTGTTTCTAGAATGTACTACTTTTGTTACTAAATTATAATTTATTTCTAATTTTAGCTGCGTTGCTGACAACTCCCTTGGACGATCCCGAAAATATATGGAACTTTCCGGACGCCCAGGACCAGCTGAATTCTATTCTCCCAAATGGGGAAGATCATCAGACAGTTACAATCTTACATGGAAAATTGACAGCTACCCACCTTTGGAAGAGGTCCGTCTTCTTTATCGCAGAGTAATGGTAAGTAACACTGTCACTGTCACACCTCCGACCAAGCTAAAAGCTGCAGAAAACAATTTAAATACAATTTCCCATTAACGGTTGAATTCGTTTCGATTGACCATCATTCATGTTTCATGAACAACAAACAAAACGCAATTGTAAGGACTGAAAGATTTTTTTTTTTGTATCTCAATTTTTAAATTGAATGGCGTACAATTAATGGAATGGACAGGGACACGAGAAGGTGATTTTCGTATTCCTGTTTTAAAATTTTACAGGAAAGATAAAAAAGCAAAATATGCAATTTTCATGGGTGCAACTAAGTTACACATCATGCAGAATATGCAGGCCATAGCCTGTCACATGCTAGTCGTCCTTGATGAAGCTTCGAGTGCTTGGACCAATAAAAAAATAAATCGCAAAAAAATACGGAGAACGTACAGTTTTTCGATTAAGTTTCGCAATAAACTCGATTGCAGATTTTTGTTAGTTGCATCCTTGATGAATGTATCTTTCACTATCAAACGAGGGATATACGTACAAGCTGTACCTTGCTACCTTAATTGCTGTTGAAATTGTACCTGTAGTGATTTTTTGAATTTTTTCCAATATCATGTAATACCGTCCGCATTTTATGTGAGGAAGTTAATTTGATTTTAATTTTAATTTCACTGGCGATGGCGATTCATATACGGACCTATTGAGGGCGTTTGCATTTTTAATAATATTTTGAGGTTTTTTGAGGGACAGTTGAATTTTTTCTTTTTTTTTTTCTTTTGATTAAATTGATGTTGTTGTTTGTGTTTGTTTGAAACAGAAAAAAAACATGCAATTTGTTGGTCTTTATGAAATTAAATTTGTTTTATTTGGAAAATTGTATGCGAACAAATAAATAAAAATTGTGGAATTACAATATTCTGTCAATTTTTTTGTAAATATTTTTGGTGTGAGATAACTCGTGGTAAATTTGTTTATGTTGTCTCTTGGACAAATAATTATTATTGAGTAGTATTGAAAGAGGGAAAGTAAGAAAGAATAGTAAATTTCGAAACTAAGGCTGTTTTCTTGCTTGCGGCCATATGTACCTACTTTAGGGCAAGTCTTGCATTCATAAACAAATTGGGTAAAAAAGTGAGTACCTAACGCAATTCTGTACTTCGGTCTGTCTAGCTGGATGTTCTTCTTAGTTGGTAAAAATATTTTTTTTTACATTTTTAAATTTTTTTTAAGATTGAGAAGTAACGGTGTCTGCCATACAAATATTTTGGGTTTTTTGAAAATTTTAATTTTCCTCAAAATGGCTCAACAGGTGTTTTCTGAAAAAAAAATCAGTTACATATTTTTATTTATTTATTTTATTTTATTTTATTTTATTTTTTTTTATTTTATTTTATTTTATTTTATTTTATTTTATTTTATTTTATTTTATTTTATTTTATTTTATTTTATTTTATTTTATTTTATTTTATTTTATTTTATTTTATTTTATTTTATTTTATTTTATTTTATTATTTTTTTTTTTTGTTATAATATGCGCGCGCTCAAGGGGATTTTTGGTTTTACCCTTTATATGTATCAACACAGCGCGGGCGTTAAGGATAGGATAGGATGGGAAGGGAAAGGTGTGTGTGGCGCGAGGTACTGAGACTGAAGGTGGTGGTTGTCTCAGATTTTATCTCCAGGGTTGGCGGCTGGGCTAAAGCGCAGAAATTGCCGTGTCTTATATCTATGACCCTTTATAATTCGCATTATTTTGTTCATTGTCATATTTGTTGGGCATACTAGTATTTACTCAATCACATGTTGTTAGTGTTATGCCTGAACAACATGTAATGAGTAAACCAGCGGCCCAACAATGATCAATGATAATGGAAAAAAACAAGACATAGAACTACGGCTGGGATTGAACCTGTGACCATTTGGTTGACAGGCGACCACGCATACCATCGCGCCACGGCCAACCCCAAATTTATTTTATTTATTTTATTTTATTTTATTTTATTTTATTTTATTTTATTTTATTTTATTTCATTTTATTTTATTTTATTTTATTTTATTTTATTTTATTTTATTTTATTTTATTTTATTTTATTTTGTTTTATTTTATTTTATTTTATTTTATTTTATTTTATTTTATTTTATTTTATTTTATTTTATTTTATTTTATTTTATTTTATTTTATTTTATTTTATTTTATTTTATTTTATTTTATTTTATTTTATTTATTTTATTTTATTTTATTTTATTAACTTCCCATAGGGAGTTATTGTAATCGGTCCGATTTGTCAAATTGAAATTTTTGACATTTCTCGACGTTTCAAGGTCCCTAGAGCCTATATCAATCATTTTTAGAGAGATGTCTGTGTGTGCGTGTGTACGTATGTTCGTACGTTCGTACGTCCGTACGTCCGTACGTTCTGGTACCATTTTTCGTCGTCGATATCTCAATAACGAGTAGAGATATCGACTTGAAATAAATTTTGTTTTAAAGATAATAACTTCGAAAGAAGCTGAAAGGGCGTTTATTAATATTCAATTAGTTGTTTTTTTACTATAGCAGTTTAAAAAAAAAGTGAAAATTTTGGTTGGGCTCAAATATCTCACGAACAAATAATGCTATTGACTCGAAATAAATTTTATTCGACACATTATGACGTTATACAAATTTGATATGAATTTGGAAAAAAATCAAAATACCATTATTTTTTAAAATCAAAAAAACTAAAAAAAAAATTTTTATAACTCGAATATCCTTAGATGGAAAAACGATATTAACTTTAAAATAATTTTATTTTACGAAAAATGTTGTTTTTGACTACTGGTGAAAATTTCAAAAAAAATTCAATGGATAGTTTTTTTACAAAAAATTAAAAACTACAAAAAATTCTACCAAAAATTGGTAAAAATTGTCTTTCGACTCATATTTCTCAAAAACGGGTAACGATATTGACTTCTTGTTTGTTTTATTTACTACATAACAACATAACATAATTCTTAGCAACCGATAAAATTTTGACAAATATTGAATGTGCAGTTTTTTAACAAAAAATCAAAAACTGTTAAAAATTCTAAAGAAAAGTAGTTACAATTGTATTTCAGCTCGAATATCCTGAGAACGACCAACGACTGTGCCTTCTAAAATATTTTATTTTATACATAGTACAATTTTTTATGAAATGTAAAATTTTGACAAATATCTAATTGACAGTTTTTGACAAAAAATATAAAAAAAAATTAAAAAGTGGTAAAATTGGTTTTTCGACTCGAATATCTTGAGAACGATATTGACTTTGCCATTAGGTATTTAATTTTATATGTACATAATAAAATGTTTTACAGCAGGTATATATTTGACATATACTTAAATGTGCATTTCGTAAATCTCTTTAAATAATTAAAATGCTTTTTCAATCTTAAAATAATGATTGTTTGAATTTAACAGCTAAAGTTTGTTTCGCAGAAAATTTGGTTATTTGAAAAAAACCTAAATATAAAGTTTTCAAGATCACAAATGGGAAGTTATCAGTGTGGGTCGCACCCAGCCTCTTTTTTTATTTTATTTTATCCATTCCTGCAATAACACTAACACAGAAGTGGTTGAGAGTTGTAAGTCACTTAGGCTCTGATCCTTCATGGATTGCCGTACCACCGAATTTATTTGTATAGTTTTTTTTTGAGTATGCTTACATTTTTCTTTTTCGTAAAAGCATCTGAACATTTTTTTTTGCTATTATTTCATCAAAAAATAAAGTGGGTAGTAAAGATTTCAATCTAAAAAAGGAATATGTAAATCTAATGGCCGGTTTCACCAAAAGTTTTTAAAAATGAACAGGCTCTTAAGTATTAGAATTAAGTACGGAATTATCCAGTTCGAGATCAGAAAAAGAACAAAGCTATCAAAAAATTTTTGTCATGGAACAAATTTTATGTTAAGATCCCAAAACTAGATACTTAAAGCTATAATTTCCTTTTCATATTTTTTTAAGTGGGAGCATTTTTCTTCAACACAAGTTTGAATTTTTTTTTGATCACCTATGAAAATTATGAAAAGCAGCTTTAAAATATTGAGTTTTCAAAGAAGAGTTTTGATTTTAACTCATATCACAAACGTGCGAAATTTTTAAAAATACTTTGGTAAATTTCTAAAAAATGTTTGACCTACAAAATAGGAAATTTAATTCTTTATATTTTAGACCTCACAATCACAAAATTTATCGCTATATTGACAGCTTAAATGTGATATAATGCAGGCATATGATTTACGATTTATACTTCCTCTAATAATAGATAAAATTGGGGTGTTACAAACCTCTTCAATCATTTCATAACTTACATTCCATTAATTTCAATAAAAAAATTCTATTACCATTCATGGTACACACACAAAAAACATTTTCAATAATAAATAAAATAAAAGAAAAGAAAATAATAATCTTGATTAAAAATAATATACTTTACCTATCGTTTTAATTGAATTTCAAAACTTGACATTTGACCCTAATTTTACCACCCAGAATAAAATTTCTGAAAATTATTACAAAAAATTAATATGTACATTATGAATACAAAATCAAGTGAAAACAATCTCATGCCCCTTCTGGTTTACATAATATTTTTTCAAATTGATAGCATTTACATTTTAATCAAACTGTTCCGGATGATGCTCGACTGTGTTTATTCATCTCGACACGCTCTACATTTCAATTTCAAATTACTGATGAATCTCGGTTTGAGTTTATACTTACTTTGTTTTTTCTTATAATAACCCAAGCATAGATCTCACTTTATTACTGCTGCTGCTTTTAAAGATAAGATTATTTTTAAAAAGTAATATAAACATCAGATACTTTGAATCTTATTTCAGATTAAAGTTCCCAATCAAGGTGTTTTTTATTGCGTGTTGTTTATTTACTCTTATAGATTTGTGTGGATTACGAAAATGTTTTAATTGATAAACCATTGGCCTTTGAATAAGATGGATTCATCATCTATCGATGAAGATCATAATGTGAAAGGGGAGTCTCTCTACTCTCTAGGTACGATAGAATAGATAAAGTATCTTTCAATAAAATGCATATAAAAGATAACTCATCGTTTTTTTCTGTGAAAGAGAAGGTTATAACTGTAACCAATAGAAACCCATCATAAGGAGATTATTAAGAAAAATTTATTTTAGTCTTTGGGCATCCGCGCATGAGAAGCGCTCCATTCATTTATTTAAAATCGAAATCTTTTCAAAGATGTGCACCCAGACGCGAAGATATACTATCCAACCATCAGCTTTTTTTCGCAAGTACAATCTCACGCTAAGATCTCATTAAAAACATCGCGTTCCCTTGTAATTAAGAGTAAGATGATACAAATGCAATTTTAATCACGTGCTTCATTAAGTTCTTGCGAGATGAGGATTTATTTGTATATTATATCTTTAGGTACCTATCTTTGCTTCGCATCTTCTTCACACTCCCGTGGGGCTTTGATTCTCTACCATATAGCCTTATTTATTCACCTTAACGCCTCCATCATCGCATCGGTGGGTATTTGTTTCCATTCATGTGCACCTAAAGGGGGTGGTATCCTTCTACATTACCTACCCCTATTTACCCATCATCAAGTCCGTCTTTGGATATATGTTATGTAGGTACCTCTACCTATTTGCCTTTGATGTAAAAAAACATTCATTTTGGTTTTATTTTACAAAAAGTAGAGATGCAATTATTTTCAATTTTTTATTTAAGTACACATCCATTATTTGGAAAATTACAGAGCGAGTGCAGTGAAATTGGAGAATGCATAGACTTTAGCTGTTCTCTGATCATCATCATCAACATCATAATTATTATGATATGATGATGGTGATGTGTGCATTTATATGAAAGGATAAACATAATTTACACGTTTAATTGATGTGTCCATTTAACACTTAATTGTATGTGAATGGAGATTATAATTTTATATTTAAATACATACAACCACCTACTGGCACATACATAAATAAAAATTTATATCTATTTTTTTTTTTATAGATGAATGACACGTTTCAACAACCCGGACGATGGCACGACTTTATCCTTACGCCCGAACACAGACCACCATCAGAACCATTGACACACATCATGTCGTATACAATAAAAAATCTTCATTCGGGAGCGTATTATGAAGCAATTGTTCAGGCTAAAAACAGATATGGATGGAATGAGGTACGTTTTAAATGTTTGTACAAATAATAATGATTTATCATTTTAATGTGTCGTAAACATTAATTGTTTTGATCCTTGATGGTTTCTCAGAGGACCAGATTTTCATTTTCGTTTTAATTTATTATGTTTTTATTTTTGGTTTTATTCTACATACACGCGAAAAGTTTAAAGATTTTTGTTTTCCTTATGCTACATAAATGTCCATCATTTGCAGTCAACAAAGTTATACCAATCGATTAAAAGTTTTCAATTGAATTTTAGCAAAGTTTAAAGTCATGTTGATTTAGAAGAGTAGGTTAGGTACGTACTGGCGGGCGCGGGCGGGGGAAAGGATACGAATATTAAATTAAATTATACTGCTGCGTCTAGCATGTTCTTGATCTATTTTAGTTCATCAGGTGAGGTTCTATTTTGTTTAATGAGACTTTTTTTCTACTTTTTTGAAGACACTCTTTCGTTTGATGAAATCCAATTTGTTCTGTCTTTTACTTTTTAAAATATGCCAACTGAGTCCAAATATACACAAACCGTTTGTCGGAGATGCTTTTTCAGGTTAATTCGGATGGAAAATGTTTAGTTGCCTTTTAGTCTAAGGCTGTAGGTTGACATGAACTTACGTCAATATCAGTGCTTGATTTTTAAGAGTTCACCATATAAGATTAACGAGCCACTCAGCAATTAGACAAATCCCAAAATCAGATTCAAGATCCAAAATTCAATATTCAATATTCAATATTCAATATTCAATATTCAATATTCAATATTCAATATTCAATATTCAATATTCAATATTCAATATTCAATATTCAATATTCAATATTCAATATTCAATATTCAATATTCAATATTCAATATTCAATATTCAATATTCAATATTCAATATTCAATATTCAATATTCAATATTCAATATTCAATATTCAATATTCAATATTCAATATTCAATATTCAATATTCAATATTCAATATTCAATATTCAATATTCAATATTCAATATTCAATATTCAATATTCAATATTCAATATTCAATATTCAATATTCAATATTCAATATTCAATATTCAATATTCAATATTCAATATTCAATATTCAATATTCAATATTCAATATTCAATATTCAATATTCAATATTCAATATTCAATATTCAAGATTCAAAATTCAAACTTCAAAATTCAAGATTCAAAATTCAAGATTCAAAATTCAAGATTCAAGATTAAAGTTTCAAGCATCAGAAAATTAAGATTCATATTCAAGATTAGGATTCATTTTCAAAAACATATTAAAGATTCAGATTAACAGTTCAGATTCAAGACTCGGATTCAACACTCAGATTCAATCTCTTTATTCAGATTCAAGATTCATGTTTCGATTGAAGATTTAGATTCTAGATTCTCATTTAAGATATTTCAGAATTAAGATTCTTCAGACTTAAGACTCTTCAGGTAATTTTTAAGATATCAGATAAAACAAGTAATACCCAAGGTATAGAACCCTCAATATATTCGGTGTCAATTTAGCATACCTTGTTAAATGGCTTAAATACTATATTAATAAGAATTTGGTATATTCAAGAGCTAAAAAAAATTTACTTGCGATTTTTCGGAAAAAAATATTTATGTTTCTTATTCATTTTTATTACTCAAAAAAAGTTTATTTAAAAAAAAATATTCTTTTGTATTTCTAATATGAAATTAATGTAAATTCATTATTTTTTCGATTCCAGGTCAGTGATATATTCCAGTTCATTGTAGCCAACAACAACGTCGAACTACCACCCGAAGATGCCGAAGTAGTTGCAAGTTCAAAATCTCGCAGCAATTCTTCATCCCAACTGTGCATTCATCAAACGATTATTTTCATAATATCTCTTTCATTTACGATGTTATTATTACGAACGAATTATTTTCGTGTGGGATAATTTTATTTAATTGATCGCATTATTATTTATATATATAATTTTTTTGTTTTTCTTTTTATAAAAATAAAAAATATTTTTTATTTCCCTTCGAACCAAAACAAAGAACTTATGTAACAAAATAAAACTAAAAAAAAAAAAAACAATTAAATGAAAACAACAACGTATTTTTCTTCAGATGCATAATCATAAAAATAAAAGAGAAACAAAAATAGATTGTATTGAATATAGGTAGTTTATGTTAGATCTATGTACGTAGATATAAGAAACGACATAACATAACCATGATTAAAATAGATCAACAAAAAGATAATACATAAATAAATAAAAAATAAATAAGTTCCACGATTTAATTACTAATTTTTTATTCATTCTATTTATTGTGATATGATGATACATATTAAATTAAATTGAACAAAAAATAAGTAATCATATCTGGAATATGATAATTATAATATAACAAAAAAGTTCAGTGAAAAATAAAATAAATTTTCTATTAACAATGAAAATCTTAAAAAAATGACGCATTTTGTAGTTTTAAAATCTTTGACATTTTTTTTTTTTTAATTTAAGAATTTATTTAAAACTAAAAACATTATTTGCTTTAATCTAACACAAAAGAGAATCAACATCAATTTACCCTCACACGAAACTTTCTAAAAAGATCATAAGCAATTTAATTATTGTACATACATCGACCACTACGTAATTTATATTAATCTTAAAACTTGAATTTTAACAGAAATAAATTTTTTTACTATTATAATTTTCTGTAAATAAATTTTTAAATTAATAAGAACTTTAATAATAAATTATGTTTCACAAAACAAACGCAATATACCACCAACATTTGAAGTCGTTCGTTATAACCTAAATTAAATAAATATTTTTTTTTTATTATGAGGATGTTTAATTTAATAATAATTTTACATGAATAGAGGAAAAAGAGGCATTTCATTAAAAGAAAAAAATCACAGTCAATTTGAATAGTTCTTTGAATAGACAGAAGTTACAATTTCCCCTCCGAAATTCGTTAAAATAATAACACTTGTAAATTATTTAACTAACACAAAAGAAACATTTAAATATGTGTCTACCTATACCACTATGTAATACATACATACATTTTTTCCTCCACTATAACATTTGTTTCTAATACCTTATTTTGTAAATAAATAAAATTAGTAAAAACAGAAATAATTAAATATAAATATAACACAAGACGATTTTTGTGTTATATTAAGCAAATAAAAAATAAAAAAATGATATTATATTATTATGTAAAGCAGTTTAGTATATATATATTATATATATAAAGTAAAATATTATAATACACCTTAAGCGTTACTCAGTGAAACTTAAGAGCAAATATTATAGATAAATTAAAAACAAAATAAATATAATTAAAATTATGTATTCTCATTTTTAATTTCCAAAGAATGAAATCCCACGTTTAAAATATAAAAATGATTGCTTATTTTTCCAACAACAAAAAAAAAAAACATAAAACACATTGGAAATTAATTTATTTTGGTTATAAATCGAAAAAAAAAACTTAAAAAAAAACATAAAAAAAAGATAAAAAATACTTTTTATATGGATGTACCTTAATTAGTTTATACAATATTATTATAACCTATATATAAATAAAAAAAATAATCTAAATTAATTAAAAAAATATGCAAAATTCGTATAGGTACCTTTTATGTAAAAAGTAAACATTATATCATTAAGAAAATAAAATGAACTTACCTAGATGTACATGGTTGAGTTTTTTTCTTTGTTCTATGGATTAGAGTTAAGGATATCCCAGAAGCGGAAGTCGGCCCAGGGGACCGGGCTAATGGTTCAACTTACTCAAAAGAAAAACAGTATTTTGGTTGAAGATAAATACTGTCCCAATCCCCCCCCCCTATCCGCCTTTAATTGCTTGGATGAAATCATGCCTTGAAAATAGCTTTTACAGATCATCAGTCTCTAATCCCATTCTCGCCACTTCTGGAGTTCCTCAGGGCTGTCATCTAGGCCCATTGCTGTTTGTCTTACCTATTAATGACCTTGGTTGGTATCGTCAAAGATTCTGACCTTTCTATTAATGCAGGTGAAAATTAATGAAGTCATATCCCTTCCTACCGGTTCAATCGATCTCCGGAACGAATTAGTTTTATTTGTTACATGGTGTGATGTGTGTTAGTTCATGACATTTTCCAGTAAACGCCTTCCCTTTCTCCTTAGAAACCATTACATTTAAGACGAACATGTTTTATTGATGCATCTGATATAGAGAGCTCAAGTACCGTTCCCACATGGATCAAATAATGCATAAAGTTAATTGTTCACTTGGTTTTATAATACTCTTGGTTCCCCAACCCGGCAAACTACAAAGTATATACCTCTACATCACATAAGGGCAATGACCCTTCTTGAATTCCCCAACCAAGTTTGGTCACCATATCACCACATCTATTCCTTAAGAATTGAAGCTCAACACTCAACAGCCTTGCGCAGTTTCATTTGGAATAACAACTTTAATTTAATTTAAGCACTCTTCAGCAAAGCCGTTCGCTGACATTATTTTCGTGTATCAACTCATTACCCATTTTATTGATGGTGCCTCACTTCCTGAGTTGATTTCTTCCAATACCAACAAACGTAAACTTACAACCGTCAAACTGTTTCGTCTTTCCCTATACACCGCACAGAATATTGCCGTTTTGAAACCGTTTCTAGAATATGCTTTGTTTGTAGATGTCTTAGTGCAACCCATCTTATCCCATCGAGTCTTATACCTTATAGTTCCTTGATTTGTGATTGATTTACCGAAACAAATCCACAATGGTCGTTGGAAATCACAAGACCATAAAAGTAAATTGACAGCAGCTTAAATCAAAATACTTGCATGATAGCAGGAGTGACAAAACCTGATCGAAAGAGAAGCAAGAAAATCCGAGGAAGCCTTCACGATTAAAAAACCACCTTATCAGTTACTGTCATTTACAAAGCAGATATGCCCTGAGAACTCAGATCAAAAGTCAACGTACTGACGTACTGACAATATCGCGGAAGAAAAGAAAGCTCAAGACCTCCTAGGTAAAACAAATGTAACTACAGCTGCTTTTACGTAGTTGGCAGTAAACACTCCAAAACCCATTTGTCGACGTTTTCGGAAGTCAAACCGTCGAACCTCACAAATAAATCCATATGGTGAAACAATGGAATGGGGTGGAATAGTTGCGGTCCGATGCAAGAGTTTCTGATAACCGTCGCCATGGAATAAGGAAGAATAAAAATACCTCCATTATTTCATTTATATTTTAAACAATAGATACTAATTTATTGATAATTCTGGAAGATGTTCTTTCAAAATTGAACAAAATTGATTGGTAAGTGTCGCTTTTGACATATCCCGAAAAAATACATTTTTTCACAAAAACTACAAAGTTAATGAGCTAATTCAAAAATGATTGCAATTAAATACTTGAATTCACATTTCTGACAAGCATCACTTACAAAACAAACAATACATAATTTTTATTTTTAATATTCAAGTTCATCAGTATCGTCTGAATTTTTTTTTTTAATTTATAATACGACGACGAGATGACGTTATCACTTAACATTGACCCCTCAATCATATTTTTCTTTAACATTTCACACCAGATCAACGATTAATATATTATTAAAACTGCTATTTATTTATTGTTTTTACTTCCCTTTATTTATAAATTTTTACACTCCACACCACCCCGAAAGTACAAAGGTATTTAAATTTACCATACTTCGCGGCATCTTCCTCTAAAATCAGGTAAGTATCCTTCTTGACATGGAAAATCGATCATGTTGACTTGCATTATTCCATTTCCCGTATTATTTCCTTGATGATCATCAAACTCGTTGAATAATGTCTCATCCAGATGAACACACCAGTCGGGATTAATGTTTTCTGGCTTATTGAGATCGTTGTTTCCTGGGCATTCGTAACGATGTACACAATACTTTACACAATATTTTTTTCCTTCACCAATTGGTTTCACTTTTTTCTTGCAGGCGAAGCGTACCTTGCAGCCACTTGGAGTCTTAGGAATTCTATTATCGATCCATGGAGATTTTAAGCCAGAAGATGGTGTTGTTGTTGTTGTGGTTGTTGTTGTATGAATTCTTCTTATCTCGGTCGAGAGATCAACAAAATTTGCTATAAACAAGCAAACGAAAATTACTTGAATGCTGTTAGACATTTTTCGCCTTGGAGCTCTGAATGCGTGAACGATCTATTTGTGACTGCCTCAGATAACATTGTTTAATAATTAAAAAAAAAAAACTTTGTTCAGATTGACAGTTGAAATAATTGACCAGTTTATATTTCATGAGATCTTAGAGAAAATGAGAATTCGTTTTTAAATATTTTTGTAGGATACATCACATACCACCCTACACGGGACAGTCATACCAATTTGTTCCTAGAAACGTAATTTAAACTTTTAAAAGATTAAATTATTTTAAAACATTATAAGGCTATTGAATAGAGCTTTTCGAAAGAACAAATTCGGGCGAGGGTTTTTTGATTGATTGTGCTTGTGGGTTTCTGAGAGAACGTGTGACAGTGTGGTAACTTTTCAATTATTTCGGTATAGCTCAAAAACTAAGCAAAATTTGAGAATCTCATTTAGGAGAATTTTTAAAGAATAAGAAAAATTAATTTAAAAATTTTTTACAAAAATATTTTTGAGCAGGAAAAATTTCCAAGAACCAGCATAAAAAAAATCGAAAAATAATAAAAGCAAATGTGCATTTTGGTCTACCTAGCGTCCACGAATTAGATATATATCGTTGAAAGGCTTAGCCCTAGCCTAGTACAACAATTTTTTTTGTATGGACACAAAGCTGTAAACCATAGGATTTAGAATATTGCGACAAAGATTGCAATTAGAGCATAAATTAATTGCAATAGTATTCCATTGAAATGAATTATAACTTTCGAAGAAATGAATAGATCCCAAAATAAATGAACTATTACACCAGTGGCCAATAATAGCAAATATTGTAGTGGTTAAACTGCGCTTAAAAATATGAAAATTCTACTTTATTTTAATTTGATATAACAAATTAAATGAATGGAAATAGATCTGCATCCAGAGTCCACAAACGATTTATAATACGTTTGAAAGCTAAGTTCAAAAGCTTCATTTTTGAATATAGACATAGAACTGTAAACCATGGTGCTCATGCAATGTATTCGAATTTGTGTTTTTTCTTATTTTTCGGTTGCTTATATAAGCGAGTTTAATTAAGTTTAATTAATAAGCGAAGTCTTCATATTTATTCAAAGGCTGGCTTTTAGTTTATTAACTACATATAAGTAATCGTTAAAAAAGGTTGGCTTTTAGCTTATTAACTATAAATAATCGTTAAAAAAAATATTTTTAATTTAGTAAACTTATACGTGTTATGTTGTAAATACATAAATACCTATATTTTATACAATAAATGTATATTAATGAAAAATCTTCTTTATATTCTTCTTTTAAGTTAGAGGATATACTCCAATAAATATCTGAGCAATATTTTATACCAGTTCTTCTCCTTTAACGAAAGCTGAGGAATTTATTCACTTCAATAGTAATTTCAGAGGAATGTGTTATATCAGCGTTTACTCCAATAACGATGATTGATGAGTATACTGTATCAGCATTTACTCCAATAAAGATATCCGAATAATGACCATATCAGAGTTTACTACAGTAAAAATATATGAGGATTTTTTTTAATCAGCGTTTACTCCAACAAATATATTTGTTTGATATTATTTATGTATTCAATAAAGATATCTGAAAAATAAGTTATATCAATATTAACTCTCCTTATATTCTTGTATAGAAAGTATATATCTAAGGAGCTTAATATACATAATGAGCATTTACTTTACTTGCTTACGACTTAAAAAAAATGACTTGTTAAATAGAAGCAAACTCTTTATTGGAGTAAATGCTGATATAATTAGCTATATGTATAGATATTTTCCATACCATAACACTGATATAACTCATTCTCCATATTTGGTTGCAACCTGATCTCTTTTTTCACTTAACTATCTCATTTTACTTTGGTTTTACTGACTCTACCTATATACTCATACTTTTGGTTTAAATTTCAAAATAAATGCAATGACGGCATCAGTGTTTATTTTATTGAATTCGATCGTGTTGTCTCGACCTCATTGTAAGAAAATCCGCCATTTACCCAACAGTTTTCAACGCCTATAATATTTCTAATCCCCACATGCCACAACGACATCCCTTTCCCTTTTCCGAGGGCTATAGGTGCTACATACCCCTATACTTAAGATGAAAGTGTTCGAGTAAATTTATTTCATCGAAATTGTAATTTCTGCCTCCTTCAGCCTTTTTTCCCAAGCAGCAAGCACAAAAGAAATCCGTGGCGCAATTTGTTGTAGATACTTATTCTCCTGTGAAATTGATGTTCGACATGCAAACTTGTGTCCTCTATGCTATACTTTATAGCGATATACAACTGAATCTGAAAAACTGTGCCCATGCCCTGTGCAAGTTGAGTTTTATGGCTTGGAAGCCGTTCTACTCTATGGATATTGTTACAGAGTATAAGTTAGTAATTATTTTATTGGTATGGGTTTCTCTGTGTGTGTATTCTCTGCAACTGAGTCCGGGGTCGTCTATACACTTTAGATAGCAAGGACGAGCTGGGTGTGATGATGGGAGCAGAGGAAGAAGAAGAAGAAGAAGAAGAACCTATCGAATTATGAAAGATTCGTGATTTTCGTTTAGAGCCGAGGAGCTTATAATACAAGAGGAGAGGTTGTCAAAGTCAAACCTTTTTCCCGGTGACTTGGTGATTCTTATTCTATTTTATGGGTGTTTCTTTATAACAGCATTTCCAGTTATCGCCATCGGCATGCAAAGCACTTTATTGGATTGGGGTTGCTTTATTTTTGGGTCTCGGCTCGGCTCGGTAGTGTGATGTTGAATAGTCCTTTTCATAAGGACTCACTGGGAACTGGTATTGACTTCTTGTTCTTCGTGTCGTGTGTCGACAACAAAACTAAAGAACGATCGACCTTATATACTCGTTTGTATATACTCAACCAACAACGACATCGTCAACGACAACGAAACCATCGACAAGGTTCTTTGGTTTTTTTTTTTGGGGGGGGGGGGGAAGGAGGAACAAAAAGACATTTTTGCTAAGAAGTCCTCTATACTTGGTCGTTTCGTATCTTGCGAGGGTAATGGAGATTTAAGTGGGTCCTTGTTTGGGAGGGTTTGTGTAATAATTGTTTCCTTTTGAATTGAAAATCCCTTTGTAATTGCATGTTGTGGGCAAGAACAATAAATTGTCATGATTTAACTGCTACAGTTTTATGTGGCTAACATGAATTCCACAGAGAATTTAATGATTCTTAGATCTTGACGTGCTTAGAGGGAGGACGACAACGAAGACGACAACGGCGACGCCACCAACGACAGCAGACGGGACGTGGGACTTGCGGAGTATAGAGGAATGTGCTTAGGTTCACCTTTTTTAGATAAATAATGTACCATTTTAGTGAAACTACTTTATACGACTAAATTAAACATTTTAATGAAGTTTATTATACTTTTGCACGGTTTGGTCAATTTTTATTGCTCAACCGAACATGTTGCCTGGATTCAAAGTTTATTATTTTATTTAGGCTGGATGTTCGTAAGAAATACCAAAATAAAAGCATTTCAATCTTACCTCAGTCTTGCCCAGACTAACTTTTGAAAGAATTTTGTTTCATAGTGAAACAAAAATAAATAAATTGGCCTATGTCTAATAAGAAAACAAGGCAAATAATGAAGAGAGCAGAGACAGTTCCTTCTCAAAACATTGTGAATTTCCCGACTACAACAATGCTACACACACATGTTTGGTGTGTACAGTTTTGTTCATAACCTTAACAGTAGAATTTAAAATCTAATGGTGTTCTAGATGGCGTACGAATCAATTTTGTTTTACCTTTGTCATAACGCCCTCATGAGTAGCATAAAAACTTACGAATTCGATAACTTTGTATTATGAGTATCGATCTTACAGTATATATAATATGGAGTGCTTGTTCCTATATCAAATACATTGTAACGTCAGAAGCACAGATAGGGGGCGCTAGTATCTACTTTCTTACAGTTTCGGGAAGCACCAATCTTAGTTTTTTTTTGTATTTTTTTGAGGAGGGATGGAAATTTAAAAAACTTAAATTAAATTTAATTAAATTCTGGAGAGGGATAACCACTAATCAGTGGGGATAACGCACTCTTATTCGAGGTCCGCGCTTTTGCTTCCCGAAATTAGTGAAACTAGTGCCCCCTATAAAAGCTTCACGTTTGAAATTGAACAAGCACTCCATGTTATATGTATATGCTCTAAGGTATCGATTCGCTTAAATTAAATTCGCTTCAAATGTCAAACCATTATCGAACTTTGATGTCGATAAATTATAACTAGCGAATGTTCGCTAATTTAACGGCTCAAAACGTCAAAGTCAAATTCTATCGAATCAAAATATTCAGTGATAACCCTATCGAATTAGGAGTTTTTGGGGCATATTCATTGTCGTCTTACAAGTTGTTTCTTTGTCTCTTCTAAGCTAACCTGGAATTTATGTTATTCATAGACAATTTAGACTCAGGTCCAAAAGATAAACTGGAGCTCAAACTTTAAAAACGGTTGACTCTTTGACTAAGTTGAATTTTTCTATCTGTCAAAAAATGGATTGGATTTCAATGGATTGACAGGCAAGAGTACTAAAATTGTAGTAGAATTCTGTTTTTTTACTAAACAGAGCTGCCAAATTCTTTATGAATAGCAGCTGTTTCTAACCTGCTTGTCCATGAATAACATAAACTCCAGGTTAGCTTAGACGAGACAAAGAAACAACTTGTCAGACAACTATGAATATGCCCCATTGTTTCACTAATTTCACTGAGGACGTACATAAATGTACCTTTGTTCAGACGAAAATACAAAATAAACCTAGGAAAAAAGATATCATCAATCTTTTTGTGACGTTCTGGGAGTTCCAAGGGATATCCAAGAACTATATCAAATGCTTCCTCTAAAGGTAGAACTATAATAGTCGGACGTGGTAGGAAGTTAATGTCAAAACCGAACGAAAATTAGCTTTACGAACATTCAAATATGAGAAGTCAGTCATGTTATCTGCTTCCACCATTTTGATTTTTGTATCTATCTGTCAATTCACTTTTGCAGGAGCGGTCGATGAGCGCTCTTGCTATTAATAGCGAAAGTTAACGAAGCCTAACGAACGGCACCCAATCGCAATAATGGACGCGTCATATAAATTCCTCGTATTTGCTTCGTTTCTTATACGACCACTTTAGCTAACTATCGACTATTATAGTTCTACCTTTAGTCTGCTCATCTTTATCCTTTTTTTCCTCTTTCTTTCATAATCGTTGCTTAACATTATTATTGTTTCTTTTTTTCAATAAATTATCAATCACTAGAATACAAAAACAGAATCTGAGAAATATACATAATACTAATTGAAAGTCATTATTTGATGTTTCATTTGTTTTTTCAATGAAATAATGTTGGCACCATTGATATTTGAGGCGGATATCTAAGCTCGGTAAAGATGATACCTAGCACAAAAAAAGCAATTCGCTTTAACACTAAGCGATGCTTAAATTCGAATAATGAGGGCAATAGTTTTTTAAATACGGTCCTTTGAATGTGTTCTAAATGTAACGTTACCAAACCTTTAGATTTGGAAGATTTTAAACATTTTCTGGTACTGGTGGTTAACACAAAGAAAAAAATAAGGGCTTTCAGAAACAAATACGTTGAAATTGACTATTTAGGTGTCTCAAATCACCTTAGCCAAATAACGGCCCTTAACGTGACGGTATAATTCTCAGCTCGGATTTAAATTCCGTACACCTTTTTCAAACTGTAATAAACATTCATGAAAAATTTTTTAACAAAAATGTTATAAATATTTATAACAAGTTTTCCCAAATTAGAGGAGAATTATTTTACGATATGGCGCAAAAAAAAATAAACTATCTACTAAATAAAAAATGCAAAAATAATTTGAGGACATTATTTCTTTTTTCATGTTTTCTTATTTTTTAATCTCCCAATTCAACGCAACACAAGAATAAAACATACAATTTCAACAATTGATGTTGATTGACAACCGTTTAATTTAGTTTGGATTATTATCGTTCTGCGAGCTAATTAAATTGACAAAGAAAACTTTATTACGCTGCGTTAGCGAATACAAAAAAAAAATACAAAACAAAAGTTCTTCTTTTCTTGGAGTTTTCTTAACGTTAACGGGGGTATCCATCCTTGATGTAGAGTTTGAAGTTAGATGGCATACATAATTGAAGTATAACTTTAGACGTAAGAGACAGTTGAACATTAAAAATGTACGTAGGTATAGGTACCTACATACCGTCTGTTATAAATGAGTTTTATACAACTATTAATTGCTTTTATTTTTAAGTTTTTTCATTTAGAAAATGGTAATCACACAGTGGAAAGCTTTTAATTAGATTATATGAATATACCAGAAAACAGTTTGACAGGAAGAAAGAGGATATTTATGCAGAACCTTTATATTACTGACAATTGGGTTTCTAGTTTAAGTTTATGAAACTGTGTTAGCTTAATTAAGACAAGGCTAATATGTTGTATTATAATGGAAAGAGAATGTTTCTCAATTAATTGACATTTTATCAAATTTTAAGTACTCACTAATTGTTCACACGGTCTCTCATTTTTACTTCTCGCTGTTTTATTTTATTTGCGTTTTGTGGCATAAAAGCAACAAAGTAAATCGGAATTTCTTCATTTTATTAACTTGCCGCAGCACTGCACTTTGAGTTTTTGGGCACAAAGCCTTCATGATTAGAAAGACTCAGTTTAAATTAACTTTTACGTTGTGCAATTTTCTTACCATTTTTTTTTAACTTGAAATATCGAAATTTTAATATTTCATACATATTTTTTTTCGAGAAAAACAATTTTTAATTTTTCGCTTTTTTAGCATTTTAAAAAAAGTAGTAGAGTGGTTTTTTGTGTGACTCTTTCTAAAGACTGCTTTTTTCAACTTTAAACTGGCAACACTTTTTTAAATGGCGGACATTTTAGTAGCTGTCAAGTCATTTGTGTTTAGTTTGGTTTGGCATTTCAAATTGAATAGACTGACATCTTAACAAAACGCTTCAAGATTGTGCAAATTTATCCGAATTTTCATTCACGAATTTTGTTTAGCGTTCGAGCAAACTTTAGATTGAATGGATACGTCAAAAAAAAAGATAAACTTAAAGTCTATGTTGAGCCTCCGTTACATACAGATAAACTGACTATGCTGAATCACGTTACTGGACAGAACCTTACAGTTAATGGTCACCAGTAATGAGCCATGATTACTGACTGCTTCGTTCCTTAATTGAACAACCATGGTATGCAGGTGCTGTGGTTTCAACAAGACGCCGCGCCGCCGCGGCGCAACATGTTACACAGGTCGTTGCATAAATGGTTTATTAAAGGAAACGTTTAGTAACCTCATGGTTTCAATTTTCGGACCCGTCAATTGGCCTCTAAGATCAAGCAATTCAACGCCGCTAGACTATTTTCTGTGAAGTCGCCAGTCTACACGAATAAGCCAAAAACGATCAATCACTTGGAGGACAAGATTCGCCACGATATGGCCGTTATATGACCACAAATATTAGAAAAAATTATCAAAAATTGGACCTGCAAGTCATATATGACAAATTACATTTAAACTATGATGCCAAAAGATTATCTTTTGAATAAAGTCAATTTCATGTCAATTTTAAAATTGATCTTTGTTTTATTCCATTTCAAATTTCTTTACACCCTTTATTAACAATAAAATATTTTTTAAACAATTTTTTTTTTTAGATAAGTGATTTGTGGCACATGACATGTATTTTATTTTTATGATATACTCAAAGGTATACTTATCAAAATTTAAAATTTGGCAACTTTTTATTAATTATTTTAAAGGCATGTCCACACTTCACATTTTTTTAAACGTTTGCCTTTTCAAAAAAATATACATGAAAATATTAATGGAAAGCTTAAATTGACAGTAGAGTTTTGTTGGCCTATTTATTATCCATCCTTTGATCCATATCAGAAGATATAAATACATACATATCTATCTGCATGTATATTAACGGGAAAAGTGTAGGTATGCTATCTCAGAGGTACACAGTAAATTGCATAGAGGATGTTAAATTTTTGTTTGCTTTATTGTGCAACATGAAGACCCCACTGGACAAGGACATCCAAAATGACAGAAATAAATCATGCAAGTCCGTCAACCCAATCCGCGATAGCCGATTCGTTTTTCCCAGATTCAGCACAACTATAAAAGTAAGCAGTCAGGAAGTGAAAATAAAACAACTACAGGCTTCGCATGTTATTGCCATCAGCTACACTGTCGAAGTTTAGTAGGAATCAGGACTTTTTTGTTCTTTTTTTTTTGGGTTGTGGACTTGCATTTCAAATGCGGGTAACCTGCTACCTGCACCTGAAAAGAACTTGTAAAATAGCAAACGAATGATTCGGGTGGGGGCCTTAACAAACAAATCAAGTGTTATTACTGTTAATTGGTGGTTGACCTGTTGTGGTACAAACAAGAGTCCATCACTGCATGATGTGGTGTTTACACATGCACACACATGTGTGTGACTCAGTCAAATTAAATGAATCGAATTTCTGATATTTGCGGTTTAATTCAGGACACCTGCTGTTCAATGAGCACATTTACAAACATGAGTACATTTAAATTTATAAAATAATATATCAGAATGTTTCGTGTTTATATGTATGTAGGTAAATGTGTTTCGTGTTCGTACAATTATGATTGCATATAAAGATTCAATCAAAAACATACATCATACTTGTCTTCCTTTGTCTAATAGGACTTTGATTATTACCAAACTTACCTTTATGTTTAGGTACAGGTAGCGGACTGTACTTGCACAATATAGTCGTATGAATTAGGGTGGGTAAAATATTATTTAAACTGAAACTTGAAACAATGCAATGACATCGAAAAGTTGCTAAGGGCTCAAACAACAAGAACTGAATGAAATTGTGTTTTGATTAGTTTATTTGTTAATTGAAAACATTTTTATTTGAGCTATAGGTCCATGAAATTAATAAATTTTAATAAACTTTTTTGCCAACATAATTTTATAAGGGCTCCAAGCTGTGTTGAAATACTCAAGCAAAGATCGATCGAGAGAGATAAAAAGATTTTTTATAGTATACGGATCAGTGAATTCCTTACTTTTTCTTTTGACGAATCCTAATATTTGTTTTGATTTGTTTATAATGTAGTCGATATGTTGAAGAAAAGACAAATTAGAATCAAGGATAACACTTAGATATTTCTTTGGTGCCACTCGATCCAAAGAAAAACTATCAATTTGGGAATCGTAGAAAATTGTAGAAACCATACGAAAACAAGACACAACTTGGCACTTGGTAGAGAGTTTATATTACAGCATTCTGTCAAGGTATTTAAGTCGTCATTTACTAAAACACAGTCATCACAGCGTTTTATGCTTCGAAATAGTTTAAGGTTTCGTCCGCAAAAACAAGACACTGAGAATTATGTTGGGACCATAGTTAATAAAAAGTAGGAACATTAATGGACCTAAATGGCTACCCTGAGGGACGGACGGATGTAACCACTATTTAATTAGAGTGATGATCGTCAGTCCTTACCAATTGAACTCTTGATGTTAAATAAGATTTCAAACAATCAAGAAACTTAGAATGAAACCACAATTGAAAGAGTTAGTGTTAAAGAATATGATGATAAAAGCGGTCGAAATGCTTTGGAAAAATCAGGAAAAGTTATACCAGTTTCACGATAAGATTTAAAATTATTTATGATATAATTGGACATTAGTATAAGATAAGTCGATGTAGACCTTCCAGAGATAAAGCAGTGTTGGAAATTGGATACAAATTTTTTATTTGAAAAGTAAACGTTACACAAACTATTTTCTCAATTGGTTTTCCAATAAAAGATGTTATTTTGAATAGCCCGCTATTTCGGTAGTTGTCACTTTTGAAGTTGTAATTTTTGTACATCAGACAAGTAGATCAGATTACGTCATTAATAAGAATGGAACGATACACGCTTCAACAACGCATTGAAATTATTAAAATTCACTATAAAAATGGTAAAAACTTCGCAGAGACGGTTCGTAAAACCAAAACATTTGTTTGTCCTCGCGAAGCACCTTGTCGGACCGCAATTCAGAAATTGGTGGACAAATTTGAGCTGTCGGAACAATTAAGCGATGTGAAGAATAAAACCCGTGCACGTCGTTCAAGAACAACTGAGAATATTGCTACTGTAGCCCAAAGTGTTGAAGAAAATGGTCTGGCGGGGTTATTTGACGTTACTTTTTCGAAAATGAAGCTGTCGCAATAGCTACGGTAAATGGGTGGCGCTACCGAGCGATGATTAATAATTTTTTATGGCCGGAATTGGATGGTATATATTTATTCGTTGTAATTTGAAAATGGTTCAAAAAGTTTAAGGAGACCGGTACAACGCTGGGAAAATCAAAATTCGGGAGACCAAGGTCATAAGGAATGGTAGAAAACACGGGGAGTGTCCGTTCGTGATGATAGACTGGGTCCACGTGCCGTCATTATTAATTTTATTAATCTACGTGAGGGTTCACCCACGCAACTCCTTTGCTATGCTTAGGATATCAGCAGTCGTTATGCCATTATAGAAATGTATAGAAAGCGATTTTTTTATTTTCAGACAGTTTTGACAGTTAAAACTCAACAGTCAACGAATTAAAATGAAAACATTTCTAAAAAAAAAACTTTGTTTTAAATTAAATTCAGCATCGTTGCAGATCTTTTGAAGTTCTTCATATGTAGCCAGCTATGGAAATACTGCTTACTCTTAAGGAAATATTTATGCCCACGCCACGAAAACTATTTTTATTTCGGCTGTTGGCCGAAATTACCAAATTACCAAACTGGTCCGCACTTTCCAATTTTTCGCTAATAAAATTAATATGGACCCACATATTATATTCTCCAACAAAAAGCTTCATTTTTAATTAGACTTTATGGCGAGTTAACAATACAATAATAATTAGGTATAAATAAAATTCAATAAACTGTTTTGTTTAAAAACAAAGTTGAAACACCTCCTTTAATAAATTTAAAAAAAAATAAAGAAACGTTCAAATAAGCCGAAAATATGTATGCTATTTGGTATACTGAAAAAAAAGAAGATAAATTCAGAAATAAATTCTCAATTGAGGTCGACCATTCTGCTTCTGATTTATATTTGGAGGTACACGTCGTTTTTCTGTCATTTTATTCGCGTGGCTTAATTAAAATCTTTTATCAATGTGACAATAAATTAATTTTTGCTTGCCCAAGTACCAAAAACGAGACTTTTGTATACACAGCATAAAATTATTGTAAAACGCTTCACACGCCTTTCTGTGCTCGTTGAACTACATTCACAACATATACATAATAATATGTGAAACTCCACAGCCAGGGATGAAATTAATTATTTCCATTCAAGGCCCCATGCATAAACTTAAAGATTTAATCCAAACCAAATAAACCAAAGGAAAAATACATTTTGATGAAAATTATTACAATTTAAGTTGGTCAAGATCATTTTTGAAAAGATTTGCGCCCCAATTTATTTAATCTCCATAAAAATGAGAATTTGTTTTTAAATTATGTAATCTTATAATGGTTTTTTCAAAGTTTATTGAAGATTTGAATTTAATTTTATAAAAATTTGTATTTCAATCCGTTATGGCAGGTACCGTTAATAACGGTTTTTTCAAAGATATTGAACTAGTTGCAAAACCCACTGAACAAATTTCATCGAAATCGGTTAGGCGTTTTTCGAAATAATTATGTTAATCATGAACAGGTATATGACCAGTGCCGTTATTTTTGAAATTGAAAACAAAATTTTAATTTCTCCCCCACCAGCATAGGCTGTAGGACAAGGTACATACGGACAGACATCCACTTGACTTGCCTTGACGTCTTGAATCGCCTTGACGTCTTTACATGCCTTGAATTGACTTGACCTGCCTTGAATTAACTTGACTTGCTTTGACTTGCCTTGACGTCTTGACTTGCCTTGACTTGTCCTGACTTGCCTTGACATCTTGAATCGCCTTGACGTCTTTACTTGCCTTGAATTGACTTGACTTGCCTTGACGTCTTGAATCGCCTTGACGTCTTGACCTGCCTTGAATTAACTTGACTTGCTTTGACTTGTCTTGACTTGCCTTGACTTGTCCTGACTTGCCTTGACGTCTTGAATCGCCTTGACGTCTTTACATGCCTTGAATTGACTTGACCTGCCTTGAATTAACTTGACTTGCTTTGACTTGCCTTGACGTCTTGAATCGCCTTGACGTCTTTACTTGCCTTGAATTGACTTGACTTGCCTTGACGTCTTGAATCGCCTTGACGTTTTGACATGCCTTGAATTGACTTGACTTGCCTTGACGTCTTGACGTCTTGACCTGCCTTGAATTGACTTGACTTGCTTTGACTTGCCTTGACGTCTTGACGTCTTGTTTTGTTAAAAAAATATTGGTCCTGTTCCACTTTGAAATCTATAATTTCTTAAGCTCAATTTCTTTAAGTGAGAAATGAAATTCATTTTTTTTTATTTTCAACAAGGTCCGACCATGTCAAAATCGACTAGTTAATGAAAATTAATTTAAAACCGTTCTTCGTCCGTCCAATCGCCCGTCCTTCGAATTCAATCAGCGATCTACCAACAATTACGCACCAACGAAATCCAGCATCCTGTAGAAATACCAATTACCCCCCCCCCCCCCCCCACAGGCAGGAGTGAGTCCTTATTGTAGACATAAACAAGCATTTGATACGAAATCACCTTACGCCCAACCTGACATGTGAAACTTAATTAAATAAATCACATTTCGTATGAAATGTAAAATTAAATTTTGCGCCTCTTTTGAAAGATCTCACCGAATTAAAAAATGGGCCAGTCCAGGGAAGTAAAAATGCATTCATTTAAAATATATACAGAAGTATCCTTTTTGACAAAAAAAATACATATAATTTACCTTATTCACGCGAATTCAACTTTTAATTTCAAATTTTAATTTAATTCTACTTTATACAAAAGAACTGAAACTGAGAACCGAGAAGATTATGATGACATCGCTAGAACGATGAGAACGACAACAACGTCTACGACTAAGACGGGCATCAAATTGCGTAGAGTTTTTTGAACGAAAAATGGCAGCAAAGGACATCCTTTAGACGACATTTAATAGCGAGCACTAAGAATTCACATAATTTGAAGAGAGGAAGAAAAGTTATATATGGAAATTCATCTCTCTTAGAATTCTTTTTATTTTTTTCATTTTTTGTTCTTTATCTTTTATGTACAGTGTGCAGGATGTTGATAAATTTGTTTTTCTGTCATAATGGGACAGTTCTTTTTTTTTACCTACCCATACTTTGTTATGTGTAGGACGTAGGTATGTGTATGTTTTATTTATAAATATACAAAATACAAAGTAAGTTAAATGAGGCCATGTTTGTTAAGAGAAGTTATAGAGTAATTCTTCGGCGAGAAATATAATTCAAATGAAATTAAATTTAATGTCTTGGGCGTAGACGACAAGACAGATGCGATAAAGAGATGTCGGTGTATTTTTTTTATAATTTTTTATTTTTGGTACTTGAAGGAATTTTTATAAAAGAAAAAGTTTATAGCTTTCGAATTTCTTTTTAAATTTGATTTAAAATGTTGTAGATAGAGATAACTATCATTTGAAAAAAAACTTTGTTTACCTATTCGTAATAAAAAGTTAACATCAATGCACAGTTGCCAAAATTTTTATTGGTCTTTTATTCTTTAAGAAAGTCATTCAAAAATTGTGCTTTTGAAAAATATAATTAAAAAACTGGAAACCCATCAGATCTCGTAATAAAGCTTCATGGTGTTCTGAGAAAGCTGTAAATATAGGTAGTCATTATCAATATGAGCTTTAACAATTTTTGAAGGGGTTAAATGCCCCCAAAACCTACACGAAATTTCATCATCTTCATTATCAGCTTTACAACTGGGGTCCGGTCCTGGACTCCTCCCGGTTTCGAGCCGACGCCATTCAGTTGCGCACCCTAAGCCTTCGGGCGTCCTGGTCTACGCCATCACTCCAGCGCAAGCATGGTCCACCGTGCTGTCGTCTACCATATAATGTACCACAAGGGACTTTCCGAGCAGGTTCCTCTTCGCTCATACGAACTAGGTGCCCTGCCCACCGGAGTCAACCGAGCTTAATTTTTTTGTCACTATGTCTGCTTCGAGGTACATTGCCTACAATTCATGTTGGTACCGTCTCCGGAATCGTCCTTTCTCTCATGTGGGGCCAACAATTCGTTGTCAGCAGTTTTGAAGTTATAGTGAGATTTCTGGATTTGAAGAGCTTTGACAGACTATAGTAGTAGCAGATTAACGATTTTTACGTCAATTTTTTAAAAAATTTTGATATTTATCATTTTAAGGGTTGATTTAAGAAACTTCAAATTTACACAACAAATATATGTATGTATGTATGTAATTAAAGTGTTAAATTTAAAAAAAAATTAATTCTAAGAAAAAGTTTTTTTTTCGTAAAATTTGAGAAAAACGAAATAAATTTTTAAGGTACCCCTCCGGCCATGCATCGTTGCGAAAATGCAAGCAGAATTTTTATTAATTTTAATTTTTATTGCGACACTGTGGGTACTATAGGTGAAATTTTGGATTCGTAAAAAAAAGAAGATATTAAGTAATCACAATTTACATTACGATCATAGACAATGCAATACTGTGTATCATTGTGTATGTCTGTACCTCAACCAACAGCCATTGTCTTCAAACTTGCAACTTAAGGTAGGTTACTAATTTCGTAGAGAGGAAATAGATTTTTTAATTCCGATAATAACGGTAAGTACCTGTCATATAAAAGTTAAGATTAAACAAATTGATCTAAAAAACGGTTCTTAGGATTTTGATGAAATTTTTTGAGACGAGAACGCATTTTTTTACGAAGATTTACTGAGGGTAATGTTTCCAGTAAAGACAATTTTTAAAACACAAAATTGATTATTTAAATGGTTATTCTAGGCAGTCCATAGATTCAAACTGTACATCAGTTTTTCCCTTAAAGTTAAACCAAAGAGATATTGAGTGGGTACGGAGACGAGTTGAGATATAATATTTTATCAGTATTTTACTCAAACATATTTTATTCTCTGAAATTAGTTTTATTTCAATTTTTTTTAATTTAGCTTTTTCAAATTATAATTCACACAAATCTATTTCTACAACCTGTCAAATTAGATTCCAGGAAAAGGGTATACATATCTAACAGCATCAAGCTTTCAATTTGTTCACTACCGCCAATTATTATTCAAAATATTGTTTTACACTTAAAAACAAATAAACTTCAGCTTCAACTCTATAGAATAATATAATGAATAATAAATACTAATTCATAAATCAATAATTATGCTATACACTTTTGCATTTTATAGTGCGTGTATTTTTTGTACTTGTCAAAAACCATGTTCATTTTGTATGTCCCATGATTATATTTATTATTTGTAAAACTTAATTCTTATGAATGCATTCCGTTCGAAAATTACCACAAAAATATAAATCATACGAAACGGATTAGTTAAATAAATGTATTTTATCAAATTTACAATTTCCATCACGATAATAAAATTTCTAATAAATTATGTAGGCACACAGTTAGAAGCAGGTAGCTTTTTGTTGCGGCATGCAATACAACTTTACAGTGCTGAGAAAAAATGTTTGTTAACAATTTTATTTTCTTGATTTCATGCTATTAGTCTATTTTTTTTAAATCATTTTTACAGTTATCGATCTTACCATTTTTAGCAATAATTTTTAGGATTGATTATCATCTTTTTAAAACTTGGTTTTAAGGTCAAAAAAAAAAAATTAGGAAAAAGCCAACTTTAAAAAATTAATTTATTGACTTTGTCTTTATTTTTGAGAAAATATCAAATTCAAGATTTTGATCAAATAAAAGAAGAAGAAAATAGTAAATTTTGCAATTCTTTCCTTTTGTTCGCATACAATCTCAACCGCTTAATGGATTTACAATTAACTTAAGTAAAGTCCGTATCGTGTTTTAGGTTGTCCTCTGACGTCTTTTTTAATATTTTAAATTTTTTGTGTTTTTTTGCAAATTTTTTTACTGTAACTAAAATGACTCTAGAGATTTTAATATTTACTAACTTTTTATAAATTGTTTTCCCCTAAAAAGTAGTGGATGCCGTGACATTCATACAACATTTTTTTACTTTCGTTTTTCTTATTATACGGTTTATAGGATTTTGATCCATTAACACGCTTTTTTGTACAAAAGCATCATAGGATCATGCATCTCCATCAAATGACAGCAGATAGAAGTAGAAATCGGTTGAAGAACCTGTTGATATAGTTCCAGAGTACTGTTATCTCGAGAGTACTGTCTCTGTTTACTGTCCAAGATATAAGCTACGACTGCTCCACTCCAATGTTGAATCCGTATTTCTTCATTAATACAGCACTTAGAAAATGACATCCGCTGTCAAAAGATGTCTGCCAACGTCTTGAGAATTTTTTGACCCAACCTCGTATCTCCATTAATGAAATTCATATTCTTTCTTACATAATTGAATTAGGCATACGCTTCGAAAGGGCAACAAATGCATTGCGAGTCAAGCGTTGCAATGGAATTCTTTCAAATAGGCAGGCAGATGTGCGCGGATTTAAGAGTGGAGAATGGTCGAACAAGAAACAGCACAACTCGGGGGAACTTAAATACATCTCCAGAAATCGTAAACGATAGCGCATATTAATAGGAGTAGTGAAGGCTCTATTCCCTCGGAAGGTGAAACTCAAGAACACCATTAGATCCGAGGATCTAAGCATCAACTATCGCCAAATTCAGTGTGGATATGACCTTTGAAAAAGTCAAAAACAATTAAATTTTGAACAGCTCTGTTTAACCTTGCAACAACTATTTGTACCTACATTTGACGTTTTTCGTATTCCGCGACCGGCCAACCATACTACCTACTCTCTTCGCCGGAAGTGACTGCAGCGCGCGAGCGTTTTATTGCAGAGGACAATAAATTTTCGTATCAGTTTGTTGCAAATTGCATTTGGAAGTTGCATTTTTGAGGTGTGAGATGCCAGGTGGCAAGGCTGCGCCACCTTATACCGCACCGCTTGTCCGGAACGTGAGCAAATATTTTATCTGCATTTTATGAGATATTTTAACTGAGTTGTGTACATGCTCGGAATGTTGTTGTTTTTTTTTATTACCTACCAACGCTCCGCTTTATAATGAAAATAGCTAAGTGGTGGCGATGAGCAAAGAGTTATTTTGCTATATATGGGTCTAATAAAGTGTTTTTGTTGGAAAGAATTATATTTTGCGGTATATTTGGAATATATAATTTAGTTTGAGTTCCAATGCAAAATAGGTTAGGTACCTACTATAATAGTTGTATGAAATTATTTGAGAATATCAAAATATTTTTGAAAATTGCGTTATTTAATGCTAATTTGGTTGCAGGTATAGTATATACGCAACACTGAAGGTTTCACAAAATTAATTTCATTGTTATTTTGTATTTTGTTTGGTATAATTCTGCAAATTTCTTTGAATAAATTTAAGTGAAATAATAAATTAGATATTGGTTTTGATAATATACAAACCAATAAAACAAAACTAATTAAAATAAGTTTTGAAAAATTAATAACAATTTACATAATATAAAAATATTTCAAGAGACCAGGACTGACCGCAGTTTTTGAAGCACCTGAAATTGATCTGATAGGTTATAGGCAATTTGGTTAATTGAAGCTCAGAAAAGTATGTTTAAAAATTTAATTACCCGGAACAAGCTATGTAGATAAAATATTCATTTAAAAATACGGTAATGTTGTATTAGGTAGATACTTGTTCAGCTTTTTCAACCCTCCGAGGAACTTCAAAGGGCGTAGCTACGCCATCTTTTTTTTTTTGAATTTATTTGACATATCTACAACTATTACCCAGCTTCAAACGTTTCCAGCAAACGCCGCGCCGCCAGCACTTCTGCATCTTTTATAAAATTATCCAACTTAATAGTATGTCTCGAGATTGCATCTTCTCATACCCACAGTCGGGTGTCACCAATCAAAAAAGCTACTTTCCTCCACGAATAGAATTATGACTAAATCTACGCTATGAAGAAGTTCTTGGCTGTGTCTACTGTAGGATAGTATACAGGCTATGTTTTCAAGCGAAACAGTTCGGCTTCGTCTCGTTCTACAGATGTTGATCTTCTAAACTATTGCGTGGTTTTTGTCGATTAAAGGGCTTGGATGCCCCTAATATATGGTTAAATACAGAGCGAGAGTTTTAATAAAAAGAAGGATTTAATAAGAGGTTCCACATTGGTTTTAAAGTTCTGGAATCTTGAAATGGGAAGGAAAAATAGAGCCATGTAAGGCATTCCATAATCTTGTTGTGGGCTTCAAGGGTATGGATTCTTAAAAAACTGAGTTCCCATTATAGTTGAATAAATTCCTTATTATGAACACTGTATCAATGATATTACAGTTTCCAAATTGTATCCAAGAAAGTCTAGTAAGCTATTGAAGCATCCGGCCAGATGTGAGAGTTTTGGATGAATGATAATGAAGTTTCCATAAATTAAATCCAAATCAGGGGGAAGTCAACGCAGAACGCTGTTAGTTTTAAAAACATTGACTTCTTTTCGGTTTTAAAGATAAGAAATTACGGCCCGCCGAGTAATTTTATATCTACATCCGAAGAAGAGAGTTGAAAATATGAAAAAGTTTCATACAATAGATCATTAGTAAAATTTAAGAAGAAAGCCCAAGAGAAAACGAAGGCTTAGAGCACATGGTCATAGTGATAGTGTTCCTAGCATTAGACTTGAAAAACATCTGTATTGAGCCAACGAAAAAGAGATTTATCGATACCAAAATGCACCTATGCAGCTTCAATAAGTGAATTTGAGTTTCCTACTTTATTAAAAGCTTTTGAAATATCAATGTTAGCAGATCTATTACTTTAGTATACAGTCTGTCATTTAATAGGCCTTTCGTAATTTTGTTCATTATTTCAAAATAAGGTCAGAAAGTTCTCATTTTCCATACAAATTCAGATTTCCAAATTAGATAACTCCAAGTAAATTTGCAAGAAATTACTTCGGCATTTTCGATTGTGAACCAGCCTCATAAATTAGAAAATTTCTCTTAGAAACCGAAAGAGACAAACAACAATGAGCTGACAAACTACATTATTTCATTTGTAATATAAAACACACAAAAAAAACACAGAACGAGAAGATTTTGAGCCAGATTGTAGGTTGCTGAAGAGTAAATAGATCGATGAAATGAACTGGTTGAATGGGATCAAGTTCAGGAATTTGTTTCGGCAAATTGCATATTGAGGGAAGAAGTTAAGTATGAATTGTTGCAAAGTGTTCTTTCCATCCTTTGCTGGCTCCGCTGGCAGTTCATTTTAACAATCCAATTTTCCAAGACCTTGTTGATGAATTGCTGGCTTGAATCGGTTCCCACGACAAAAAAAAATTCATCGGCTGAAAAGACGATTCGGTGCGCAATAGATTGATAGTGGCATAAGTTGTGTGGCATGTAGAACCAATTATTCAATTTCAAAAGTCCTGAACATGACTTTCCACCGTTGACCAAAACATTTTTCCCAGCCTCATTTTCGAAGAAAAATTGTTCAATTATGCCACCACTCTACCATCCTCACCAAATTTTTGATTTTTCTTTATTTTTTAAAAAACTTTTTTCAAAAAGCCTTTTTTATGGGCTATAGAACTTGAAAGAAAGAACAATATCATTTTAAAATGATTACTTGAGAAACCTAAATGGTGTTTTTCAGAATCTGCACAAAGTACTGCTCACTAGGCCAAGGATGCTGAGATGTCTTCTCAGTTTACAATGGCCGGCGAGGAGACCCGTTACTCTCCTGAGACTGTTCCTGCTTAGGCTGATGCAGGATAGGAAATGCTCTCGGTTATAGTTCCCGAGTAAGAATTTTGCCTGTTTCGGTTTGGGGAGTTCTTTCCAGATTTTTGATCTTGTTGCCTCCTCTTCCAATTTAATTTTTTTAAATCATATTCTCGTCATTGCTCCTATTTTTGCTAGGCAGTCAGCCTCTTCATTGTCCAGGACACCGACGTGACTTGATACCCAATGTAGTGTGACTTTGTTTTCCTTGCCCAGTTCATTAAGCTTATTCACACATTTCCATACTATTTTTAAAGTGATGGTGTATGAATTCAAAGCTTTTAGTGCAGCTTGACTATCTGACATGATGGTAAAGTTTTGGTTTTTGTATTTTCTATCGATGTTACGTTCTGCGTAATTTCCGATTGCATTAATGTAGGGAGATTTTGGTTCTAGGTCCAAAAAGCCCTGCCCCAGTCCCTTTAGAAGTTCTCGATCTATTTGATGGTGTTTGCTTTGCAACTGTAGTTTTCCGTTTCGCTTATCCAGTCTCATTTGCAACTTAGCTCCGTTCGGAAATGTTTTTCGAAGTTATATTTTTTGATCATGCCATTTCGTCGAATGTCAAGAAGGACTTGAGGATTTTAATTCTTTCACTAAAACCATTGATCTTCCCTTTTTTTTATATAATTTGCACGTGCTCAAGGGGATGGTGTACCCTTTATATGTTTTTCAACACAGCGCGGGCGTGAAGGATAGGGATGGGAAGGGAAAGGTGTACGGAAAGGTATGTGGCGTGAGGTACTGAGCCTGAAGGTGGTGGTTGTCTCAGATATTATCTCCAGGGTTGGCGGCTGGGCTAAAGCGGAGAAAATGCCGTGTCTTATGTCTATGTCCCTTTATAATTCACATTATTTTGTTCATTGCCATATCTGTTGGGCACTTGGGCAGTACCCTCCTTAGCAACCGTTAATACCATTGATTAACTACTGTGTGGCAGCTTTTAATACCGTCCTGGCTTTAGGAGACTTAATTATTGATCCTTGCCAATCGAAAAATATATTCTTATTTCTTACGGTAACATATCTTTCACTAACATATCTCAAAACTAAGAAACACATCTTCAAAACCAAAAAAGGCATTGAACTTCCTCAATTGTATAAAATATCAAACAATTCTACTTAAATAGCAGCCCTTATTAATAAGTATCTCTTCTTTGTAGTTATGTATATTTTAATTTTCTCAGAAACTCTTAACTGTCAAAATATAGACTTACACAAAGTGTGTCTTTAAATAAAAAAAAAAAAAACTTCAAACGACATCTATAACTACCTCTCCTTTCTTTCGAGTATCCCTTAATTTAGACATAACTATTGGAAAATAGAAGAACAAAAAATAAACTTTTTCCTAATTTGTATTCCCTTGGGAAAAATTTGATGGCATCACCACAAAATTCTAGGAGGAATTCTTTTACTTAACAATTTTCTTCACTCTCAAAGACAAAGTCAAAAAAAAAGTTTTCTTATTTCTCTTTCTTATATTATTTTCTATTTCATACATATATACGATTAGGTATGTATATGTATATAATGTTTCTTGTGCTTGCTACTATCTTTGTTGAAATAATAGAAAGAACAATATTGAAATAAAAAGAATAATAGCTTTGGTTGTATAACTTAAGGAAGAGATAAAAGTTGGTATCGAAAATGACAATGCTTTGAAAGTTGCTAATGGAAATTCAGTTGATAGGCAAATTATATAGTGACGAGACTTCTTCAACAGTTTTCGTTTTTTTATTTGTTTGGTTGTATATTTGCATAAGTTTCATTGAGAAAAAGTTCCATTAGTTTGATAAAAAGAATTAATGAAACTTTGGAAAATACAAATTTAGATTTTAAAAAATATATCAATAGATCTTGTTTATTGATAAAAACTCTAACGCATAAAAATAAAGCGCTTCTAGAAGTTAAAGTTTTTTGGTTTATGATTTAACTTTTAATAAAATTTTATTAAAAAAAAAAAAACAAGAAGATTCACAAATGGAGCGTTTTTACTATGAAATCTTATTCAAAGCAACAAAACAAATAGTGTTTCCAAATATTTCTATAAAGAATAAGGATTGATTTGATGAAGGAAAACTTATTGAAATTTTATAAGATTTTCGTATTATTTTAAGAAGTATACTACTTGAAGTATACATCAATAATACTAAAAAATATATTGTTTTATAAATTTTTACTTAATTAGATTCATTTTCTCACGAGTGCATTAAGTAAAGGTACACACAGAGAATTTCTTTTCCTTATTCCTTTTTACCTAAAATCAGAATTCTATGGCGAATTGGCATAAAAGAAGAGTTTTCTCAAAATTTTGAGGAAAGAGAGAAATGGCACTTTGAAAAAATAATAAAACACAATGTCAAAATATTTTTTCCTCAGCGGCCATCTTTTATTTTGTCAGTAACAATTTTTACGCATTTTACATTGTTTTAATACGCAGTTGTTTATAGTTTTCTTTCTACTTTATTTTTTTTTCACTATGTTTTGGAACCATAAACTTATTCATGTGAAACCTTAAACAGTTTTTTAGCGTTTTAAAATGTTTGTATTTAAACTTTGGGCACTAAAATATTTTTTACGGTTTTAAGCATTTTGCTAAAAATTTACAAGAAATCTCGAAGTTTGATCAAGCTAAATTTTTTAAATTAACTTAAAATAATGATAGCCAGAAATAAAATCCTATGACTGGACACTGGTATTCTATTTTAAAAAGTTCTTATTTTTACATCGTCCTAAAAATAGGCATGAATTGAAAGGTTTATGTATTATGAAGCATTAAAATATAATCGAACACGGTTTTGAAATAATTTGAAATAGTTCCAGTTGTCTTGTCAAATTTGAATTTTAGAAGATCTGAATTTGTATGAGGATGTCATAGTTTATTTTTGGGTTTTCGGTTTTCTCGTAAACTATTGAACGGATTTCGATGAAAACTTTTCCAAAGTAGGTCCTATTAAATATTAATAATATTGCATATCAAAATTTTCAAAAAATATTTTTTGTATTTAAAAAAAAATCAAATTTTTTTGTTGAAAACTCAATTTTTCGAAAACTTAAATATTTTTTTTAATTTGGTTTAAAAAAAATACTGAAAATTGTATTTTTTTGGTTTGACTTTAAAACCAAGATGTTATTGCATATAGGAGCAAGTACTACACGTACCCAGTTGTGCATTTTATTTTTTATGAATCCAAAACTTGCTTTTGTTCTTTTAGTCACAAGTTCTTCCAATTTACGTGGGAGGACAAATTTTCAAAAAAAAAAAAAGTAACTGAAAAAATTATTATTAAAAAACAACGGCCGAAATTCCGATTTTCAATTCAAGAAACCTCAAGCTCAGCAATGGGTATTGAGCTGGTACCTACTTTTTTTTCAAAATACCCTTGGGACGCATACATTTGATACTGTTTCGAGTCTTCACTTCATTCTTCATTCAAATTCACTGAAAGTAATCCAACGGCGAGTAAACTGACCGACGTTATTACTAAATTATGTTATTGAATAAAAATTTTATCTTTTAATTTATTCTCATGTTCATGTTGTTTTGTTTCCTATGAAAACAATAAATTACTTTTATTTTAATTTTAAGTGAGACAGAGACTCACAAAATTTATCGTCAGATTAATTTGTATTTTTTGTTGTTTTTTTTTTCAGAGACTTAATTTTTAAATCTTTTTTATGTGTGTAGTATAGGTGTCCACTTACATACAAATTCTATAAATATTTTGCAGCTGCAAACTTTTTGTGAGACCCTTTCACCGATAAAAAGAGAGATATTTTCTCCTCCTCCTCCTCCTCCTTATTTTGTTTCCGTTTTAACTTTTTCTGCACATAATCTATTCGTTTAACTATAAAGTTCTCCCTTCCTCGCATTTGCATGTCGAATGCAACTTTCTACGAAAAAAAGAATCTTATATTAAACACTTACATAGATATTATACAGCATAACAAAAGTTATGTTCACGATAACAGAGTTCCTTAAAAAAGTAAAAAAATCGAGACAAAAAAAGGAAGGAAAAGGAAGAAAAAAAAATAAATGAACGCACGAACTCAACGCAGTAAGTTTCACAAAAGTTCTTGATAACTTACCCATCCACCTGCACCGCTCGCCCTCTGGACGCGCGTCCATTGCTTTTGGCCCTATGCTATAGGCGAAGGAGAAAGAAAAACCATCAGAATAATAATTACTTTGGTATACACTATGCACACAATAAGCAAAAAAAAAAAGAAAAATAGAAAGAAAAATATTATACGCGACTTGATTCTGTCAATGGATCGTCCAACGAATTTGTTCAAATCCCAGAGTAGAGGCAAAATTAAAACCTGGCCAAACAAAAGCGAATCCTGCTGCAACTATAGAACGCAGAAAAAATAAAAAAAAAATATTATTTGAAGGACAATTATGGACCATCACCATCAGCGCAGCAGTCCGCCAAAGCGCCACTAAGCTATGGGATAAATGGCGAACTAACACAAACACGATGGTGGCTAAAGTAGAAAGGATAATTGCCTGCTTAAACATTAACAAGATGAACTTTGAGCGTTTTCATTGTCTGGTGTTGGGGTCCAGTAGGGCTGATAGTTGGTTGCAAGTCGCTGCTGTTGCAGCAACTGCAGTAATAATTGCTGATTTTCTGCCGTTTGCTATCGCCATCTCTTGCACTTTAAGTGCAAACTATCAGTTATGTATACTCGTACATATGCATGCACCAGTCGACCTTTTTGCTTAGTGAATGTCCTTAACAAGGCAGCACTGTGGCATAGTCTTTTACGGAAGATAAATTACTATGTAATTAGACGTTCTGTTTCTCGTTCTTTATCCTTCGATTGCTGTGCTCTAACAAGTATAGGTCCACAAAAAAAAAAGAAGAAAGAGATGAGCTTGACAGGATGAGGGAGGACGAAAAATCTTTGAAGAAACCAACCGATAGCAGGGAAAGTTCTTCTTTGAAAACCATCCATGGTTTAACGTTGTGTCAGTTGAGTCCAAGTTATGTTGTCAGGGGCGCTACCACTTATTGCAAGGCGAACCCATAAAAAAAAATTGCAGATAGCTAGAAAGGACTATTTCCATTTATACAACTCATTTTAGAAATAATTTTCATATACAATATCACACATTATTCCAGTTCTTCGATGGACAAATTCCTAAATCACAACTTTTTTTTTGTTTTAACAAATCAAATTTGAACAAAGGCGCTCATAATGGCCAGAGTTGCATCTGATGTCCTTCGAAAATGTACAAAGGGTAAAAGGAGGACCTCTGACGGAATTTCTTCTTTGTCGTCCATTAGAGTGCTATTGTTGGGAATTTTTCTACAATCTAAAGTTTTTATGTTTTATTTTTTTTTGTCTATTTATTTTGACGCCCGCGAAAAAAAAAAGATTTGGAACAAAGTTTTTCTTTTAAGTCGTCTTTGTGCTCTCGGGTTCTGTAAGAACTTGACGAGCTTTTGTTGTTTTGCATTAATTATTTGGGTCATTAAATCTTCTTTGTGTTTTTTTTTGTTTTGCTTCAGTTTTATTTTAAATCGAGACACATTATCTGTTAGAGTCTTATTATTATTATTTTTTTTTTAATCATCAGGGTTTTTACTTTGATTTTTTTGTCTTTATGTAGGTAAAGTAAATGATATCTAATACCGTATTAAAAGTTTACATTTTTTAATTTACAAATTTTTTGCTATTATTTTTTTTTTTAATTTTGAAAGATTAAAAGATTTTTAATTTTTTTTTATGCATTCTCATTCGTTCGTTGTTTACCAACTAATTGTTATACTTCCAAAAAAAAAAACACCTTCTCGTCTCAGGCTCATCCTGGTGATAAAAATGAGAAACAAATATTTTATTCCAGAAACTGTCTAATATTTACATTCATTGAAATATTCTGTTTTATGTTCTAAAAACACCATTTTGAATTATTTTATTTAATGGACATACTCGTACTATCGAGACTCTCTGTTAGTTCTCGTCTTCGATCTCTGAAAGTGAGACTTGCCTTTGTCACTTCTCGAGACTCGTCTCGGTCTAGTGTCTAGTTTCAAAAATTACTGGACCGATTATTATGAAAATTATTATATATATGTATTTATTTTTTAATGGGGAAGGTTTGTATGATATGCTTTTTGATGCCACTCACCACCAGGTGGCGTAGCCGGGTACAGCTACTCCTTCATAAAAATAACTATAACTCCTTTCATTGAAACCGTATTTACATGACTTAGGTTTCATCTTTGATTCTGCTCCCCAGAGGCATCTGTATCATAAGCTTAGATTTTACCACGATCATTTTTTACAGTTTGATGCATCAGAACTTCTTTTCCACAGGATATATTAATATGGATTCTTTTGATTAAATTGTTTCATTAGTTTTCGTGAAGGTTCTATTTTCTTCGTACGTAGATTCTATTTTACCTGAATTATATCTTGTTGCATTAAATAAGAGTGACGTAACTTTGTTAATTTTGTTTGTATCCAACAACAACATGTTATTATTAAATTAAGTCTTTGTTTTTTACATGTCTTCGACAGAAAACTTATTTTCCAAGAAAAAAACAAAATAAATAAAAAAAAGAGACTATACTAGCAGTGTATGTTAGACACATCTTCCATATTTTTGTAGGAAAACGTATATATAGGTAAGGAAGAGGTACCAATCTATTTCCACAAGTTCTCTAGGTTCATAATAAAGTTTTTATATTAAATTTTTTGAAAGTCTTCATTCAGAATGTGATGAAAACGAAAAAAAAAATGAAATTAAAAAAAAAAAAGAATTGAAAAGAGAAATTTAATTAAAGACTGCGGCAAATGTTGGGTTCCTTTTTTTTTTTTTTTAATAAAAACTTTCAAAGGTTGAGAGTCCAACTTTGGTACCATCTATCAACGTTTATGCGACCAAGTTTTCAATTGATTTATACATTCCTGTGCAAAGTTAAAGATGACAGGGATGCCTACTACAGCTATATACAGCCCGCGTGAACTACCACGACGACGACGACGTAGAAATACCAACGATGCGGTTAGATGCTCGTTTATGGTCGATTGAGGTAACTTCATTGAGTTAGTCTGAATTCTCTTCTTCGCTTTTTTTTTTTGGCTCTGCCTACAGAGGGAGGTTCCTCTGTTGCAGCAGGTGAAGAATGGCGAAATTATTGGAGTAGACGTTTTCTTTCTTCTATATGATAAACTTCTAATTTTCCAGAACATAAATAAAAGAAATTTAAGAGAAGAGAATGGGATAGTGGTGTTCGCTGCAGGTATTTTCTAGAATGTTGGGTTTCCAAAATTTGAGGATTATTCCTTTGCCTATAGAAAAATGAGAAAAGCAAAACTTAAACCAGAAAAAACTAGACGAGTTCAAAATTTAGAGTTTGAACATTTATTTTTCAAATTTTTTTTATTAAAAAAATTAATTTCAAGGAAAGAATATATAAATATTTTGGCTTCAAGAAAAATTATTGTTTGATTTTTCAATTGTTGCCATTGTTTTTGCATAACTCCCACTTAAATTTGAAGATTTTAACGCCCTCCTATGATATTTTATTTTTGAATAGACGTAAGCTAAAACACGATGCATAATATTCTAAACATCTTGAGTGCATGACATGACCATGACATGACCAAAACATATAACAATAATGTCAGTTTTAAAACATCACTTCCCAATGTCCGACTTTGTTCTAGCTTTTTTGAATGAAGAGAACAGCTTTGGAATTTCTCGTGTTTCAATTTGTTTTGGATAATGTTCCAGATTTTCTTATCAAAATGCAAATCAGACAAGATCTTTGTCTTCAATTACCGGTGAATGTCTTGATCTCGTGTGGAACCAATATGCTCCCACTTACTGCTTCACCTTAAGGCCACACTTGTAAAGTTCGCCGGGCGATCTCAGAAAACGGCAACTTCCAGATTTTGGATTACTCCATGTCTGAGTCCAACTAAATGCAGGAGTCGTTGCATTTGTGTGCCTTTCTTTCTTTCGTGTGATGTTGCCTTTTGAACTGGATTAACAGGGCTTCTTCTTTTTACATTACAGTAGCAGCTAATTTGGTCATGCTGTATTTTTTGCCAGAGATGGTGAAAGGCTTCCTCGGATTTACTTGCTCCTGCTATATCTTACGAAGCATCTTTATTTCAGCTGCTGTCAATTTACTCTCATACTTCTTGTATATTTTCCAACAGTGTGGACCGTATGTAAGTGTTGGACGAACAACTGCGGAATAGAGCTTCCCTTACAGCTGAGGGGACATTTTCGGATCACTGAGGTTTCCCGACTACATTTCCACCCTAAGTTTACACGATGTTTGATGTCTCGTCATCACGAGATCCTTCCGTATTTTTCTCTCCCATTTTAACAGATGCTCGAAAAAGGCCTATGTGGATCAGAAAATGGACAGCGTGGGTATTCGGTCTTTTCTTAAGCGCTAATGCAGACGTACAAGGCACTTTTAATTAAAAACAATGTTTACATTTGCCCCGGTCTGCTAAGTGCTAACTGAACATACCCCTAGCGGAGAAACTTAGTTGCGGGAGAGAGGCAATGGCTCCGAAAAAGAGTTTAAAGCCCTTAAAACCCACAAAGTGTGCCCCGTTACTTTTAATAATGAAACAAATGTTATCCGAGCCTTATCAGTGAATTTTAAAACTTTAGCGTTTCGGGAACTCGCATGCAATATAAATTGTGTGGTGCCAACAATAGAGCAGTTCATGTTCAGGTCTTCTAAAAATGCTTTTAAAAAAATTGTATTTTCTATAGAAAATTCATATAATGGCCAATTTATGTCTTTTGTTACAATCATGTAATTTTTTGCATTATTTTTATTTTAAAAAAGAACAAAAAAATTGAAAAATTCAACAAAAAACAAAAGTCATTTTTGCTGTCATTTTCACTAATTCCAGTAAAAATGTATACATTTTTTTGTACTATAAATAATAACCTGTCTATTGATACATAATAAGTTGATGTTAAACCCTATTAGAGAATTCTAAGAACGAGGTAATGTTAGAGTTTCAATTATTTTCTAAGCTTTTACTTTTATTGAATACGACCTACCCTGACCTACAACACCAACATTTTGTTCAACTTATTTGATATTACTGTAATCGCAATCCTTCCGCTCTTCATACGGTTCCTATTATTTGACATTTCTAGACGTATATCAAGTGAATATTTAATTAAACGAAATTTAAAAAAAAAAACTAAACAAAGGGTAGAAAGCTCAAAAATTGTTTTGAAAACTCAAAATCATATTGATTATAGAATTCGTAGAATATCAGTTTCATCCATCGTACTTTCGCATCAGCTGTAAAACTTATTATCAAATTCGCCGGGTGAACTACAAAGTCGATTCTGATTACCTAATCATTTTTGAATATTCTTATCAACAACTGTCAGTTTCTGACTTCCATGGAAAAGTTATTGACTTTAATTTAGTTGGAATTAGTGAGAATGACGCCAAAAGAAGATTTATCATCATTTTTTAAAATGATAGCTAAATTATATATGAATTTAAAGGTGACAGATTGAGATTTAAATTTGTGCCAAAAAAGTGATCGTCATAACACTAAATTAAAACAAAATCCGGCCAGCATTTTTTGATTTGACTCTAGCAATGCGTATTCTTGCGTTAAATTCAGCACGTACTACAGAGACCGATAACAATGATGCAGTGTTCATCTTCAATGTAGTTAAAAGTACTTTAAATAAATTAAAATTTTTTCGAAAAAATTTAGATACATATTATGTAGTACGAAAGATTTCGAAAAACCTCTTTTCAACCCTCATTTTGGGGAAAAATGTAACTTTGGGCAGCCATAACTGTAAAACAAAGTAAGCTACAGGTAAAGTATCTTCTACAAGTTGCTGTATAGAAAGTTTACAAAAACAAGCTCCTGAGGAGTTTTTGAAAAAAAATCTAAATGTCAATGATTTTCAAAAGTAACATTTTTTTTAACCCCAAGCTACCCAAAATAATAAGTTTTTATATACAGAAAATAAGGTTCCGAACATAAGCAACAACAAAAATGTTGGCCATCGAAAAAGTAATTAAAAAAAAAAAAAATTTAGACTGAAAAATGTTGTACATATTATGTACATGTTTGAAACTATTATTCGTTAAATATATTGATTTTACGAAAAAATGTGTTCAAATATTTTAAGTATTGAATAACATGAGTAACAATTGATTACCTACAACATTTTTGCAAAAAAAAAAATTAACAATTAATTTAATATTTTTGAAAATTTTGAAAAAATGCATCGACACTAAAAATTTTCAAAATTTATTACAATGAGAGTTTAAATGATAAGGGTTTTTTAAAAATTTTGAAAAAAATCTTATTATTTTACAAAATTTATATCACAAATTTCAACAATCAAACTTTGAAAAGTTATGGGTGATAAAAATAACAATGGCGATGTTTCTAGATTATTTGTAAATAAAGCAACAAAGTTTGTTTGCTGTGATAACTTATATCACACTTTTACCAAAATACGCTATTAAATTTAAATATTTAACACTATGCGTTGGTGCAGTACTTGACAGGAGATGTTATCATTAAACCATCAAAAAGAAAACCGCACAAATACCAAGATGTATAGGGACACCGTCAGTCAACTCCTTCTAAACACATAAACCCATTTTATGGATGCAGAAGCAGATATAACTATGTATGTAGGTGGATATAAGTTTTTGTTGGATTGTCTGGTTAAGAGCCTTAGATAGATATATATGTATGTATAGGTAAATATAGCAAAACAAAAATTGACGATGACAGCGACAACGGACGAAGGCGCAAAAAGAAAACAATTTTAATGAAGTCAATTTAGGCTGATGGCACTAGTCTGGTCTAAGGAGAGTACCCAACTACTATAGAAGCCCTATCAGTCTGAGCCTGGCCAACACCGCAGCAGCAGCAGCAGCACCATAAAATCTCATACTTTCATGAGACCGACCGGTATGTTTTGCTGGAAAATTAATTTTAATTCAAGATTTATGACTTGATTATCCTTGGCCGTTATCACAGTAATAAAAGAATAATAATTGTGAGCACATCAACGATGCTCTGGCTTGGATAAACTTATATTCCTATGTATATACAAGAGTATGTATGTATATGTGCATTTTCAGTGGATGAAAATAAAAACCCATAAATGTGAATCGAAACAGACGGTTGTTCGTCCTCGTCCTCGTCCTTGTTCGTTTGGTTGGTTGGTTGGATGGTTTAATTCATTTTTATAGACATCAGTGGGATGTAGATTAAATTTTTTAGCGTGGTAATCGTAAAACCAATAGATAGATAGATATACACAGAAGTTGCAGAGCTTCCCTTTGTTGTGAATTGATATCACAACGATAACGATTTATGCCTCGAGGCAAAAGGGTTAGGATTAAAAATTGTATATTGGATTGCTTGAAGGGCATTTAAATTGTCTACTTTATTCATTAGCTTTCAACAATATGTTGTTTTTTTTTTTTTAATTATTATTAAATCAATAAATGCGCTGATATTATGTTTGTTGATTAACGTGCTAACTTTTATAAAAACTTATTTTTTATAAATCCAAATAAGCGGTAACGCTCAATATAGATGTCCAGAGGTTATAACAGCATGTTTTCTAATTTTAAAAATTCTGCAGTAGAAATAGCAATATCAGATTTATAAAAAATTTTCATCCGTTTTCTAGGAAATTGAGATTTTTGAGAACGTTTTTTTTTAACTAAGTAATATAAATTTATTTCAAATTATTAAAAAAAAAAGTATTAAGAACCCGATTTGTAGCAAATGTCAAAAAATATATGCCGAATCGTTTTTTTGAAAATACCTATATAGCTACTACCTACAATTTTAATTTAATTTTTTTTTTCAAAACTCAAAAAAAAAAATGTTTTGAAAATTTAAGTATGAATACTTTTTATAAATTTAAGATGCTTTAAAAAAAAAATTGATTAGAATCAGATGAAATTGAAAATTAAAATTATATTAAATTATTCTATTCTAAGAGGTAATAGTACCACCCACAATTTGGGATTTTTTTCATTTAAATTTATAGAATTTTTTTATGGTGGGGTATTGCCCGTCGAAGTGGAAATAGTGCTTGACTGCTAACTTGAATCTGTGGGTTCGATCCCCAACCTAGGCAGTTTTTTTTATTCCTTAAGTACACGCAATGGCGCGCCACCACTGGGATATAATGCGACACAATCAAAACACTATTTTCTCAATTCACTGTGCTAGAAAAATCTATCCTTCTAACATCACTGTATTTATAAGACTTTAGGTCTTGCTGGCATTCACATATATGTTTGTTTTCGATAAAGTTCGGATTTTCAAAAAAGGTCAAGAAGTTGTTTGGTAGGTAAGTCAAATTGTTGATCCGTGAAAAATTGAACTCGAGATATTAATGAAACCTTACATAAGATGATAGAAAATGTTTCTTTTTGTCGGTACCTCAACTTACAGCCCAAGCTAATTAGGCGATTTTCATTAAACTTGAAAAATGGGTGTTGATTATTCTATAAAAACGAAATTGATTTTTTTTCTTAACACCGCGGCGATGAAGCTTATTATAAATATTGGCACGTCCCAGGAAAATTAATTTTAATGATTAGGAATTTTAATATTTTTCGATATACATAGTTCAAGCAGTAGATTATTTTCGTGTAACCTATGAAAGATGAACTGAATTTAACAAAAATTTGATTGAGACGAAACTAAAAAATTTTGTAACTAAGTGCCATTAAAATTTATCAAACAAATATTTTCGAATAACCTTCATTAACGGTGCCTTTCATAGAGCCAGATTTTTGGTTTGCATCAAAATTTTCAAGAAAAGATTTTTTGATACTTTAAAAAAAAATTAATTTTATCTATCAGTTCGAAAAAATTAACTATCAAAGGATATCATTTAGTAAATACGAGTAACACGCAACAAACAAACTATTTTTTTCATAGTTTTCAAAACCAAAGAAATTATATTGTTTTTCTCGCTTCATGAAAATTTTGAACTCATAGTCATATCACCTTTTTGAAAATAAAAAAATTAAAATCTGTGTACGGGAAAATTACAATTGAAGTTTATTTGTTGTTTTCTTCATTGAAGAACATAGATTTGTTGTGTTTTTGTTATCATTTGACAGTTTCTAAGAAATCGTATGTTTCCATACAAAAAAAATTATTTCCCCTTGTAATTCGTCTAAGATGTCTAGGTTTCGCCTCTAAACACAAGAAGCCGTTGATACGCTTCTTGTCAACCCACTTAAATATTTTCTTTATCATTCTGAAATTTGTTATCTAGTCTGTTACGGCACATTCCTATCCCTAATCAAAATTAAAAACAAGCGGACATATTCATAGTCAAACTTTTGACCCGAGTTCAACTGGCCTCGAGTCTGAAGTTAGCACACAGGTTAGAAACAGCTGCTATTCATAAAGAATTTGGTAGCTCTGTTTAGTAAAAAACAGAATTCTACTACAATTTTATTACTATTGCCTGTCAATTCATTGAAATCCAATCCATATTTTGAAAGATAGAAAAAAAAACAACTTATTCAAAGAATCAACCGTTAGAAGAGACAAAATAAAACAACTTGTTAGACGAATTATTCTTAATTCCTAAATATTTAATTATTATAAATAGCTACATTATTAAATTGGTATTTTTCATTTATTTCTCAATAGAATCCGTCGAAAAACAGCACATTATTATATTACATTTAGTACATTAGATTTTTAAAATGAAACAAAAAAGTTACGTTCTCTTCTTATTATATTCCATGCAAGGTTTCATGTTTAGAACACATTTATGCGAAAAATATTCCATAAATCAAATTAACAAACATGCACAATTTTTTTTTCCAAAAAAAAAAAATAGGAACTAATTAGAGCTGGCCACTAAGACCGAGGCTAGTCTCGGTCTCTTCTCGTCTCGAGAAACGAAACCAAGACGAGAATAACTTTTAGGCATCCAAGGCCGGACTGTAATTTATGGAGTCAGACTTGCCGAGAGTCTCCGTGGTGTTTTCAGCAAAGAATGTGAATATTAGGCAGCCTTAAGAATAAAATGGTTGTTTCTCATTTCTCACAAAAAAGACTAAATTGACGAAATTTTGTGCTGGTGCCAGGGCGAGACTGAGGCGAGACTGAGGCGAGACATTCTCATAGGAGACTGAAATTTTTCAATTTCGACGAGACCAAAAGTCTCGTCTCGGTCTCTTCTCGTTTTGCCAGCCCTACAAATATCCCACACTAACTACTTTACGACTTGAATCTTTCAGTCCCCAACATTTGGTACCATTTATAGTACTCTGTTTCCTTTGACTCAAAGAATTCTTTTCACTCAAGCCTTTTATTTTATATATATCCATCAGTTAGAGTACATATTATGTAATTTATATAAATTGTACAAATATTACGTATACGTCCTAGTGTACGACAGGGTATGGTATTATGTGTAGTGCGAGACATCTTGTGTTGCTGCAACTAACTTCGTCATGTCGTGTAATGGTTTGGCAAACGAATTCATCATTGCTATGTGTTTCTGCACATGGAATAGCTGGATATGGTGAATGAACTGTTGCAATTTTCATTCGACTATAAATCTTTATCATTCATCATAATTTGTAACAGTTACTGCCAGCAAAAAAAAAATCAATTACTATAAAAGTTACATTTTAAAGTTTAACTGTGGTTTATCCTTTGTTCAATCCCATTATAAGGGAAGCAACAAAATGTGGTATTGGTTTATTTTTTTGTTTAAAATAAAATATATTTTTAAAAATAGTAATGTTAAAAAAATTTAATTTAATTTCCAGAACCGCTGCTTTCGGAATGCTGTCCAAAATATTGAGAAATAATTCTAACACAAGCTCATAAGACCAAGCTACGACTGTTCCGTTGCCATGTCCGTGCTTCTTTGTCGACCATCACTTGGAAAGTCACACCAGTTGTTAACGTTCGTCAGTAGATGTCTATGTGAATTGGCGATACGCTTCCAAAAAGAAATGTTAAAGTTGTGCGTTGCAATTAACATGCGGACAAGTGGGCCGACCTAGAAGCACTTGGAAAGAACAGTCGAAGAGGAATCAGCACAACTGAAGAATAATTGGAGGATTGAAATACATTTCCAGAAACCGTACACGATGTCCCGTAGAAAAAATATTTTCAAAGTACCTAAATATTTAAAAAACAGTCATTAAAAAATATATTATTCCGAAATTTTAAAAAGTGCTCTTATAAAATTTTAGTTTTTGAGATATTTAAAACAAACTAGGTAAGTAAGGTTGTATTGCATTAGACAATAACACTCAGGGAAAGAACGCCCAAGCCAGTTTGGAAGGTTAGGTTATAGGTTCAAATGGTTGTCGGACAAGAATCCGACCACATAGACCCTTATGGGTCCATTGTGATACCATAAGAAGAGAAAAACTAGCGGGATTGGAACTTACTAGTCAAACGACTCGGAGCTTATAATGAATAGGGATAGCCTTTCTACGTCCGTTTTCACTAGATCACTAGTGTCCTCGTAGAGGAATTCTCCTAGATGGAGTTTTCTTATAGCAGAGAGAGCAGGGCAGGAGATTTTGAACAGTTTCCTCAACTTCTTCGTCCGTGCAACTCCTGCAGAAATCGTTCTAGAACACGCCCATTCGTATTGCGTTTCTACCTATTAAACAGTGTCCTGTAAGAACACCTATGGTGGAGCTAATGTGCAGTCGATTTAAATTTAACAACCCCTTCGAACTTTTCAAGTCTATACTAGGCCATATTTGTTTAGTTGCCAGGCAGGCACTACTCTGAGTCGATCTGAGGTTGGTTTGCTTTAAAGCTTCCTGCTTTAGCATGGTTGTTCCTTTCTGGTTGTAGAGAAGTGATTGTTCTTTGTTTGGCGAGTTCATCTGCCCTACAATTGACCGAAATGTCTTTATGTCCCGGCACCCATATGAGGTGAATATCAAACTGTTCAGGCATCTTCCTTAGGGATATTTGGCAGTCTTGGACCGTGATTGATTTAGTAGTAAAAGAGGCAAGAGATTTAATAGCCGCTTTTGCCACAAATGGCCTTTTTGCATGAAAAGAGTTCCACGTTGGCTTTTTTGACTCTTTCATCTATATTGAGCTTCCAGGTCAGTTTTTTTAAATCAAAAATGAGTCCTAGATATTAAGCTTGATTGGATAGAGTAAGTGTTACATCTTATACTGTCGGGGGTTTGAATTCTGGAATCTTGTATTTATTTCCTCGTGAAGAGGACAAGTTCTGTTTTGTGGGAATTTACATCCTGTCCAAATCCATTAGCCTAGTGAATTAGCTTGTTTAAAGGTGTTTGTAGCAGTTCTGCGAGGGTCTGTGGGTACTTGCCTGATACATCAATTGCTACATCGTCCGCATAGGCTATAACATTGAAACCTTCCCCCTCTAGGTCTATTAGCAGTTCATTGACTACCAAGATTCCATAGGAGAGGTGATAAGACCCCTCCTTGAGGGGTCCCTCTGTTGGCTGCTCTGCGTGTTTTGGAGTTTCCCAACTCTGAACTGATAACTATGCTGCTAAGCATGATATGTTATGTTCTTGAGTAGGTCTTCTATTTTGAGATTGTTTAGAGCATTCATGATTACTGAATTCTTGACATTATCTATGTCTAGAAATGCGACCAGAGTGTACTCTTTGTGGTGTAGGGAATATTCAATGATGCTTACCAAAGAATGGAGAGCAGTCTAAACCGATTTCCCCTTTGTATAGGCATGTTGTGCCTTTTAGAGATCAGACAGGGTTTTATTTCCTGTCTTAGATGAATTTCTATCATACTTTCTAGAGTTTTAAGTAGAAAGGATGAATAGGAATAAAAATCACCTTAGCTTCTCTCCAGGCCTTCGGAATATATGAGAAGTCTATGCAGCTTATCATTATATCCAGCTTTCGCAGGATGATATTTGAGACGTGTTGGAGTTCGGCGGGTATGATACCATCTGGCCCAGGCGATTTGTATGGATCAAAGCTATTTAATAAGTAATAAGTAAGAGCAATTTTTGGTATCTCCATTTTTTTTTTAATCTGATGATTGATGGTCTGGCAACCATGAAACAGTTTGTAATTCTTGTCTTAAACGTAGTCGTAGTACAAATTATTTAATAAGAAGCAGTAAATATTTCCTTTGAAATTATATAAATCTGATTATATTATCCCAGAAGTCATATTACATCATATAACCGTAAAGTTCAAAATTATGAGTCTACCTACTGATTCATATTTAATTAATTTTCAGGAACATTCGAGCCTTAATTCTATTTAAATATCAAAAAATCCTTTAAAAACTCTTGAAAATCATTCCCTCTTTCCAACTCTATCCTTCTATACCTACACATCTCTATATGCCCGGAAATTGATTGTCTGTCTTTCGGATGATTACAACTTCTTAATTCAGCAACCGAAAATCCCACAGTGCGTATACCTATTTCAAAGCAGCTCCATCATATTCGAACAACTAAACACCTAACAGACTGCCAACCTATAACCCACTCATAGAAATCATAAAACGCCCCTCTCCAAAACGTAGTCTTAAGATTAATGGTGTCAGTGAACGTGATTTATCATCAAAAAGAAACCATGAAGTCATCACCAAACCGCCCGCTCCGGCAGCACGCCAACGTAACCAAAAATTTATGTATCTCTGGGTACCTGACGGGTGGTTCAAAACTTTGGGTATTTCGTATATGTCATGCAAATTATTGAAAATTATTATATCAAGATCCTGGTGGGAGTGTCTTCAATGATGTTCTCTGAATACATATTAAAGTTTTTTTTTTTGGATTTGCATGTGATTTTGAGTTTGAAGATAAAATTAAATAAAAACTCCAATTTTAAACTGATATGTTATTTCTTTATGTGTATTTTTCATATTTTTCAAAGTTTTATTCCAGTTTTTCATATTGAACATTCACAGCTACTCTTTTCTGTGAATTCTGTTCGTGATTGAAACTCTCTATACAATCAAAGTTGAGCCGACTTCCGGGAACAAAAAAAAAAACTAACTAACTTCCGGTATATCCAGTTTAATTCCTCTGGGGAATTGCAAAAGTTTTCAATTAGCCCGAAATTCCTTGTGGGAATACAAATAATATTCCACATGTTTGGTGTGGTTTGTTTTATTATTTTTTTTTTTAAAGTATGTTTATGGTATACAGGATTTTATAGAATGGTTGCATTGAAAGAATATTTTTTTTTTGGTAGGATTTAGTTTTGTTGCTGACGCTGAGGTCTTTGTTTCTCGTTATTTATATGTACAAGTGAAAATTTAGAATTATATAAAATCGCAATTAATTGCGATTGGATAAATTGCCTTCCAGTTCTAAAAACGCTGAAAGGATTAATATTATAGAATCCTTTATAAATTAGAATTCAAAAATTATAAGTCAATTTTTCATATTACAAAAAAAAAATCCACGACTGGGTCGCAATTACTTGCTCTTAGGTTCATGAACAAATAAATAATAAGTTTTGGAGTCTGTTTACTACACCTTTCAAACAGATGGTTTAAATTAAGGTAGGGCTGTGGATATCTAGAGGTATAATTAGGAAAAGGTTTTTATTTTTTATTTCTTTAATTAATATTAATAAATGTGAAAAAAAATTAAAATTCTGTTCCGTTTGGGTTTCCAAAATTCTGTCGTAAAAACATTCCTTATTATTTTTTTTTTAATTCTGTAACTCTGCTGTAAAAAAAATGTATTTTTATCATTTAAAAGAAGTGAAAACTTTAACCGTACAAAAATGATGAAACCTAACCTCTAAAAAATTACGCTTAGACCATAGAGTTACGGAGTCATTAGAATATTGGTTGCCAAATTTCATGATTGTATCAATTGACTGACAATGGTTATAAACACAAACATGCTTTTGCCTTTAAAATAAAACACTCTTTCACCTCGGATGTTTTAATGAAATCTTTTGATTCTGGATTCTTATGAAAAATAAAACCCTATAATTCCAAGTCTGACTAACATACTCGTACCACTATTTTAAATGTGTTTTCGACAATATGTACCTGTTGTACTGAATTATATTTTAAGAACCAATAGATAGAGCGATAAATTGAATTTGCTAAAAGTAAGAACAGTACAAACGCCATAGGATACAAATTTTTAAAAAATACGTTTTTTGTACATTGTACAGTAAAAAAATTACCAATTATTTAGCAAAAAGGAAAAACAAATAATTTTCCTAAGGGATATAAGGATAAATAAGTTTTTGTTTTTGAATTTTTAATTTTGAGCCTGTATGTTCTTACACTCACTGATTCAAGTGTACTCTTTCACTAATAAACCTCTGATCAAAAAGCCAATAAGCGGATTTTTCGGGACATTGGATATGATTATATTATCAGTTTGAAATTTTACATCGATACACCATCCAACGGGGGCGCGGCGCTGTGGGGCCTTTAGGCATGGACGGCCCTTGTGCAATGCATACTTTGGGTTCCCCAAAAAATTTATTTTTAATTTCAAATTCTCGTAGATGAACAACATTTTCAATTAGGTATGTTTGTTGTTCTGATTTTAAATTTGAATTCCAAAAATGTGTCTTTTTTTCTTTTGCTTTTCAAAAATGAAATAATTTTTCGAATCTATTTTTCTGTTCACTTTTTACTTTTTACTTTATTTGTATTTTATTTTCTCCTTCAACACTTTGTTATTATTTACATTCAATTTCCATAATTTTTACGTAAAGTTTTTTAGGCTGTGGTTTACCGTAATCGACAACATTTCTTTAGGGAATGTTATCGGCTAGACGAATAATTAACAATTTTTTCCCTCCAATTTCCAAAAAGAAATGTCGCGGATAGTAGAAATTTTTACCACAAAATGCAAAATTTTCAAATATTCGTCAAAAATTTGGATTTCAATATTAACAATTTCTAACAAGTTCTTTAAAATAGAACAATTCACCGCACATTATGTCTTAAACATTTTTTTGTGGTAACAACAACAATCTAGGTATTTAGCGGTACCGGATATATAAAATTTCCCTGTGAATTTTTTCTCAATTTTTCAAAAGTAGGATGGTGAATCATGGCCGAAGTTTTCCTCAGAATTTGTTGTTGTTGGCACTGTGGGTAGTAACATTCCCGGGCCCGATTTCATAAACATTGACAGGTGACAATTCTACAAATTTGTCACATTTGTCTGACAATTGCTTGGATCATAAAAAATTGTCATACTATGACAATTATTGTCACTTGTCTATTTTTATGATCCAAGCTATTGTCAGACAAATGCGACAAATTTGTACAATTGTCAATATGTCGTGACAACTTGACAATTGTCATACTGTGACAAATTTGTCGTTACGTTAGAACACAACAGATTAAGGCACATAGAAAAAAATGACCACCAAAAAACGAGAAGTTTGGCTTATTGAGCATGAGCAGTTTTAATAAAAAATCTTATTAAATTGAATGCGTAGTAAAATATTTTTATAGAATAAATTTTTCATTAAATTGAAAGTCACTTAATGCTAAAAAGTCATTGTTAATTCATTCTTTAAAAATTCGAGGGCTTACAACACGGTATTCCACTTGAATATCTTCATCACTTTGACCCGAAGAAATACAATCTAACATGTTGAATGATACTAGTCACTTCTGTATCTCAACTTGACCGAAGCTCATTTGCCTGTCACAATTGTCAATGACATATTGACAAATTTGTAATTTACATATTTTTTCCTGTCCCATAAAAGAATTGTCAGAAAATTCGTGACAATTGTCGGAAAATTCTTGACAATTCATTGTCATGACAATTTTTTTATGATCCAGAAACTTGATAATTTTCGCAAATTTCCCGACAATTCTACAAATTTGTCAAATTTTTATGGGGCAGAAAAGTGACAATCGTAGAATTGTCACTTGACAAATTGTCAGGTGACAAATTGTCACTTGTCAATGTTTATGAAGTAGGGCCCAGGTCAATTTTAAGCTTAAAATAGAAATTCAATAACAACAAGGGCATATCAGTTGTCAAAGTTGGCAGCTAAAAGTTCAATACAATTCATTTCAAAGATAAAATAATGTTGGGACATAATGTCCTTTTAACAGTTCCGTACATTTTGATTGAGATTTCTATGATTTTCCTCTCCTGAGTTGGATAAAAATAAGCAGTTAGGTATTTAAAATAATGACGTCGATTACAGAATCCATAAAAGACCTTCAAGAATCGAGTTAGCGGATTATTTTATCGACGGTATTTATACTACTGATGTGAAAGAAAAGTGAATCGAGCTGAAATTATTGGATTTTGTAGCCGACATGAATTATTTCCCACCATAAAAAAGTATTTGGAATGTTTTTTCCACTATAAATCCCAAAATGCATTTTTTCCTGCTCACCCAAAAATGGAAAATTGTTGAACAAAAAATCATGCTCAGAATTTCTCTATTATATCTGTTTCGTAAGATACCTAGACAGTCGCCCTAAGATTAAAATCCGCAAGCTCCGAAAATTAAGTTCGAGGCATTTTTAGAATATTCAAACAGTGTCTTATTTTTGTGCAAAATGTTGTTACAAATATCAAACATTAAAAACCATTCAATTCTGAAAAAAGTGACTCTGTTTTTCCAAGAAATCCCTAAACTATAATACCCAACATAAAATAACTTTACATTTTTTTTTTAATTTAAATAATTTAATTGCATAAGGACCAAAAACCTCAAAATGCATATTTTTTCAAAACTATGATAGATACGACGAAAAAATTGAATTTTAGTTTCATGAAAAATGCCAGAAAAAATCCATATTCACGACGTTGTAATATTTTTAGCCATAAATTATTTTCGTCATCGTAAAAAAATTATATTTTGCGTCGGTGAACATAAAGTTAGCCCACTAAAATAAAAATTCTTCAGGCCAAGAACCTGACATTTATTTTTTTAATTTCTAAATTAATTTTCTATTTAAAGAACAAACCATACATAAAATGTCAAATAAACAGTGTAAATGTCACATAAAATAGTTCCCACCATCATCCATTCAAAAATAGTTATAACGCCTTTAAATAAACTCTCCACACACAAAAACTTATTTCCATCAAACACATAACATCAAGCTTTTTGTATAGCTACAAGATTTCCGATTAATTGATTATACTTTGAATCCTTACGAAGCGTAGGAGGAAATATAATTTACCTAAGCAAAACTATTACTTATAGAGCCTCGCAGGACTACAATGGAATTACAAAAGCACGCTTCCAGCTAAACAATGTGTTCCTATTCGACCGACCATTGTCCGTCCGAGCCCCCCTCAACCACCACACGGATTGTTTCTCAGGTGAATTCTGGGTGGCACTTTAATGGCATAGGTCACTGCTGACTATACTACTTCCCAGTTAACTATTATTTCCTTGGAATTTCTCGGATCATGTTCTCGCCTGATAAAGGCGCATTGTAGTCCTTCAGTTAACCATTCAGGGTTCTTTTTTTCCTTCTTGTTTATTACAACAATTTGTTTGGCGATAAATTAACCACTGCCGCAAGCTATAGAGCAGTTCTAAGCCAATGTCAGAGAGTTAGGTTTATATACGAAAAGTTAACTTATCCCTCAGCGAGTATAGGAAGAGAAGCACCTCAAACCATATAAACGTTGGCGCGTGGTAGCGCAAGTGGCTGCTTGGATTTATTAATTGTTGGACAAAGTCAACCTCGTGTTATTCTTAAACATAAATCGTTGGTCGCACACGTTGCGTGTCACGCTCGCTCCCGAAAGTACTCTCTCGCACGAGAACCTTTACTGCGCTGCAACTAAGATATGGTTAAATTATTTTTTTTTCGACTAATGGGCGCGTTTAATAGCAAATTACTGGTTGGAAGTATTTATATACTATTTGGAAGAAATGGATACATTTTGGTCACTGATTTCTGGCATTATTCACTCATGTAATAATTTTGATATAAGTTTAATTGTATGATTGATTGGAAATCGATGCACAATTATTGAAAATTGTCACTTGGGGCTTAATGAGATTATATACCAACTATGTGGAGTTATTAAAAATAATAGTCCTCAATAAAATATCGAATTACAAATATATCGGTTGAACAAGGTACATCTTTTTACTTTTTTTTAATTTTCTCCAAAATCTTAGCAGTACATTTTCTAAAATTTAAACGAAAAAAAAATTGTCAAAAGTGTATTGGAACACTCTTCTGCTTTACAGAAAGGCTCCACTTGTTGGGTTATCGGGTTTTGGATTCTTTCAAGCCCGAGGCCAACTAATTGCAGTTGTAGTTGTATTTGTTTCATCTAAGAGCCCCACTTCCGCGATAGTGTTGGAACGTCGTGTGCTATTGGCTTTTGAACTGGGTTCTCAGGGCTTCTTCTTTCTACTTGAAAGTATCAGCTAAGTTGCTCAACCTGTATTTTGTTCAATTTGTTTCCTCCAATTTTTTGCTTTTTATTCGATCAAATTTTTTTTATAACTGCTGTCATGCGAAGCACCTTCATTTCAGCTGCCGTCAATTTGCTCTCATACTTTTCGTACATTCTCCAAGACTGTGACCGATATGTATGCGCTAGATGAACAACTGCAGTGTAGGTTTTTCGATTATAGAAGATGGAAGGGTTTTCCGCCATCTTATCCACCCTACAATTATACACAGTGCTTGATGTGGTCATCACAAGATCCTTCTCTATTGTTCACAGATACAAGATATCTAAACTTTTCGCTCTTGGAAAGCCATACATCATCCAAATAGATGTCCGGATAAGGCCTGACGTGTCAGGAAAGTTGTTGAGTCTTTTTCTAATGCGGTATCAACTTCCCTCCAGAACATTTACCCATCCATCAATTGATCATTGCAAGAACTCCGTATCATCACTTATGAAGAATAACTAATAACAACTGATTCACTTTGGTGTCCATCAACTTATCCTCTAGCAGAAAGTCAAGGATTTTAATACTCTCACTGCGAACTCTTTGGTGATTCCTCCTTACTTGTTACTACTTTTGTTCTAGCTTGCTGTACGTATACAGGTCCGTGATCATCTGCACGTAGATTTCCGGAGCTCCTCGCTGCTTAAGTGCAACCCATTTCAGATCTCGTTGATGTCTATTGAATGCTCTTCCGAAATCCACAAATACAACAAATCTCTTGAGGCATTTTTTTCATTCCATTCGTTGGACTTTTTCCACTTTGATTCTTATACTTTGGAAACAAACCCGCACTGCTCGTCAGACTGCCATCTTATTTTTTGGAAACAGCCATTCAGTACCAACTCAACGATCTTCATGGTGAGGGACATCAGCTTCTGCTTATAGATTGAAAGAAGGTAACTTTCCCTCCACCATTTAGCTATTTGGTCACCGCAAATGAATTTGGAGATGAGAAAACCCATGAGCCATCAAGACCCGATATCTCGTATCTATTTCCGTATCTCATCTTCTTTGTACATGCCCTGCTCTGTCCCAGAGACGTAGGGTTCATTTGGGAGAATACTTTTTCAACGACCCCAGCGATCTTGCTAACAAAGACATTAACAATCTCTCACGCTTCATAAGAAGCTCCAAATAGTTAAACGAGTAGGGAGGAAAATCTCTAGATTATTGTGGTATCACAACGGGCCAATCCTGGCCTAAGTGTGTTGGTTTTCCATACTGACAGCCACGTCAAACCTAACCTAACCTATCCGTATCTCAGAGAGTATATCGTCTGTCCCAATCGGAGTTCTCACTATAGCACTAACTTCTTTAACTGTCATGCCTGCGACTTCTTTGGAAACTGTCAATTTAAAAGTCCTTCACAATACTGTTGTTAATTGTGATCGTCATCTACAAAGAGTTGGTCTTCATCATTGTTAATGACTTTTGGTGAACGAATCTTCTAAGCTTGATGCTTGAAGTTGGGCGCATTTTTTCTTTGCTTCTTTCTTGTAGCTTCTGTAAACTACTCCATTTCTTTTTTTTTACTATATTATAATAGAAACACGTTGACTAAGCTTTTAAAGCCGTTCAGGACCGGGCTACAAATGTATCAATGGCCCTTTGTTCCTTGATTCAGTCACATACTTTCAGTGATTTTTTAATTTATTTATAGACCCTTCTTCATCATCATCACCATCATCGGCTCAACAACCGGGGTCCGGTCCTGGCCTCCTTCAACAAGCCTCTCCACCTATCCCGACGCCATCCAGTTGCACACCCAAAGGCTTCGGGCTTCCTTCCTCACATAATGGGGCCAACAATTCTCCTTAAGAATTTTTCTCGAACACGGCTAAGAGGTCGGAGTGTCTTTTGCTAAGCACCCAAGTCTCGAATCCATACGTGAGTACTGGCAGTTTTGCAGTTATGGTGAGATTTCTGGATTTGAAGAGCTTTGACAGACTATAGTAGGCTTTGTTGGATTTGAGGAGCCGCCCGCGTATTTCTTCTTCTAAATTATTATCAGCTGCTACTATTGACCCAAGGTATTTAAAGGATTGCACCACTTCAAATTCGTGCTCCGCTACCTTGATTGTTTGACCAACTGTTCTTCTCGCATTCGACGCCACATGTACACTGAGAAAAATTTCAAACTTATTTATGTTTAAATCAAACTCAAACACCTATGATTTGGCATGGATTCGTTTTGAGTTTAATTTGAATATAAATCTGTTAAGTTTTAGTTGAGTTTATTTGAACTTAATTCTTTTTATATTAACTTCATTTTCTTTGAAAGTAACATTTATCTATTTATTTTAATTTACTTTATTCAAAGTTGCTTTAAACAAAATTGTATTTAGTTTTTGCTTACTATTATCATGTTAAAATCAAAGATTTTTCGATTTAAACCAAGCAATCTCATGGTCAATTTTATTAACCACAAATCTAGTTTTTTCAACCATTCATTACTTTGATTTTTATTAACCACAAATCTAGTTTTTTCAACCAATCATTACTTTGATTTTTATTAACCACAAATCTAGTTTTTTCAGCCATTCATTACTTTGATTTTATTAAGCTCTTCGAATTAGCAATAGCAATAATTCCGTGGGAAAAATATTTTAAGAAAGCGGAACCAGTTAATATTTTATATTAAAAGAACGTAATTATAGATGTGTGAAAAAAAATAACAAAAGTTTTTTTTTGATACAATCAAACACATTTTTTTCTTCGAGTAGATACTTACCCATACAAATGCAAACTTTAGCTGAAAAAACACTGTAAGTTATAAAATAAGTCTATTAAGAGAAGAAAAACAAGAACAATTACTTTTTACAAAAATTTATTTCTAAAGTAGCATTTTCCATTGTTCAAAGTATGTACACTTAGCGAAGGACTAGTAAAATAAGTTATATTTTTGATATAAAAATATTTGTTCAGCTTTTTACCAATCTCGTAGGATTGTAAGTGTGGATCAAATTTTTTGATTTCAATTGAATAGCAACACACATGTACGTCTATATCATTCGTTAGAAATAAAATTGCTTTATATAAATTGAGGGAATTTCCTGAAAACGAAAAAGAAGTTAAGTAACAGTTTTTTTTGTAAGTCGTTCCCTTGAATTCAATTTCATACAATGACTTATAAGTTGTATTCATTAAATCAGATTCCAAAATAAGGTCTGATGGTGGAAGTGACTTTTGTGAAGATATTTCAAAATTAGTGTAACTTATGATGTTTTTATCTATTCCTTCTTCATTATATTTTAAAATAAACTCTGAAAACTTTAAACATGCTTTTTTGCTCAAAGTTAATGCAGGATTTAATCTTGAGGTAATACTTCTAGAATACACTTTCGAAGGCCTATGTTTGGCCTCGAATCGCAAACTCCAAATTAATTTCAAAGGTCCAGATTTCTTAATTGCTGAGGGATAATGAGTTAAAAAATGATGTTTTGGCTTAAGAGTTTCTCCAAATAACGAAACGTATATTGAATGATGCTTTTCTATTAACTGACCTAAAAAAGTTATATCTGTCTCCTTGTTAAAAACTGGTCTTAATATAAAATCGACTATCTCAATAAGTAAACACAACAACTTCCATGCTTTGTTTTTTTGGGGAACCAAATCACCAATCATCAAAGGCAAAAAGTGTAAGAATGTCCAACATTCACGCGCTGTCATTTTCAAATTCATATTTTTAAGCCTATGAGTTTCAATAGCAATGGACATGTTTCCTACCTCTGTTTCCCCGTAAGAAAATAGACTTTTCCTACTATTTAATTGATCAAGGGTTATAATATTTGCATCTATTAAAAGAAGAAGTACATTGCATATGTCATAAACACAAACGCCTTCAAATAAATCATGCATTATATCAAATGAATAATTTAGTGTTACATGAAAAGAATTAATGCTGTTAAAGACACAATTTTCACGTAACCCGGTTTGCAAAACGTCATTAATTTCGAGGTCTTGCTGATAATTTGATTTATTTCTTAACTTATCAAAAATTTCTTTATTAGATTTTTTTGTCATTTTTTTATCTAATTTGCATAACCTGCAAAAAAAATTACTATTGAATGATTTTGAAAATCCCAAAACACTATTGAGGCCTAGATTATCACCAACCACCAAACCTAAAACAAAGTAAACTTGAAATACTTCGCCATCGATACAAATTTCTATTCCATGTTCTTCAAGATATTTTATTTCATTTATTAAGTGAACAAAAGTTATATCGTTCGGTAAAATTTTTGTGAATTTTGTTTTAACAAACCCAAAATGGAATATAAAGTCTAATTTTGAAAGAAGGTGCCGAGGAATGTTTGGAAAAATATAATAGGCTGCACAAACGCCATCGTTATGTGATCCTAGGGGATTGTTTATTTCATAATCATCAAAGTATAAAAAAAATGGAATGATATATTGTTTTTGCAAAAAATTTTTTTTCAGCGCAAAATGTTCACCATTTACAAAATTCTCGATAACATTATCGTTTTGTAGTAGTTTATCAATACATTGTAACGTATTTTTCAATACATGTGGCATTTCAAAGAATTTTTTGAATTGGAATCGAATCGGCATTAGATAATAATTAGAAAATGTTTCTGCTAGTGTTGGTTTGCCTCCTTGTACCCTCTCAGCTATAGAGCTTCTTAATAAAAATGTCGTTGGTGATTGATAAATATCGAGTTTTTTTAAAGTTTCTAAAAATTTGAAATTAGTATTAATGTCCTTAAAAGGACTGTTCGTAAAATCCAATAGTGTCGAAATAATATTTGTATCTTCATTAATCGTTAAGAGCTGAATAATAGTCCCTAAGGGTTGTATTAATTCAATTACCGATTTTTGAATTGTGGTCGCATCCTTGAGTGGCAAATTATCTTTTGAGTATAAACATAGTGAAAATAAAATCGTTCTGTTTTTTAACTCTTTTATTAAATTTGCAACATCTAATTCCTTTTTCTTAATCAAATTATTTTGAGCTACACTAGAATGAATTTGCAAGGGAAAAACTTGTGAATTTGATGTACTTGGAAAATTAAATGCAGATGGTGTTGCTATTGTGTTTGAATCATTTGAATGTGTTTTTAATAAATGTAATTTAAAAGTTTTAAAGCTGGAAAAAAGCTGAGTACAATCTGACTGGGCACATTTAATTGTGTCGTACTTATTAATAAAATGTTTGATTTTAAAGTGAAAAATTAAAGAATCTACATCAGTTAAGGCTTCAGTGCATTTAAAACAAAAGAAACCCATTTCAAAAATCTTAAATTAGAGAGAATATAAAATAATAATTATTTAAATTAAAGTTATAGATATAAAGTTATAAATAAATAATTCTTAGAAATTATTCTTTTATGGAAGCAGTGGGAGTTTCAGTTTGTTTCAAATAATTTATCAATGTAACCACTGAGGGTGCTAGATATTCTGCATCAAATTTTGTTTCTATATCAAAAAAATATTTTTGAATAAAAAGCCATACTCCTTGGCAGGCTTTAGGATAATTTAAGTTTAAGACTTGGAAAATCTTAAAGCAAGTACTTAAACATTCAAGGAATGTTGGAAATTTAAATAATATATCATCAAAGTATATAAAAAATTGATTGATTTGATATATGTCATCTCCCACTACCAACATAATAGGCTGAATCGTTAGTGAAGAAGATAAATATTTAGTTTTTAGGCTATCTACCCTTATTTTATAATTGTTTATTGCTGTTAAATGCAATATAAAGCTTTCCTCGGCATCAGCAATCGAAAATTTTCTTTTGTTTTTACCAGTTGGTAGACTGAAACGGGCAGTTGGAGTAATGACGCTGTTCAATAACTTGGAAATTATGTAGTCGCAGGAATCTATAAATTTATTAAATACCATGATATAATATTTAAAGTATTAAAAAAAAATTGATAGTTTACCTTTATTCAAAAGTTGTTTGCACGAAGCAAATTCTTCTCGAGATTTGGGGTTCTTCAAATTTTTTTCATAAAAATGAAAGATTGTTGTTTTAAAATTGGGCCATTTTTCGAAAATACAACTTTCTTTTCTCGTGTATAAGAGAGAAAAGTCACGGTTAATCTTGAAAAGAAATTTGAAAATGTTGATTAAGTTAGGTTCAATTTTTTGTTAAATTTCGAGTTACGTCTACATAAGTCTGCAGGTATCTGTAATTTTAATGGAATGCCTGCAGATTTTTGCAGCCTGATCTTAGACTAATAGGCACTAAGTTAAATATTTCACTACTTACAAGTTCATGACCGAACACTTCTTTGAAAGATGGCCAGTTTTCCAAGAACTCGCTATTGCTTTTAAGAGTTTTGAGATCCCTCCTTCTCAAGAGATAAGTTTTGCTCCAAATGTCATCACCAACCCCTGGTGAACTCAAAGCTGCATTGTGTTTTAGTTTTTCCTTCCAATCTTTAAGGAGCTCTTCGTCGAATTCTCTGTCGGATGAATCTTCTTCCTCTTGAATAGTAGGAATTCGTTCAGCTTTTCTTCGTTTGTTTTTTATATTATGATACTTATCATAAAGTTTGCCCCCTGGATTTTTTCTTTTATTTCGTCCAACGTAATAATATTCCTTGAACAGATAAACAAATAAATTTTAAAGGTGTGTACATTGTTACTTATATGAATGTAATTTTATTATCACGGATATCAGAAAGAGAATTTATTATATAAATGAATTGAACAATACAAATAATGTTAAGTGTGAAAAATATATTATGGGCCCAGGAATGGGAAATTTCAATAAAAAATTCAACGAAATACCTTGTTTTCGTTTGGAAAAATAGATTTTATTTTTTCCGTAATTTCCTCAAAATCCGTAGGATGGAGAACCTTCTCAGAATGAAAGACTTTTTCAACAATGGTGTTGATAATATCTTCCCTGTGCTTTTCTAATATAAATCCGTTTTTTTCATAGAATGAAATTGTTGAATTTCCTTTCTGGCTTTCTTTTAACACGTGTATCAATGACTAAAATAAATAAATATCTTAATAAATAAATTATCTACATACATATGTAATTTTTGTTAATTAAACTCACATCTGAAAAATTTGTGTAGATATTAAGCGAATCTCCGCTGCTAGTCATCCAGTTCGATATCTTGCTGTCCAATGATATCGTCCTATCGTCAATATTATACTAAAAACAAATTAATTGGAAGCAAAAAAATTAAAAATCCTTTTTAAAGGTTTTCTACTTACTTTTTGTTTCTTCCAAGTTAATAATTTTTCCCGGAACTCTGCTCTCGGGCCCACTTTCGGAATCAGGTCTTTAATGTCCTCTGGACAAAGATATTGCAATCTTTGAATTGTTATTTCGCCTTCTGAATAATTTTTACAGGTACAGTGGATAAAAAAAAGTATTGGCAATTTTATTTTTTTAGATTTTATGCGATTGTAATAGGTTTCTTTCAAACATGTATTTTTATCTTAACAATTTAACAAAACTACACCTTTTAGGTGTGTACCAAAATATCGAAAGACACCACAAAAACTCTAAAAACTGCATTTCAATACTTTTAGTAATTTTTTGTTTCTTTTGTTAATACTTTTTTGAGATGTAATTTTTTGTTTTTTTTTATTTTTTTGTTAATATTGTTATCATATTGAATTTAAATGTCCTTATTTAGTAAACTTGTATTTACTGTTTTTTTTTAAATTTAGGTAATTGATTTTGTAAAAAGTTGTTAAAATGGAATAAAATTGAATGATTGCCAATACTTTTTTATCACTGTATATTAATAAGAAAACAATATTTTTGGATTTAAGAAACTTGTTTTAATCAAATCAGAACTTACCACAAAAAGTGGGGAACAATGAAAGAAGATTCCACTCCTTCAGCAGATCCCAGACTCCTTTATACTCTGGAAGTACAGCATACGACTCGGCATCAGTTATAAAAATTGTAGAAAGATTGTTCGTGTCAACAATATTTAAATTAATATCTTGTAGTTGATTGCCGTCTTCCATTATTTAAAAAAACACACAATTTTCATAAAAAAATCAACTTACAACTTCGTTAAATTAATTAATCAAGTATATTTGGCTCACAAACTACAATAAAATTTCACAATTTTCACGCAAGTTAAACACGACCGATCACGACAATGAGTTTATTTGGAATAACTTTTGAAAGCAGTGTCCAAAGGAAACAAAAAAGAAAAATTGTACCGTTTTGAATTTGTGAGCCAAAAGCCAACTTCGTTTGAGTTTATTGAAATCTGTTCGAGTTTGATTCTAACATGATCTCTCAATTTCAACTTTTTTCATATTCAGACTAAACTCCTGCAAGTTCATTTCATGTTAAATCAACGGTAAATCATACACAAGCATTCAAGCGGGATATACACATTGTTCAAAAACGTGCGAGTGCATTAGCAGTTTTTTCTTGAAGAGAAGCGAAATTCGCTTGAATGTGCATACGCACGACGTGTACGTGTGACATTTTTACTAACACACTCTTTCATGCATGATGTGATTTTGACGTGTGTATGTATAGGCCACTTTAGGTTACTTCCTTCGAGTTTATTTTGCTTCGTTTAAGTTTATTGCATGTTTGAAAAATGAAAAAATGAAACAGAATTGAAAAAATCAACCTCGTTTGTTTTGGAGTACACGAATAATGTATTTGATCTAAAAATCAAACATGAATGATTTTCATTTGAATTAATATTTATTTGAAATTCTTTTTTTTTGTGTTTAAACAGATTTGCAGTAAGATTCAACATGGCTCTATTTAAAAAATTCAAACATATAATCAAACAGGCTTCTTTTCAAATTATTCATGGTTCACTTTTCTCAGTGTACTTTGTTTTACCTTCACTAATGTGCAGCCCCAGATTTTGTGCCGCCTCGCCTGCTCGATCTGAATGAAGGAATCGTGTACAGCTTGTTCGGTTCTTCCGATGATGTCAATGTCGTCTGCGTAAGCCAGTATCTTGCTGGACCTGTTGACGATGGTCCCTCTTGTTGCCGTGCCAGAGTCACGGATTGCTTTCTCCAACGCCAGGTTGAAGAGGAGGCAGGCCAAACCTTGTCGGAGTCCATTAAAGATGTTGATTGGTCTGGATAGCAATCCGGCTATTTTTACTTGGCTTATTACGTTGGTCATGGTGGACCCTTCTTAGATTTGAAAAATCAAATGAAATTATTCTTACTCTTACTCACATTCAAATTCAGAACATTAAATCTTATTCCATTAATTTTGTCGTTGAACGCTTAAGCCGTTTGAAGTGCTGTCTTAATATTGATATTAAGGTTACTTACTTACGTCATTCAATAATAATAAATTGTGTTTGTTTCGTTATGCCAATATATTTATTTATTTGAAAAAAGATTGAACCTTGAAAACAAATCCTGAATTACTTTTCTAAAGCGTTTCTTCTAGAACAACTATCCTCCAAGCAAAAATTCTGCCTTTTCATTTTTGCACTGTGTGTAGATGTGTCTGTACTTTATCAATTTCGAATTGGAACGAGAGTATAGGGCATACGAATGAAATTGCACAAACAAGCAAAACCCTTTAGCGAATTTGTTTGTACCTTTAGCACACATAAAGCCCCAAGAGTGCTGACGTTCTTTTGATAAATGGTGGCTTGTTCACTTTATTGTTTTTCCTGCCCCAAGCTGCACAGCCCACCCTCGAATATCTTTTTATTGGTACAACGTGGTTTTATTGTACCAAAGCATTGAGTCATTTGAATTGAATATCACAATAAAAAATAAAAAAAAAAAAACAAGTTGAAACGAACAAAATAAACATTTCGAATGGAATAAATGGCTGCATTCAGTGCAATAAATAGAATTTTATTGTCGCCATTTAATCTACCCCAGGAACGGGACCACGACGACGACGACGATTCAGGGAGTTGCGGAGCGGAGTCAAGATTCCGTTTTACACGGTATATTGTAATATTATTTATTCCCTCCAAAAGTTATATTGTCGAGTCGGCAGTAAATTAGAGAAATGATGTGTCATAATAATAAAGAAGTTAAATCTAGTACAATGCAATTAAATTTTTATTGATTAATTTGAAAATCATTTCGTTTTTTTTTTTTTTTGTTTTGATTTTGTTTGTTTTTGTTTGTTTTGTCGTCAGTAAGAAATTAAAACTAAAAAAAAAAAACTTTATTGTTTTTGTTAGTTCACGATAATGATTAGAGCCTGAGAACGCCCATGTTGGCGTGTGAACTAGTTACTTAAAAATACAATAGGTATATGGTCACTGCAGTAAAGGAAGAACTTAAAACAATTTGCTTTGCTTGTTTGTGAGTCGTTGCGATCAGGGTTGCCATATTTATAAGGAAGTGTCATAGGAAAAGTAGGTGGGTACTTCGTTTTTCTGTCGCAAGTAAGTAGTGATTTAAAATATCCATTTTCCATTTCAAATTCCAAAAAAAAAGTATGCTATTATTACTTGCTCGCGTTGAACTACCACGTGCCGTTAATATTTTGTAAGACTTCCCAGAGTTTGCAAATGTTTTTTTTTTTTTTAATTTCTTTTTTTTTCCAGATTCTTGAGAAGAAATTTAGAATCTTTGCAACTTTGCAACGAAAAAAAAATTTCCTGCACCTTAGGTTAGTTAGCAAGACCAATTTTATTCCAAAAAAAAAGTTGTGCTGAAATGTGCTCACGTTGAATTGTAATGTGCTATTAACATTTTGTAAAACTTGAAAGTTTGCAAAATTTCATGAATTAAATTTCTCATTTCTTCCGAAAATTTTAATTGAACTGTTTTGGGCTCGATATTGCAAAGCCACGTTCAAACTTTATTTTGTCTTGTGATCAAATTGTCGTGTTTCCTAAAAAAAACTAATGAATTGAATAAATTTGCGAAGAATTAAAGTTAGGACTGATGATTCCACCCGGTTAACCGGGTACCCGGGTATCTTCAGCCTTAATATAAAATAGAGTTTGATCAATGTCTCCAACATCTTAATAAGACATAAAGTTAATTAGTTCAAATTTACTTATTTTTCAAATGGCTGTGGTTCTCACCCACTTCCCATTTTTGCTTTCTTTTTTTGCTGTACCCGGGTCATCTTTTAATCGGTCAGTCGGGTACCCAGGGATTATCCGAATTACTTGGGTACCCGGGTATCATCAGCCTTAGTTAAAGTATATTGCCAATCGTGCAAGGTTAACAGCGTCACTTTCGATAAAAAGAAAATATAAATTGTGCTCGTAAATATGTTATTCAAAACTTCTCAAATTCGCTTATTTTGTGAATCATGTTATTTGCTGTTCTTCAAAAAATAACAGCTTTAAGCTTAAAAACAAAAGAGCTTATCGAAAAGGACGGTGCTAAATTCACACTAAGGTGTTTTGCAACACTTCTTTTCGGTTGCAAAAAGTACACAAACGCTATTTGTATCCTTTTTGGTTCCTGGACGTGGCCTTATTTTATAGTTAAAAATGAAATAAGATTACGCGTCCAATTTTATTTTTCTAGTTTTTGGTCTTACTTCGTTTTTTAATAGCGGCCATTTTTTTAAAATCAAATAAGAGGTCTTATTTTATTTTGCCATGGTGACCTTATTTCCATCCCCATAAAATTACACATAAAATCTTAGAAATAATTAAAAGCACAACCTGGCAAGCCTGTTTCCGAATGAAAAAAAAAAAAAAACATTGAAACTTCAACTCAAAGGACTGCATTCTGTGGGGAGTCCCATGCAATATTTGCATATTTTTATTTGTTATGGTGCCATAATTCATGGTTCGTTCGCATGTTAGAGGAAATTAATTATTGTTGGGGTTATAAATTATAATTATTATTATCAGTAAGCAAAGGCAGATCTTAGGTTTTTATAGTTGTTGTTTATGCACACGGAAAGCTTTTTGCGATTTGCTTTAGATGGCAGCACATAGTTTGCATTTTAAATGGTCAGTTTTTTTTTTATTGTTCTATCCCCAACCTTAAGACGCAAATTTGAAGGTGCTTGCAAAATTACTTTTATTGAAATACCTATAAGTACGAAATACCAGGAAAATGGACGCTACGTAGACTTCAACGAAATTTCAACGTTATCCTTAGTGAACGCGATAACGTTGAAATTTCGAAATTTGAATATTGATATAAACAAAGCATAGCATCAGGTTGTACAGATTTTACGTCTTGATGCAAGTGGCTTAATTCTAAGCAGCTATAATGATAATGGTTGGATTATAAATTAAAGAATACGATAAGCTGGAAAAAATGTTTTTATTTTTAAAATATCAATTCTCTGTTTACATTTACATTTTAAATTAATGATAAACATTTTATATTAATGGTATTTTGTTGAATTGAGGTTGAAAATGTTAACTTATAAAGATACATTTTTATTTCTTAATTTAATTTAATTTAATTTAATTTTAATTTCCATTATCAATTCCAGAAGAAAATATAAGAACTCGTTAAACCACGATAAACAAAAATTAAATGTATGACGCACCAGAACGACGACTTTTATTTAAAGTTCTTGTTTCCAAGAATTTGCTAGAATTTTTTTCCTATTTTTCCACTTTTAACATCAATAGTGTTTTAGTGTGTTTTAGCAGTATTTTATTAAATCTTATGCAATTTGAAAATAATATTCCAGAAATATGTACATTCTGATTTCTTGAATTATTTTACGCTTTAGCTAGGATGCCTCGAAGCTTACCTCGTTCGGCCTTGTTGTCAGCCCGTATCCCATAGTCAAAATCACTTGTGCTTGTAATGAATTCCTTGATCCTTAAAACCGTAATCTTCTCCGGAAAAAAGTATAAACATTTTCCAATATTCTAATTTTGAGGGTTACCGGTTGCCATTTAAAAAAAAAAAAGTGGCATCTCTATTCTTCTTATAATTCAACTATTTTAATGTTGTAATCTTAATTCGCGTCATTAATATACCAATGTAATTTTAGCTTTGTTTCAATCTTTTCTGTAATATTAATAACACTCTCAACAAGACTTGAATACTGTTTTTCATTTTCTAAAAAATCTAACAATTATTATAGTGGTTCGATTAATATTAAGTTTATTTTCCACAAAGTAGAATAAAAAATTGTGCAAAAAATCTTTTATTGGAATCTGTCCCGATAACAAATTTATATTTGGTCGGCTATTACAGTAGATCGTTGCCTATCAAAGTTTTCCTCACAAACGAATCTTTTGTTTTGTCATTAAATTCACTTTTATTGGAAAAACATACTTATTTATGCAAATTGAACATACAATTTACAATCTCTCAAGAGACAGTAGTACATACCTACATAGGGTGTAGAAAGTGGTCTTTGGAGTGACGATTGACAAAATGGGTGTGGAGTGGAACTTATATACTTTTGTATCTGCTGAACACCAAGTCGTTTTGTTTTTCAGCTCAATAACCCTCCTCAACTTAAGCATAATTTTAAAATTAATGCCTCACGACAATGGTCGGAAAATAGAGACATAAATCCACCCAAGATAGCGCACCCGCCCCTGGTTACCCCCGCACCGAAAAAAAAATATAAGTATCAAATTATGTAAGCAGGCACCTTCTGACACAATAACACAGCTTTGTAATAATAAAAATAAGGAGCCTTCAAATTCCAACTACTATCATGACGGCAGGCCGTTAAGCCCGCCTTGGTATTTGGATACGGATGCGGGGCGGTATTTATTCGTTGACGGCTCCACGGTTTGTTTTTCTTTTTTACTTGTGCGGTATACCATCTATAAAAATCTATGTTCACTCGTATAAAATTAGGTAAGGTATAATAAAGGATAGTTAAGGTTTCACGAAAACAAATCTAAAGGAAAAGAACAGTTTTTTTTTTTCTTGAAAAGAGGATGTTCCTAGAACTTATACTTTCAAAGATATGATCAAATATTTATGCAACTTCGTTATAAAAATGAAGAAAAAAAAAAGAAAACAGAGTGATGTCAGTTCAGTTGCATTTTTTTTCTTTTAAGTATTTTTTTCAAAAAATTGAACTTTCTAAAACGGGGGGAATTAGACTCCCCGACCAATGCGATTTTATCTGCTAAACCTATACGCTTTAGCATCTTGTTATACTTTATGCAAATGACACTGTATAATGCCAATTCTCCTACCATTGGACCAGCAGCCAAATAATTGAGGCCATGAGAGCAATAGTGGCGTAACCCATAAAATTCGATTTAGAGCTACGAGAGATTTAAGAAACAGCGTTTTTGAAAACATTTTTTGTATTTTCCCTGTGACATATTTTTAATGAATCTAAAAACGTGGAAGAGTTTGAAAAAAGACATACTTTGAAGGACAAGCTTTTTTTTTAACTCAACATTATTTTGGAAAAAAAGTATTGCATTCATGGTTTACTGTAAAAATAAAGAAAAAAGAAAGGTTACCTCAAATTTATTATAGTTATTATTTTTTTCATTTCTTTCATAGTTCATATTTTAACAATAAAAATTATACATACGAGTACGTTTTTACTTATGTTACATTCTACAGTTCTATTAAGTCTTTCTTTTTTATCATTTATTTTAGGTTGCTCAAACTGTTTAGAGATTTTTTATAAGAAACATCAATTTCATTTTATTTTTTTCGAAATGTAAACACTGAATTTTAAGCCATGCAACCTTGAAATTGGAAATGGACATTTTCCTGTTTGTGATATTTTCTTCCAGAGATTTTGTGGAAAAAATCAGATGAAGTCATTTTCACAATTCCAAATGGGTTTCTCTTTCTGGCCAAGGAAATGACGTTAACCAAATCATCTGCGACGAAGATATCTTCATAAAATTTTGTATTCTTTTCTATTGCACCAAAATCTTGGTGACATGACAAATTGAAATGGCCACCAACTAAAAATTTATGGTCCATTTCTTTAACCATAAAATCGGGATGGGATACCTAAAGTTAGCACAACAGTGAAAGATTTATATTTCTTTTTTGGCCCCCACGTTGGACAGAATACATAATAATTTTTTAGACCATTCTATGTACGTTCTTTAAATAATGCATAAAACAAGATCCAATTTCTTGAGGTCCTCTTGACGCTGTAGACTCATCCCAAACATACATGTGAACTTTTTCACTGCCCATGTTATGTACATGTACCGAAGCAAAAGGTCACAATCTATACCGAAGCAAACAGTTTTCTATTGCACTCAAACTATGATCAAATTATAGAATGCAATAACACATTTTTGAGTGCCATCTAGTTTTGAGTGTAGATAGCTGCATAAAACTATTTTTGTATCAAAATAGATATGTATATTAAAGGAGCCATTTTTATGAAAAACTCATTTTTGAAAAAGTGGGTTACGCCACTATTGCACTGATAGCCTCAATTATGCTTCCAATGGTATTCCCTTTTTGAACGGGTTCGCAAGGTATCAGGGTCCTGTTTTATATTGTCCAATACGGTATTTTTCATGTGCAGTCTTCCTAGGATTGTCTCAATTAAAGTTTATAGACTCTTTTTGAAAATTAAAAACAAAAAAAACATTTTTCAGTTTTATTTTGAAAACGATGTTAAATAAAAAAGTAACACTTCAAAATTTTATAAAAATTTCGATTGCATTTGTTATATTTATAGATATTTGTATTTTTATATGTTAATTTAAACATGCATGAATTTTAATTTTTTTTTTATAATTATTTTTTGAATTTTTGAACCATCCTTTTTTCCGCCAAACCTTTTTAACAATTTATTATCCGTCTTAAACTATATCGTTTTATTATTACAGGGTAACCTTTATATAAATAAATTATAATCCTAAGTTTTTAAAATGTCTTTTTGTACTAAACAATAATAACAAAAAAAAAGTGTAGAGAACTGACTTATTGGATTTTTTTAAATTCTATGTAAGGAAATTTTCAAGGCTTGATTTTTCAAACAGTTTATGAGTAAACTTAAAAAATCATTCAAAAATAATAAAAGTATAATAAAAACAGTCAGTTTAGTTATTTTCTTAAATCCGTGCAAAGGCTTACGTGACGTCATTTTCGACCCAAACGTGAATGTAAAGAAGACCTTCACTTTACGCCACTAACAAGAAAATTAACGCAGTGTCAGAATTTGGGATCATTATCTAACCTGCACGTAAATCTACAAAGTGCAAATGAATCTCCTACAGCAAGAGCATACGACCTAGTTGAATATTTTAATACATTTTGAATGCCGCTCTGCTTATCAAATTCTTGTCCTTGTTAGAAACACTTTTTTTTTTCTTGAGTACGGTGGCGGCCGTGGAGGTGGTTTAAGTATTTTTATAATTTTTGTTGTTGTTCTTGTTGTTTTGTTTTCATATTTTTATTGTAGTTAAGTTTTGCTTCATTTTTGTTTAATTTACTTGGAAATTGAAGACTCTATGGGAGTGTGCTATATTTTTTTTCTTCAGTTGTAACAGAAAAATGAATAAAGTAAGTAAACGGAACATATTTCTTTCGTGTTAATGACTTATTTTATTATTTGACATCGCGGGGCGACAGTTATTGCCCGGGTGCCCACCATTTGAATATATTTACGTCTTTTAGATTAGCTAATGTTATTACAAAAAGCTACCTCTTGTTGAGTTTGATAGTTTATGGGAGCGAATATTTTTGAAAATAAAGAAAAATAGGACGTGCTCGGTTGATTATTAGCTGACGCCATTACCGGTGGGAATTTTTTCTTTAAATGTTAGATAACATGAAATTAACTACAATATGTACAATGTACATATTTATACCTACATAAGAAAAAATGTAAAATGTCAAACTAAAAAAAAAACTTTCATGGACTGTTGGAAGATTGATTGTTGTCAGACATGCATTAGTTTAAGTCTTAAATTTTATAACAAATTATACACAAAGAATTTGACAGTAAGTGCGTCCTTTAACAACTTTATGTGTCCGTGTTTCAAGTTTTTTTTTTCTTTCCACTATGTGGGATACGAGTACGTATGTTTTTAGAAATTTGTGAATTAATTTTGTTGATAGAATCCTTAAGCAAGTTTATCACGAAATTTTTGTTTCAAAAATAGACCAAGTTGATTTTTTTGTACACATGGGAGGGTGTATAATTTATAATAGGGATATTTACAATAATATAATCTTGAAGAATAGGATGGACAAGCTATAGGAAAACTTTTTTTAATCAGTGCAATTTCCAACAATTCAAGAGAACTGTATCCAAAGCAGTTATTGATAGCATTGCAATCATAAAAGAATTTTACTCAAGAAATAAAGCGGCCGATAAATCAATAATTCTATGGTATAGACGACAGCGTGGTAGACCATGGTTGCGCTGGAGAGATGGCGTAGACCAGGACGCCCGAAGCCTTGGGGTGCGCAACTAGATGGCGTCGTCTTGAGACCGGAATAGGTGGAGAGACTTGTCGAAGGAGGCCGATGTCAGCCGATGATGATGATTTTTGTCGCATGGAATTTTTTGTCCTGGGTCTGGTTTACGGACGGTACAAGAAAAATCAAAAGCCGCAAAACTTCAAGCAAAAAGTATGAAGAGCGTGTCTAGGGAGCTGGATGAAATATCTGCACCGGGGTACCTTGCAAATTATGGTATTTAGGAACAGCGATATGCCAATATGAACATGGAAGCAACTATTAAAAAATTTGTCGTACGAAAGAGGAAAAATAGTCAAAAGATTCGTTCACCAAAATACATGAACAAAGCTCAAGGTCACGTGCTTGCGGAAGAGGACAAAATTCTTCACAAATGGCAGTTTTAATATTGTAATAAATTTATTCCTTTCGGAGCTATACCCCAAGGCTCAATTCCAAAAGCTGCACCAAAAACTGGATATGTCACAGACATCACAGTCGAAGAATTCAATACTGTGGTAAATAACTCCAAAAAGGTAAAAATGATTGGCCCAGACGAGTTACCCTCTAAGTTCTAGAAAAGGATGGATAATATCGGGTCCAGATAGCTCATGACTCTCATCTCCAAACTTATCTTCGTTGCCCAAATACACAATACCAAACCTGTCGAAGGAAAGCTACCTTCTACAAAGAAAAAGGTGATACACAAAGTTGCAACAGCTCCCGTTCAATAAAGTTGGTTGATTTTGAAAAAGCATTCGCAGACAGCCATGATATCTGATATAGTTAGCGCTTAGGCAACGAGGAATTCTGAAAGTCTACGTGTGAATGATCATGGAAATGACAAGCAAGTTAACACAAAGATAAGATGTCCCACAGGAATCACCAAACTGTTCCCAGTGAAGCGTCTTGAGTTCTTTGTAATGGCACATGACGCTCAAAAGAAATGCAATTGTAAAAAGTTCTGCAATCAAATCAAATGCACCAACACTTGCATTTAGTTGGCCTCACCAATGGAACAATCCAAAACCGGGGAGCCTATCGACGTTTGCCTTATGCGGAAATTAGAAACTATACTATATTATTTTTAAGATAAAATGATGAAAATAAAAACTGAAAACAATCCATGACAGAAAAAAGAAATAATATAATATATAATAAGTCAGTATTTTAAAGCCAGCAACTCTTTATACTTCATAGAAATCGTTAGGTCTTTTTAACTGCCGATGCTATGGCATATTTAAATATACAAATCAATCCAACAGTTGAAATTCTATTTCCCTTTGTACATATTTATTTTTTTGTTTTTTATTAAAATTCTGAACATCAAAGATATTTTCATTCAAAGCAAAATCGATCTCTACACACAAGATTTTAATAAAAAAAAAAAAAAAAATTTTACTCGAATAACTGAATTTAATGAAAACTCTTTTTGAAACGTCCTTATACCTAACCTACTCATAATTTTTTATTTTGCATTCACTTGATAAATCTATATCGCTCTCATCTTTTTTTTAAACGAATCTTTCCCTGAGGCCAATACAAACAGAAAAACATATCAGAAACATTACTATCTGAAAATGAGGAAAAAATCAAAGCAGTCTAGTTTCAATCAACCCACGCAAATCTCTCCTCCGGCAAATTAAGGAGTTGATTAAAGATTACACTGGCTGTTTGCAAATGCAAATGCAAATGATATCATGTCATCTATGATGTATGCTGTCTATCTACGAAACTCTAAAAAAAAAGCATTAGCTGAATTAAACTTTTTTAGCTTATTTATTTTTTCAATGTATTCCAATTGAATGAAAATTGAAATCATAGATAATTTAGCTATGTTTAACAGTTTTCTGTTTCGTAAAGATACAATAATTGGTTTCGAAACATTTTTTATCTTTAAAAAAAAAAAAACATTAATCTAGAATGTTATATCTAAAAGCAGTTTATAAATTTGAATTAAAATCTAAGGATAATAATGTTAAATAAAATTTTCTGTTCCAATTAATAAATTGTTTCATTGATTCAAGCAAATATATTTGTTGATTCAATAAAATAATTTATTAAATTTAAAAATTAATTTACCTTTTTTTTTAAATTCAAAATAGCTTTTCACAGCGTTTTGTCCCAGTCACCTCACTTAGATTTTGCAGTTAATAGTTAAGACGGTTAGCCAACATTTATACAAGTCTTGAAAATAGATAAAATAAAACAACGGTAATATCTCAAAAATTTGACGTCATGGAATAATTCAAATTCAGGGCACTAGAAGCCTTTAAAAAAGTAAATTTTGGTTTCTGCAAGAAAAACATCGGTGACCAGTCTTATTTAATTGTAACTTTGAAAATACGTTCTTAATTAATTTTTGGGTTAATAGATAAATTAAAATATACAATATGTAATTCAAACAGAGTGTTAACGTATAAATTTGAAAGCAAAAAAAAAATCTTTACTCGCTTAATGTACATAATAGCCTGCTAAAATAAGAATAACAAACAAAATGTTTCAGTTAAAAATTTGATTGAAATTTAGTTACTTGTTTATTTATGAAAGCAAAAAAAGTAATTTTGAAAAAATTGGTTGGTATATATTTTAAGTTTATTAATCACACAAATTTTTTTTGTCACATAAAAAAAAATTATTGAGACAGAAAAAAAAAGTTAAAAAATATATTAGTTGATATGACGAACCATTTTTTTCAGTGCAGCTCTTTGAATATCTTTCAAATTCGATTTGTTAGATATTTTAACAAAAGTTTTAGAAATTTTAAAACCAATGATTTCTTCTTACATAGGTTTCTTTTTATTATAAAAAATTTAAACTTTTTTTATAATTTTTTAATAATTAAACAATTTTTTTTGTTAAGATATGTAGATGTAGAAGCGTCATAAATGGCACTTTGAATGCTATAATTATATGTCCTTTGTTTTCAAGTAGACATTCATTGAAAACAAATAAATAAACAAAACATTTTAAATGAGTTTGAGCCAAATTAATAGCGTCTGGCTTTCTTATACCAATTTGTATTAATTTACATAAAATGATTGTCAAAAGATCTTTTTGTTGATGTCGATGTAATTTATGTGTACCTTTACATTTGGTGACTAAGATAAAAGGAAGAAATAAATAAATTCAATTAAATATAAATACATAAGCAAACAAAAAAAAATTATATATATCGTTTAAGAACTCAGGACCGACAGACAGACGTTTATTATATCAAATAGTCCAATGAATAAAGTCAAAGTTAAACATGTTTTGAATTTTGGTATACTCGTACAACTTCTGCATAGCCTTCGTAACATACCTAGCGAGTTCCCCAATAATAATTTTTTTTATAACGGTAAAAAAAATATTAAAAAACGTATTTTTTTTCAAGTTTCAACATAATTATTTTCTACATAAAAACAAAATAAAGTTTTTAAGTCGTGTGAAATATTTTTAATATATAAAACAATTGTTTTTGACCCGCAATAGTTTTATGTCTCTTAAAAGAAAATTATTTTTGCACCAGTTTATTTTATTTTAATCGCTTTGAATATATTAAGACAGTTTTATAACTTTTAAATTAAAAAAAAAATTTTTTAAGCTGCAAATAAAAACTAGTTTTGTACATTGCAGCAATGAAGGGTAGGTATTAATTTTCATAAACTAAGAAGAACAAGGGTCCAAGATGGCCACCGTGAGGATCACCAAAAACATATATTACTGTAGAAGTACTATTATTTTTTTTACTATAAGTAGCGGTAAAAAAGTGAAAGACAAGAAACGTTACGAAGATGTTCCAGTGAAGGGTAAAATATTTCTACTAAAATATCAACTTTTTTCAAATTGGTGGTTATGAACTTTATTTACTTAAAATATCACATTCCCAATTTTTCCCGATTAATACATCCCACCCCTGTGTCTCAGTTAGGACGCTATTGGACAACAATATACGAGGTTTTTGGATACATTTCCCAAAATGTCAAACTTTGTTGCCTATAGCTAGTTAGACAAAATTTATAAATAAGACCATTTATTGTTGTTTTACGTGCTTTTTTTTCCCAAGTGAGGTCACCCGAACAGCCATTTTTAGATTGTGATATTTGTCAGTTTTGACAATCTTAGATTTGAGTAATGTAACATAATGTTGTATCTCTCTCTCTTTTCTTTTTCTTTGTCCATTTCTTTCTTTCTCTCTCTTTATTTATAGGTAATTCTTTGTCTCTTTCTCTCTCTCTTTGTTTGTACGTAATGCTGCTGAATATGTAAATATTAATTAAAGTAATTAAATTAATAGCTTAATGAAGGAAGAATAAAGGCCTAGTTTTGATCTAAGATATCAAAAATTCCTTGAAAAATATATACTATGTACGATATGTAAGTACATAAGAAAAAATAAATATTTATACATTTTGCTTGATTGTTGACATTTAATTTTTTTTTCAGATCGAAGTACTTTTTGATGATACCATTCAAACTCAAACACGTAAGAAAAAAAAAACCCTACTTACTCGTACATATATGTATTTCAGGACGTTGTTGTGTGACATTGTGAGTAAATATAAGAAAGGGAATTGTGTGTCGTACGACGACGTACACAGTGATATTGGAACAATGTATGAGGCCCAAGGATGAATAAACTCTCATATAACGACAATTCACTTTAAATGTGTTCTGTGGGTAAAAGTTCATAAAAAATGATTTTACGAATCGTATCGTACCTATAACTGAACTGAAGCTGAAGCTGAAGACGTGATGAAAAATGAAAGGTATAGGTATACTCGTATAGTGATGCTATTCTTTCCAAATTTTGACAGCAGTTACTCACAAGGGAAACAAAATGGAACTGCCATCTCAATGTTTTCAGTAAGGTAAGGTAGGTGTTCAATAACACATTAGGGTGGTCCTTGTAATGGTCCTCCATTGATCACTCGATTCCCTTAATAATTCTTCAAATCAACGTTTTTGTTAAATGCCCTTAATATTAAAGTTAACTTGGCCTACAAGGCGTCGGAAGTTTTTAGGGATATGGGAAAATATGGTCGAACTTTGAATTCTTATAACCTTGTTAGTTTTTTTTAAAATTTTGCAAATAGTCCCTAATGAAATTTACAAAAGGGTGATTGAAGAAAAAAAAATAAAAACTATTCTCAGAAACGCCTCTGAGATCTACAACATAAAGGCCATTTTTAATTTTTGAGAAATGTAAAATTCAAAATAACTGCTCAAATTTACTTCGAAAGCACCGTTTCAAGCATTACATTTTTGAATATATTAGTATTAAATTTCAAATTTTTTCATGAACTTTCTGTTGCACCAATATTTAAACTAAATTTAAAAATTACGGATTTTGTAAGGAACAAACGTCATTTTATGACTTTAAATCTTGTTAAATTTTCAAAAGTTTTTGGTGTTTTAAAAATCAGGATTTTATTTTAATAATGAATTTATATATTTATCTTCCAACATCTGGCAGTGTATGAAGTCCTGGCGCCGAGCTAGGCACCCGGATTAGAGGAAAGTTGTCCTCCACTGAGTATTACGTTTTCAAAATATTTTCATTTTTTGCCATGGAATTTTGAAAAATACAATGTTTTCTTTAATGTCTTCTTTACCCACCTTAGAAAAAAATTACTTAGTTTGCCTTCCCCTAAAAAAAAAGTCCTCTAGGCGCTTATGGGGCCAAGTTAATAATAATTATAATATCTATGACCATACAGTAATTTTTTTTTTTAATTTGGAAAGCTAAAAATTTCAAATCAAAAACAACATTTATGAGGACCACCCTAATATACAATCATTTTTAGCCTTCAAAATCGATGTTGAAACCATTTGACTTTATGTAGGAAATAATGACTTTGTGGTGATTCTGTTTCAGGATACATTATACTTGAATGGCGAAAGGAAATCGTTGGATGGGGATTGTTTAACTGGCTTTCTTTTGCAATGGCTTTTTTATTCGCTAGATTGAAGGAACTATATTTGTTGTAGAGGTAGGTGTAGGCATTTTTTTTTTATGAGGAAGCATCGAATAGTAAATAGGTTTACCTGAATCTATGTCGTAGTTTTTTTTTTTTTGATGTACGAGTCGTGTTGTTTTTGTTTTCATTTGGATTTCTATTTTTGTAGAATGCGTATGATTTAATTCCCGTAGGACCATTTCACCTACAGGACGATTTTAATAATGGAACAATAATTTAATTGGAGAAGGGACTCCAATGTAAATATTTAAGGGAGAATACAAATTCAACCAATTCTTAAAATTATGTATTACATAACAAATTTTTACTATATCTAGAGGCGGTAGCAGTGATTATCAGCAATTCAAACACAAAGAAATCAGCTGGGCCAGATGGAATCTCCAACTATATCCTGAAACTGAAACGTTTTCCACATTCAATTTCATATTTTATTCACTTCCCCCAGTAGTAGAAAACAGCAAAGATCGCTGAAATTCCCAAGAATGGGGCTTCCGATAGCACTTCACAACAATATCATCAAAATTCTGGAAGAAGTAATCGTCTGGAGACTTGAGAGAATTTAACTCTGAAAACCACTGTCACTAATAAAAACTCTTACTTCTTTTCTTTCTTTCAGGAAAAGTTTTGTTCAATTGGAAATCTGTAGGTCTCATATGTAAACCATCAGAGCCGGAGTTACACAAGGCCAAAATTTGGCCACTGTCTCTTCCGCCTGATGATCAACCCTTTCCAACAATGAGACCCTTCTATGCTGACGACTAGATCACCTATGTCTCATCAATTTCACAACCAATGACAGTCGGAAAACTAGAAAACTCTTTTAACTCTGCAAGAAACGCGGAATCTAGAGCAATACTTCCAAAAGACCAAAACGGAACTTGTCTGCTTCAGGAGACCATCAACTGGTTCTCAATATTGGAGATAGTCAAGAACAAACTGCAAGTTTTTAGCGAGGATCGGATGAGTATTTCCACCAATCCGTCTTTTTGGTATCAAAATCCAGCGTTAATTGGGTCACGAACTGAGATTGCTTATGAACGCCATTTCTACCTAACTATATAGAATTAAAAAAAGTGCATCTGACCTATTAAAAATAATTTCATTGGTTTTTCAAGAATCCACTTTTCTTGGTTGACATCTAATGTTTAAAAACATGCGCAATATATTGCCTTATACAATGTGTGCTGTGATTCCAAACAGCTTTGCATGATACAAAATGATTAAATGGCTGCCATCTGCCATGACAGCCCCACGAAGAAAAATCCATTGAACAAGTTGCACAATCAAAGATATTCTAACTTCGAACGAAGCTATTCGAAGTCAGTCAATCTTCAATCAAGGATTAGCTGATGCATATATACTTTTGCAATATGGTATAACGAATGTCGCATTGCAAATTGAATGACGCCAGCTTATATCAAATAACGCAACAAACCGTTAACGTTGAAAAATAAATGTTTACTATCATCGTCGTCGTCGCTGTGTCGTCAACTATACATTCGAATAGAGGCACTATATCGGCATCGCCTCACTTGGATCATATTGTTCATTGAAAGTAACGTTATCGTTACGAATTTATGAAACACCCTTTCGACTTTTTTTCTACATCAACAATGAATGTAATTCGTGGGATACATTTTTTTTTTTTGTGCAGTTGGCTCTTGTGAAGATATAGTTTCCGAGATACCTATATTTCGATATATTGATATTTTTTTTATTGATGGAAAGTGGCCTGATGCAAACCTTTCCTTTAATTTTTTTTTTGCTTTCTCTATTAGGCAACTAGCTATTAGGTTTCGTGTCAAAGCAAAATTTCAAAATGTGAAGGTTTTAATCAAACTGAACCTGCGGTTATAAAGGATTCCTATTTAAATTGATTTTTTTTTGCATTTTAAAATGTGCTATATCAACGTCTTTCACGCATTTTGAAAAAGCAGCCAAAAAATCATTTAATATTTGACACCAGCTAGATTCATGATGTTGTTCCCACGAGACCGAGATGGAAAGGAGACGAAACCGATACGAGACTTAATTTTAAGTGACCGAGGGGAGTACATTCTATTTTACAAATAGGTATACAACAAAAGAAAACGGCGATTTTTCTAATAAGATTGTTAAGAGCTTAATTGTCCAATCATATCGATCAAGGTGTCTCTCTCTATATGGATAGACAAAAAATTTTCTCTAAAATAACATTGGAATAAAAATTTAATTTGAAGCAGATTTCGTAAATCGCCTTACGAAAGAAGTGGTGAAAGTGGCTTCTTTTCAAAGCATAGCATTTTTTGCAAAACCTTTTTAGAGAACACTGCCCCTAAAATGCAACTCTCTTGCTCAGCTTAGGAAGTGATTAAAATTATTTTCCGTAGTACCTACAATCTAAGGAATTTTTAAAATTAAGAAAAAACTTAAGCCTTGTCAAGAGCAACAAAAAATGGCAAAGTTTGCAAAAAATAAAAATTTGTCGAAAATAAATTGTCAAAAAAAAATTTCAAATTTTAAATAAATTTTCAAATTGAAAAAACAAAAAAAAAAATTATCAGGGAATTAATAAGTATAGAATTTTTTTTATCAACATTTATGATTTTGCCAAAAGAATAAAAAAAATGTAAATGCAAATTCAAAGCAAATTGTTGTAAAAAAAAACTGAAAAATATGTTTTCAAACAATAAAAAAACGCCTTGATATTCACCGTGAGATCGTGATTGTTCGTTAGATTGATAATTATAATTGTCAATTATGATGATCACGTTTTTACAATTGTCGTATTAACAATAGCGGCTTTCAATGCTTTGATCTTGATTTTTAATAGTGACGATTGCGGTTGTCAAAACGGTAATAAAAATTTGTTAATACGATGATCACTGTTGTCAGTTGTCAATCAAAAAGATGGCCGAAGTTGTCAATGAATGAATGAATTGCAGAAAATGACAACAGTGACCAAAGTTGTCAAATATTAGATATAACCTTTTTTGGTTCAGTGTACTTGACTGCTAGGTTCGATTTCATTCGGCAATTCGATCAAAGGCTGTCACTATTTAAATGGCCTTGGGAATGGCACTTCTTTTGTGAAACTATTTGTCATTAATCAATTGCCGATTGCATGGCCAGTTAGTTCAGATAACGCTGTGCGATATGCCCGCACAAAGGAGCAAGTAGCTGCGAACCAGTCGTGCATTTTATTTTGTCAAGCGTCCGACGCGACGTCTTCATTTAAATTTTTTTCTGGCCCACCACTCAAAACAGTTCTGACGTGGGCTGATTTCGTCATCATCATGTTTTCATAGAGAAGCATCTCTTTTGATAAACTTTAATTTCAGTCTGTAGGTGAACCAATTGTTTCATTCACAGTTCACTCAAATTGTACATAAAACAGCAAGAAAAAGCGTGCAAAAATAGCCTGCAGTTGAATATAGTTAACAATAAATTTACAAAAAACACAATCTCAATGTTTCGTATGTTGTGTCATCGTTATTCCTTTTTCACCAACAACCACAATGAAAAAAAACCTGCAATTTAATATCGAATCAATCGCTTCTGGGTTTTGCTATGGTAAGGTATCTCGGAATTGATGTTGATTCCCCTTATGTGTCACTTCAGATTGCCACCTTGGTGATAAACAAAAAATAATCTCAGATTTAAAAATGCCGTAAACATAGGACACAACACCACCTACATACAATATCCCTTTGTCATTCTCGTTGAATTCCATAGCTGTCGGCTTTTATTTGGTTCACAATAACTCACACATATAAGGGTTTAACATTTACACACACACAGACAACGAGTCATTTTACGCAATTTAAGGAAGTGGTATTTCGACAGTAGCTTGTTGTTTTTTGAAAGATTTAAAAAAAAATTAATGATCAAAGTGGTTTAGAAAGCGCAATTTAGTTCGCAATTTTTATTTTACAATGATAATTTCGCAATTTGATCATTTTGCACTGGAATTTTTGGAAAGTTGTTATTTCGCTCTTTTCGCAAAACAAATTTCATTATTTTGCATTTTATTCGCATTTTCAAATCGTTTTCAAATCGTTTATACAAAGATGGAATGGAGTACAAATGACTGTTCCGATTTTTTATTGCGAATTAAACCAGAGTTACGTAAATAAATAGATGTGGTTAAGTGACAGTACATGTTCATCATCACTCACACAGGACAACTTTAAACTCTCACTCATTCTTGTGTGCGTAGTATTGGAGTAATAGAGGGGACCTGCATTGTATGCCTATTCCGAACGACTAGGGTAAAAAACACTCTATTTTTAACAAGTGATGCTCTGAAATAAAAACGTTTCTGTTCGTAGATGGATGAAGCTGGGAACCGAACCTAACCCACCGGTATGACAGGGCTAAGCACTCCACTAAGCACTAAAAGACAAATACCGATTTTTTTTCAATTAATCGAAGGTTAAATTAAGACATTTGTTTAACTAACTAACCCAGATTATTTTTAATCTCTTACTGAAAAACTGGAACTCAGATAAAGATTCCCAACAACAAAACTAAAATCTACGGCCCAGATAGAAATTCTCCTAACCCAGATTTTCAACGAGACAAATAAAATTGTCTGTTCAATCCGCTGTACATTCTGTTGGAGGATTTTTATGATAAAGAGTTTCAATTTGTTTTTTTTTTTTTGTTATTATTGTTGTCTGTAAAAATAGATACACCTTTACCGATGAAGTTGCTATCATCTGTTTTCCGCACCCTTAGGGTTATATAAGATCCTCACGTTGCGTTGGTTGTGTCGCCATCACAAACGGAATTCATTCAAAATAAAATATTTTGTGGTCCGTGAAACATTTTGTTAAATCACTGAACCTGCGGGTATATATTGGTTGATATTATTTTGTAGATGGAGGAAAGAGAGGAATTATTATGCTCGTAAATATACCTACATGGGCTGTTTTTGAACATAGGTAGGAGGCAGACAGCTATACTCTTCACCCGAGTGTTTGAATCGGCCGTTTGGCTTCTTTTAAATCTTTTTTTTTTCTATGAGATAAAAGAGAAAGTAGTGAATTATTTTTATTTTGCTAGTTTGATCTTGGATTTATGAGATAAATAAATGCTATTCGGTTTCTTGTCTGTCTGTCTGTCTGTCTAATCAGTGGATGGATTATATTGAAACTTGGTTTATAGTGTTTTTTTGGTTTGTATCGTTTTTTAATTTTTTCTGTACCAAAACTAACGGTACCTATCACCATTCTTATTTTTGCCTATTTGGAAAATCTGATTTTTATCGAAAATGGCTCCGACGATTGCTTTTTTAAATCAATAAATTGAAATAGATATTGGCTAACTTTTAATGAAAAAAAAAGTCCAAAATGTGGGAGGTATCGTGACATCTCATAGAAAAGTTTTTTTTATTTTCGATTTTATCACAAACGGTTCATCTGATTCTAATCAAAATTTTATGCTAAATCATCTTAAAATCAAATAAAATGGATTTGATTTTAAGAATCAATACATTTCATTGAAATTTGGTACAAAACGGTTTTAAATACTATAATAATTTGGAAAAAAGTTATTTTTGTTTTCGAAACCAACGGCATCCCATACACTTAAGTTAGTGAAACATTCATTAATTATTAGAAATATAATTTATCAAGAAAAAAAGCCAACTTTGTAAAAGATTGAAAACGAATGCATTCGCTGCCCTCATAAAAGTACCTTCGTTAAAAAAATACTTCATAAGTTCCTACAATTTACCTACTGTTTCCTTCGAACCCAGCATTTTACAGAGCACAGCAGAGCACTTTCAAAACTATTAACAGGACATAAGCACTAATACTTTACTTCAGCTGCATGCTGACATTGTCGTGAAGAATATTCCAAAACCAGAGGGACCCAATAGCCTCATAAAATATATGCCATAAAAAAAAGCACACAAAAATCTTCACAAAGACGACGACGACAACATTAAGATTACCACCTCTAAATTTAAAAGGATCAAAATTGTCTGCATAAAAGCTCAGTACATACTTTCAATCGTTACTGGCCCTTAATGCTATACAAACTTCTTTTCCTCCAGTTCCCATCATGGAATATTGCTCTTAGGTACCTACACACCTACCTAAGCTATGCTACAACCAACTTTTTGCTCACGTGCACTTTCGTTATACCTACTAACTACTATAATACCGCGCCATTGTATATGCCACAGTGTTGGTGTCCGCTTGTACAGTTTTGACTATTATAGCAACGCTCTTGGTAGGTACTTTAGCATTTAATAAAGTTTATTTATCTGGAAAATTTTAGATTATTTTTATAAATGAGGCATAAATAACGTCTACTTGACACTTTTAAACTTCGTTCACAGAAACGAGAAAAGCATGACAAAAGTGCTGCCACTTTAATTGAACTTGTGAATATTTTATGTTTTTAAAAAATAAATTAAAATAAACTTAAAAAATAATGAGATATAATAAAATAAAATAAAATAAAATAAAATAAAATAAAATAAAATAAAATAAAATAAAATAAAATAAAATAAAATAAAATAAAATAAAATAAAATAAAATAAAATAAAATAAAATAAAATAAAATAAAATAAAATAAAATAAAATAAAATAAAATGAAATAAAATAAAATAAAAAAAAAGTCGAAAGCACTTGATAAATTTGTAAAAAATCTAAATCATTCAGAAGAAGGCAAAGTCAAAAATTAACCTTTTCAAATAAATTTGCAAACTAAACAATTTAAAATTAAATAATAGTAAAATTGTCCTTTTTAATTTAATTTATTTGCATTCGAAGAAAATGAAATACATATTCCTCTTTTCCGTGACCTTTTTATTTAAAAATAATAATATCTTCTTCGTAGGCTAAAAATATCTAATCTACTTGATCCTAGCATTTACGTTTAGTAAAATTACCATCATGTAGTATTGAAAACAACACAGTATATTAATTACGACAAAACAAAATGGCACCACTTAAATTATTCGAACAACGCATCGTTCGTTGTATGTATAGTTAATATTTTTTTGTCATCTCTTATTATTGTAGTGCCGGTCTTTTTCTTCCAAGAATTTTTTTTACCACTGTATTTCTTTTAGTTTTGTCGTTTATGTTCATTTTTACAACGCAATTCACTACCTCGGACTTGGACTAACTTTTGAGTAAAGGACAAAAAAAAAACTAGTTATTCTTGCGTTGCATACAAAAAAAGGAAAGATATGGCAAGCAAAATCAAACACGACGATGTAAACGAAAAGATAACAGAGAGTAGGAATAATGTTTATCGGAGGACCTTATAAAGTCAAACAGTGAGGAGTCCTGCAATAATTTTGAAGTAGATACCTAGCTGTTTATGCAGGACTGTTATTTTTCTGTTTGTTTTAAAGAGACAATAGGACGTTCGGGATTGCTTGATGGAAGCATTTGAAAATTCTTCTTTTCACTCTTTTATAGAAACATTAAATCGATAACTGTAATTTCTATTTAGACAAAAAAAAAGAGTTAAATTTCAACTTCCAAGCATATATAGATATGCAGGTATGCACAAATTATTATAAATAGGTACCTATTAGTCGAAAATGACAATTTTTTATACAGATTATGCGCACAGCTAACAAATATAATTCAAGTGTGCTGATTTTAACTGTGGTATTCTGGATCTAAGGTCAAGTCAGAAAAAGAAATAAGCTTCATAGTAGAAGTTTTATAAAAGATGAATGGCCATTGATAAACATTAAGTACTGAACTATGTATCACTTGGAGGAAGCCGAGTTCAATCGTTGGAGAGGTGGAAAAATGTTTGCCTTTTATAATTATTATATTTGTGATTTCAGGTTAAGAGTTATATTTTTTTATTGTAACTTCGATAAGACTTGTAAAAAAATATTAAAAGAAGCTTTTTGGAAGCTATTTGTCAGAACGAAAACTTGACTAAACCGTTAGTGATGCAGCACTTATAGTATGTTAAATTGCTAGACAAGGCTAATGTTATTATTTTTTTTTTTTTTTTGATTGAAGAAGTTTCGTGGGTTCCAATGAAATTAAATTTAACTTTTTAAAGTAAACTTTTACAAATTAAATTTATCTTTTTTGAAAAGAAACTTTCTTGGGTGTCTATTTTCCAAATTAAAAACTTCCAAGCAAGTTTAAAGTTCTTAGTAAGATACAGTTACTAGCGAATTTCAAAAACAATTTGTTACCTTTTTCAAAAAATTGATTATTTTTTCCATATATGTACATTCAAAAAAATATTGTAAATGCAATACATATACCTACTAAAAAAAATATATTCAATTTTCCATTTTTTGAATCATCTAAAAAAATTTGTAGACAACCACTCCAGTTATTGAGGTTAAAGATCGAGGAACAGACTGACTGACAGGCAGTGTAATAGACTGAGAGATAAAATCACGTCTGCGGAATCAGCTAGTATGTACTCTTCTTCTTTATTTACTGGCGATTGTCAAGATCTCGAGTGGGACCACAACTCTGCCACTCTACTGTTTTACCTGAGGGCTCTCCTTGTGCAGTCCTTCGGGTTGATAGGCCTGCCGGTTTTGGATTGTTCCATGTCTGAGACCAACTAAATGATTGTGTCGTTGCACGCCACGAGTTTTTGCACCCGCCGTCGGCGTCGTCGTAGCATCGGGTGCTTTTGCCTTTGGGCTTCTTCTTTTTACATGACAGTACTTGGCTCATGCTGTATTTTGTCTAAGATTGTACTTTTGACGTGGAGGCTGCCTCGGACTTTCTCGCTCCTTATAACGCCATATGACTTTCAAGCTTTCAAGCCAAGCATCTTGATTTCAGCTGCAGTCAATTTATTTCTTGTATACATTGTCCAACACAGTGAACCGTATTTGAGCGTTGAACGAACAAGTGCTATATAGAGCTTTCTTTTCAGCATGTTCCATTCAAGATCAGATGTCCGGAATAAACCTGTGAGGGATCGGTCTTTTTCGCGCTAATGCGACATCAATTTTCCTCTATAGAACATCCACCCAAGGATCAGCTAGGATAAAAGTAATATATCAAATATATTTAGCAACAAATTATGTTAAATATGTTTATACGAATCAATGATGCGTCAATGCTTTAACACCTTTTTTAAATACCACTTTAGGGACATGTTAATCATTTGCAATAAGACTTCATTTAAAAATAAATTAATCAAACGGTAATGGAAGAAGGTGTTCCATTTAATTATATGTAGACTTTTTATTAATATACCCATCATACCAACCACAGTGTTAAACCTGTCACTCAATTCTTAAAATTGCGAAGAAAACTTAAAACCATTTCCAATGTTATCCCCCCGCCCTCCCCCACTCAACCTTTTTATTTTGACATTTGAAAATATTTTGTTTTCACATTATTCTTCCTTCATCACGGTTGTTTCTATTGTATATGTGTGACAGGGTATCCGGTATCCCTTATGGATTTGGTTGCTGTGTACCGTTTTCACCACTTCATTCACATACCTTTATGTAGATGGGTATACTTATATGTAGATATAGAAAAAAAAATGGTGGCACTGCGATTTATGCGATTGAATATAGGCAGATAAAAGGGATGCTCAATCAGCATGAATTATGCAAAAAGCCTTGCCACGATTGATGTGGTACAATTTTGGGTTTTGAACTTTCACCTCTATCTATAAAATAACATATAAAGTACTAGCTATAGAAATGCCTTGACGTACAGGTACCTATATTTGGAATTTTTCAGTTCACAAAAATCAGAGATACCAAACAAGAAACTCCCGATGATGGAGGCGAAGTCATCAATAAAAAAAAAAGTGCCAAGCCATTACCATCATTTTTTTTTTTTTTTTTTTGCTTTTGGTTGGTTTTGAACATTTGGAAATTTTAATTTGCATAAGGGAAGCAAGCGAGAGAAAGAGCATGAGAATCTGAATGATGAAGCTTTGGCAATCGCAATTAAGGCTGCTATACAGATGCAAAAAGATTCGTTTTTTTTTTCTTTCCATTCCATCTCCATCGTGAAATAATTTAAAAGTCGATTTAATTTTAAACCTCTCTACTCCCACTCTGTGCCCGTACAAAAACCTTTTCTGATTTTTCCAAGTATAATATCTCATTCCAAAAGTTGCGTTCAAATTAACAAACTTGTACAAAAACATGCCAGAGAACATCACGAAGAAGAGAATTAAGGGTTTTCAATTTTCATTAATTGGCATTTCATCAATTTATCAATTATTGTAAACATGAAAGTAAATACTCGTACATACGTACATTCCTTTCTAATTTTAAAAGAAAATAGTGAAATTGGAAAATATTTTTGGAAAATTTTTTAAATAGAATATTTTGGTGTATTGTGTTGTTTAGTATGGTTTTTGAAAAAAAAATAAAATTCACAATTGGATCGCACGAAATTGTTCCTATGTTGAAATGCATCAGAGATGCAAAATTATTTTTTAAATAAAAATTTTTAAAAATATTTTTCTAAAAAATTGGTAGGTAGGTATGTAAGTTCTTTGTATACACTTAAAACAAAAAATTTAAAACCAAATATCATCCTCTTTTCAAAGTCTTAAGTTTTCAAAAAAAAAAAAAATATCCAGAAAATATTTTTTCAATGGCATGTAAATTGTACAATGTACATTTCTATCTATAGTTTTTTACTTGCGACTATAGGTACTATAGGGCAAGTTTTGGATTCGTGCAAAGAAATCGAACTCAAGATATTAATCAGACATAACATTACGATGATAGATAACGCGAAAAAAGAGGGTCCCGCATTTCTGTCTGCTTGTTTGTACCCCGACGTACAGCCTAAACTATTCAAGCGATTTTCTTCTAACTTTGGACATAAGGTTTTGGGGAGATTGCCTAGAGGGGAAATCGAAATATATTTTGGCTCCAAAAATAACGGTACCTGTCATAGTGATTTGATGAAATTTTTTAAATCGGGTTTGTCAAGCAACCTTAATAACTTAGTCAAAAAATATTTTTGAAAAAACCGTTATTAACGGTACTTGCCACAGAACCGGATTTTCGATTTTATCGTAAACTATTCGATGTAAATTTTTCTAAAGTAGGTCCTATAATTATAATCTTAATAATATTGCATATCAAAATTTTCAAAAAAATATTTTTTGTAATAAAAAAAAGTAAATTTTTTTATTGAAAACTCAATATTATTTTGAAAACTAATAAATACTTTTTTTTAATTTGGTTTTAAAGTTTTGTATCAAATACTAAAAATGTGCATACCTACGTTAGAAACTTTTTTTTATAAAAATACTTAAAAAAATATTTTTTGAAAAAAAAAGCAATAAAATAAAATAATAAAATTTGTATTGTATGACATCTTCTAAACTAAATTTTTCCGCTTTTGACAGGACACAAAACTTTCAAGTTTTTAACCGTAAAAATTTCCCATGCAGACCAAAATTTGAATACCCTCATTAGTCTGGACTCAATCTGGTAGGATCTGTTAGTTGTATGAAATTTCTAGTTTCGGATTAGTACGCGATCAGACCTGCATTTACTCACTACAAGGGCTGCTTACGAAATCGATAGAAGATTAAATCCTTGTTATACGAGACGAGTATAAAATATAATTTTTAGACTGACAATTACCGAGAGTAGAAAAGTTTTGGACAAATATGAAAGTACCGAATTTTGGATTTACAGATCTTGGAAATAAAACAATTTGGAATACAAAATTTAAACCAGTTCCTTACAAATCAAGATTAAAGTATGATTTTTGCTTTCGTAGATTTAATAATTAACAATAGGTTTAGATGTATTGTTTCAAAATTTCATAATCGAAAATTCAGCTTATATTCATTTAACTCTGAATTAAATTTGAACGGCTTTTTATTCAGAAAAATTTCAATTGATAACAAAAAACTACTTGTGCTTTTTAGGAGGAAAGGTATTTGTACTACTTGATTCAATAAATTAAGTAAATCAACAAAAATTCAAGCGGCTTCCAAATGTTTTCTGAGTCTGTACTTCAAAATTCTGTAAGTTATAAAAGAAAAATTGTTTTAATATTGAAAACAAAATTTGCAGTTTTTGACTATCATGGGTTGAGGTCGAAATACTGTAAGTGGCAAAATACAGTATTCAAAATACTATATGCCAAAATCCTGAATGTCAACCTTCTGTATGTGTAAAATACTGTATGTATGTCAAAATTCTGCACAGCAAAGTTCTGTAAAAAGTGTGTAATAGAAATATTGTTTTGATAGTGTCTTGTGTTGTGTTGCGATCTGTCGCTCTCTATCTCTTGGGGTATGAACTACAGACACGAACTACGGACATAAGACATGAAATGTTCAAAATTTTAACATTAATATCTGTTGCCTGAGCAACACGAATTGAATTGTTGTTCGATCAACACGAATTGAAATAAATCGATTTCAAAAGTAGAAGTGATAAAATTGGGGGAATTCGCTAGAATTAGGAATGCCCCAATTTTTTTTGAATGCTTTGGACTTCGAGGAATAATAAAATGCACTGCTTTCTGTTAAAAAAAAAAACACATTTGCCAATACCTACTTCTTAATAAAACAAACAAATTTACCAGAATTCCCCCATACAGCACTGTAAATTCAATTTTGGGAACAAAATCAAAAAAAAAAACGATTTTTTCATAACATTCACCTATAACATTATATTCATGCCATCATACATCAGTATATAGAATGGATAAAAGATTTATATGGAAATCATATCTAAGTAAGTGGGTGGTGGTTCACCGAACTGTCAAAAAACGAATCCGGAAACAGTCTGAATTTGAACAGCCAATATATTATACAGTTTTGTTTGTGTTCATTTTTCTTCACAGGATACAGGAAGTTTTTGCTCTGATCCTTTTCTTCTGAGTTCTGACCCAGTTGCTTTGATTTCAATGTCATCTGGTGTGCACATTTCAGGGATATGCACATGCACACAGTAATAAGATTTTTCTTGTCGCCTTGAATTTCAATAAATTCGACTGAATAAATTCGATTTTCGATTTATCTATATAACAACCCAGCTGTGATGTGTTGAGATTTTAATATTTTTTCTTATGCATTGTTTCCATATTGAAGTTCAATTCATGATATTTACCTACAATTTGTTTTTTTTTTTTGGATTTTGAGAAGCAAAAATCAAAAAAATTTAACAAAATATTGGAATTTTATTTTCCTTATTGAAAGCTACTAAGAGGTATAAGATGAACATCGAAAGATGTTACGTTTGGATGATCTTCATCTTCACTCTAATATTTGTCTGGTTAAAAGGGGAAAAGGCTAGGAACAGCAACCGCAGTTCCTTTTTTGGAATAGTTGATTTTCAATTCTATCGACCCACTAGGGTTTTGAATAGAACAGAGCTTTTTGAAAGGAACACATTTGGGCAAGGGTTTTATTTGATTGACTAAGTTTGCTTGGGACGTAACCAACTTAAAACTAAAAATACTACTGATACACCGGCACCGTCATCGAACAATATTTTTGATGTATGTAACTCGAAATTTAGGCCAAATTTGAGAATTTAACTTAAAAGCCTTTTTGCGTAGAATAAAATTTTCTATCAGAAAAAAAAAATTCCAAAAAACTAGCATAAAAAAACGAAAAATCACACATTTTTAAATGTTCGTCATTTCTATTTTTTTTTGTGGAAAAAAATACAAAAGACTAAGCAGATTCTAATACCGCTAATAACGACGATGCAGAACGTGAAAAAAGAAACGCTAAAGACTAGACTGAATTCTAGGCATCCGAAACGAGAGTGTAATTTTTGGACCGAGACTTCTATTTTGTGTTTCCAGTTACGAAAATCATTCAAAATGGTTTTTCATTTTTTTGACAAAGAGAGACTAAATCGAAGAATGTCTAAGTTGTTACCAGGCCGAAACCGGGACGACACTTAGTCATACTGAATTTTGAAGAGGTCAAGACGAGACTTCAAAAGTCTCATCTTGTGGCCATCAAAGTTTTTATGAAGTTCAGTAGAGGCAAAATTGATTTTTAAGACTCCAAAATGGCGGTACCTATCATAGATCTGTTTTCTCTGAAACGGCTCTAACGATTTTAATTAAAAAAAAAACTGTCATAAAATACCATTAAAACTGTTAACAAAGTCATTTGTCATAGAACCGTACTTTTGGTTATCGATTTTCTCATAAACGTGGTGGCAACATCAAACATCGAGTAAACAAAGGGTGAGTAAAGTGGAGGAAACTGCCATGTTCCGTATTTGGAAAATGTCATTTAGCTAAAAACAAAGATCTACACTGCAGTCATCCAGCATATACATATGGGTCAAAGTGTTGGAAAATATTCAAGAAGTATCAGAGTAAATTGACGGTAGAAGCCAGAAAATTCCGTGAGGCATTCGCGTCAAAAATATCATTTTGAACTAAAAACAGGACGACCAACTCAGCTCATACTGTTAAGTAAAAACAAGATGCCCTGAAAACCCAGATCAAAAGACGTTCTAAAACCATCTCGGAAGAAAAGCAGGTGCAAGAACCGCTTGATCAAACAAATGCAACGACACCTGCATTTAGTTAGCCTCAGACATGGAACAATCCAAAACCGGAAGGCCTGTCGACGTTTTCTGAGGTCAACCCGGCAAACCGCTAAAGTGGAGCTTTAAGGCGAAGCAATGGAATGGGAGATTTGTGGTACCTTTCGAGATCATGAAAATCTTCTTAATGAAGAAAAAGAAGATTTTCTCATTTCATCAAACGATTTAATAAGGACGATTCCGGAGACGGTAAAATCATGAATCGTACGCAATCTACCTTGAAGCAGACATAGTGACAACGCTGGATGGCGTCAGCTCGAGACTGTAGTAGGTGGAGAGACTTGTTGAAGGAGACCAGGACCGAATGATCAAACGATTTGACAAATTGTGCCCAAATTTTTTATGAAAGTAGAAGGTCCAAATTATTACTCTTATTATCTTAATATATTGATAATATTGTTCATCAAAGTTTAAGTTTTAAAATACTCGTTGACGATCGATCGCACCGGTTTCGAATTTATTTGGGACGCATATTTTCCATACATCGGGCAGTATCTTCCGGATTGAACTCAAACTTCTTTTTTGCTTATTTTTGCAAACCAAATGATGATTTTTATTTAGTGCATTTTATTGGTTACAAGCATAATTTACCTCATTAATTGGCAAGTACATACATACATATATGGTTTTAATTTTAATATTTATTAAGTTATACATTAAAAACATCAAAAACATAACAAAAAATAAATGAAAGAAGAAAAAAAATAATAACGTCTTTAGTTGAAGCTTTATTATATTTTTCTTGAATTCAAAGTTAGCACACACATAAAGAACATTCTTTCTTTCCATTTGCCATTTCAGTGCCATTAAATATATTTAATTATAAATTAATTTATTTTTCTTTTCTGCTCGCGTTCAGTTTATTATTATTTTTTTTTTTTTGTATTTTTTTCATTTTCACATCATGAACCTTTGAAGAAAAATTTCGAAAAACCACAAACTCAGTGCCAACAATGTTCTTCGTTGGTCCATTGCAATCTATAAATATCGACTAATGGATTTTTAATGTTTTTCTCATTATTTCCAATGGAATCGGGAACGGGATCGAGAGTCGTGAATCGGGTGGTCCTGCTGCCTCTGTGTCCTGATGGTGATTCCTGGTTGGTTGTATATTGTATGGTATAGTAGGTACTACATTATATCGCACGAACTGCTCGCTATTTGTGAGCCAAAAACGAAAAACCCTTTATGCTGCTGTGCTGCAGCAACAAAGCTGCAGAGTTAACGCCCGCGAAGGTGACTATGCGTGATTGTATTTGGGTGGGTGTGTAACGGGACATGAATGCATGCATTCAATCAGGTTGACGACGACTATAGGGGACAGACAAAGTGAATGGTATGTAGGTAGTATTTTTAATTTTACGAAAACATTATGTGATGAATGGCTTCGAATACTGCGTGGCTTTCATGATGATAATGTTTTCGATTAATTTAATTTAAGTAGGAAGCCGGTCATACTCAAAAGTGAACCGAATTTTCAACAAAAGAAGTTTCCCTAACAATAATTGAAAACCATTGAAATGTAGGTACTTATTGAAACCCTGTTTTGATGAAAATTACATTCAAATATTTAGTAACTACTAAATTTAAGAGATACGAGTATAATTTTGAAACTTGATTGCTCTGTTTGTAATCGGTTCAGTACTCCCGAAATTTTGAATCCGGAATCCCGAAAAACCCATCAGAATTTATTGAAAGTAAAATAACAACTTTTCATCATTTTCAAAGAGAACTCAACGGATTTCGGAATCTTGGCATTCCAGGATTCTGGGTTTTCAGTATTCTGGGTTTTCAAGATTTTGGCTTTACGTCATTCTGGGGTTTTCTGTGTTGTATTCTGGTTTCAGGGGTTTTTCGTTATCAAGACTCTACGATCTCGGGATTTTGCAATTTCGGTGACCTGAAATGTGTTTGATGAAGAAACTGTTGATTGATCAGAGCTTGGATTTGACGTCCAACAACAGCTAGGAAGGTGGGAACCACCTTCAATAAGAATTGAGAATAATCAGTATCACGGAACCCACTTCAATAGAATACTATTGGACATATGGGGTGCTGAAAGAATAGTCGGTTGGCTTTCCAAAGATCCTAACAGCTCATCCAACAGAAATTAGATACTGCATGAAGATTATAGATGTTTAAAGTAGCGTGCGATTAACAAAATCATAGCATTGGTTACATAAGCTAGAAAGGTCTCAAGTTGGTGTGACAGTGGGACCAGAAGACCATACAGCTGTCCAAAGTTCTAAAAAACTCCCGCTAACAAACTGGGACGAATATCTGCTAGTTTTGGAAGAGAACCGAGTCAAAAAGTTAAACTAAACAGTTGTCTGCGGTCTTAAACTAAGTTTTCCCCAGCCGGTGATTTCTGATATACAGCTTAAAGCATTGTCAACTACTGGAAATGGAGGAATTCAGTGCATCTCAAAAAAAGGGGAATGGATCTCTCTCAAATGACAGAAATGGTGGAGAGAGAAGCTGAAATCGTGGGGTTAAAGATCAATGCGGCAAAAACAAAAGGAATCAACTTTGGAACTTTGAAACTCTTATCTATTCGAGAAGATCGGCTAGAATTTACTGCAAAGGTTTGTGAATGGATAGATGCCTGCAAAACATCTTAAGAAATTTCTAGCCCAACCGTTTCTACAAGGATGAATTTCATGTGTTTACTGTTCAGGAATCAAATGACATTATCATACGAAGACGTAAGTGACATTTGATAACGAGTGAATTCCGAGTCAAGTGATGCATTGGAACAGACAAGTACACTGACTTAGAAGTATTTAAGAAGAATCAGCACAGGAAAAACTCAAAGCAATGTAAATCCATCAGTTGATCATTTTATGTTTATCTACATAAAATCCTACTGACATTCCAACATCAAGGCTTTTTAACTTAAATCGAACAAATCACCGCTGATTTCTGCAATGTTGCAGACAAATTCCCTCGAGGATGTGCAATTTTAATCTATAGACGACATTCAAAACCACATACAGCCCTTAATTCCCATTGAAAAGGAGAACTTAACACTGACCATCAGGATGAGCAGTGACCATGCATTTATATACATTGTTGTTTATAGGTTATATAAAACCTTTCAGGAAACGGTGTTCCAAAACAGATGCCGAAACAGCAAAGAAGCAAAGAAACCCTAAAATAGATGAACTAATCTACTTACAAACCAAGCTGACCAGTTTCACAACTGTTACCCCCTTAAATTTAGAACATCCAGAGGCAAAGATATGCGACATCTTTGATCCCGCATTTCCCTCTATTCATACATACCTATATAGAAATTTGAAAAACAAACATATATTCGATATAAATACACACACAGTGCACCAGGCATAGAAATATCCGCCCAAAGACCTGCAACGAAATCAGCTTATTTTGTGGTCTTTTGTTAAATTTTGTAGAAAATGTACAATCGCCCAAAAGGGACAGCCAACAACACTACTCGAAGGACCAAAGGCGCACAAACAATCCCACAAACGACCATCACTACCACACTCACACTAACACACTCTCACGTAAACGAGCGGAGTTCCGGGTTCCGGTGGACATGAAATTATTGTGAAACACTGTAGACCGCACATAAACACGAAAACTTCCAACCAATCTGTGTGTATCGTGGTGTCCTACTACAATACAGAGTTCTATAATATTTCGTTCTGTTCTGGCAAAGACGATTGTACTGCTATACGAATGTGACCATTATCCTTGCTGCAGTCAGATTGCGTGCAGAATTGTCCAAAATTCGAATAGAATTCGAGGGTGGTATCTATTTGTTTTTTGAATATAGTATTGCAAAAGCGATGGAGATGGCGATGGTTGGTCGAGGGTGTGTTGGAATGTATAGAAAAGCATTTTTGGAAAATTATATGTGATGGCATACTGGGGAAACAGCAGTTCAGCGGTATATGGAATGGAAATGCCAACTTGGGACCACTTCCGTTCAAACAGGATGTGACCGTATTTTGCTTGGGTATTTTGAAAATATTTAAGGACCAGATACTTTATTGTTGATGCACGAGAGTAGGTATGTTATGATGATTACAAGTTCTTCATGAGCCTAAAGGACTATTGTTTACTTCTTATAGGCGAAGAAACGTGTCGAAAACATCGACGCGTTTGTGTTGTTCCTATTATAACCTCACCTAACGGGTCATTTATGTAGAGTAAAGTTGAATGCGTCTTATAAGAAATATGTATACAACTTACCAACATACACACATAATTAAGTATTGGGTTCAAGAGAAGTAAATTTGTTTGTCCTAAATTTGAAAATTTTAACATAAAAGCATGCATGAAATGCAAATGAAAAAAATCGAAGCAGTAGAAAGGCAGAGGAGCTACTTACCTGAACAAAGAATATACATACCTAGTTATTTGACGAATACTTACTTACTTACTTAGGTCCTCAGATCTTTTACGTCCGTGGGGTTCCCCTTGCGGGGCCTAGGGCCTCCACTACTCCTACGCGCCATCGTGTTCGGTTTCTGGAGATGTACCTCAGCTCTCTTCAACTCTTCCCCAGTCGTGCTGATTCCTCTTCGACCGTTCTTCGCCAAGTACTTCTAGGTCGGCCCACTCCTCTGCCTTGCTGCTTGAGAGGCTTTCATTGCATCGCTTGACCCGCAATGCACTCGTGGCCTTTTCGAAGCGTATGTCCAATCCACTGCCACTTACGTTTTCGTATTATAGAGTCAATAGGTTCCTGACCTGTCCTCGCATGAAGTTCATCATACGGAGATACGGTTATGCCGTTTTGACGGATGGCGGCAATAAAAGATTTTTAAGAACTAGTGAAAATTTGTAGAAAAAAATAGCTTTTTTGAGCAATTTGTGATTTATTTTCCATATTTTTCCTACATTATGTTTTTAGGTGTTATTCATCCGAATGTTATGTTTCACAACAGAGTTTTATGACGTAAAAAATGTATAATATTGAAGTGATTTTTTTTTTTTTTTATCGAAATTTAAGACTTTTAAGGGCTATTTTTTTTTGCCTACAAAAGTTATAATACAAAAATCGTAGAAATAAATATTATTTGGTTAAAAAAATATTTCTTTTTTTCGAAACATAATTTTTGACGGAACCTATCGTAAGACAGCTTTATGGTTTTTCGACTAGATATTATTTTGAAATTTTGTTTTAAAGTGTATAGAAAATATCAATAAGTATTAAGAACTTGCATACCATTTTTCTTTGGGACAATTTAGGTACTATAGGTTTTGTAGTCTTGAAAAAAAAAATAATACATAGGAAAGTAGAAAAAAGTGGGTCTTTCAATTCTGTCCCTCCATTGAACTACAGCCTAAACGAGTGGTCGGATTTTCTTGAACATTGGTGTATAGTAATTTTTGGGCCGTATCTCTACACTAAATTTCCAAAAAAAAATTGTTTGACTTTTTGAAAACTTAAAGTAATTATTTTTGGAAAATTAAATAGTTTAAAAATGGCTAGATATATATATTTTTGAAATTCGGTACATAACATTTTTAAGTAGATACTATCTTCAATTATTGGAACAGAAAAATTAATTTAAAAATAACGTTACCTCCAATGCAAATGTTAAAAAAAAACGTTTTCAAAAATTTCAAATTCCTAGAAAATTGATGAAAATTTTGTTCCCTGACACACTAATTGCTTTACCTACCAAAGACGATGTGATCGTACATAGAAGATTTATCGTGCGACCGTAGTGTATTTTTTTTTTGAAAACTTAATAATTTTTATATTTAAAAAATTATTTTTATATTTAAAAAATTATTTTTGTAAAAAAGCGTGAATTATTTGTCGAATGACATCCTTGTTTCGGATTTTTTTTTCAAATTCTGAAGTAATTTACAGGAGCAAATTTGTTGGATTTATTTATTTTTATAAACCATTACGAAAACCAAAAAAAAAATCATCACTTGAGTTGAGTTGATCATTTAAGTCTATCAACTGTAAAAGTTAAATATCTTCTTTACTCAGCTTTAGTTCGAACATTTTTCGCTGCTAATCGAATTTTAGACCTCAAATTTTGCAGCGCCACCACAAGGGTCCGCGCAACCCTAAAAAAACTCGCTATGATAGTACTATAATTTAAATACTATACAAAGAGTAATATCATGGCGAGTATTTTTTAATGTTGCCCCGACCCTTGTGGTGGCGCTGAAAAATTTTAGGTTAGAGGAGCAAGAGGATACCATTTCGATTGCCATAACCAAATATCAATTAAAACAAACAAAAATTGAGGAAGGGTTTCCCCCACTTTAGATGTCGCCCCACTTCCACCATGATTGTACTATGTTTTCCATATACAAAGTTATATATTTATTTAAATGCATAACTCCCAAAAGCATGCAATATAATAATACATGAATAGTCAAATCATAATCATAATAACTATAGTTTGATAATGCAGCTAGTGCAGGTCTTCTGCTTTGCATAGTTGCACTCTATGCCAAATTCATGGCATTGCATGTGTCATAGGAGGGCAAACCGCATTTGTACTAAAAGCTTCTTTCGATTTCATGAATTTGGCTGAAAGGAAGAATTTTAACAGCAGGAGCCCACCCACTGCAGTGGGTTGTGTATACACAGGAAATAAGTACGGGTGGGTTTAGAAAGAACATAGGATCTGTTAAAAATATCTGGAAGCGCACGAACGTTTGTGTTCCAGTTCTCAACTAACCATAGTAGATGGGTTATCTGCTACTGCAGATGGGATCAACCTTATTATTACCATCATCGTCCTTGTCATCCTTTCGTTCTACTTTGCAATGCACCAAAGGAATTCGTAATTGCCGGCGTCGAAGAGAGCAGAGGTGGGTTGACATGGCGAATTAATACAACGTTATAACGCTAGGACGGGACAATATTTGGATGTGGATAAATAGTTATGTTTGCCCTGAGTCTGCACATCGGTCTTGGGCTAATTACGAGGGAAATAATTATAAAACATGGCCAATATGTCAAATGTTTGCTTTCTAGAGTCAGTATGTAGTAGGTATGTTATGTACAAACCTACGCAGAAATCCTGGCATGGGAGTTTATTGGGGTAAACGAAAGAGTTGAGTTGAAAACCTAACAATCAAGGTGTGCACCGCGATGGGAGATCTGATGCAGAGCTAAAATTAACCCTGTGGTTGATTTTTTTTTCTTATATTTTGAGTAAATTTAATTCTATTTCTAGAGACAATCATATAAATCTACTGGTTGTGTTTGTTGAAGCTGGTTGAATCCTTCGTGGTTTATTCTTCCACAGAACCACATTCTATGTGCTCACTCTCTGATGCTCACCATGGCATGGCACCACGTACAGAGATATCTTTGTTGGCTTTTGTTATATGTATTTAATTTTCTTGCTTGACATTTTATTAAGTTTATCTACTCATCAGAGAAGCAACTTTTGTAAAGCAAGTACGATAGTTGCAAGTTCTACAAATTTACTTTTGTGATTAGTTGGTCAAGGATATAATATTTTCAAGGGTTTTTTTCAAGGCAAAGCGCTCTGGTGATGTTTGTTTGGTTTTTCATAGAAAAATCAGCTTGAAGTTGAATTTTATAAAATTCACTTTGATAAATAAATTTCATTAAACATGGTAAATATTAAATAATGCTAAAAATAATTTTAAACATTTAGCAATGTTTAAGCTGATATTACATTATCATATAAATATGGCAAACTTTTCATATAAATATGGCAAGCAAGTGTGATAAACATATTTATATGACAAAATATATATGATTCCATATATATGGAAACGATTTTGGGCCATATATATGACTTAGTGTAATATCAAAATAAAAGCACCGTCATATATATATGGAAGTTTTATTCCATATATTCATATAAAATTCGATTGATTTTATATGTTTATGTCTATCATATATTTCTAATTTTATTTTTTAATGGATTTAAAATAAATTAATCATTAATATTGTTTCAAAAATATTTTTTTTAACTATCTTCTTCGGTTTTATTTGTTCTTAAGCCACGGCTGATTTATTATTTAATTTAAAGAGTTAAATTTAGAGAGCACAAATTCAATAGTCTAAAAACACACAAAAATTACCATATTTAAGCTGGGGTATAGGTTTATTTAATGCGTTGAAAACCATGGGCATACGCATAGATACTTACTGCAAATTTTGGCTGAAGTGTCATATACATACGTACTATGTAGGTATCTAAATTATATGAAGGTTCTTACCTGCAAATGTTTATCTTTAAGGGAAACATAAATCGCACAATTTTAGTGATGGATGGTTGGGAAATGCGAAAAAAATAAGACAGAGATTGGAAACTATCCCCAGTTGCCAGATATCTCAATGTTACCATTAAACTATCTCGTGCTGGTATAGCTTGTCGAAGGCGAGTGTCTTGTTTTTTAATCAATGGGCTTACTTAACCCAGAAGGAAATCAAAATTTTCTCTTGACGTTCTTAAAAAATTTGTGAATGACATGGGCTCGATTTCTTGCACTTAATTCTCTACGCATCCTTTTTCTTTTCTCTTCAGCAACCATTCACGAACCCAAACAGATTTTATATTTCTCTTCCGTTTCCTATTCTTCAAATAAAATTCAGACAAGGCTAGAATAACGTGTTCCATTTTATTTAATAATGATAATATTATATTAATCAAATATTTTTATATGTTTCAATTTGTATGTATTTCAAAGCAAATGTGATAACCCAATTTAGCTTTGTCATATATATGAACAAAAATTATATGATAAAGCTTTTCAACATATAAAATGGCGATATTTATATGGCATAGTCTAATACTGCTTGTCATACATACAAATTTTGGAACATATATTATATGACGAAAATTGCCATATTTATATGATAATGTAATATCACCTTTAGTCGTGTTGAATATTTTAAATCGAATTTATAATCGGCAAGTATTTTTAAAATTCCTATTTTTTTTTAAATAAGTGTGTGAATATGTCAAATGACACTTTTAGGTTAGGTATTTTGTATAGATCTTTCAGTTTATTTTGGAAAACTGTAGTTCAGTGGACATATGTACATAATTGCGAGACCCACTTTTTTGACATATTAATGTAAGGTTTGAACAAAACCTCGAGTTCGAATTTTTTCACGAATCCAAAACTTGCCCTGTAGTAGCTACATATGTACATGCGTAAGTAAAAATCATTTTAATAGTAAAATTTGAATTATCCTTTATTTAATTACATCCTTTTTATTGGATTTTGTTTATTTAATTTGAGAAAAAACACTTAATTCTGACCGTGTTGAAACAAACCATTCCATACTGGTCTAAATGTCACTAGAAAGCTTACTAATATAGAAAATAGTTATAATTAAAAAATTTGTATTTGTAGCGAAAAGTATATGTTTTTACGCGAAATGACGATTTGATTTGTATAAGATTATGAATCGTATACTTGTTACATGCCCAATCAAAACAATAATGCTGTCCTTAGATATAAAAACCTTTTTTTCTTATCATTGGAGAAAATGCCTTTAAGAAGCCGAGGAAATGGCTATTGTGCAAAACAAATATTGCTAAAAATACTTGTACATTTTGGTAAACAAAAAACATTTTTTTAAAGTTTTATCCCTAATGGATTTTTCGACGTTTTTTTTTAATTGTATATCAATTCTATTTAGCCTTCAATATTTGGGTTTATAAACCTTAGCGTTTTGCATCTTTTTCTCTAAGTAGACATTTTTTATTTCAAAAAGAACTATTTGACAAAATTTTGAAGTTTAAATCAGTTGTTTTAACATAATGTTTTTATTTTTACAACGGTACTTCTAACAGAGATCTATAAGCAATATTACAGGATTTTATAAAACAAAGTATGCGATGGAAATGCAAAAAATGGGGCTTAATGCAAAAAAACATGTCACCAACTGACGGGTTTTGTTCACTCCGCAGCGCTTTTAAGAAATCTATTTCTTACATAAGACTTACAAATTCTAATGACTCGTATATGGACTTAAAAGATAAATGTTTAAAGTTTGCATCACATCTAATCGATGAATTAAGGTTGTTTGCGCCAACGTGGCGCCATTGTTCAATTTCAATTATCCAAACGTTTCCTTAAATTTTGAACATTTCCTAAAACTCCTATGTCAAAAGGTTTCCTACTGAGCTCTCTATCTTTCTTATCTTCATTCTTATTCTCGGCTCTTTATTGTCTGCTTGTGCAAATAAAAGCTCCCAACCTAAAACTTAAAATTAAATTATTGGAAATTCAAATTAGAATTATAAGAAATATAATTAAAAAAATCAAATTAAGTTCTTTTTGTTTAATAAGTAAAACATTAAATAGCCACCAAACAGGCTATTGACACTTGGTAAGTTGCTTTCCACGCCCCCTGGAAGTCAGTACACGAACCCGCAAGTGGACATAGATTTTTTTTTCGATTTGCCGTTCAATGTATTTCCCATAAGAAAAGGGCTCGAAAAATATTAACTTTACTAATTAAATTTATATGAACGGGTATTAAAATTATGATTGTAAAAGCATAATAAAATGTGTTTATTTCTAAATCAGGTGGAAAATATATCAAAAAACATAAATAACCATTTATAATTTGTTTTTTTTTTCAATATATTTTCCACCTTATTTGTAAATAAACACATATGTATTATGCTTTTAAATTCATAATATTAATACCCGTTTATATATGTAAATTCTACTAGTAAAATTAATGTTTTTCGAACACTTTTTTGTTTTTTTTTTCGTTAAATCCAAAAAAATATCGCCGTGGTACCAAGTGCCAATAGATACACCAAATATGTAGTTACAAAGCGATACAAGGCCCGAAAAGCAAAAAATACAATTTCATCGAAATCACACAAGTAGTTCTCGGATATTGAGATCACTAAAATATAAAAGAACAATTATACAAAATAAGTTATACTCTAAAGCCCAAACCCTTTTGAAAAAAAGATATGCCAATACGATAAAATCTCTTTTTTAATTATGAACATTTAATTAATATAAAAATAAAGTTTTGAAATTAATGTATTAACCACTGCCTGACCAACGGAGTTATTTAAGACCCTTTATTAAATAAAGCTTCAAAAATTAATTGCTGATTAAACAATAAAGAAAAGGGTTTAACAATAACAAAACAAAACAAAAAACAAAAAAAAAACAATCCTCAACTCAGGCTTAAAATGCAATTTATATTCAGTAATTGCTTGTCCAACTTCATCAGTTCAACCATGATGGTTGCATACATACACATTCACCACCTACAAACAGTTAAGTTTGATAAGTTTTAATGTTCAAAATTAATTTAATGCCATCTGCCATAATTGCAACTCGCAAATATGTAACTCCATACCTACACTATACTCGCCTTGCAAAGTTACATTTAAATGAAAATTATACACATCCAATATAATATCGAAACACATCACTACATCAGAGGACTTCGCCCGCCCGTCAAAATGAATACAAACTACTCTTTTGCAATTCCAAAATTAATCCTTGAAAAAGCCTATACCCACAAAATGAACTCTGATCTAGGACTTCAATTAAATAAAGCACTTTGTCAGGAGGATAATGATAATGATTTGTCGGAAGAGGGAGTTGCACGACAGTTCGTGAGCATTTTAAGCGGTATTCACCCTCACACATTTCACATGGTCTCTCACTTAGCATCGGAATGTAAAATTGTATCCAATTTCCAATGTCATCGACATCGTGTGTGGTCGTCCTGAAAATTCTGCAGAAATTCACTGCACTGCACTGCACCGCATACACCTCGAAAGGATGTTGATGGGAAATATATAGGGCAAAATACTGTGTTGGCAGTTCGCTGTATGGCGATAGCTACCATCACCCAGTATCCAGGACCATGAGGTGAAGTATATATTTGTATTTGCTCTTCATGTTCTTTCTGATTGTTTCATTCAACCAACCCAACCAACCCAACCCGACCGACCGAAGGACGATAGAAGTTAATTTTCAAAGCTAATCTATTGTAGATTGTAGTGCACAAGCAAACAACTGGCCAACGACTCCGAGTCCTAGTCCGAGTCCGATCCATGATGATGGAGTTTTCCCAATCACAGCCATAAATACTTTCGTCCTTCCAGTATCCATTGAACCTTGTAGGTATATTTGTATTTATAGAGCAGATGGTATTTATAATCAATTTTTAATATCGAGCAAAATGTATTGGGTTTGAAACTGTTGCATGCATTCGAGTGATTTGCCGTACTTTATGTACTCATCGCTTATTGAAAGGATTGTAACCATGACCTATTTCCAAAGGAACTGTACAAGCAGAAATCACTATAATAGTGGTACATTACTGAACTTGCATTATTGTAGAGTTTTCGAGCGAAATGAGGTCGTTTTACTTGAAATACGCGCTTAATTCTTGTGAATTCTTTACAATTTCAGTAAAGTATACATAATATTTAATTCGTATACGCTTTTGATATCAAAGGAAATTCTTCTTCTTTTTTTTTTATTTTTTTTTTTACTAAATTCAAGGTCAACGATGAAGCAAAATCAAGTAAGGTCTTTTAGTACAATTTTTTGTTTGTTTTTATTCTATACAAATTTATTCAAAGCGTTTTTTATGTTGGATACTTTTTGAAACTCTGTTGATGGTAAATGAAATAAAAAAAAATATGCAACTTTTTACCTACCTATGCTGTTAGTATAGATACACGTGTAGGACGTAGGTACGGTGGCGAAAGTAGTGAGATATGGAATGTAAAAAACAAATACGCTAAGGTTCTAATTGAAGTTGGAGTAAACAAAAACTAACTGAAATGAATTCAAAGAAGCTTCAATCCGTTTTAATGAAATTGCGAAAAAATTGGTTTTGTTAAAAAAACGTTCTGAAAAAAGAAAACAAATACATTCTGACTTTGAAGAGATCGAAATTTAGTTTGAAATGTATTGCTGGAGGTAATATTTGAGTCGTCCACGAATTTCAGTATTCATAAAAAGTTTGAAAAGTAAACATGTTTTTTGTTTGGTTTTGAATTTATCATAATTTGGTTGTTAGATTTTTGGCTCAATTTTATTCTAGTAAGATCATTTTTTTGACTTTCGATTCTTTCAAAAACGGTTCATATGATTGTATTCAAAATGTTTATGCAAAAGTATCTACAATTAATAAAAAAGTATATTGATTTTTGAATTTATTTATTTTTTGAAAATTAAATATTCCAAAAATAGCTCCACAAATTTTTCAAATTTGAGCCAAGACGGTTTCTTCAATAATTTCAACAAAAATTAATTTATATAATAATAATGGTGCCTCACATATACAAATGTTAAGAAAACCCCTCTCTCAAAAATCTCAAAAACGGTTCAGTGGATATTGATAATATTTTGTGTGTGCATTTGTGAATCAAAATATATTACTAAGGAGTAAAAACAACTTCAATTAAGACATAATCAACGGTAACTTTTTTACAAATGATAAAAAAAATCGATTTCAAAGTCTCAAATGCTTCGTAAACGGCACGGACGCCGACGTACAATTGAATACAAAAATTCAAATTAAGACATAATTAATCTTACCTCCCAAAGAGTTCTTCAAGCCACAACTAAAAATGTTTTTATTTTGAGTCAAATTATTGTTTTACTCTTAGACCTAAAAACGAAATGTGAATTTGAGGAATATTTGTTAAAAATTCACTAAAATAAAAAGTGCGTATACGTCAGAGTGTGCTAGCTTCAATAGCCCTAGACTGCTAGCTTAGTAAATAAATACGGTCTCAAGTACCAATCTAAGCAGTATTGCGGCCTGCCGGAAGAAAACTTAATTTCTCAATCTTCAAAAGAGTGAAATTGTGCCAAACGATTCTTTCCTTCTCAGTAGATTTTTTTTAAAGCAGAAGAACTATATAATTGATGTTATATAGTAAACTGCCTTGATTTTTGTTAGTGAAAGTTTTAATTTGAATTTTTTTTTATAAAAAATAAACAAAACAAAATATGTCGGTTAATGGTTCTGAAGAAATAATTAACCTACTGTAAATAACTATTTCAATAAATTTGATAATGAAATATTTCGTTTCGGGATCCAAATCTAAAGGAGACAATAACGCTGCGAATATTGTCTTCCAAGTTGTCGATCGTTTCGGGCTTATCTGCGTAGCTTAGCAACTTCACACATCCCCACAGAGGCTAAAATTCACCAATACAAAGGTCCAAAAGATGAAACTATGGGGTTACCAAACGTTTCCATATACGGCCTCCTATAAAGGTCTCCATTTACTGTATTGTTCAGGCCAGTATTCAGCACCGCGATTCCACTAGCCCATAAAGCACACCAAACAGTCAGTTTTTTTTGGGTGTAACGGTGTCTTAGCATAGACTTTAAGATTATCTTCTCTCAAAATACGGCAATTTTATTAATTCAATCAAAAGTGAGCTTCATCGCTAAACAAAATTCTTGGGCTCGGGATAATTTTGCATAATTTCGAAGCCTTGTTTAGACGTCATTCTATTCATGTTAAAATGCCAAACCAAACTTTACACAAAACACTCAACAAGCTGGTAAAATGGCCGCCAGTTGGAAAAGTGTTGCCAACTTAAAGTTATATAACGACCCTTCAGAATTATTGACCGAATTATAAAAAAAAAACTCATTACAAGGTTAACTATATAGTTCACACTACCTTATTGATAACCCTAAAATGTAAAACCGTTAACATTATCCCCATAATAGCTTTCGGGCACATCCCTAAAGAATTCAAAATCTTTCAGCACAAAATGGCTCCAGTAGTATTATTATCTACACCCAAAAAGAGAAAAAGAGAAATGCTAAATGACAGTGGGTTCTCAAAAGATTCCTAAGGTCACCCCATGAATTAGAGTAAATAGTGTCGGCCCAGATTAATCAAACCATGTAAACACATTGCATCGGCAGACAACTGGAATACCCTGCCCTGACATACACAACTTCCTTGCCAACATGCGTTCAACATCGCTTTCTTCCAACCGGAGCAAGAGCAAATATTATTCGCCTTATTATAATCCTTTTGGCCTCGATGTTTTCTTGGGAGTTTCAATCTCTTTCGTGTAGGTACCTATACATAGATTGAATGATGAAATCATCAGCACACAATCCTTTTGGCTTTTTGGGATGTTTCCCAGTGTGTTAACCGATGTTCCTTTTCAAAGCTTCAACCAAAATGGAAGACGCTAGTTTTATAGTTGTTCCTTTTCTTTTCTTCTTATTATTATTATTACGTTCTTTTCTTATTTTCTTTTATTATTGTCAAGGTTGTGTGTTCTTGGGTTGGATATACATACATAATCTTACAAAAGTCATTGCAAGACCGGAAGAAGATTCAAAGTGGAACGTATTCAAGTCTCGGGAGACTAATGTGCCTCTACATTATTTCCCTGTTGGTTGAAGGCTCGTGTATCCTTTGGTGTCCGTGAACATCTTCGGGAGTTGGATAAAGAGATTTATGTGAATTTGATTTATATCAGTTTCAGGATGTTTTTGGTGTTCGAATTGGAACAGAGGAAGAAGGTACGTTCTGGTTCATGCTTTTGTGATCAATAGCGGTAGTGGATTTTACTAAGGTTCCAAAAATAAAATCTTTGTCTGTTGAGGGCCAAACAAATTTTCTGTTTTCACTAAAAAGTTGACCCCGAGATGATTCTATTGGGATTCAAGGGAACAAGAATACATTATAAATCTCAATTTAATTTGCATTTCTTTCAAAGAGAACAAAGGTATCGATGTAAGGTTTTATGATAGGTTTGGGTATTTGAATAGCTCTTTTGGGGTTCGGGTTTTTTTTTTTGTTTTGGAAAATCGGCATAGGCATGTAGGTTGTAGGTATCACATTGTCTATGTATTATTTATGTGTTGCTGGAATATCTTCTACCTTCGATACGGTTTGTGTAAGGGATGGCTTGTGCGGCAACACCCACGCCTGTGTGTTATCTTTAACACACTCACGATGTTTAACAAATTATACATGACATGATAGCAAATTTCAATAAACTATTTATGTTGGACGTAAATAGGTTAAATACATGGTGATTTAGAAACAGCAAATATTTAGTTTTTTTTAGTTTAAATTTAAGGCAACCAAAAAACAAGCAACAGTAAGACCATAATTTAGATTTTGGGCTGTGCGAAGCTATAGGGTGTGACTAAGGAGGTTGTCACCAACGACGCCAACGGGGCAAACGTTTTTCGGGGAAAAATTACCAAGGTTTCAACTGATTGCTTAAAATTAATAAAATTATTTAAACTGTAGATCGAGAGATCGGTAAAGATTTGACAAACTAGCTGTTTTTGCAGATCAAAGCTGTAGGCTCTCCCTTGCGGCCAATTTTTATGAATTTTAGGCGAAAAGTTAAATATCTCAATCAAAATTGATGTAAGACTAAGAAAAGTGTTTAACAAGAATTGTTAAAAAAACCTATTTGAACAGTTTTTTTCATTTTTTTTAAAAAAAGGTAGCAAACTATTGGTATGGCCCGGGGAATTAAACAATCGATGATACCGACATTGATAAGCTCGCTGAAGTTAGACTCATATGTTCATTAAATTGTTGTTGGTAGCTTTCTCGGTAACACCACAGTACTTCGGAGTTGTAAAGACTGCAGTCTTTTGGGTACTGCAGTTAATTAACTAAAAAGACAAATTTCGTTCAGTATTTTAACTTACAAAAAGACTTTAACTGTACTGAAATCGCAGTCAGTACTAAAATTTTAACTGTGCAATTCATAAAAGCAGTTAATTGACTAAAAGTTAAATGACTGCAGTACTTTTAGCCTGGTGTTAGTCTTTTTTAGTCAGATGAATGTTTCAGTACTGGCTTGGTTTTGGTTTTAGCCAATAAGTCTTTTAACTGCAGTTAATTAACTTACAGTCTTTTGACTAAAATGACTACGACTTGTACCCAGCACAGGTTGTCGGGTATTGGATGGAAAAATCGACGTGGCTACTGTTAGGAACAAACTTTCGAAACAAAAATGTTTTGTATCAGGGAGGTGCAAATTTTTTTTTTTGTCGTTTTCAAAAAAATATTTTGTGTATAATATTTTTTTAATACAAATTGAAAGTGTCATATCACACAAGCTCTACAACACATTTGTGGCACTTTTTATTTGTTTTTAATGAAAATTTAGATTTTCGCACATAACTCGCGTAGTTTTGATCCTAGAAGAAAAAGTTGTAGACAAAACTTTTAAAACAACAAATTTTCTACAAAAAATGCTGTTTAAGAGTTATAGTAGATTTTGTGTTGAAGGAGCGTTAAAAAAAATTGAATTTTCAACAAAATGTACTTTAATTGTTAAACAAAAGCAGTTATCGAAAAAGTTGTTGTAAGTACTGACTGCTACTATGCTGACTGTGCTGACTGTTTTTTTTTTTTGCAGTTAAAGTACCCACCCACAGTTTTAACTTGCAGTTAATTAACTGTGACTTAACTGACTGTATTACCAAAGTACTGCAGCCTTTTACAACTCTGGTACTTATGCACATACGTGCAGTTGAAATTATAAATGTCTACCATAAATGAGACCTGATGCGCTTGGTAAGTTCTTGCTGTCAAAATATAACAGGCTTATAAGTCTTAACGTTATGTTTGCTACATACAAAAATCGTCATTTTAAAAGTCTGTTGAAATATTGGTGCAATCAACATAGCAAACAACTGTTTATTTAATTAAGACACAAAAATCAGTTTCTCTGACTGTCTAGATTTCCAGAAAATTAGCGTTTTAATAACCTACCCTGGGTATTGAAAAGATTTTCAAGAATTAATTGACGTAAACATTTTTTTTAAAATCAAACAAATGCAAAAAAAAATGTTTTTCGCAATTTTATTTTTGTTTCTATAAATGTTCACCAATTTTGTCCTATTTGTTTTAAGAAATTGAATATAATAAAAACAACTCCTAAAACTATGTTGAAACTCTTAACTAAATGAAATTGGTCTAAATTTTTTTTTAAATTTAATCGTTTTTTCAACAAATCCAGCTCAACTTTTAAGGTCTATAAATCTGAAGTTTCCTAAAAAAAATCCTTAAAAGCATACAAAAAGTAGTTACTGTAAAAAGAACTGGAAAAGTAGGTCTAAAAAATGCAATCATTTATTGGGAACTAACTTTTTTTAAACATGGTAAATTGTAAAAATAAAAAACAATTTTCGGAGAAAACCCCTTTGTCTTGATTTGAAAACTTATGTAACGGAAATATTTTTTATAAGAAATTTATGTGTGGTAAAACATAATGCAGTGTGTTTTGCTGCCAAGCATTCGCACCATCATATTAATAAAGGGTGTCCCAACAAGAACGCAAGATTTAAATTTGGCGCCATTCGAAGTGTCATTGTTTGACATTTGAACAATTATTATTGTTTGTTATAGTAGAAGGTATAAGGTTAATAAAAATGGAGCGAATGAACAACGCATTCTCATTTTGAAATTGTATTACCAAAATGGTGAAAGTTTTGCGGCTACAGTTCACAAATTGCGATCAATTTGAGGTTACAATAATGCTCCAAAAGAGTCAACTGTAAAGCGATTAATGGAAGAATTTGCTGAAACTGGGTCTGTCACTGATGTAAAGACAACAACTCGCCTTCGACCAGGTCGATCGACCGAAAATATCGCAGCAGTACGTGATGATGTCGCTCAAACTCCATCCACCTCAATTCGACACCGAGCTCAGCAAATTGGTGTTTCCAAATCCACTATGTGAAATGATAACCAATTTTTTCTTGCCTAGAATTAAAGAAATGAATATGGAGGCGATGTGGTTTCAACAAGACGGCGGCGCCACATCTCATACAGCCAGAGAAACAATTCAATTGCTGCATCAGTCATTTTGCGGTAGTGTTATTTCGCGTTTTGGAGACCAGAATTGGCCGCCTGGATCGTGCGATTTAACACCATTGGACTTTTTTCTTTGGGGTTTTTTGAAGCCGATGGTTTATGCGAATAAGCCGATAACGACTCAAGCCTTAAAAGAGTAAATTGGACACTGCATTAATGAAATACCGCAGTTTTTACGCAAAACGGTCATTGAAAATTTCATTAAAAGATCGCGTATGTGCCACAGCAAAGCTGCGGCTGCCATCTTCCCGATGTGTTGTTGCATACATAACCTCATCCTGTTTACTTTACGATATAATAAAGAATTCGCGATTTCTTTTGAATATCTGCGCTTTATTTAAAATTTAAATCTTGCGCTCTTGTTGGGACACCCATTTTTTAAGATTTTGAGTGAATCAATAACATTTGGGTTAGCTTACACCGAGATTATACATACATATGTAGGTTTCCAAAAAATTACTACTATTCTAGTATTAAGTATTTAATAATCCAGGGTGACTAAAAAACTAAATCCAATAAATCATCCTAACTTCAATGCCCCAGCGCGCCCATTCTTTTGCTAAACCAAATCAATCTCAAAACATTTAAATGCCATTCAATCCAATTCAATTAAATTAATTAAAGCCTTTATTCATTTAAAACAAATTTATAAAATCGGTCTCTCATAGTAATCAGATTACAAAAATAAAATAAAAGCAAATTATTGCGTAAGACAGATTTTGTTTGGAAAATTACATAAATATAAAAAAGTAACAAAAACTTTCTTAAAGTTCACCCACACACAATCACATCACGTTCTCTAATTTAAATGTAAATATCCTTTAGTACGGCCTGCTTTACGACTTTGTTTTTTTTTTTTGTATCCTGTAAACCTAGTGCCCATCTAACAAAAAAAAAACAGATTGTTATCAAAAGTTTTTCTTTTTTACATAAATTAAGTATTTCATAACGACATTCTGGACGAAAAGAAATCTGAAGACAAAACATGCTTACATAAGTACTCATACATTTCCAAATACAACAAAAAAAAAATAAAAAATATTCCAAAACAACTTGACTGGCTTACTTAAGTTGGTAAATAAAAAAAAGAAAAGTTACATAAGTTAAAGCTTTCTTTAAGTATTAAAAATTTCTTAAAAAAAAATAAAGCTGTTTTTTTTTCATCTCTTTAATAAAATATGATATCTCCCACTCCTGTTTTATACGTCCTTTGCTCCATTTTGTCATTGTAAGTACTTAATTAGGCTTCATGACATTCTCCAGCATCAGCATCAGCACATAACAGCACTCTCAGTCATCCAACCCTAACCAACTATACCTAACCCAATACACAACAAGACATTATCTGCCACTGTTGCCATGGTCGAATCCATTGTTGGAATGGGCCGAATCCGTCAGGATTCTATTATCTCCAACTGTGATTATGGCGATGTTATCTGGTGATTGCGCGGGTATTCTGTCCAATTCGGTTGCTGCTGCTGCTGCTGATGTTCCTTCGGCATAAGCATCACAACCATCATCATCATCATCATCATCATGCTTGAGCCAGCGCGGGGCTAATTGTATCATTAAGATAGCGCCTAGTGGTGCTGTGAATATAATTGCGATTACAGAAATCACAAGGACATTGCTAGCTAGCGAAAGGATTTCTGGTCCCGCATTTAATTGTCTGGCCATATCTAGTGCGATGGGACCGAGGGCTGCCTGAAATGGAAAAATGAGCAAAGAATTAACAAAAACACTATATACGAGTATACGAATAAGGATAATAAAAACAGTCATAGAAATAAATTAAATGATTTAAGTGTTTATTTGAAGATTAAAATAAAATATGTTGTTGGTTGGTGTTGAAGTTCTTAGTTTTATTCATTAACGATTATTATGTTACTTTTTATCTTCAGAAGCACTATCATCTTCGTTTGAGTAAGTTCTTAGCATAGCAATGATGAAACCTCTCATTGCCATTTGAACAAATGTAAGTAGGTCTAATTCTTGCCATAAACTGGGTGGGTGTGGCAACTTTTGGTTTATCGTGGATGCAATTTATCTTAGAAACATACTCTTTAAATAATTATGTAAATTTAAAATAGATTGAATTTTTATGAACAACAACAACAACTTTAAGGCACAACTACAATTGTTTTTACGAATTAATTTTATATTAATTCGTTTATATTTTTATTTTGGCCGGAGTTATAGCTATTTCATGCATCAGACTCCTTTTAGTGGCGCTGAGCTTTAATCCAATTTTATTTGAAGAACACTTGTAGGAAATTTAAAATAATTTGACTTTAAGAACAGTCCAGCAAGTATAGATTTGGATGCCAATTTTCTTGTTCGTTATATTTGAAAAATTAAATGAAACTGTGTAACATTTTAATTCAACAAAAGTTTCATCTCTATTCCAGTATTTTTGTTATATTGATATCATAGAAATGTAAGTTGAGATATTAATCGGACCTAGCATTAAGATGACAGATAACGCGAAAAAAGTGGATCCCGCAATTCTGTCTGTCTGTCTGTACTTCGACCTACAGCCTTAACTATTCAAGCGATTTTCTTCAAACTTTGGACTTTTTTTTAGCTACAAAAATAACGGTACCTGTCATAGTACCGTTTAGACAAAACATTTTTATCTCGAAAACGGCTCTATCGATTTTGATGAAATTTTTTAAATCGGGTTTGTCAAGTAAACTTAATGGTTTAGTCAAAAAATATTTCTTAAAAAATAGTTATTAACTATATTTTTGGTTTTCGTTTTTCTCGTAAACTATTGGACGGATTTCGATGAAAATTTTTCTAAAGGAGATCCTATATAATTTTAATAATATTGCATATCAAAATTTTCAATAAAATATTTTTTGTATTAAAAAAAAAATCAAAACAGCTGTAGCGATTTTTGAATTTTTTTTTCAAAAATTTGTATTTTTATGATAAGATGACATCTTCAGTTTTAACACTAAACTTCTTTTTTTTGGCTTATTTTATCAATTCAAATAATGCATTTCAGGGTTTTTCATATTGTTGCTTTTGACTATAATCGATAGTAGGAAGTCGGGTAATATTGGGGCATATTCATAGACGTCTGACAAGTTGTTTCTTTGTCTCTTCTAAGCTAACCTGGAGTTTATGTTATTCATAGACAATTTGGACCCGGGCCCAAAAGATAAACTGGAGCTCAACTTTAAAAACGGCTGACTCTTTGACTAAGTTGTTTTTTTCTATCTGTCAAAAAATGGATTGGATTTCAATGGATTGACAGGCAATAGTACTAAAATTGTAGTAGAATTACGTTTTTTTACTAAACAGAGCTGCAAAATTCTCTATGAATAGCAGCTGTTTCTAACCTGTGTGTTAACTTTAGACTCGAGGCCAGTTGGACTCGGTTCTAAAATTTGACTATGAATATGCCCCATTGTATTTTCTTACTTGACTTTAAAACCAAGATGCTATCACACAGACTTAGTAAACAACACACTTATTCGTAAAGTCGAGTCGTATTCACTTTTTCCTTAAAAATTTCTTATTATTTTTTGTTTTTTCTCTAACTAACAGATTTAATATCTTTTAAAACATTTTCAAAAAATTCAGCAAAAAGACTTTCTTAGAAAAAAACATTTAGGTAAACTATAATCTAGGAACCAAATTGATTCATTGAAGTTCTTTCAATACAGCTGTGGAAGGCCATATTTGATATTGGAAAGTTCAACTCTTTCAATCAAATCATCATCACAACTACTTAGTTTTTCCAAAAAAGTGCATTTTTAACGGAGGGTTTGCTTAAGTTTAAAGTTTTCAAGTTAGTGTTGCTGATGACGAAGTCATTCTTATATAAATCGACAGCACCTTCCTAAATAATTGAAGTTCCTGATGTTTATCCGTTTATCATTTTCTTGTAACAAATTAAGCAAAGAATGCACTCATTCGAGAATGTGTCCTGAAAAATCGACTCGTGTTTATATTCACTTTTTGCTTAAAAATCTCTCTTTTTTTTATTTTATATAATTTTTGAAATTGACTCCCCCTCAAAAATCATTAACAACTAAAAAATCGTACCTACTTAAAGGTATTTTCAAAATGTGGGAATCCTAAAGAATATTTAACTTACTTGAACTGTCGCCTTTGGAAAACCACAAATAGTTATGTATCCTCGTTCTTTTGGTGTCAAATTAGCTCCATTTGTTGAATAATACGATGCAGACAGCCGGAACTATTTAATTTAATAAAACACATTAATACAATTATATGAAACTAATCAAAAAGCTAAATCACATTAAAAACAACATACCACACATCCAATAGCAATAACGATCAGGCCATAAAGAACAGTTTTTCCATCCAAAACAGAAAAATTAATTTCCTTACCAATAAGCGAAAATGACACTGGTTTGAGGAACTTCCACAACAAATCCAAGCGATTTGTTACACTTGGCTATATCGAAAGCAAAAAATCAATTTGAATTCAAGAAAAAATTATTTTATTATTAAAGGAGATACAAACACGCAAAAATGTTTTTTTTTTGTTTTGTTGTTAATTTTTTGGCAAAGATATCATATTGAATACAATATCCCTTGTTAACATTTAAATGGAACTTACATTTTCATTTCCTTTTTGTTGTTTCCTCCAAAGAGTTCCGGCTACAAACGTTACTGTAACACAACCCAAGGCACCAGCCGAAGGATACCCCATTGCTCTGCTGCCCATTACAGACACACAACCGCCCAACACTGTCATTGTGAATCTTAGTCCATTTACATATTTCTGTATATATAATATAGAAGATAAAAAAAAAAAAAAAACAACAAGGAAGATGAATATTAAAGTAGTAAGAATAAATCGAGTTGTATGAATTTAGCTGGAAAATAAAATGTTTAGCTTCTTAAATGATTTATTAAAATGATTCTGTTTGGGAATTGTTCATTACATGATTCGGAGTGTTACTAATGTAGCAAGGATAACACTGTGATGCTTGTGATAACTGTTGATACATATTTTCACATATTGACAGCCTATCCACATCCAGATAATAGAAAAAATAATGAAGATTATTTTGGTTTGATGGTTTGGAATGGTGTTACCAAGGAAAGTAACACAGTGACACAGTGTAAAATATCTTTTTAAGTAGAAGTTATAGCTATGACTGAGAAGATCATAAAAAAATAAAAATATAAACGTTGTAATGGCCTAAATCGCATTCTAAATATATCTCTTTCAGGGTGGTTATATATATCAGAATGGCGGAATTCAGAGTGGATCGATGACGTATCATAGAAATACAAAATTTTAATATCCTTTTTCAAATAGTGGTTTTTAATATTTTCAGGATTCAGCAATTTTTTTTACTCTTTCGATCACTTTTGGATATTTTTTTTTTTTTGAAGTTTCAAAACAACAAGTGTGGGTCATCCACTTCCAGTCAAACCTTCGTATGATAGAGCCTGACCTGATCTCATATGAAGTTCCTCATTGAAGATACGGTTGGGACAAAAAATCCTCAATATATTTCGCAGACATCTATTTATGACCATTTCGCCTTGATTTCCTGTTTTAGAAGATATGAATTTGTTCAGTTGCAGCTTGGTCTTTAAGCTTAGATCGAGTTGTTTCTCCATATCTTGGACAGAATTCTGGTCGCAACTTAATTAAACTGTTGATATCTATAGTTTGCTTCCACCACCGTCCGTAAAGACAATACTTCCGAGAAATTGGAAATTGTCTGCCACTTCAATTGGTTGTCTATTTCAGCATATGAGGAAGTTCCAAGGTATTGATCCTTAGCTCAGCGATTTCGGAGCTTCAGATCCCTGATTTTATGAAAGAGGAGCATTCGTTGTCCACGTAATGTAAGTGTTTGAGTTGTGATTGATTCTTTAATACTCTTTTTTTCAAACTCCTCTAACAACCTTCTTCATGACATGGATCCATCATAGCCTTAATATGAGCAATCAATTTATCTACGATTCCCACCCTGCCCCGCAGAGTAAGCCAAGCACTCCGTGGAACGCATTTGAGGTCGATTAATTGTGTAAGATCTCTTTTCTTTGGCAGCTTGAGAATCATTCCTTTTGTCCACTCTTCTTCTAGAAAGCTCTGTGTTTCCTAAGCTGTCTCTATTTCGTTGGGGCTGCTGTTAAGAGCTCTATGGCAATACCGTCAAGATCAACAGCTTTCTTGTTCTTCAGTGCTTTAATTGCGGCAAAAATTTCTTCTCTGCTTTGGTATATTGACTGGTCATTGGGCGTTGGATTCGCTGCAGCTAAATACTCCTTTCACCTGTTGAGCTGGTCTCATTACTAGCTGTGACCAGCCAGTGTCTTTTACCAGGTGTTGTTCAGAGCTGTGAGCACTTTTGAAAGTTATTTGGAAATTCTGTTTACGGCCTTACTTTTGAAGCCAATGCGTGGATGTAGTTAAGTTTATTGCAACATTCTGCGCCACCGTAGTTAAACTTCTCTCATCTTCATACGGTGTGTAAACTCTAGCTAGAATCCTACCCCGATATCAGATTAGAGTTGTTATCTTTCTTCGATTCTTCCCCGATTTTTTTTGAAAGCCGAATTCAGTACTAGAAGGTTAAAGTAAACTCAATTTTGCAGCATAGTATAATTGATTTGAAATATAACTGGAAAATTTATCATTTAACATGAATCCTTAAATAGTTTATGATTATTCACCAGCAAACTACTCACCTGAACCAATACAAAAAAAAATACAAAATACGAAACAAAAAGAAAATCTCACTCAGGCGATTTCAGCAGAAATGTCAAGCCATCAAGTATCAGAAATATTTTAACTAAAATCTGCATCAACTGAAAGGGTGAAATAAATCCTTTATTTAGTTTCACGCTCAGCTTAATCTTTCCGTCACGGTTATTCGAAATATATGCAGATGAAATTCGGATTCTATACTTTATACTTTCTCCATCGCTCTCACTCTCTCTCTTCCGATTTCAAGTGAATAATTTATTCGTTTCAGAAAACACCTCAGTCATTTCCACAAAATTTTACACTCAAAAGCAGAAGGACCCTTTTGGAGCAGCATATATTAACAACCCGTTGAACAGGGCGAAGTGACGGATTTCACCTTGTAGCCTCATCAACAGTAGCAGTCAACAAAAGCAGCAGAAGCGCATCGTTTGCACCTTAGTCCTTAAGCTTACCTGAATGTCCCATCCGTATACTTTTTATGTTCACTTTTTTTTTATTTTATGGAGAACACCATAGAGTTGAGAGAAGCATAAGATGTCAACAATGTCAACGTTGGACGACGAAAAGGGATACTCAGTACTCATTCTCTATGCCTTAAGGATTCGCTTGATAGAGCTCAGAAGTATACATATTTATTAGTCAGTTCACCGAGATAGTTAGAATTATTGTGAATATTCCTTGGGGCTGGGAACTGAGGGGTATACGATTTATATGGACTAAAAGGGACATGTACAGCAAGGATTGGTGGTGCGAACGAGATCCTCTTATTAAACATTGTTTATTATTCACTGCTAATAAGGATAGAAAGGTATGCGCTACTCGATTCACAGTTCGCTTAAGTAGAACAATTCGTCCTTGCAGGTATTAAACATCGGTATAGGTAACTTGTACTGTAGTTTCCTAGATAGTTCAGTGTTTAAAGTTAAATCCTTGATGAAATATGCGAGTATAAGGACTAACAGATCAGAAAATATTTTGTTCAAATAGAGTTGAGAGGGAGGGGGGTTGATGACAAATTTCTCTTGCGGAGAACAAGTTAAATAAACAGCTCCAAGAGGTTTTGTTTTAAAATATATATAGTAGTGTTTCTTTTTCTAATTCACAGGACGCAAGAAATAATTACACCTTGGAATGGTATCAGTGCTGCCAGCTAAACTAGGTTAATTTAAAATTAGGAAAATATGATGATATAAAAAGTCAGATGCCTTAAATATTTTTTAGAACTTAAATTCTTCAAAATACACAATAAATGAAAACTCAAAAAAATTTAAATTATTGAATAGGTATGTATTTTGTTTTTATAATTAGCGCGCACTCAAGGGGATTTTTATGTACCCTTTATGTGTCAGAGACATAGTGAAAGGAGATGTCTGTGAACATTATTCTAGAATTTCAGTACATCACAAAGAGAGGGAAAGACGGAGCGTCCACATTCACGTAGTACGGCTAAAGAACGAACCCCTGTACTGGACAGTACGACCGAAGTTGGGTTCAAGAGTAAACTGATGAGTATTCTTGGCAGCGCGAGTACTACGGTTGAATCGTTTAAGGGGAGAAATGCAACTGGCTATTTCATTTGAGCACTTACAGTAAAAGTAACCATAAAAAAAATTACGCCGACCGGTGTTCGAGTGACGTAAAAGTATCGATGATGTTCTTGTCTCCGATCATTTTGAAGGCTTGTCTTTGTATACTGTCCAAGAGCCAGCCCAGAGATGGGAGTTATACTCAAGCTTTGGACGTATATAACTTTTATAGATAATAGCCAGATCAGAAGGGGAAAAGAATTTCTTGCATCTCCAAAGGAAACCTAAACATCTTGCGGCATCATTCCACAAAAGATGGTTTGTGATACACATACCTAAAATCGCAAGCTGATTAGTTTCTTCGATGCAAGTGCCACTCATAGATAATGGCAAGTAGCTTGAGTAGCTTGAAAACTTAACTAAATTTGAGAATTCAACTTAGGAATGTTCCGGAGTGAACTAGCCATTTTCAAACATTTTTTTTCAGATAAAATAGATACTTTGATTTACAAATCTTTATATTTTTACATATGTAGGTACTTGTAATCGTATTTTGTACTAAAAAAAACAGTTTTGTGAAAGTAACTGATCCAAATTTAAATAAATTTTGTATCAAAAAATGTCTTTTGGAAATTAAAAATGTTTTTAAGAAATTGATTTTTCAAAAAAAAAATCATTCCTTCTATTTCCAAAGCTCTCTCAATAGATGGGTGCAGTAGTTGATGATGGACTCAACGTTTTTGGCGCTGCTTGTTATAGATCTCCAGGAATACCATCAAGTTCAACCACTTTGTTGATCATCAGTTCTTGGATTGTTGTAAAGACTTTTTCAGGAAATTGATACTTCGGAGAGGTCATTGAGCTTTGGGTGCAAAGTGTTGCATATAATGAATAAGAATTGTTGGGAAAACGGGTGATTACAAGCGTGTCGGGATGTACTCCATAATTTTCTGTCAGGGAGTGCTTGAACTAGAATGCGGTTTTTGCGTTTTAGTAATTTATCTCAGGACCCACAACTTCTTAGTATAATTAGGTAAAGCACTTCTGTTAAGCAAATTTTGCGTTTTTAAAGTTACTGAATCATTTATGGGATTTGGAGTTGGCGGGCTGTCAAAATTCGCCTGAGTTTGTTTCTGATGAGTGTAGAGACATAACTTCACTGTGAACTATCGGACTTTGTATAAACAAGTCGATTGCAAAATCCACCGCGGAGAACTTTCAACTTTCAACTTTCATCATTTTTGCAAGGTTTCTGTTTATTTTAATTTACTAAACCACCCAAAGAGAATGAGTTTTCTAAATCTCACCTAAGATAACTTAGCAGTCTATATCACAAGTAGGTATAAACATTTCAATGTGAATTAACTTACCGAATTTTTTGATGGAAAATAGACCAAAATCAACCCAAAAACATAACCATAAACAACACCAACAACAATTCCAACAGGTCCTTGCAATATCTGATCAGACAATTTTCCTGCAGATAAACAATTTATTATTACCTACACATTCATGATTTCCATAATTGAATTTCAATAAATTCAATTGTTGCACACATTCACTTACCCGGATTAAAGATGACACCCAAAATTACCCCGAAAGTAAATATCGCCACAACATCGTTGCAAGTTGTCATCGCGTAGATTAATGTGTGGATGCCATTGTTGAGGCCAAGTTTTTGTTCCTTAAGTTTCAACATAACGGTGACAACCACATTGGGGGAAACAGCTGTGATAACGAGGCTGAAAGTTTAAAAAGATACCATAAGCGCAAAGAATATAAGTCAGCACCTACCGCAAGCGGTGTGGTAAAGCAGCTCACACTGCACACAGAGACATAACAGAGATGGGATGAAAGGTGAAGTTGTAACAGGGATTTGAAAAAAATAGCTACATGCAATTTTAAGAGTGTTTTGTTGTTTAATGAATTTATTTTTTTTTTCTTTATTGTAAGAATGAAAAAGTTATACCTTTTTTCTTATTTGTGGAATCGTAACACAAAATGAACTTACATAGAAATAGTTGAACAACGAAGTTTGTAAAAATATAGAGAAACTCAAAAGTTTTTCTCAGTTATCTCCTTATTTTTATATTGGGATTGTTGCTGGGAATCAACCCAGAAAGTTTAAATAAGACCAAGTTAGATTGTTTTGATATTTAATTCTGATGATGAACCGTAGATATCCGCAATTTACACGCATGTAGTTCTATCAGAAAACCGGCTTGCAAACTTGTAATAAGACTTGTGAATTAAATATCTAAGCTAAGATGTTTTTCATTTTTAATTCTTTTTAAAGTTTAAGTAAGTTTTATGACTAACTGATTGTGATCAGGTAAGGTATAGGTAAGACTGTGCATTGGAAGATACATAAATCAAAAAACTAACGGAACAACAACTGTTGTCAGATATTTTTAGTGTTTTTCGAAGAGATGTATTTTTGTTAAAAAGTATTGGTGACAGAATCCAGCCTTGTTTAACCCCACTTTCGATTGCAAACTCCTCTGAGAATCTTTCTTTAGGCAGAACGTACACCTGTCACGTCCATGATGATAGCAAATAATTTTTCTATTGTCACTAAAGCTTTCTGTTTCATAAGCTCTCGCAATGAGTGGGTACAGTGGCTCACTAAGTTTTTTTGACATTGCTTGTAGGAGCTCTGCAGGTCTACTTTCAAGTCCAACAGTTTTGTTGTTATTGAAGTGCCTTGGTAACGATTTCTTCTCTACTGCGGGCTACAGTGAAGTCTTCACTTTAAAACTGCAGAAAAGTTCGGATATCCTGAAAACTTCTTCAAAATCGCCAATTCATTGCGAATTAAGTTGGTTAATATTGCTTATCTGTCCGTCGATACCCAACTTACTGTGTGACTTTTGTTTTGTATTTTTAATTCAACGAAGCCTTCGTTATTTCCTTCCTTCCATTCAAGTCACCCTAAGCAACAATTTAGACGGAACGTCGATGGAAGACAGCATTAAATTTTACAGGGTTTTTATGGACAATGCTTTCACGATCAGAATTTAATTAATTTACACTGTCATTATATTTCCACATTCGAAGGAAAAACAGAAGTATGAAAAGCATAGAGCACTGTGTCAGGAAAACAATGCTGGAATTTGACTCTCTTATTTTTAATCAATGCCGCATTTTATAGAAAGTTTAAATAAAAATGAAACCATACAACACTCAAAATATATCATTGGGATCCGAAATTCTTGATCATAAGGGTCCGTCAAAAAACCCATTACTTCTCATACATTTTTAAAGGGTGCATATAATGTATTCCTAAACAGTAGAAGGAACCTTCCCTGCTGATTTCCTCAAAACAATTTTTTTTTTAAATAAAACTTCAATCTTCTATTCTTTCTTTAATTTTTGTTTCAAATATCTGTATAACCACGAAAAATCTCTTATTTATGAAAATGCAAATCCTTACAAAAGTCTTAATGATATTTTGAGGTCAAAAGAATAATTCTTATTAAACAACGTAGCCCACATGATACACCAAGCAACGCACTATACCTATTTTATTTTTCACAAAAAAAAAATATAATAGTTTTTTATTCGCAATTATACCTCTGTGTTTAGTTTCAAAAAAAAAAAAGCCCATCATACTCTCACAAGCACTCTCATGGTATAAAACCACAATTAAGTATACGCTTGCAGACTTCCACTAAGATTAAATTGAATAATTTACAAAACTATCCTCGCACACATATGGTGCTTGGTGCGCTTAATGCTTGGTGAACGTCACTTTCCTGCCACCTACTTATGCACTGCTGTTAGCTGTTTCATTCAACTGCATGTTATATTACATCTACATATATTGTTACCTTTGCGAAAATTCAAGTAGTGTTATCAAATCCCCCCCACGGGAGACTAGCATTAAGCATTGCAAAAACTCTCATTTCGCCTTATGTTCCAGTGTTTTTAACCGACCGCAGTCCCTTCTTGGCTATGTCCCCGCAGTCATTGTTGCATCCTTCATACTCTGTTGCCATTGCCAACCACCCACTTAAATACAGAAAAAAAAAATCCTTTTTAGAGATGAAGAATTGCTCAAAGGACGACGACGATGACGACGAGAAAAAAAAATAAAACAGAGAAACAAAATATGCAATAGCAGTGCGAAATTGCCACCAAAGACTTAACTGCAGCACACAGACAAAACTAAAAGTTCCCATAAGGACTTAACAACACAAAAAAAAAACAGAAGTAATATAAAAGAAAATTCCAGAAAATAATAAAAAAGTAAAAAAAAAAACTTAATCTCAAACCCTCCGGCTTGGTAGTTAGAACGCTTTTAACAAAGTGGTGCAAGTTCATCTAGGACATTTTTGCTTGGCATCGTGCATTTCATTACATACTTGCAGCAAGTATGCTACCGCTGCAAGAAAACCAACTAATGAATCTCCTTTAAGTGTTTCATATATGGGTGTTCCTCTGCATGTGCATTAATGATAGTGTGGTGTGTGGTGGAAGCAAAATCTGCACTATGGCAAACTACTCGCAGTAGTAGGATCGGTGCTTGGAGTAACTCTATCCGGGTTTATGCCACCATCGCCGACACCGTCCACTCTGACAGCGCAACTTTAATGGCTTAATCTAAAAATTTAAAAAGGAAACGGAAGGCATTTGGATAAGAATCAGACTTTTAGACAACACCTGGTCACAAATTGGTGAATCTTTTACATTTAAAACACGTTTGTAGGTGTTATATGAAAAGAGATGTTAATATTTGATTGAGACAAATGTCCATAAAAATTTCAAGGACGCAAGTTGTAATCAGCTTATGCTAAGGTTCTTGCCAGAAATTTGTCTGCTTTGCACAAATGTCAATCACTGCTTGCGAACCATGCCTGAATTTTGTCGTCTGTTTTTTTAAACTGAACGAAAATTTTCAGAAAAGCAAGAGTAATACGGAAATATGACTGATGTTATATATACTAACCAATGAGTTTAAAAAATGGGTTATATGTAGGTACTCAGTGTGAAATGGTTGATATTCGTTATTTATTTAAAATCTTCGGTTTTGTGTAACCGACAAATATAATCTAAGAATTAAGAGCTTTGTGCAACCGGCCATTAGTGTTGCAAAATGAAAATAGGAATTAAATTTTTTATTTACCTTTTTTTGAATTTTGTTTGCTTTTTGAAATTTTACTAAATTTTATCTTTGATGTAATTACAATTTATTTAATTATTTTATTCCATTTCCTTTAATTAAATTGTTTATTTTATTTTATTTTATTTTATTTTATTTTATTTTATTTTATTTTATTTTATTTTATTTTATTTTATTTTATTTTATTTTATTTTATTTTATTTTATTTTATTTTATTTTATTTTATTTTATTTTATTTTATTTTATTTTATTTTATTTTATTTTATTTTATTTTATTTTATTTTATTTTATTTTATTTTATTTTATTTTATTTTTCCTTTCCTTTCCTTTCCTTTCCTTTCCTTTCCTTTCCTTTCCTTTCCTTTCCTTTCCTTTCCTTTCCTTTCCTTTCCTTTCCTTTCCTTTCCTTTCCTTTCCTTTCCTTTCCTTTCCTTTCCTTTCCTTTCCTTTCCTTTCCTTTCCTTTCCTTTCCTTTCCTTTCCTTTCCTTTCCTTTCCTTTCCTTTCCTTTCCTCTCCTTTCCTTTCCTTTCCTTTCCTTCCCTTTCCTTTCCTTTCCTTTCCTTTCCTTTCCTTTCCTTTCCTTTCCTTTCCTTTCCTTTCCTTTCCCATCATTTTCTTTCCTTTCCCTTATCCCTTCATTTCTTTTCTACCGTGTTCACATCATGATCCTTTCCCTTTATCTTCATAATTTCATACCCTTTACCCTGCTCTTTCCATTATTTTATCTATTTTTAATTTCCTCTCTCACCATGAGTCCTTGAATTGGTCATTTGTAGAATGTTGTAGTTGTAGCATCCCATTTCCATAACTCCCCCTACCACCCTCCCATATCCATTCATTTTGAATTTCATGTTTCTTTTAATTTATTTTTTAATTATTATTGATTATTTCTTTGTTTTATATTTCATTTATTTATTTCTATTTTAAATTTTATTTAAGTTATTTTTGTTTTTCTATTTTATTTAAATTTTTATATTTATTTCTATATTTTATTATTTTCTTCCTAATTTTTATAAAAAATATTTTTTTTTTGTTACTTTTATTTTTTATAAATATTTTTAATGTTAATTTTGTATTTTTACAAACTCTATATTTTGTTTTCTTTTATTTTAGATGAAATTCGACTAAGGACTAAAATTCAACAAGAACAATTTTTAGGCATGGGTTCCTTAATATGTAGGCTATTTTTTTTCTCTCTAAAACTGAACAGAGTTTTGAAATTTACTTTTCTGACAATAACGACGCGATGACAATGACAGCAATGATGAAAGAATATCATTTTTCCTTTCTAACGAGGCAGCGTTTGAGGCTTACACAGACTTAATTTTGCCATCCGCCCATTAGATGGGTGGTGGCTGGTGGTAGTAGGCAAACTTTTATGGTAAATTGCTGTTTCTCTTTGTAATTTAAAATCAAAACAAGTAGCATATCTAAGAGAGGGAGAGAACAGAACATATAGGCACCTGTACAATGTACGTTCAGTGCACACGTTCATGTTCTACAAAACCATAACACGACGACGACGGTAAAAGGAAAAAGGACCACACGCCAACGACGAAGCCATGCAACCGCATCCGCATCCGCACCCTCCGACTGACCGGTACGGGATATGTCTACAATCTACAAACATAGATCCCCTTTTGTTATATGTTTCGAATATCTATATGTAGTGCTGTAGATTTTGAAGTTGCAATTTTATGCTGATTTATGCACTTTCCTGCATAATTCTCGCACACATAAGCATACCCACACTCACACCCATACCACACATACAAATCAATATAAAGTTTTTGACTATTTCATTGCATAGCGGTATGATTTGGGTTTCCTTCCGGGTTGGGTTGTTGTGGTGTGCTCTGGTGCTTAGCTCACCTGGCTTGAATCGAGAGGTGTATTAGATGTTGTCCTTCGTGTTTCAATGCATGGTAACTATTCGTTCAGCAAAGTATACCTTCTACTCGTAACTAGAACAACAACTATACACTAACTTAACGAAGCGTACAGTTCTGATTGTACTCTATATTCAATTGTACGTAATTTCTTTTGAAGGCATCTAAAATAAATTTTTGTGAGAGTTGTTTTTGATGCTGTTTCTAGATGCAATGCACTGCAGCGAAAGTTTCGAGACAATTTTACTTAAAGCATATATATGCATTCTGTGTTGGGGGATATGTCAGAGATACGAGTATGTTGTAGATATAGATATGCAACGAAACGTTATTAAATCATAACAGAAATTATATTTTTGATTCCCTTGCAAGATTGTGAAAGAAATGTTAACTTTATAAGATGTTGATATTTTTTGTAACCCTGGTATATCCCTATCGCCCGTAAAATCTGAATTTAGAGTTCAATTCTTTACCTTTTTTAAGTGGGTAATTTTGATGCGAATTAACTATTATCCATATGCTAATTTTGATATTACAACTGAACCCTTTTGGTTAAGACTTTGAAGAGTTAAAAGATAAATTCTAAAAAGATTTAATTTTTTTAATCAATGTACCCATTTATAGATTAGAGTGTTTCGAAAGACAATAAAATACATCAAAAAAATTGTTTGTTAAAAATATGTCTGTACAAAATTTAACCTCACAGTATTGACCTTCTTAAACGCACTTCTTGATTTTCCATGGGATTTTTATGTAAAAAACCCATTTTTACTTAAATTTTTATATCTTAATAATTACTTCTTGTTTTTAAACTAACCACATAACTTTTTTGTATTAGGTCTGAGCAATGTGTACAGGGTGAGCCGAAAATAGCTTCCTAATTTAAAATGCTATATGTAATTTATTTAAGTTCATAAAATTTGACTCTAGAGCGCTGTTATGCATCTTAATTAATCTCCCTCATATGTTTTATAAGTACATCGTTGAAAAAGAGAAATTAATTAAAAACAGAAAAATTATGATTTTTTTAAAATTAGGAAGTGACTTTTGGCCCACCCTGTATTATTTTACCAATTTTAATTTTGATGGGGGCAAAACCCCCATTTATTCGGTTTATTATAAGCTAAATTCTTTAACTTAAACAAACTTAGAACTTAACCTATAATAGTGGGGAGGGGCAGTGACTGAGAAGATATTTTTGGTAAAGAAATTTTTGAAGAAGTTTATAATATTGTAATAAATAGGTGTCTCACTTAAATATTTGGAAATTGTTATAAGTGAGTGAAAGCTAACAAGTTACTAAAAGTTTATTGCAAGAAATCGAAGAAACAACAAAGAGTTTTGTTAAAAAAAAATACCTCACAAAAAATTGCTAAAATTCTTCCAAATAAAAAAAAATTCTTAAAAATAAAAGTGACCAAAAAATTAATACTGACAGAAATGTTTGTTGCAAGAAAATGGTGATAAATGTTGAAATAATGATTCAAAAATTTTCATAAAAAAATTGAAAAAAAAAAAATGGATACAAAAAGTGAGCGTTAAACTGGTCAAAAAAATTTAATTAAGAATGTTGAAAAAAAAAACAATTTTAGAATTAGTTTAAAAAACAATCAAAAATGAAATTGGTCAATCGCAAAAAAAAATTGGCATCCCAAAAACTGTCAAAAAAATCTCAGGGAACAATTAAGTGGAAATTTTTGTAAACAACCCACAAAATAAATCATCTCATCATTTTATCATTCCATCATACAATTATTAATGTATCACTGTTGTGCATAAATATTTTTACTACATATTAGAAATAAAAGAAATTCATTCGTCTCGGTCTTATAGCATATTGAAAATGAATATAGAATAAATTGAATGAATTTTAAAGAATAGGTGCCTTCAATTCCTGCAATAATACTTACACGGGAATAGTTGAAAATTGTAAATAACTTAGGGAATGGTTCTTAAACAAAAATACGCACATTATTTTAAATTTCAAGTTTTTAAGTAAAAAGTCAGGTACCGGAAATGGGTTAATAAATTTCACCCGAAATATAATTGCCCTGTAATTAATCGCCAAAGACAAACAACAATGTTTAACAAAAGTTGTTTGGAGTTTTAACTTTTTTTATTATGCATTTTTCTGCAAGTTTTTAACTAAGAAGAACAAATGAGGCTGATATACATTTTGTACTTCTTTTCGAGGATTGAAAGTCTGGAACTTCTTAAAAAATAATTTTAAACCATGTCTAATACTTATACATTAGACATTACTATGTTTAGACCAGTGAAAGATCTACTTGCGGACAACTACAATAAGCGGACAATTCCCTTAAACGGACATATTTTCGGGAACGAAAATCTCATACAAATTACTTTCCTATAAACGAACACTCTAATAAACGGACGTGGAAACGTTTTCTTGCTCATTTTAGATATAAAACTTCCCATACGCGGACACATTGACGTATATGCATAAAAAGAAGTAAATGCTTTTACTTGGAAATATCTGCAGTAGTTAATGAAAATTTCCCACCAGCAAAGCAGTTTACAAGTAAAAGCATTTACTTTTGTTTACTGTTTCTGTTTTATTGTTAATACGTAAGTTAATCCATACAAACTCTCTCATAACCGGACGCGAAGATCTAATAACCGGACAGTGCGGTGTTATATTGTAAAGTTTTTAGGGGATTTACCTATTTCTATTTCTTCCCTTAACCGGACAGCTCTCATAATTGGACAAAAATTTGGGGACCATGAGTGTCCGCTTATTAGAGCTTTCACTGTAGTGGCGACATATTGCAATATCTAGTTTTTTGATTTAGATTAAAAAAGTTATTCGGATTTTTATTCAATTTCTAATTAATTTTGTTTCCCTTTTTTCAATTATTCGTATTATTTCCAAGAGAGATTTAGGAAAATAAAGGACATGTACGGAATGTTTTATTTAATTAAGTTTATTTGTTATTTCCGTAAAATGTCATTTTAAATTATTATTTAAGTTAACTGTTGAGGTCCAGTCCACCGACAGTATGATAATTGAATAATTTCGTTATTTCAAATATTTCTAATAATTTTAATCGGAAGCAATTTATAACTATTGGTTTAGTAAATGAAATTTCGACTATAGTAAAATTTAAATTGTTTATTTCAAAATTATGTAATGTTCCTACAAGCATTTATATTTGAAATTACATTAAGGTAATGAAAATTTTTTGAATAATAGTTAGGTGAAGATAAATTTTAGAACTAGGGTTGTATAAGTGTCACAAAAATGGAAATCGAATATATTTATAAATATATCATATCACCAAGTATTAACAAAATTTCATTGCGATAGGAAACTTTTGAAATTGTACGATTGGAATTGTTTGGTGTTAGAAAAGTAAAATAAGTTTCGTTATGCAGCCAGACCTGCTTATAATATTCCTGGTAAATTTCTCATTTGGTCTCTACCATCAGTCTAAAAACAAAACGGCTGATTTAAGGACCCCCACTGCAGAAAGAAGAACTCATTTTTTGATTTAACAATTTGCAACATATTTTTAGTATCACTCAATAAGCTATAAAGTGTTTCGTTCCAAAATCCAGCAATTTTGAAACTAAGACCAAGTTTAATTTTGATACTCACCCCATTAAAAGTCCCCAAAACCAAGGCATGCCTAACAGGATATTAGCAAGGATACAAATAACAGCAGTTTCGACTATAGTTGGTATCATTGTCAGTTTCAAAATAATCATCCAAAGTTTCTTGAAAGCTGAACCATCTAACCCGAAGCCAGCCAGCAGCATTATATTAATGAGAGCCAATTCTCTGAAAAGAAAAAAAAAATCTAAATAAATGAAAAAAAAAACAATTTCCAAGGACACAGCAACTTGAACATGCGTTTGCACAAATTTTTAAACTAATTTTTTTTTTTTTTTTGTTTTAAAGTAAATTTTACCTCAGAAACAATTCCAATGCTCCATATCCACTAAAATCCGCCAGTCCCAAATTCGTATAGAGAACACCAAAAAATAACATACCCAGCATATCGGGCAATCGCATAAATGTCACCACAATCCCTGAGATCTGTGCACCGACAAACAAGAATGCAATCCTCATAATTACCGTCTCGGGCATGGCATACTTGGGTGCTTGAGCGTATCCCATTATCCAAAGGAGCAGAAATATAATCAGTACTGCCAAGGGCTGTGAAATAATTGGCCAGTCTCTAAGAAAGTTCATCCATCTGTTGCGAAACCCCAAAAGCACACATAAAAAAAAAAAAAAAATTAAAAAGAAAAGGATCAGAAGAAAAAATATAAAAGCATCAGAACGAAGACGTTCGTTGGTTGTGAAAAAAAAAGAAAGAAATTGTGATAATACAATTTAATTGAATGAAACCACGGATGCATGTCGTTCTACGAATTCCCGCAGATAGAAAGCGAGAAAGTGAGCGCTGGCTGCCACATTCCTTGCGGCAATGCCTTTTTATCAGTTTTTCTCGTGATGCAGCATGGATTCCTCTTGTAAAAAGACCAGAAGTAGAAGAAGAAGAAGGGGCAAATTGTGTAGGTACAATGCAATGGTTGTAGGTACCTTAGTTCGTTCCAAGGGATCACCACCGAAGAACAATCATTTTATAGCATCTCGTAGACAAGTGGGTTTCACACTATACACTGCATCCAGTGGCTTCTATTTGTCATCACAATTTCTTATATATTTTTTTTTTTTAATTCTTTTGTGAATTTCTTCAGACAAGTAGATTCTTTATATAAACAGTGAATTTTATTTATAAAAACAATCCACATTATAAAGTAAAATAGAATAGATTCATCGAACTTTGAATCCGGGATCAACTTAGAGGCATAAAGTGTTAATATTAAAGTTTTTATTTGTTTGACAACATTGTCGGACACTTGGCAGATGGCAAACACATACAGTGGGGCCGAACGTCAGCCATCTTAAAACTCCAAAAAAGTCCCATTCTCCCACTATCGTTTATCAAATCAAAATTTATATTCTTCAGACAATTCAACTATTTCACCCATATCCGGAAATGTAAATTGTCTGGAAAACCAAAAGCTTGAATTTGCTATAATTATGTCCTTTGTAAATGTTATGAGACATTTCGAGTTTCTAATTCAACTAGAACTATTAGCCAATAAAAATTAGTTCAGACTATTTCCCAACCGGACTGAACCAGTGCTGTTATTTCACAAATTCCAAGGGTAGCCGTTTTCATAAAATACAAAATACACCAATTTTAGAAAAAAAATTGAGAAATAAAAGAAAAAATTATAATTTACATAAATTGAAGTTCAAATCAAAAATTTAAAAATTACGTATTTCAGAAATGTTGGAAAGTTTTTTTTTATATAAAAGATTTAAATAAAATTATGGTTAGTTCCCGTGGCAAACAAAAGTTATCGTATTTTTTACTATTGGCGCTCATGTCGCTTAGGAGAGAAGAAATAAGCAATTTATTGTTTTGAAGTCCAAAATAATTTCTTTACAGTAATTAGTTTCTGAGAAATTTGTTTCCAATTCAAAAGTTATTCAAAAAATGTGATGTAAAAATAAATTTTTTTTAAAATGACTTCTTTGAAAATGTAATTGAATAAAATTAAGGCATGTCAATATCTGTCGTCTGCCTGAAGCAACGTATATATATATAAATTAACAGTATTTTCAATTTTAAGATAAATTTAAATTAAATTAGATTTAGCGAAAACAAAATATATTTTTAACTTCCCATAGGGAGTTATTGTAATCGGTCCGATTTGTCAAATTGAAATTTTTGACATTTCTCGACGTTTCAAGGTCCCTAGAGCCTATTTCAATCATTTTTAGAGAGATGTCTGTGTGTGCGTGTGTACGTATGTATGTACGTCCGTACGTTCTGGTACCATTTTTCGTCGTCGATATCTCAAGAACGAGTAGAGATATCGATTTGAAATAAATTTTGTTTTACAGATAATAACTTGGAAAGAAGCTGAAAGGGCGTTTATTAATATTCAATCAGTTGTTTTTTTACTATAGCAGTTTAAAAAAGAAGTGGAAATTTTGGTTGGGCTCAAATATCTCATGAACAAATAATGCTATTGAATTGAAATACATTTTATTCGACACATTATGATGTCATACAAATTTGATATGAATTTGGAAAAAAATCAATAAACCGTTATTTTTTAAAATCAAAAAAACTAAAAAAAAAATTTTATAACTCGAATATCCTTAGATGAAAAAACGATATTAACTTTAAAATAATTTTATTTTACGAAAAATGTTGTTTTTGACTACTGGTGAAAATTTCAAAAAAATTCAATGGACAGTTTTTTTTACAAAAAATTAAAAACGACAAAAAATTCTACCATATAAATTGTCTTTCGACTCAAATTTTTCAAAAACGGGTAACGATATTGACTTCTTTTTTGTTTTATTTTCTACATAACATAATTGTTAGCAACTGATAAAATTTTGACAAATATTGAATGGGCAGTTTTTTAACAAAAAATCAAAAACTGTTAAAAATTCTAAAGAAAAGTAGTTACAATTGTATTTCAGCTGAATATCCTGACAACGAACAACGATTGTGCCTTCTAAAATATTTTATTTTATACATAGTGCAATTTTTTATGAAAGGTTAAATTTTGACAAATATCTAATTGACAGTTTTTGACAAAAAATAAACTAAAAAGTGGTAAAGTTTTCAAGATCACAAATGGGAAGTTATCAGTGTGGGTCGCACCCAGCCTCTTTTTTTAATTTTTTTTTTATAAGCTTTTAGTTTAGCAAAAAAAATTTTTTTTTTTAAGCAAGAATTATTATTTAGTTATGCAGGGTAATGAATTATTTTTAATTAGTTTCAATTTTAAAAGACTTCTGAAATTATTCTTTTCTTCGATCACAATGCATGATAAACTGCTGTTGAAGTAATTTGCTTATTTTTAATTGAAGTTAAATTTCGAGTAATAAAGCCTCTCTGTTGACTCACGGAGTTTTTCAATAAAAGAGTACCTGTCATTCTCATCAGTTGTCCGGATAACTTTATCTGCTTCCATTGGTCCATTCTAACTTCACACTATACCACAATCTGCAGCCAGTTTAATTCAATTTTTGGCAAAAAGGTGATCAATGATATTCTCCCGCCAAAACGACTTTTTTTCATACAATACTTTAATTTCATACTTTTTCAAAAATTCGAACAATTTGCAAATTTTGTTTCATGCAGGACAATAAATTAATACCTGTCAATTTCATTTCAAATCAAAACGACAATTTTTCACACATTGCAAAAATAGTACCAAACGAGATAACTCAAAGATTTTCTTTTTACAACTGCTGTTTTGAATAACTTCAACATGCAACTTAAAAAAGGATGAAAATAAGATTCCTTAAACTGTGTTTTTCGACTTATGACACTTTGCTTTTCTAGCGACGATATCCGTTCTAATGAACAATTATTAATATTTTTTTTTTAGAATAAATCGAAAAACCTTACAATTACCATCTTTTCCTTGGGTACCTACTTTGATTTGGAGACATTGTTCCCTAAATCAGCTGTGATATGACATGTTGCTTATTTCTTTCAGTAACAAGAACTGTTCCAAATTCGATTCTAAGGCTGCGAAGGACCGATTCTTTAAAAATGGTTTTGAGAACTTCATGCAACGTATACTTTCCTAATGGCTAAATTCACCACTACAATATTCCTATTCTACGATATTCTACGTACTTACATCTTTGGTCCTTTGTATTCCTCGTTGTCCTGATGATGATTCTGTTGGGGCTGGTGATGGTGATGGCTCTGATGCTGCTGAAGATGGTGTGATGTTAAATTTAATGAAGGCGAAGTCAAAGACGTTGTTGTTCTGCCATTTGGATCGGTGTACTGCTTTTGGTTTTCATTGTCGTTGTTGGTGGTGTTCATCGTGGTTGTTTTCATCAGCACCACCTGATGGCCTGGAGACTTCGGAGATTCTAATTGGAAGCCTGACTCTTGATGGCGTTTTTGAGTACGACTGTACGGTGTCGTCAGCTCAGTATCCCTGCTTCTGCTATTATCTGCAAAAGAGTTGAAAAGACCAATACAAAATGCAGCAGAGAAGCAGTTCTACGAAAATGAAATATAATAAATGTATATAGAGTTCAGATAAAATAAAGATAGATAGAAAGTTAAATTTTGATATGACTTCTGGTCGACAACTGAAGTGAAATTGATAAACTCAAAGCGGATATTTGATGTTTATGACTCGTTAGATGAAAATGAAAGAGACGGAATATAGATTTTGAGATTCTGAAAAGTTGTTATGCTCTTTTATTAACAGACAGTGTTATTATTGTTTCTGAGGGTATTGAGATAGAAACGCTATCTTTAGGAGAGATGATATACTGACATTGGTTGTTAGCACCTTTTGGATCACAATGAAACTGTAGATGAGTATTTCCATTACGAAAATTCTATATGATGTCTAGTTCAGGTTTTGAGATTGTATTATAAAAAGTGATAAATAGTGAATGAAGAAAAATATTTATTTATTTAATTGGAATATCACAATTCACAACTGTTCGTTCAATTGATGTCAAGAATTCTTCGTTTTGTGATTAGACTTCCGAGACTTAAGTTGACTCTGGCAATAGAATAGTGTTATTATTTCACAATTGTCTGAAATGTTTTGTCTTTTACAAAACTTAATCCTTAGATGGCATATGATAAATCATATGCCATGAGACTAAATAATTGCTGGGCGGGATCAGGGATTTTCAAGGACGAAATGACTGGAAAGATGGAAACATGGCTAACCATCACTACCACACCAGGCGTATTCAATCCACAAAATGTACGAGTAGTTGATCTAAGTACCCAACTTTTGGAAACCTGAATCTATCTTAATTTGAAGACATTTTCAAGAATAAATAAAGAATAGTAGAACTTTGCTTGAAGAAATGTGAAAATCGATATCACAGGGGTAACCTCAAGTAAACGGCGATGAAGAAAATCAAAATGGTTCCATAAAACAATAACCGCCATCAACTACAACCTGCTACTGTACAGGACCATGGTCCTGCCAGTACTGACGTATGGAACCGAGACTTGGGTGTTTAGCAAAAGACACTTCGACCTCTTAGACGCGTTCGAGAGAAAAGTCTTAAGAAGAACCGTTGGCACAATATGTGAGAAAGGGCGATTCCGGAGACGGTACAATCATGAATTGTACGCAATCTACCTTGAAGCAGACATAGTGACAAAAATTAAGCTCGGTAGACTGCGGTGGGAACGGCACTTAGCTCGCATGAGTCAAGAGCAACCGGATCGGAAAGTCCATTGTAGTTCACTCTATGGTAGATGGCAGCGTGGTAGACCATGCTTGCGCTGGAGAAATGGCGTAGACCAGGACGCCCAAAGCCTTGGGGCGCACAACTGGATGGCGTCGCTCGGCTCAAGACCGGGATAGGTGGAGAGACTTGTTGAAGGAGGCCAGGACCGGACCCCGGTTGTCGAGCCGATGATGATGATGTTTTATTCATGTTATAACTTAGTAAGTAGTTTTAAATTTTCTGGGCGGAAAACGCAAAAAATGTATAAATCATTCCGATTTTTATATAATTATGGATTTTACTCAATGAAGAATTTATAGTCTAAACAACTTCAGCTGAACACGGACATCACTTATTCACTGATTCATTGACCATTAACAACGCTTTGCTAAAAAATTGAAATTTGTTTTTTAAGTTCCACCACTTGAACAGATTTATAAACTCTCAAAATTTCAAGATACGACAAACATTTTTTTTTTTCAGATTTCCACAAATTTTTGCTCAGTATTATTTAATTTAACCAATTTTAGATTTTCTTAGAGTTTTGAAAAGAGAAGTGTCTGTCCTACAAGCTACATTTGAATTTTGAAAAAAAATTTTCACCAGAAATTTGAATATTCTGCTATTCTAATCGATTAAGCTATTATTCATCAAAATTGGTTTGAATTGCAGAAGGATCGATTTTTTGATTATTTTAAGGATCTTATCTCGCAAATACCCCGAATATAAAGTAAAACTAATTATTAAAGGTTTCGCAGAATAATTTATATCACAGCAGGTTATTGAGATATTCCTGTTTGAAAATTGGAAAATGCCAAACAAAAAAATATTTTTTAAAAATCATTACTTCCACAATTGTTCACTGATTTTGAAAAATTACAACTCATTTGATATTTTCAAAATAGCGAATAACTAAAACCACAAGAGACAAAAACAAACTTTTCAATTAATAATAATAGGGTCTATTTAAATTAGAGATAAATAACAAAATGTAACTTAAAACAGTCTTCAAAATTTGATAGTATGAATATTAAAAACAACGAATACTTTTGAAACTGTAAGCAATATTTAATTGTTTAAAAGATTACTACGTTAAAAATGTGTTCAGGGTGTACCCGAATTTTTTTGTTTAGTCAAGCTTCACTTGGAATTAGATTCTTCTATTCGTAAAAAAATTCAAATTTTTTCTGATTGATTTTTAAATTGACATCTAGCGGGCGTTCATTTATTTTTAACAACTACTTTTTTTTTGTAACAAACTTTGAACATCTTTTCGATTTTTCCAGAAGATAAATTTGATAAATTGTTTTCTGCATAGCTAATTAATAAAATGAATTATGCGTACTTCACTTAACTTGTAAAGATTTTTTTTACTTTAAAAATTATTTATGACAACATTTTAAACAATCATTTACACGAGTAGTACACATAGACATATTAATATAAATATGTACTTGAATTGCTTAAGAACTTATTAATTTATTATTGATTCTTACATTCAAGCAAAATCGCTTCTTACCCTACAGAAAATGAAAAACAATTAAAGAAATTCAACATGAATAGAAGAAAAAAACTATTTCTAGACTCGAGTGAATATAGAGCTTACATCTCAATTAAGCTGTAATTTTTTATCAAACCGAATATAGCAGGAAATTAACTGACAGATTTTTAAATTTGTCAACAAATATGTACATACATACATACATATTATAAAAGTAAACAATTGGAAAATAGTACAAGTACACCCAGCTCTTTTTTGCGTAAGCCCTTGTCAATTGCTACGACACTTTATACCAATTTTTTAAATTTACTTTTTAGTATCTATTGATTATTTACACTAGAATAATTTGTTTGTGATACTCACTAACCAAAATCCAAAACATCCAGATTTTTATTTAACTAAAACTTTACATAATACAAATATCACCCATTCATTTTAATATTTGCAATGCATTAATTAAAAGATACACAATATTATTGTAAATTTAAGCGCATAACAAATTTATTCCATGTAACTGCCGCAAACAAAAACAAAATGAACTTTGTAATTCATAAAAAATCTAGAATCAACGAAAACATAAAAACCGATCCCGCCAAACTTGAATAATTAACTACAAGTTAAAATATTCAATTCATTGGAATTTTGTTCAGAATAAAATTATCTCTTTCTTAAATCTCAGTGTAAGCAAACCACCAGCGCTGTCATGCGCTTTTGACAATTTCTGTTGTTGAAGAACAAATAAAAACAAACAACACTAAGATCGTTTATTTTTATTAATAACACAAACAAAATCAATAAATTAAACAAACAGAGCAGCATCACTAAAAAAGTTCTCTAAGCAATTTATTTTTGTTATCTCACTCAGTTTGCATTTTGTGACTCACTCAGAAGACACAACCACGCCAGTCGCTCTCACAATTTGTTTGCAGCAATTTAATTCATTCGCGCATGGCCTGTAACTTTTGGATTAATTTTTTTTTTGTTTTTTGTTAAAAAAATTAAAACATTGAAAAAATATTTGCATCCGATCAACGTTTGCGTGTAAATACTGATAGTAAAAAATGCTAATAAAAGCTTTATAAAATACTCTTTCGGAAATCGTTTATTAAGACACAGAGCTTTTGAGAATGAGTTTTTTTTTTACAACTAATGTTTATTATGGTCTGTTATCTTCAGACATTTATGTAAACTTTGGAATTTGTTAAATTTATTGTTTTTGTTCTTTATTAAAAATTAGTGGGTTGCCTCAACCATGACGCTATGGTATACTAAATAAATAATAAATATGTTAACGCACAGCACTGAATGGGAAAACGCGAATGGACTCTTAGTGCGGTTTAACAATTCCACTTGTTTGTTCCCTGACGCATCTTTTTTATACAGAAATTTAGATTTTTTTTTGTTGACAATTTTGTATTACAGCATTAAAAAAAATTATTGAGGAGGACATTATTTTCGACAAAATTTTTGTTTCACAATTTGTTCCTTGATGAATTAGTTAATTATAAAAAAATTCTCGACTGAATCGCACGAACTTGGTCTTACGTTAAGGTACATACTTTAGATTTAACCAAAAAGAATTACGAAAAGAAGAATGTCATTTGAAAAAAATATGAAGAAGCACAAAATTTATCATTTTAAAACAAGCCAAAATAGAAGTTTGAGTCAGTTTTCAAAAAATATCTTTCATAAAAAATATATCTACATATGTACTATGTATCAAATTTTTAAAATATTTAAAAAAAAAAATTGTATGCAAGTCTTAAGCATTTAATATATACATTATTTTTAATAAAAACAAAATTTAAAATATGTACCCGTTTTAAAGGAACATATTGAGTTTTCAATTTTATTGAATATTATAAAAATTATCACATTCAAACTGCTTATGAGAAAATTAAAAACCAAAAATCCAGCTCTATGGCATGTACTCTTAATAACAGTTTTTTGAAAAATGTTATTTAACTAAGTAATAGCAATTGCTTACAAAACCAGCCGTTTTTTAGATAAATTTGTTTGGTCTAAACGGTTATAGGACAGCTAAGAAAAAATCAATTTTCACTTTAGGAAATCACCTAAGAATCTTAATTTCCAAGTTTAAATTCCCTCAAGTAGTTTAGGCTGCAGGTCGAGGTGCAGACAGTCTGACAGAATTGAGATTTCTTTCGTGTTCCTTATCATACAAATATTTTTTGTGGATATCCCAAAAATGATGTGCCAAAAATTATTAAGTTTTTGAAGACTTATACTTTGACCTTGAAAAAAAAAATATAAATTCTGGCTGACCTTTGTTGACCTATTACTGACATAAGAGAATATATATTTTTTTGCTAACATCCCAAGAATACTGTTCTATGAACCCCGCTGATGGTTGGGGATCTTTTCGTCAATTTTTTCCTGTCATATGTGTCATAATGTTTCTCTACGTTTCGCTGGATTTTTCCGATTTCATAAGTTCTAGTATTATCGAGTATGAAGAAACTTTTTTCTAGAATTTGGGATTATATGAACTTTAATAAGTTAAAAAGTAAATTAGAAAATAATAATTAATAATTAAAAAGCAAAAATTTAAAATCTCGAACTTTCAAAAATTCAACAAAAAAAATTAATTTTTAACATTTGAAAAAAAAAACCTTTTTTATGTAGAACATAAAAACCTTTTAATTTTGCTGCGATTTTAAGCATCTCACTTCTCATGCTAAATTGTCGTGTCTAATTTTTTATCACCCCTTAAGTGTTGGTTCAGAAAAAAAGCTGAAAAACCCACAAAATTATTGCTGACATACGAAGCTATTATTAATATTTCAAGCATGTATAATTTATGGAATACCTATTTTAGATTTTATGGGTTTTCCAGTTTCAGAACGATCTAACATGTGCTTAAATTTAATAATGTAATTTAATCAAAACATTATCTTTGTTTTATTTTTGCTTGTTGTTTTCAATTTTTTGTTCTTTCTGAGATTTATTATTTTATGTTGCTGTGTAATAAAAAAAAAATAACATATACGGGTTTTGTTTCACCATAAATCAGACCCAAAACAACCGGCTAAAAAGTCCTCACTCTCTTTCGTTTATATGTATCTAATATTTTCTGAAAATTTGTTGAAAACTCAAAATACTACGCTGAGAGGCAAGAAAACCAGCAACAACTACACAGACACACTCATGATGCAGAATTCCACCTCCTCCTCAATAAAAAACGGAACCAAAGGTGTGCGCCCGAACTAAACTAATGGCGTGCAATGGATGACCTGCACTGATAGCAGCAACAACCAAAACACATGAGGAGCACTAAATTGAAATACTATCCAACTTTCAGCTTTCAGGTGATATAAATTATTAACAAAAATATTTCAAGTTTTTGTGGTGGAAACGGAGGGAGAAGGGTAGAACACCATAAAAAGTTATTCTATACAGTTTGGTGGTCTGTTGCAGATATACAAGAGACAGTGTCGGATTTCTTAAACGGTTTTGGGGCCCCAAAACATATTGAAAAACCAGCTAATGAAATTTAGAATTCAAATTTTGTTTAGAATTTAATTGGTAACAAGATTTGTGTTGAAGGAAAATAGAAAATGAAAAAAACGGGAAAATGTTTTCGACCAATTTTAACACATTAAACATTAAGGCCCACAAATTAACAAAATCCACCTCTGTAAATGCACCTTTTGCTGTACAGCAAATTTTATAAAGGAAACGGAACTTTATCATACCAATATAAATAGGTACATACATATATACACAAAACAACATAAAGGAGTATAGGTTTATGTATTTAAACAAGATGCAATACTCCAGGACGAGAAAAACTTTTCAAAAAAGCAACACACACACAAAAAAATGAGATAAAATTTTCTTGGTTTCTGTATAAATGTATGTAGAATTTGTGGTGGTCATATATATTAAATAAAGAAGAAAATAACTTGAAGAAGTTCTTATTTACTTTTTGGTGTCCTAAGTTAGGTGAGCAATGAGCTATGATTCTAAGGTGAGTAGTGGTCCAAAAATTTGTTGAAGTTAATTTGCTGCAAAAGGGCAAAAGTTACGATCCCAATAAACTTATATATTTTCCAGATGCACTAGAGATGTGTAAAAGGTTTTTTTTTGGTATTCTGCAATGTACGACGACGACGTAGGTGTACGTGTTGGTAAAAGTTTTCTTTTTGAGTAGGTACAGTAACTAAAATATAATAATTTGCAAACTTGCTGCAGCCACTGTTCAATTTATTCTTCTTTTTTTTATAAAAGGTAATTGTTCTCAAATGTTCTTACAAATGTTCATATACAAAATTAAAACACGTAAAAAAAGTTTGATTATAAGTACAAATTTTATTAGTTGTTTAATTGTCTACGGCTAAACAGTGAGTGTCGACCGATCGGAAAGTTTTCAGAGGGAAAACCAAAAAATGGCCAGTCAACATAATAAATATTTCAGCGCGTGAGGCAAAACATTGAACTTTTATAGAAGATCATATTTCGTCTGGTCTCACGCAGCTGAGGGAGCTAGGTGAAATAGGAGTTGTGGGAACGGAAATTTGGAATTACTATGGGATTTGCATTACTAAGGGATATGATAAAGACATCACTTCCCATCGTGTCAGCATTAATTCAAATATTGTGATGTCAAAGTATTGGTCGGGTGTTTTTACTTAACAGTAATACTTTTGGGAACATTAAATATGGAATTGAATATGACTTCTTTGATTAAATATATGAATTGTAAAATGCATTTGCATTTAAACATCTTATTTCTTATTCTGTACTGCCAGAGTACTGTGATGCTTTTTAAAACAACTTTAAACAGAGGGGCGTAAAGTGTAATAGGTAAAAATCAAACTTTAGAAGTCTCGCCACATTCGAAAAATTTTTGTCTTGCCCAGATGTGATGATTAAGGTCTCAACTTTAGTTTGTTCTAATAACAAGAAACAAGAATTAGAAACTAGAAGTTGACCAATATTTCATTCTCGTCTCGTCTCGTCTCGTCTCGTCTCGTCTCGTCTCGTCTCGTCTCATCTTGGATGTGTAGAAGTTAGTCTCGTCTCATTTTGGCACAATTGTGCCAACTTGCTCCTTTGTTGAAAAAAAAAATACGAAAGAGCATAAAATTCAGTTTTTGAATTGCCAAAATACAGAAAAAAATAAATTTGATTCAAGAATGAAGATGCAATTTAAAGTATACAAAATTTTTTTTTCCAAAAATCGGCGATTTTTGTTCAAAATTAATTAATTTACACATAAAAAAAACCAAGAAAAAATTTACAGAATCTTAAAATAAATGTATTAGTTAATTTTTTTTTTTTAAATCCAATAAATTTCTTTGAACATTTTTGATATTTTATATTATTGATGTTGTATGGAATGTGGGATTTGTTTCATAAAAAAAGATGGCCACCAGTTTATTAGAAAATCGAACTTAACCTAAAAATACATTATGTATAAGATACCGTTAGTAACGGGTTTTTGAAAAATATTTGTTGACTAAATAATTTTAATTATTTGGTTTACTTAGTTATCTAGTTTATCGTTATATTCACTTGGAAACTTTAAGTTTCAAGTTTGAAGCAAATCTCTTACTACTTTGAACAATTTTGTTCGCGGTTCAAAAGTAGTTGTTGTTCTGAAAATTTATTTTTCCATAATTTTTTGTTTGAATTTTTTTTGTTTATTTTGCAAAATTTTGTATTTTCATAATTTTTTGGCACTTTCTCTCAATTCAGTAAAAGAAACTATCGACAAGGATTTACATTTAGAACAATGTATATTTTAAAGTAAAATACATTTCTGTCTGTGTTTCCTTGGAACACACAAAATGAATTGACATTTGATAAGTAGAAACTGCGCCATTAATAATAAAATGCACGACTGGGTCGCACGTACTTGCTCCTATGAGCGATAACATCTTGGTTTTAAAGTCTGAGTATAAAAACAAATTTATTTGAAAAGAATCATAATAGAATAATAATAATAATATATTATTATTTGTCACAAGTAAAAATATGAAAAAGCCTGAAATTCATTATTTGAATTGATAAAATAAGCCAAACAAGAAGTTTAATCTTGAATTGATAAAATAAGCCAAACAAGAAGTTTAATCTTAAAACTGAAAATGCCATCTTATGTATCATAAAAATACAAATTTTTGAAAACAAATTTCAAAAATCGTTAGAGCTGTTTTTTCAAAAATAATTTTTCATATACAGTGGCTCTCAGCTTATTTGATACAGTGCCTGATTTCTAACATAATATTGGAATTGCTTTGAAACTAAAAAGAATACCAAAAATTTTCAATTGCACTTGAAAGAAAACAAAATGCACTTCAACAAGTAACTATTATATATTTTAAAACATTGTTATTTCAAAACATAACAACTAAACAACTAAAACCACATAAAATTTCAAGTCACAGCTTAATTGAAACCGATACGGAAAGTTAATACATTTAAAAAAATCAAAAGTACAGAAGTATGTATATAATTTTTTATGTATTTTTATAGAAAAAAAATTGGCATGCACATTTTTAGTATTTGATAGCATACACTTAAAATCAAATTAAAAAAAAAAATGTATTAGTTTTCAAAATATTGAGTTTTCAAAAAAAAAATGGATTTTTTTTTCTTTAGAAAAAATTTCATCGAAATCCGTCCAATAGCTTACGAGAAAACCGAAAACCAAAAACCCAGTTCTATGGCGTTAATAACGGTTTATTTTTTGACTAAATTATTTAATTTACTTGACAAACCCGATTTAAAAAATTTCATCTAAATCGTGAAAGCCGTTTTCGAGATAAAAATGTTTTGTCTAAACGGTACTATGACAGGTAGGTACCGTTATTTTTGGAGCTAAAAAAAATTTCGATTTCCTCTCTAGGTAATCTCCCCAAAACCTTATATCCAAAGTTTGGAGAACGCTTCAGTATTTTAAGCTGAAGGTCGAGTTACAAATAAACAGACAGGGAGAATCGCGGGACCCACTTTTTTCGCGTTATCTTTATCATCGTAATGTTATAGGTCTGATTAATGTCTCGAATTCGATTTTTTGCACGAATCCATTTTTTTGCTACATATGTCCACAACTTTCTTATACTCGTATTTACAAAATTTAAAGACCAGAAAAAATAGTTAGTTACCTATTTAAAAAAAGACAATCCCGTAAAATTTACAAAATTGAAAAAAATGTCTGACCTTCTTTAAAAAAAATACGGAAATAAAAAGATTGTACATTGAAATGTTTTTTTTTTTTAATATTTCAATCTGAAGAAGAATATTAATTTTGAGATTGGAGATTGTTATATACATTCGTTTTTCTGTTAAATAAAAATGATAAATAATTTCAGACGAGGTGAGTGTGTGGCTCATCGATTTCTCAAAACTTTTTTAGCAAAGTTTTCACTTAGAACTCAGAAATAACGCCTGTAGAAGATGTTACAAAAGCTAAAAACTGCGGTCTCCTGTAAAATATTAAAAAAGCAGATACGTCATACGTGACGTATCACCTCAGTTCGTGAGGAGTGGGACGATATATTTCTGTATAAATGAGTCAAGACCACATTCAATCAAGGCAATATTTATCTGTGTATTTAGGTTTAATACACACCTTAAATTTATGTTCCACAAGGATGTCACATAAATGTACAACTTAAAAGCATTATTAAGAAATATATTGTACGCAATTATTTTAACGAGCTCACTAGCTTAACATAAGCTCCCTAAATATTTTAAACACAAATAATATATTCTAACCCACCTATAAGAAATATCCTCTGTCATATATTTGATTCAAGGAACTTTGCTTTTATATTTCTTAATCCTCACACGGTTTAAATAAACCTCAATTAATGAGAGCTCCTAATTGTTGAGAATAAGTAACTGTATAAACACAGCGAAGATTTACATCCGTCCCATCATACCCCAAGTACTTAAAAGGCGAAACCCTTTTTAAAAGTCAAGACACACACAAGCATATGGAACGCTGAACTGAAGGTGGGTAATATAATAACTTGAAAAGTATTTTGGGAACCTGCAAAGCAGTAAAGGGCCAGACCATCTAAAAAACCCGGCCAAAGCGACAGCGAAAGCGAATGTTTCAAAAGCACGAGGCATATTTATCTTTATAAATATTTTACAATGTTTGTGTTTGGAAAACTCAATTACCAAATTTGGAATTAGTTGAATGTGTTAGTGGTGGCTTGGTGGCGGCGGCGGCGGCGGCGTGGCAATGGCAGTGGCAGTACCAGCCAGCGGTGTTGTTGGTTGAATCTTTCAGCTTTTGAAATAAAGGTAAAGGAATTGGGAACGTGTATTTGGCGTGAAGGCACCTAATTAAAATTGCCACCGTTTTCCCCAACAACGACATACGACAACAAGACCAGAGACCCGCTGCGCTACTCCATCGCCATAGGGAAGAAATTAAGTCAATTTGTTCAAAGCGATAAGCGAACTGATTGTCGGGGCGTTCTTTAAGGTGTTGTCGTGCCCATTAAACAACTTATGTACCCTAGAAATACAAAATTTTAAATTATGTTTGCTCTAAAACTTTACGACCATAAAGTCAGAGCGGAAGATGAATTTGAATGTTAATTCTTAGCAAATAGCTTCCACGTCATTAGCAATGTTGATAAATATTGTTTTGTAAACACAAAAACGAAAAAGTTTTTCATAAGTTTTAACGTACTTTGGAATCTTTGAGTAAGAAATATAAATAAATTTATGTGTTGAGGTATCTTTTATTTAAAAAAGGTTCTGCTTAGAAACATTTAAGGTAGAATAATTAGGCAATGAAAATGATGTAGACACTTACGACATCTGGTTGTGATTTCTATCAATCATCTGATGTTTTTAAGTTCAATGTATTGTTAAGCATTAAGTTACGAGTATGTTGTTGATTGATGTTGAAACTAGTTTATGGAAACTGTTCTGGAAATAATTTTATTTGGCTTGTTTTCTTTTTCAAAATTAAAAATGGCCGTAATACATAATACTGAAGTACGCGCGGTCTGATTTCATTCTTCAATATCTTTTGGGACTCTCTCTCTACCGATGGAGGAACAGAAATAGATATTAAAATTCGTAACGGAAATCAAAGGCTGCATTCGGAATCCTGCGCAAAATATTTTGAATCAACTCTACGACTGTTACTTTCCAACGTTGAATACGTAAATTTTTAGTGCTTGAAAAGTCGCATTTGCTGTCATACAAAACCAGCAGAATTTTCTGGCCCATGATAAACTTTTTACGGGAATAGGTCAAGAACCTATTCAAAAAGGCTTGTTGCTTGAGTCAAGCGATGCCATGGAACCCTTTCACGCAAGCGGGTAGACGAGCGGGTTGACCTAGAAGTACTTGATGAAGAACAGTCGAAGTGAAATGAGCACAACTAGAGAAGAGTTCTACAGACAAGAGTTCTACAGAGCAGAATTTCAAATTCAGAATCTACATAAATGTTTTTTTAATTCGTAGATTTTGAAATGAACACTTAAGAAGATAAAAATTAAAAGATTGTTATAAAAATCGGTGTTTAATTTTCTTATTTCACAGAATTAAAATAATATTTTTGCTTTTATTTTTTTTTTCTGAAAACGTATGCATTTGAATTTTTCGATCAAATTCAATAGCCGTTTTCGAGAATATTAATAGTCTCAACCGTTATATGACAAATACTACTTTTATTTTTGGATCTAACGAAAATGTTCAGCTCCGCCATAGTTTAAAGGAAAATTGAATCTAAAGTCTTGCTGTAGGTCGAAGGACATCAGAGACAGAATTGTGGGACCCATTTAAATGAGAAGGTTCTTAAGTTTTAAACGAAGATTTTATCCAACATCGATTTTTGAAATCTGTTTTTGTTGCCAAATAAATTTCAATTTCGCACTCTATCCATCAACAAAAAAAAACTTATATATAATATAATAATTTAAAACAATTGAACAAAATGTTCACTTATGAAACAAGTGCAAATAAGAGCGCCGGATATGATGTGTGCGAGTTATTAAAAGCATCCTTTTTCCATTGTTCATCTTAATCTCTTCTTCACTTGAGTGTTTGTAATTAGATTTCTTGTTTTAACTTGCCTTAAATCCCACTCCTCATATCCATCATCCTTTGTGTGCAAGTGATGCCAAGCCTATACAAAATATACTTTTATACTCTACACAAGCTCCCACCACTGCTATATACCTTTCTCAAAATACTCAGACAAATTACATTAGAAACTGGCTGAAGGACGACGACGCTACCCCCACCTCCTTTATACCGCCTTCAACAACTCCAACGCAGTGTGCAAAATGAAGAGCTTTTCTTCCGCTCTCGAAAGTATTTTTTTTTTCATACTTTTTATATGTTTTTGTTACCATGGAATTCTTTTTCATAACTTAAGTGAGTGTATAACTGTATATAGGTATCTTTGCATTATGTTTTTCATATGCACAGACATATCCTGCGGAAATTCTTTACTTTAAGTCCTTATATACCTTGTGTGTGGAGTGTATTTGTTCGGCCTTAAATAAATCTGCGGTGCAAGTGTTCACATACCTTTGACTGCATCTGTATCGTTCTGGACAAGAAGTTCCTCATCATCACAGACATCAGTGTTTTGGTCTGTTTGGTGGAGGAATATGTTTGGTTCAAGCAAGAGAATAGATGGACTCCATTATTATGTGTTTCTTATCCGGACTTGATGTTATGATGATAGTGGATGAGCTCTAGGACGATGACTTTCTCTTGTATGACTTATCTTCCAATGAGCGTTCTGGTGAAAATTAACACTACACTGAGATTGTAATAATGATGATAACTGACTAGATCTGGATACATACTGAAACACTGGAAATCTAATGTTATGGTATTGAAAAAATATAGGAAAGTTGCCACATTTACTTAATTCGATTAAAATGTTTTTCGAATTAATCTGGAAAAATTAATAAGGACTACTGATTTTGCAATCAAATGAAAGATCGATTAAACAAAAATATATGACAAGGCCGAAAAGATTCCGAGATGATAATTCGCTGTAAGCTTGAAAACAACTTAATTGTCACTAATTCATTAAGGCTAGTTACTTCCACTATCTAAGGTTCTTTAACTTGGAGCTTGAACCGTTCCGAGCAGTACTTCTAAATCCAAGGCGTACTCAAGATGGTGATGGTGGGGGCAGAAGTCCCACGAGTAAGTATCATCCAGAACAGTCCAAAACAGTTTTCCCAATAATTTAGTCGCCATCCCAAAATTAATACTAGACAAAAATTCATTACTAGCCTTACTATTACTAATGTACATCTAACTTACAGGCCAATGTTTAGACATTTGAAACTGGTTTTTCGATTTTGTGACGCCGATGCTGCTCAATTCCAACAGAGCCTACTACAGTCTGTCAAAGCTCCAGAAATCTCACCATAACTTAAAAACTGCTGTTGTACAGGACCATGGTCCTGGCAGTACTCACGTATTGATCTGAAACTTGGGTGTTTAGCAAAAGACACTCCGACCACGTTCGAGAGAAAAGTCTTAAGAAGAACTGTTGGCCCAATATGTGAGGAAGGGCGATTCCGAAAACGGTACAATCATGAATTGTACGCAATCTACCTTGAAGCAGACATATTGACAAAAATTAAGCTCGGTAGACTCCGGTGGGCAGGGACTTAGCTCGCATGAGTGAAGAGGAACAGGCTCGGAAAGTCCTTTGTTGTACATTCTATGGTAAACGGCAGCTTGGTACAAAATGCTTGCGCTGGAGAGACTGCGCAGACCACGACGCCCAAAGCCTTGGGGTGCGCAACTGGATGATTTCGCCTTGAAACCGGGATAGGTGAAGAGATTTGTTGAAGGAGGCCAAGATCGGACCTAGGTTGTCGAGCCAATGATGACGTTTTTTCTTGCAGGTATTTTTTAATTTTTAATTTTTTTTAAGGTTCAAAATTTAAATTAAAAATAATTCCGAAACATAAAATATAAAAAAACCATTTTTGATTTTTTTTTTCTTTGAAAAAGGACCAAAGAAAAATTTGGATTGAAAACTTGAAATCTTAAAATATTAAAAATTACTCTAACGAATTTTGAAGCTATCAAAAAGCATCAATTGTTTTGTGTTAAGTGTTAGTTCAAACTAATAATTGTACTCCCAAATTGTTAAAAGTTTAAGCATAAAGAAGATCTAGTTATTCTTTTGATAGATTTTGCGATACAGACTTTTTTCTTTCCCATCATAGTAATCAAGTTTGATCAAAATCTCGGCTTTGAATTACTCGTGCGATAGTAGGTACCTAGGTGCATAATAGTCAAATCAAATGTGAGATTCTGATATTAAATTTGATTTAAGTTTTCAAGACTAAGAACTTGTTTGGTTTTACAACGTTTTCTAATTTTTTTAAAATTTGTAATTAAAAAATAAATGTTTTTTTTATTAGAATGCTGGTTTTTGGTAACTGCAGTTTTTTAGTTTTGATGTTTTTTTGAAAATCTTTTTGAAAGGTTTCAAAAACATTTAACAAAACTAAACATAATTATATTTTCAATAAATAATGTTAAAAAAAACTTATTTTTTTTTTGACAATATTTTTTTGATAAAACTTTTGATATTTTATTCGATAGAAATTATTTTTGGTAAAATTTTTTTCTGCATTTTAATTTTTTTCTTAATTTTTATTTTGACATTTTTAGTACCTATTAGAATATATTTATTTTTGAAGATTTTAAAACCCGCAAAATAATCAAATAAAAAATATTTAAATTGGCGACCCAAAAGTGAGTTAACGGTAAAAAAAATGACACGGACATCCATCAACCAACTAGTATCACTATATACTTTGTTTCCATTTTTTTTACTATTTGTTTTTTTCATGAACTTTAAATATTTTTTTATAAATACGGTCCTGTTATTAAAATTTTATAGTATGGCACTATACTGAATAAAAACTCAATGAACTGCTTTTGAGAAATTCCAAATGCAATACCTTACAATCGATATCAATAAAATTTTGTAAAGATTTTACACAAATTTCAGACTTGACCAAAATAAATATTTGCTTAAATAAACCATTAACTACACTTATACTGGATTTATTCTCTAGACCTTCCAGCATCATAAATAGAATTTTTGAAAATTTACGAAACGTCAAAGCATAAAATCATTAGAACTGTCAAAAATGTCATTCTCCATTGACATTTTGTTAGAACAGAATTTGCATTGAAAAAACAAACAAAAAAAAACAACCTACCTGGCAAGCATATTCTAGTTAGTAAAAGACACCCATCCGACAAATGCAGATCCACTGTTCCAACATTGACGGACGGACCATAGTTGCATTGCAGCACATGGGGATTCATCTAAGTTCATTTCAATTAAGCAACTTAGAGTGGCACGAACACGGAGTATAGTTTCAAGAAGTTGGATGAGGCATGCGTTTATGTTTTCAGTGGCAAACAAGGATCCTTTGTCTGATATATATATATATTAGAGTGTGTGTGTGTGTGTGTGTGTGTTGTGCAGTGTGCATGTGTCATAATGGTAACGTTTCAAGCAAAATATCATAAATAAAATAACATTTCTGAAAACTTGCAACAACTTGGCCTTCACCATCGTTGTGTCTTAGTCGTATATGTATTGTATATGTATGAATGGATACCACCCTCAGGCTCTCCCCCAGTTATTCTCTTCCCGCTTCTTTCGTCTTTGCCACCATCCAATGTTTGCAAAGTTAAATTGCCGGTTTCATTAAAACAAATTCCGACAACCCAAATTTCGTTTTGTTGTGGCTGCCATGGGTTATTGTAGTTGCAGTTATGCATAAAACGCAAAGACAGTAGCGCTTGCAAATGCAGTATATAGTTGGGTATGTATGTATATATGAATCTGATGCAAAACTGAGAGCCACAGACCCTCTTCTGTCCCGGGTGGCTTAAAACCTCATAGAAAACAACGACGAACGTATCTTTAACGTCCTCGTTTGGGAGCAATATTGTTATGACAGGCAAAACTTTGTTAATAAATTTCAAATAAAGTGGCAATTTTGAAAATAAATTTAATTTAATTTGACACTCCGTGTGTGTTGGTTGGGTGCATATTATTATATATGTTATGTATACAAATATATTTTGTGGGATTTGAAGAAATCGCATATGTGCACTGTGCAGTTAGTTGCTGATATGATGCCCTTTTTGATTCAGGTAACGAAGTGATAAGGTGTTAAAGAGAAAATATTGTTTTTTGCTTTCTTGCTTCAAATAAACATATGTATGTACATATTATATTTCCTAATTTAAGTCTAAGTAAACAGAGAAACATTGATTTTTAGAAATAAAAAGAGTTTTCTAAAGAAAAAAAAAGTACGTGTACGCCACAGTGATCACGTATATATTTTAACTTTCTTACTGAATTTTAATCACAAGATGTTTCACTTCAATGGAATTCAAAAATATAGCATATTTCTTAAAATAATCATGCTTTCACAGTCTTTTAAGCATCCGAAGTCATAATGATGAAGTCAAAAAGAAAATGGATTTAGCCTTGCAGCCCCTCGTTATTGTTATGTGTGATGAATTGCAGCTTGAAATGAAATGCTACATGTTGTAAAATTTACAAGGTTGAAATAGAACTTTCTTTTTGTATAGAGGTTAAAGGCTATATTATAAGTTTTTTAAAGCCTTGGGGAAACATATTTTTTTCATATAAAATCCAGTATCAGGTGTTTTAATCCAATTCCATAAAATACACTCTTTTAATCTACATCTCCAGAATAATACAATTGGATTGATTTTCGGATTAGAAGTTCATTTTAATCCAAGACTGAATAATATGGCGCTATCTGTTGAATTGTGCTGTTTGTTATATTTTGAAGCTGTCACAGTGAACTTTTCAAAGATTTCTACACTGATTGGTATACAAACACCATTGGTACAGTTGAAAAATTTCAAAAAATTAGCTCATTCAGACAAGTTTCAGCTCATTCATAAATTTGATCGTAGCTAAGGTAATTCAGAAAAATTAAATTATTTGTTTAACTCAATCAGTATTTTCTACTCGAGCGGAACAAAATGTAAAAATTATATTAAAGCCAATTGATTGCTTCCATTTAGGTAAGATAAGGTTTTTTTTTGAATTAGACATTTTCAAAATAATCAGATGCACAATATTTGATTTCAAGCCAATTACCAAGTAAAAATTTTAAGATTTGAAAAAATTGTGAATAAAAGCTTTCTATAGTTGTCTATGCGGATCAGACAAATTTGCTCAGCTGCTCCCAACCTTTTCCCCCTTTGAGAATATGGACTATTTCTGGTGGTTCAATCTTGTTCTTTTCGAATATGTCTTTTTTTTAAATTTTACAAATTCCCGTAAAGTGTGCAATATTTTCACTTTCGTGCGTGTTACAAATTTCGCAAGCGAAATATCTGCAACAAACTGAAATGAGAATGTTTCATCAAATAATATTGAATAAAACAATTTTGGAATCGGATAACCCACAATTTTTGGTTTGATCAAATTTAACCATTTAAAAAGAGAGAAGTCCAGAGAAGGTTTAAAAGGTTAGTAAATATGAAAAAAATGCTAGGGACATAGTAAAAACAACAATTTCGTTTTCCCATAGAAACTGTTCCTACATGTCAAACATTTGCTGTTCGTCCTGTCGTTCAGCAATCAAATTAAATTTAAAAGTAAAGTTTTTTCATTCTTTTATTTTGAATAGTTTAAAATATATAACTTATTAGAATGGTTATATCTGTCTTACAACATATTAATTCTCAGGAGGTAAAAACTGTACCTAACTTTGGTTAGGTAATTTGATAAGTTTTGTCGCAAATTAAATTTCTGATCGCAATCATAATATTTGACTTTTGACAACCAACAAATATGTTGATCGATTCGTCTTAGGATAGAGGGCGCATCCTTTTACTTTTGTAATTGGCGGTTACCGCTTAGTGCCCGAGAACTATTCTCACTTTGATTAATTACAATTTACGATGGCGAGGAGAAGACGACCTAACTTAGGTCTTCGAAGTTAATCAAATGTGCGAAGAGTGTTGGCGCAACACATATTGTACAGGACAATTTCATGCCCACTTTCACGGTTGTTTGGCTTTATAATTTTATAACATTAACGTTTGTATTAAAATATGTATCAGAAATAATTACTTGACAAATTACAGATACAAGGACAAATTTCTCACTTACCAGATGTAGAAAATCAATTTTTACAAATTTATTTTATGAGAAAGAAGTTGATAAGCTGTTTTATTTATCGATTGATTCACTGCAAAGTTAGCCGGGTCAGCTAGTCTTATAATTAATAAATAAATAAATAAAAAAATCAGCCTCGTGTTTTGGCATACGAAAATCAATAAATTGACTTTATGAAGGATATCACAATTTGTATGTTTATTGTTTATAAGTACCCTCAAACACAAAATAATTAATTTTAAATAAAGTTATCCTTGCTAAAATAATTTTGAAGGGTCGGTAAGCTTTCCAACAGAAATTTTAGTTAAGTAAATAAAAAAATGATTGCATTATTACATTGAATTTAAGTTTTTTTTTCAAATATGCATATCATGCAAATTATAGTGATTTGAAGTTTTTGGAGGGAATTTAATGTTGTGAGCATTGTTTGTTTAGTAAATATTGCATTCAAAAATGTTAAAATTTACTTTTTAAGGGCTTATAGTACACAAAAATTGGCGTTTATTCTCACCGACCTTATTTTGACTAATAGTAAGTCTTCTAAAACACATAAATAAAATAAATAAAAACTTCGCAAAAAAAGCACAAATTAATTAATTTTTGTATTCGAACGTCAAAGTTCACTTTTCCTTACATTACGACATCTTTGATTTCTCAAAAAATCATTTCTATTCGAAAGTTTGATTCGCTATTTATAATGAGGGCCTTATGGGGTTTTTCATTGGTAAAAATAATCAATTATTAACTTCCCATAAGGAGTTATTGTAATCGGTCCGATTTGTCAAATTGAAATTTTTGACATTTCTCGACGTTTCAAGGTCCCTAGAGCCAATATAAATCATTTTTAGAGAGATGTCTGTGTGTGCGTGTGTTCGTACGTTCGTATGTTCGTACGTCCGTTTTATTCTGGTACCATTTTTCGTCGTCGATATCTCAAGAACGAGTAGAGATATCGACTTGAAATAAATTTTGTTTCACAGATAAAAACTTCGAAAGAAGCTGAAAGGGCGTTTATTAATATTCAATCAGTTGTTTTCTTACTATAGCAGTTTAAAAAAGAAGTGAACATTTTGGTTGGGCTCAAATATCTCACGAACAAATAATTCTTTTGACTTGAGATAAATTTTATTCGACACATTATGACGTCATACAAATTTGATATGATTTTGGAAAAAAATCAATATACCGTTATGTTTTAAAATCAAAAAAACTAAAAAAAAAAATTTTATAACTCGAATATCCTTAGATGGAAAAATGATATTAACTTTTAAATAATTTTATTTATACTGGTGAAAATTTCAAAAAAATTCAATAGACAGTTTTTTTACAAAAAATTAAAAACTACAAAAAATTATACCCAAAATTGGTATAAATTGTCTTTCGACTCAAATTTCTCAAAAACGGGTAACGATATTGACTTCTTGTTTGTTTTGTTTTCTACATAACATAATTTTTAGCAACTGATAAAATTTTGACAATTGTATTTCAGCTGGAATATCCTGAGAACGAACAACGATTGTGCCTTCTAAAATATTTTATTTTATACATAGTACAATTTTTTATGAAATGTTAAATTTTGACAAATATCTAATTGACAGTTTTTGACAAAAAATATAAAAAAAAATAAACTAAAAAGTGGTAAAATTGGGTTTTCGACTCGAATATCTTGAAAACAAGCAATGATATTGACTTTGCCATTAGGTATTTAATTTTATACAATAATGATTGTTTGAATTTAACAACTAAGGTTTGTTTCGCAGAAAATTTCTTTATTTGAAAAAACTAAATACAAAGTTTTCAAGATCACAAATGGGAAGTTATCAGTGTGGGTCGCATCCAGCCTCTTTTTTTTTGATTTTAATCTGTCAGAAAGCAGAACTTAAGCGTTTCATTGGGCATCAATAATTGATTATTTTTTTGATTAAAATCAATTTTGCAGATCTACATTTTTCCAGAGATTTACCCCTCCATGTATACTAACACTAAAACAATTTATATAGGTCAGTTTGATTAAAGTGGTTTATGGGATTTGTTTATTCCAATTTTTTGAAATGATGAGGCTTCTATTTCACAAGGAAAAAAATCACCGTGTAAAACATTTCAACAAGGATGCAATAAATAATTACTCTGAAAAGTCTAAATTTAATTGTTTCTTTTTATTTCTGCTTTAAATTGTTGTTAAACACTTTTCAAATGAAAACAAATTTGGATGCAGATTTGACAGCACCAACACAGTGTCAAAAAAAAAATCAATTATTAATTGTGTTCTATTCGTCATGAAAAAAATCATTTTTTACTAAGAAATCTTTATTTACCAATGAAAAGCCACATTAGTTTCACATTTGTTTAATTATGAGTCTCAAAAAAAAAAAATGTCCATAGGTACTTTTCATGTTTATGTCAATCATTTTCTAGAAGGAGACAAGAGATATTTTATATATATAGAATAGAGTTGTACTGATTCTCCAATCATTTGAATTTTATCATACACTGTCCTTTCACATGGATTATTCATACGATAGCAAATTGCAATTCGAGAACACAAGAATCCTCGTACTTGCATTGTTTTCGAGTTTAATGTGGACATTGGATTTGAATATATATTTTTAAAGCTTTCTGTCAAAGGATCTGTCGAAAACAAAAAACACAATCAAGCGGAGCGTTTTGCTTGCTTACACAATATACTGTACAGTAGAATACTCATATCTACCATATTCTCGTAAAATTTCAGTAGAATCAAAATACTTTTCACGCGAAATATGATGTTCGCTATACTCTAGAAAAAGGAAAATAATTCGTATAAATATCCGATTGAGAAAATTCAACGAAATGGAATTTGGGTTTATTTTTTATTTTTATTTTCACGGGAATGCAATGCAATTACGGTATTAAAATTGAGGAAAATGTAGATAACCAACTTACTTGTGGGTTCTAACAAAGGAAAATAAAATTTTGTTTTGTTTCATTTTTTTTGTTCTCAGTTTTTATTCCCGCGGGTATTTTGTCGTTCTTTATGGGTTTCAGTAAAGCTTCTTTATATAAAATACATATAGACTTTTCGCCTCCTTTAAGAAATCCCTTGAATCTCTTTGTGTGATTGAATTTTGGGTTTTCTGTCAAAATACACACAAATGTTTTTTTGAAATTGGATGATGTTTTTTTTTTTTAACAGGTAGGCATCATGTACTTACTGCATTTCTTAGCCTAAATAAACCAAATTCTTTATATTTGGCTCTTTGGCAGCCTAACAATGAAATCTATTGTAATGTTGGTATATTGTGTAGGGTATAAAAGGATAGAATACAAATCTTATTATAGAGAGTTCCTGAATTTAACATTGCAAACAAATTGAATATTTTTCAATGTTCTTAAAGATTTGGTATATTTCAAACATGTAATCTTTGGAAGGTGATTGGAAATTAAACGAAAAAATAACTAAGAGATGGGAAATAAAAATCCTACAATTTTTGTACACTTTTATTATTTTTTTTTTAAATCTACGAATCCATTTCTTTTTTTGTTGATTTTGAATCTTAAATATAGACATTCGTAATTCGTTAGAATTTGTGGTAACTCTCGATTTTTATTTAGATTTAAGGTGTTTTGTAAAAATTTTGAAAAATCTGTAACACTTGAAATAATAAATTTTAGTTCCAAATTATTGAGATTTCATTCAAATAATATCTAATTATGATTTTAAGATTGATTTTGACTATTTTTAGCAACGAAACAGAGGTACACTTTAGCGTATTTTTATTATTTTACTGAGTGCTTAACAAATGTTAAAATGGGTAGGGTACCTAGTCACAATTAAAATGTCTGTTAACCAATTTTAGTTTATTTAACATTTGTACTCAAAAATATAATAAAAACTTAATTTTTTTTTAAATTGTTTTCAGTTAAATGAAGAAATTGATACTTTTTTAAAAAAATATTTTGAGAACTTAAATTCAATATTTGGGAAAGATTTTAGAAGCTACAAATAAATTTGTGAAGCCTTCTCAATTGTAATTTTGACAACATACTTGGCTTTGTAAAGGGTTCAAGGGGAATACTACGAATTTTTGGAAAAACAATTCAGAAAAACAATTGGGACACAAGCTTACTGTATGTGAAATATGTTCCCTTAAATGGCTTCGAAAAAACAGAAAAAACTCAGAAAAAAACATAAGAATTAAAAATAATTTAAAACTTGATCTATGTATAAATATAACTAATTTTATTAAATCTCAAACTCCTTGCGAGTTGTAAATATTTTTGTTAAAAGTTCTAATATCCCATAGGAATAGAGCTTATTAATATTTCACTTGCAACATTTCCATGAATTGCCTTGAGCACCTTCATATGTATTTGACTACTTACTTACATTCCAGTTCACCACTTCAACTGCATATAAACCTGACTTTAAACTTTTATCGCTCACTGCCTCCGGAATAAGTAGTTGCTTTTATATACTAAAAAAAAATACTATACTAACTGAACTGCATTACATTGCAATAGTAACTGCTTCTGCAGCAGCTCTTTTATTATTCCTTTCCAAGTTCCCAAAGTTATTGTTGAAAATTATTATGAACACAAAATCATGCATAGAGAGAGAAAGAGAGACCAACTTTAAAAAAGTAAAGACTTTGTGAAAGTCGTCGTCGTCATAGTCGTCATCGGCCGGCACGGCGTCAGTAAGTCATCTGTTTCCTTAGGAAGAATTTCCATTTGAAATGATGTCATGCCCTTAAATGATCATTTTGCAGAAAATACTTTTGAGAGTTCAAAACCTGAATAGCATCAGAGAGCATCATCAGGAGTAGGTACGACACACAAGAAAAACCATCTAACAAAAAAATACGACTTTTCTATGCAAATAAAATGTTTACAGTATCAAGATAGCTTTCATTCGTTTACTTATTCCACCACTCTTTTCACAAAACTTCTGAGGGAATTTCTATAGAAATAAAGATACCTACACCACCATCCCTCATGGTTGAAGCAAGTCAAACAACACTGAATCGTAGACGGTCCAATGAATTATAAAACGACACCAATGCTAGATGCAAAACCTGTGGCAGAGCTGAGGATGGGATCATGCTGCATTAAAAGAGTGGTTTTGGTATATAGGCAGATGTAGAAGATACCTATATTAGCCTCGAAACGTGTAAATACATTTTCTATTCTCCATTTGAATGGGCGTTATATGTCATTTGAGTAGGTACGCAGAGATGATGTGCTCTCGAATTGTGTGAGAGGCCTATCCCATATCTCGTATTCGTATCCCTTCTGCAAATCTAGTTCCTATTTGCATAGCGACCTCTTCTTGCCACTCAGAAACAGTCCCAGCGCAGCGCCACCCGCTCCATCTCATCAATTCCAACACACAGGAGCAAATAATGAAAAAAGTCACTGAATTGAGTTCACGAGATTACGAATATTAAAACGGATATAAATGAGTGCTTTTGAGATGGCGCACATTCATGGGATGACAGGATGCATTTATATGCACTTGCACCCTCTGCATCTCATGATGGTTGTGTGTTGTGTGTTGCACCAACCTATTTGACGCTGTTTTAACTTTTCCATTTCCTATTCATTTCATCCATATACATACATATACACAAACAACATACTTTTAGTATTTATTTACTTATTCTGTTTTTCTTTTTTTCTTTTGGGTTTTCATTCCCTTTTCAGTGAATTGAAATGGAAACATTCTCTCTGTGGTATTAAATGATCTCGTTTTGAAAAAAAAAAAAGGTACAAAACCGAAGAACTCGGGGGAAGCTTGATGTGTTAAGGGTTTTGAAAATAGGTTTTTTCCAAACTCCCAACACAGTATTATATAGGTACCTGGCGTTCCTACCTAACGAATGGTTTTGCTAATGAAGCACAAGTAATGAAATGTAAATCAGGATTATTTTTGTTTTGTTCGTTACGACCACGACGCACGATGACTTTTTTTTTTAAACACCCACGAACTTTGTGAATGATTCTATACAGATTTTTCAAAGCTGTTGAGAGAGAACAAAATTAATAGACGTTTTAACCATTTTGGGTGAGAACACATGTCTGGAGGTGTTAGTTGTGAGGGAAATTATTAAATGATGTATTCCATCAGGAGAAATATTATATTCAGCAATTACATATATAAAAGAAAACATAATCTGGGTGTCATTTTGTAAAAATATTTTAGAAATTAGGTTTTGAAATTTTTTTTTCTAAAAATTGTTTCGAGTAAAGACGTTCTGTTTTAAGCTGTTGTGAATTTGCTTTAAAATGAATGTTACTGGAACAGCCTGGAACAGATTACGTCAAAGATTGACCAATCTAGTTTGTTCTTCTAATTCAATTGGTTCACTAGTTTATTAGAATATTGGATTTTGTGATGACCAACTTTTTTTATTGTTGCATTTTATGTATAAACAAACAATTAAACAAGTCGCTACTCATGAAAAAACGAATCACCCCGAATCAATACTTTCGAGTTATAAGCCCAATAATCAATAAAAAAATATTAAAAAAAAAATTTTGCATTATTGTCCAATTTGCGTAACGAAGAAAAAAAATAGTTACGAAAAATAAAGTTAAGGAATAAAAAACACAACGTTATGAAATGTGAGAGGCTTCTAAGAGATAAAGATTCAGAAGGAAAAGTTTCGAAAAATATAGATTTACAAGAGGAGATCTAAGCCAGATGTTGGAAGCTTAAATGGAATGAAAAATGAAAATATAGTTTCAACAGAAAAATGTTACAAATTTTCAAATTTTTTGTTTCTTTAGTGACTTAAATCAAATTGACTTAAAATTTTGAAAAAAAAACATATATTTTCAAGGAACGAAGTTGGTATTTTTTGATGTTTTTGCGAACTACCCTTACTGAAAATTTTTTGTTTTATCGACATTATATTTTAGCTATTACTTTTTTTTTTTAATTTGCACCCACTCAAGGGATTTTTTATACCCTTTTTGTGCCAGAGAAACAGTGAGTGCATTAGGAAGAAGGGAAGGGGTTGGAAAGGAGGTGTCGGTGTACATTGGTCTTGAATTCTTGAACATTGTAATAATCGGGAAAGACAGAGTGTGAAGAGAGTTCCACATTTGCGTAGTACGGCTAAAAAATATACTATACTTGAGAGTATGTTCGAAGTTGGGCCGAGGGTAAACTGATGGGCATTCCTAGAAGCACGAGTATTACGGGCGAATTATTTAAGGGGAGGAATGCAACTGATAGCTATTTCACTAGAGCAATAACCGTAGAAGTAACGGTAGAACAAGGAGAGACACGCAACGTTACGACTGTATTAATTTCATTAAAATCGTATAAGGGATCGATATGTTGATATTTTTAAAAAATTTTCCTAGTTTTTTTTTCATTGAAATCGCACAAGGAGCAACAAAGTTGACCTATTTTTTGGAAAGACTCTGTTGGAAATATTATTTTCTTTTTCGTTGTCAACATCTCGTCTTTAATTCCTTGGAAGTCACGAGCTTACTTTTTTACAAATTCTAGTTTTCTTTAGTTCAATATTATTTCTAGTTCAATAGTTCACGAACAAACTAGAATTAGTACACTTTAACCAACTACTACTAGTTCATTAGTTATAGTTCGTTCACTGATTTGTTATTGGTGGGCATAATAGATATGGCTTGGTCTGGTCTGTCCTATCTTTGTTTTGGATATGGATGAATTTGTGGGCACGTTGAATGCGCAACCACTGAACTATTTAATTGCTGAACTAAAAGAGCGATGATGAACTAGTTTACTTATTTAATTTGAAGAAAATAGTTCATTGGAGTAGTTAGATCATAAATTACAAAAGACTAATTTCTAGCACTTGTTAAAGTCCTAGAACAGATTCGTAATTACAATTTTTTCTTGGTACTAGTTTTTGAAGATCTGAGGAACTCATTTTTAAAGTCCACTTCAATCAAGTTAAATGCCATTTTTCCTAAGTTATAGCTATCTGAGTAGATTATGAATTAAATTTTATCAAGTCATAAGTCACTTACAAGCTCCTGAATAACCAAAGTATTACATTGGTGGTACTTCAAAATACTTGTGTAATCTACATTTATATTAGTTGAGTCAAAAACTGAATAAGTTTGAAAAATCTTATTAATTACCAAATTCATATTGTACCTTTTTTTAAATTTATATTTCTGAAGAACCTTTCTATGGAAATATTTTCAAAATAAAAATTGATTGGAACAAACAAAAAACTTACCCTGTGCTTCTTGCAACAAAGAGCTATCCGGTTGCCTTTGCCAACGAGAATCTCGTAATTGTTGCTGTTGCTGACTCTCAAGCAAAACCTCCAACTCTTCACTATCAAGAGCCTCATTTCCATTTGAGTGCTTTGCAATGTTTTCATCTTTTTCATCTACCAAACCGGAGGAGTTGTCAGCCTCAGCGGCATTATTGTCACCACCATGATGATGAGTAGCCCCAGCAGTATCAACAACGATATCACCTCTTCCATCAGCAACAGCTAAAAAAAAAAAAATAAATGCAAAAATATGAAAACATAAAATATGAATAATTTCCCTTTGGCACTTCGATTTCATTGATGACTTTTAATATAACTTACGGAGCTGATGGCAGTTTAGAATATGATACAAGTTATGTTATATTTTTTTTTGTGTGATTTTTATTTTGAAAAATAAAAATATAAATAGATCGAATATTTTTATGTGTCCGAGAATATATTAATTTATATCTGCTTAACTGATCTGATCTTCTTCTATGAGTTCGATGATTTTTATTTTGGTGCGATCATATCGTCGAATCTGTTGCTATAAAAAAAACACCTATTCCTATAAAATTTTCGTTGTTTACAGAATTACTTTTATTTAACTTCCCCAAAAACCTAAAAGTTTCTTGAGTAAAAATATAATGCCAATAGTTCCACACAGTTTATTCTTTTAAAAAAAATATAGCTTAACTTCACTCATAGCTGTCACCAGCTCCCTAACAATAAAAAAAATTCTCGGCAAAATGAAAACACACAAAAAAAAATAACTCAAATGCCAAACACAAAAGCCCCCACTTCTTCAAAGAAGTGCCATTTATACCTGTTCGATTGGAATTCGAGTTGTTCTTGTTCATTGTGTGTTTTTTTTTAGGAACGAAGTGGTAAATTGGACTTTATTCCTTGAATTAAGTACTCATCACTAGTTGTATAAGATTTAAGTGGAAATAAACACTCAATATAAAGTCTTTGTAGTTTTTCTTTTTTTTTTATACAAGGCACAACTACTCAAAATATAGTTATTGATTTATGTTTTTACTTTGACGCTTTTGTTAATAACTTATTTAAGTAGCAGTAAACAGAGAGGCATGCAGACACTCAGACTCAATATACTGAATTAATTATAAATTTGTTGTTTCGCGAGAATGTTGCTTCCACGCGCGTTGTTGGTAGGTACTATGCAACAGCACTGAAACACTGAATTAATTTGTGTTTGTGCGTGTATTTTTACTGGGAGTCTATTAAATCGCCAACTATACAAAGCACGTGCTTTAAACTTTAACTTTATAAATAAAAAAATTATTTCTTACGAGTACCCACTCCTATCTGTAGATATAGCTTTTAATTCATTTTAGGAAGCTATTTTTGTTGTTGCTTTTGTTATCGCTAATGTCTAGGTATGTAGGTTCTTATGCATACCTACCTATTGTTTGTTGTTAAAACGTTTGTTTACGTTTTGGTGTGGTGCCGTTAGACTTAATAAATGTACAGAAGTGACGCATACACGAAAATAGCTGCGCCAAAATTGCTGTACTTTAAATTCTAATGGAAGCAAACAAACAAAACAGACGTATCACTTATTTCATATTTGGCTATACAAAATTTTCGTCTAAATAAAAAATTTGTCACAGAAAATTAAAAAAAAAATGACGAATTCTTCAAAAAAAAGTTGTTGGGGAACAAACCTAAGAAATTTTTTGGAACGACAGTAGTCAAAAACTAAATTGTGAAATAAAAAATTATCGAAAAAAAAATATCAAATTTTTTTAATCGTTTCCAGTTTCTATTCATGCCATCACTGTCGGGTACGGTATATTACCTTTATTGTTAAAAATAAAAATATTTCGATGGGAATGAATTAAAAAAGAAAGAAATTGAACAAATTCAATAAAATGAAAAAAAGTGCGTATACGCCCGAGTTTACTAGTTTTGTGTATAAACATTAATATTAAAAATTAAGAAAATCTTAGGAAAATTATGAAGCTTTTAATTTAAAAACCCACCTTAGGATACTATTGGACACCAAACGGGGGACCAGTTTGGACATATTAAATCTGTGTGGTATCCATCATTAGAGGAAATTTTTTTACTGTAATTTATGTGAAAAATGTTGAGTCAAACTTCTTTAGATGTTTACCTATTCACCTAATAGAATTCAATTGTGAAATCTTGATTTAAAAAGATATTTCATTAATTTCTATGGACTATGTAGATCGTTATATTGGTGATACCATATTTTAAATATTTTTTTTTTTTCCTAAAAGTTATTAAAAAATCAAAAAGACAGAGCGATTTTTATGAGAAGTCTTTTATGTTGCCCCCTCTTTCCTGCCTATAAAATTTGATAACATTTGAATTTTCATTCCACTGCCAGAAGAAAAAGCGCACTAATTAATAAAAATGTAAGAAAATCTTTAATTTTTTTCTCATATTTTTTTTTCTTTATCAAAAAAAGACGTCCAAACAAAAAAAAATATATGAAAATGGGTAAGAGAAAGTGCATAAATGGAATAATTGAACAAAAATGGATGACTTGATCGCAGTTATTTTAGATTAAAAATAAAAAATAAAAAATGCTATCAACAAGAATGACATTATAGAAAAATACGAAAAAGACTAAAATTCATTATTTGAATTTTTAAAATAAGCAAAAAAGAAGATTGATTTTTTTTGTTTTTATGTATTCATTTTTATTTAATTCATACTTATAACTATCTTAAAGCTAGACAAAAATTCATGAAAAACTAGCCTGCTTATCAATAACTTAAATCTAACTTAAACTGACCCTAGAAGGGCGCTCTAAGTTATGCTTAATAATTTCTTAAAAGCTAATGCCTTTCGGTTTCCGACCTAATGTAAAACTAGGACTCTTTATTTTTATTTTTATCCAAGAAAGATTTACAAAAAGAACTTGGGTTTCTTTTATTTAATTTTTAATCTTTTAATATTTTTTTTTAATTTTTATTTAATATTACTTACAAGCTATATTAAAACTAATTAAACTACTTAAAACTAATTTGCTATTTAATTCTACTTAAGAGCTAGAACAGCCACAGAAGCATTTAGTGATGGTGTTTTTTTTATTATAATTTTTTTTTTGGTGCCACCCTAACTGTTCCTACTTAAAACTAATACCTAAATCTAATGTAAGTCGGCCAGAGGTCAATCCAGTCGACTTTAAATAACTGCTCAGTCCAAAAGGAGCTAACGAAATCGGTTTTCCTACTTCTTCCTATCACTTCAGTCCCGATCGGACACAGTTTTACTGAACCGAAGTCGCTCAGCGCCGTCTTGTAAAAGCACGTCTCGCTCATAAAGAAGCCGCCGATCCACAGTTCTACGGCCAACGTGGTAAATCAGTGGAATCGCCTCTCTATCTTCGATCAGCCCTTGACTATCTAGATGAATGAATGCATTAGGTGGACATAACCACTCAAAATCACACTCTCAAAATATTCAATTTTGGGGTAGTCAGTTCCGAAGATTAAGCTACTAGCCGAGGAAATCGCTCTTGCTCAATGTAACCTCGAATCAGCTTTAAAATGAAATTATCTATTAATGTCTGTTAATATTGGCTCCGTTGTATAGAACCTGGTTGGAATAATAATGCGTGTACTCGAATCTATTCCATTTGAGGTGGGGCAACGTTGAACCACATTGGGCATCCATAGGCAATCATCGGCCTGTTGAGGGCCATGTAGCAAATCACCTTTACCCTGGAGTCAAGACGGCTGCTATAAAACAACCATTTCGTCAGGGCAAAAGCTCCCCTAGCCCTGATCAGAGCAGCATTTATATGTCTCTCGAAATACAAGTACTGATCCAGCCAGATGCCAAGCTACTTTACTACACTTTTGTTCGCCAGTGGCTGTCCATAGCTGTCCCCACGATCAACAGCTTGCGCCAGTTCTTCTAGTATCCCTTGAGCTCTAGCCAACCGAGAAGATTGATTATAATTATAATAATTATGTATAAAAAAAAGATTAATTTAGTTTTTTTTAATATATGTACTTTGAAAAATAAAATCTAAAAAAAAACTTCACCCAATTTTAAAACTTAGCTTAGAATTTCGGGTTGTATCCAATTTCATTCCAAAGCCACAAAAATCACAAGTCACATCTTTTGTTAAGAAATATAAATCGGTGTTCAATAAATTGTACTTTTTCAACTTTTTTATTAAACAATCAAGGATTTAGCTTTTAGAGATCTAGATTAGGGGTTTGGGATTTTGAAATTGCACCCGCTAAACGTATAGCTATTTAACAAAAACAAACAAACTACAAAACAATAAAATTAATTAACATTATCTTACATATTTATGAAAACAAAACAAAAATCCTATTAGCTTGCTTCTATTTTTTCTACGTTTCCATAAGTAATGTTAAATGATTTTTATCAAAATTGATTTTATTTTATTTTTATATACATACATATGTATTTCATTAAAAAAAAGATTAAATATTTTTCTTTTTTTGGTAAAATTTAAATTCATATTTATTAGCAAATTAACTGACCGCAAAACCTATTGATTACTTTCTCACCGCACAATTGATTCATGAGCGATGCTTTCCTAATTGGTTTTATCTGCTTATTGAATTTATTACAATGCCAGATATAAATAATAAGTTTGAATTCCAAAGTTTATATAAATGAATAAATTCATCGCGAGAAAAATGATTATGTTTATATGTATCTATTCCACATGATGTAATTAAGTTCATATACACAAAAAATAACACAAATAAATAATTCAATAAAATATAAATTATTGATTTAATTGTGATGAGAGATAGACAAAAGTCAATTATAATAGGTAATTATATTCATTATATTAATTATATTATACTCGGCACACTTTTATAGAAAATATTTTAATTATGTTAAATGCATTTAAATTTCATTTAAAAAAAAACCATAAAAGTGTTGTTCTCGAAATTGTTTTGATATTTAAATAAGTATGTGGGTATTAATGTTTGAAGATTATTTTTTTTTTACTTGCGATATATAGCCAGTGAAAAAAATTAATGGAGAAAATCTTACTGACCAAATTACACAGGCAAAAAAAAAGCTTTGCATTTGTAAGGATTGATTTTGAATAAGTAAGCTTTTTAGAACAATAAGTATTCCGTATTATTAATGTCGTCTCCTGATTATTGCAAAAAAGACGAATTTGTAAAAAAATAGTTTGTGTACAAATTTCTTAAGTATTTAATAATATACACTAAAAAACAAAATTTAAAAAAAAAATATTATTCCGTTTTTTAAACATTGAGTACCTATATAAAAGAAAAAAATTGAAATTAGTCTCTAGGGACAGACTGATTTTTAAAGAATTCGGAGCGATTTCTTGTAAAACAATGTCCATACATTTCGATGCGATAGGTCTATTTGTCTGCTGGTTTAGTCTGTCTGTCCGTCTGTACCACAACATTCAGCCTAAACTATTCAAGCGATTTTTTTCAAAGGTTTTAAGTTGATGGACTAGCGCCAAAATTGAATTTCTCAGCTTCAAATGTCATAAAACTATTGAGACAAAAGTTGTGTATTTCAAGAATTTGATATAGTTTGGCATCCTGCTTTTTTATCGAAAATGCTTGCTTTTGGTATCGATGAAACCCTTCTTCGATGGATTTGTAACTTTCTTTCGAATCACTCTATACAAGTAGTATTAGACGGATTCAAGTCTGAAACCCACAATATAAATGCTGGAGTGCCACAGGGTTCCGTTTTGTCTCCGACCCTCTTTCTCATTTTCATTAATGATCTCCTGTCTGCAACTACTAATCCATTTAATTGTTTCGCTGACGATAGCACTCTTAGCTTTTCATATTCGTTTCCAGATTCACATCGCTGCTCTTCAGACTTGGAACTGAAACGGCTAAATATGATACCAAGAAATTCTTTTCCCCTTCTGATTTGGCTATTATCTATAAAAGTTATATACGTCCAAAGCTTGAGTATAACATCCATCTCTGGGCTGGTGCTCCAGCAACTTACTAAAGTCTCTTGGACAGTATACAAAGACGAGCCTTCAAAATATCGGAGAGAGGAGCATCATCGATAATTTTACGTCACTCGAACACCGGCCGGCGTAACCTTTCCTGTCTCTCACTCTTTTATCGGTACTTTTACGGTAAGTGCTGTAATGAAATAACCAGTTGCATTCCTCGCCTTAAACGTTTCAACCGTAGTAATCGCGCTTCCAGGAATGCTCATCAGTTTACTCTTGAACCCAATTTCGGTCGTACTGTCAAGTACAGGGGTTCGTTCTTTAGCCGTACTACGCGAATGTGGACGCTCCGTCTTTCCCTCTCACTGTGATGTACAGAAATTCAAGATTAATGTTCACCAACATCTCCTTTCAAATCCCCTCCTTCTTACCTAAAGCTCGCACTTTGTTTTTGGTACATAAAATCCCCTTGAGTGAGAGCTAATTAAAAAAAAAAAAAGGACTTTAACGTTGTCAATGCAATTTTTTCTGCCGTAGAATTTGTTTGGTAAAATTTTTATGAAAGATGGCACACCCATTTACAGGAAATTATATATATTTTTAGGTGTTGGCATGTTGGTTAAGTTCTTGGCATGTTGGTTGGCTTGAGATGAGAAAGGAAAAAAAACTTACTAAAACAGAAAACATATTATAAAAAAATTTAAAAAAAAATTTTCAATAATCTTTTTTTTATGGATCCATTTCTCTTTAACCATTTAATCTAACCCAAACGGGAGTTAGGTAGATTGCTCCAATCTACCTAGCATTTAAACTTAAACTTAAATTTTTGAAAGCGGTTGAATGTTTTTCTCTGGAATTTTGTTTTCAGGTGTATATTATAAATAATCTATTTTTTTCTAGAAAGTACTCAAGTTATTTTCTATATAATTTTTTGTTTTTGAAAATCACCGCCCTTACGATTCATAACTTTCTTTTTTAAGATTTATTTTTAATTTTTTTCTTAAGTATTTCTAGTAATTTACTAACGTAACAAATGAGGTTAAATTAAAATATCATAAAGTTGTAAAATAATAATAATCTAAGTGAAATTAGAAAAGTTTAATAATAATTTACTAACTGCTATAGTGGTTGGTCGCCAGGGAATAACATGAACATCATTATTATCCTTATAACTAATTCAAACTTTCTTATAATTTACAACAAAAAAACAGACACTAAACCTTTGATGTGTCCTGGGTCAATGTACAATACATAAACTTTTATTTATTTCCTTTTTAGAAACTATTCGAAAATATGTCAACCATCTCCAGAGACAATAACTTCCATTTTCAAATTCACAAAGTTTCAAAAACATTTGACAGAGAAGAAGGTAAATGATTCCAAAGAATAAAAATAATGAAATTATTTAGAAAAGCTTCTTTCAAATTCATCCCATACATACATACAATAATATACTTAATATTATCCGGTGTGATATCGAATTTAAAGCAAATATTCTTGAACTCCTACACAACTCAATCGGACTTCCATTAAACTATTTAATATTCATCACAAACAGTCAAACGAAGTCCATTAAAATACTTCTATGCTTGTCCCCGCATTCCTGGAGTGCTCCTAACAAACTTATAGATAGGACGACCAAAATTAATGCAAAATAAAAAAAAAGAGAAAGGAAGAAGAAATATATAAATGTAGATTATGTATATGAAAAAAAAAATAACATCCGGTCACTTTGCTCGTTTGTCGGAATAAATTTTATCCTCACAAACATTTGAAACGTAAATAATGAAATTACTAAGGAAGAAATTAAGAACTCCAGAAACTATCAATGTCCAGCAATCTACATTTATATGAACCTATCTACGATGGTATGTATATACGGATGGGAAGAGACTCCTTATGGTCTATATACGATTCAGTTTCTGTGGCACCGCAGAGACCAAAATTAGACCGATAGATGGACAAACTTTTCCAATGAAATAAACCCAAAGTGTTCTGCTCTTCTTTGTTGTTGGCTGCAACTAAAGTAATTCATTTGAATCCATTAGAATATAATCCTTTTTGGCCGAGCAGCCGGTCAATCTGGGATCGATTTCAGGACACGTTTACATACTGCATGGGATTATCATTATTGGGTATGCTTGCTCCAAATAATTTCCTCACACCTCCGCCCCTCATCTTGCTTATGCCTAATATTTCTGTGGGAAAATTCAGATTGCATTAGAAAATTAGGACAGTCTGTTATTCGTTTCGCCACCGCGCCATGCTCGCCAGCCAACGAACGTCCAGGCTATTATAGTCCCCTAGAGTGCTGCCTGGAGTGGGTACTTTTTTTTCTGGATGACAATTTTATATGCTCAGTCACAACGTGTCAGCAAATTAAGAATTCGTCTCTTTTTTTTTATCAATAGACGAAAGTCACAATAATTGGAAAAGTCTCTTTAAAGAAACTAAGAGATAACAAAATTGAATTGTTCAGATTTGTGGGTACTTAAGTGGTTTGATAATTAAGAAATGGGAATTGTGATTTTATATGCTAATGATTGATAAGTTAAAGAATTCATTTGACAAAAAAAAAAACTCTTAAAATTAATCTTTGAAAAAAAATTAAGGGACTTTTTTTAGCATTTCCGAAGAATTGTATTTTTGAGGAAAGTGATGGTATTGAAATGAAACAAAGAGCATTGCATTGACCACGTTTTGTGAACTTTCATAAGAAAAAAGACGTTTCAAACATTAAAAAAAAATATGTATAAAAACGAATGGGAGAAACGACGAACATGCTCGCCGAATATGTTCGTTTGCTTTTCCCCGTACACGGCGAACACGTTTTGCGAACATTATTCATTCACAAACAACAAAGTTTACAGCAACAATGAGGTTTGCTTGCAAACATGGCCTGGTCCTACAGGGCGAACATTGAAGCCAACGAACGCGAGAAAATTTAAATGTTTCGCTGACAACGAGTCGTTCACGAACTAGACCCTACACGACGAATATATAGCGAGCACGAGCATGTTCGGCAAGCATGTTCGGCGCGCATGTTTGGTGAGCATGTTTGGTGAGCATGTTCGTCGTTTGGGGCCACCCTTAGGTCCTTAGGTTATTAGGACCTGCAGTACATAGGGTCTCTACAATTCCCAAATGTCATGTACGGTTTCTTGAGATGTATCCCAGCTTTCTCCAACTCTTCCCCAGTTTTCCTCTTAGACCGTTCTCCGTCAAATACATCTAAGTCCGCCAATCCTGCGTAAGATGGATTACAGTGGATTACAGTGCTACAGGATCCAATGCACTTCTTACCCTTCCAAATCCGCTGCCACTATATCCTCGTTTATGATAAAGTCAATGGTTTCCACTGGTTGGGCCCAAAAATCCTCATGATGTTTCGCAGAAATCTTTTTACGAAATTTTTCATCTTTTTTGTGACAGCGGTTGTGATAACAAAGGATTTCATATTTTCGCAGAATCAAAGTATAGAAAATTGAGACAAAAAAAAAGAACGTTGAAGCGCTTGTTGAAATGAAATTTTCTTGTTCATAATATCAATTATTATTATTGGACAGCCTGGAACATGAAGTCTTGAATTAATAACAAACTCACTTACTTGTATGGTTCCGAGAAATTATGTGAAAATACGAATACCAATACAAAATGTTGATAAACTTTCCAGAATTTAAGACTTTTTTCCAAAAATTTTCTGGCATTTTTTCCTGTGTTTTGGAATTTTTGGTAATTCATTTTCTGGCTTTCTTTGCATAGGCAGCTGGACAAATTAATTTTATAAAAATGTTATTTTGATCGAGAATTTTTTTTTTACTGTTATTAAAAAAAATTAATTAACTTTCATAAACCCGATAGCAGGTAATTAAAATTTTTCTGTGTTTAAAGTTGCAAAAATTATTTGCTATTAACTTTAATAAAATCACCGTTTTTTGTGAGTTATTAACCAAACCACTGTAAAAGCATAAAGTTTCAATAATTGAATAGTTTTGTGTGCTCATTTGACCCAATTCCAAAAGATATTGAAACAGTCCAATATTTTTTTCAATAAAATTCAAAACCAAGAATTTATTATCCACAGGTATGTAAACTCTTGTTCAAAAATATTATATAATGAGGTTATTTGACTTTAACTTTAAATATAAAAGGAAACAAAATTTCGATTGATTTTTATATAAAAGCACTACAAATAATATACAAATAGCCTTTAGCTTGGCACTCTTCAATTAAATTCTCCTGTCTGCCATGTTTCCTCTGTTCTTTTTTTTTTTAATTAAACTCTTCAGCATAATTTTATTTCGATACGGAAGTGCTTTCATCAGCAGAAATCGATATGCGAAAGCACAAGGTAGGCGTTAAAATGATTTCACAAATATATAAAAAAAAAAAATATTAAAAATCATATCTGTCTGTTGATGATAAATGTGCACGTGCAGCAAAAAACAAAAACGCATATTTTTTTTTTATTAAATATGGAACTGATATCGTTTGTTAAATTGTTTTTATGCTGAATGATAAAAATAAAAAAAATACTTGATCGACATAGTTTGCCATAATACCACCGATATATGTATGTAAATATATATTTCCGTGGATGGATTTAATTCTTTTATAAAAATGAAAAACCTCTGTGACCCAGCTTAAAATTATCATCTTTTTGTATTTTATAAGCAAAGGACACATTATATAGTGAAACTTTATTTTTTATAGTTTTAATGTAACAACATACATAATTTAATAAAAGGGAAAGTGAAACTTAGTTTTTTTTGTTGAACTACAAGGGGAAGTCAAAAAATTCGCGGAATGGCAGAGAAGGGAAGTGAAATTAAACAAGTTTTAATTTTTCATTTTCGATATATTACCCCTTAATGGCGTTTTCAATTGGCAATCTGAATGCGTTCAATTGGGCAAAAGTAACAGTTCTCATGTTGAAAAAGAAGAAAACTTCTCTGCTGGATTTGAAATCAGAAGCAAAATCCGAATATTAAACTAATTCCGGATTGCCAATTGAAAACGCCATAAGTCTAATACATTTTCTAGATCTGTGAAAATTTTATTCATCCCATCGAAATAATTTTGATTTATATACAAATTTCTTACGTTAATTACTTATTAAAATTTCTTTCTTAGTGCAGTCAATTTAATATCCCAAAACTTTGTAACAGCGTAGACTTTGCATTCAATTTTTTCTCCATGTTTGAGGTAAAAAAGCGGCTACCGTTTTGCCCACTTAATTTTCAAAGCCGACTTCTTTCAATTGCTCTTGATTGGAGGAAAAAGTTTTGAGACACTGTAGTTCATACCCAAAGAGATAGAGGGCTACGAAATTTTCATACATTTGTTTGATTCTCAAAAAATATTTAAAATAATACAATTTAAAAGCAATATTTAAGATATGAAAAAAAGTGAGTTTTAAAATTTATTTTTTCGAACACAAACTAAACATAATGTTAAAAAATTTGGTTTGAATTTTTTTTTCCTGTATACCTTTAGAAAAAATCACCTATAGTTGCTTGGAAGCGCTGGAAGAGGCAAAACGTAGTTTTTAATACTTTAAGCTTTCTGAAACTGTTTCAAAAATTTTACTTTAAAAACTGTTTTTTTCTTAAAATAAGGATTGTTTACATTCGATAGAAACGAAAAAGTTTTTTTTTATAGCCCGCTTGACGCCAGGGCTAAGGTAATTAACTGATTTGCTACATGGCCCCATCCACTTATGGATACCTAACCAGGCATTATTCAAGGAGGTCAACATAAACAGAAAAGATAATTTCTTACTAAACCTGATGCGGGGTCACAATGCAAAAGTGATGTCATCGGCTTTATGGCTCAATCTTTGGAACGGCGAGTCGAGTTGACGGCAACTTTCCGATCAAGACGTGCTCACATAATGCAGAGCTGAGCAACTTCAACAAACAACAAAATCCGGGTACAACAAAAACTATCACTTATCACAAATCACTTTAGCCAATTCTTGCCGTGGCTGTTCTAGTATTTAATTACTTTCAAGTACTTTCAATTATATAGAAATAGGCTGTGAAGTTTCACAGTTTCAGTTCTGTACGCAAGTATTTTCGATTAGAAGTACAGTTGACTCTGCAATCATACGATCTCCATCAAATGACATCAAGGGTTCAAAGAGGAGCTGAGATCTTTGGGCTAGAGATCAATACGGCAAAAATAAAAGGACCAGCCTTTGAAATTCCTCACCAGTTCAAGTAGATATTTCTGGACAACAAGTAGAGATGGTTGAAAATTTTCAATATCTTGGAAATATTGTCTCTACTGACGGTAGAACGTAGAACTCAACTGCCCATCGAAAAAGCAAGGGCTGCGTTTGGTATGTTGGCCTAAATATGGAGAAACAATTCTATAAGACCAAGGTGCTACGACTGTTCCACTCTAGTGTTGAATCATTGGCACAGTTTTAGTAGAAACCACGCTTACGTTGTTGGTCCCACCGCCAAATAAATTTTCAGAAGTTTTCATAACAATTTCTAAAAAAATTATAAACCGAATAATTTAAACTTCTCAAGCAAGTTCGTGCGACTTATTAGTAAAATGTACTTGGTGTATGATGTGGCATCAGAAAAGTAAGAAAATCTGAATATTCCATTACGTCTGTCAGATGAAAAAAATAATCACCACACACAATACACTTTCCACAATATTGCAGATACAGGTACATTCTCAACGAACATTTAACTTCTTCTCAGTAAGTTTTAACGTTTTTTTTTAGTGTGTGTTTACTCAAGGAGAAGTCTTATCGTTGCACTTTAACATGGAATATTGAAATGTCTCCGGCAAATGTCATCTGATGGAAATTGCTTTCCACTTTTGCAAAGTGAAATGATTAAGTCGTAAAATTCTGATTCCTCGGAGAAACCGAAGCCGCAACAATGCGGGAAACGCACAGTTCTGATAGCGTCGGTCGATTTGGTGTCCTTCGAATGAGAGGTAGAAGAATATAGGTATCGTGAAAGAATGGGAGGGATTTTTTTTTGTTTTGTTTTCCATCGTGATTTTTTTTCTTTTCCCCATAGCTATAAGTATACATATCTATGCTGACGGAAACTTCTTTTCGAAATTAATTCCGCGCACTTGCTTGCAACTTGCATGCTGCCAGTCGGGGAATATTTAATGGCATGTCAATAGAATACTATATAGGAGTAGTGGTTGTTGGCTCGCGTTTTGCTTTTCGTGAAAAATGTGAAAATCCAGCGGTTTTTCTCAAATTGAAAAATTGCATTTCATTTCCGATTTTTCTCCTTTTGGCTTTCTTTATATATTTTCCGACTTTGCTGTCACATTTAAAAAGATATTTTTAAAACCTTTTCGTTTTTTTTTTTTTGCCCTGTTCAAGGATGAAAAAGCGAGTTGTATACAAGATGCCAAGTGATGGCATCCTTTTTTTTTTGGGTATCTTTGGTAAAGTGAAGGACTAAGGAGGAAAAAGAAACTGAAATGAAAACTAGATAGGTATATTGGATATTTATATACTCGATGGTGGTTGCGGGAAAAACAGAGCGAAAGAAATTATTTGGGGATGAATGAGTAACTTCATAAAGTTTTTTTTAAAAAAGTTAAAGAAATTATTTTCGCTTTGTTTCAATAATTGGTTTCCTTTTTTTTTGAATTAAGTTTGAAGCTAAAAACAAGGATAAGTTCATGGTCTTCGCATCTGTGTACCGAACAACTTACTAATTGAAATTCTATTGAATTCGTTACTTGTAATATGAAATTTTTAGTTTTCACTAAATTACACGTCTACGTTTTTGACATATTATTGAAAATTTTTATTATATTTTTTTTAAATACAGATCCGTCGGGTTTTTTTTAAATAAAGATTTTTAACTCCAGAAGTCATCAAAAACAAAAAAGAGCTTTAAAATAAAAATAGTTCCTTTTTTAATTTAAAGTGCTTTTGAGTTAGATTTGTTTTAGATTTTGAAAATTCTCTAAACTAAAGAGTTTGAAAAAAAAACAACACTTTGGCATACTGATTTGATAATAAAAAAGAACGTTGTTACCTAAATAGTTTTGTGTTGTTTTCCTACTAAGAGCTATTATCAAACGAAAAATCATTGAATACTTTTTTCAAATTTTGAGTTTGAAAATTAATTTATCAAAAACTATATTTGCAAAATTCACTTTGAGCATAACATTGCAACTGCAACAATATTTCTACTTTCCACAATATGTAGGTACTTTTACTGTATGTCTAGTATTCATAAAAAAAATTAAACCTAAGATTTTGGCCAGATTTGACATTACTATGATAGGAAGCCGTTCAAAAAGAGACAATTCTGGTGTCCTTTTGGTTGGCTATAGCCTAAACGGATGCCTAGTTTCCTCTTTGATATTGGTACATAGCATGTCTTGGGCTTTTCCACACATTTTATTTTATTTTCATTTTATGTTAGGAAAAAAAACGGAACGTTACAAATTTACTGGTTCCTTTTAGGTCTTTAGTTTGGACCTTTCATGTACGTCAATTTCCTCTTGCGGGTCATAGGGCCCGGTTTCTGGAGATGTTCCTATTTCAGGCTTTCCTCTAGTCTTCGTTGTAAAAGACTGCAGTACTTTGGTAATGCAGTCAGTAAAGTCGCAGTTAATTAACTTAACAATTAACTACAAGTTAATACTGTGGGTGGAAACTTTAACTGCAAAAAAAAACAGTCAGCACAGTCAGTACCTACTTATGTACATACAAAAAAATTTTTCGACAACTGCTTTTGTTTAAGAGTTATTTTATTGAAAATTCAATTTTTTTTTAACGCTCCTTCAATACAAAATGGACTATAACTCTTAAACAAAAGCAGTTATCGAAAAAAGTTGTTTAATATTTTATGTAGAAAATTTATTGTTATAAAAGTTTTTCTTCTAGGATCAAAACAACACAGGTTATGTGCGAAAATCTAAATTATCATTAAAAACAAGATGGCGGCCAAATGTGTTGTTGAGCTTGTGTGATGCTACACTTTCAATTTATATTGAAAAAAAAAAATATTTTTTTTGCACCACCCCAATACAAAATATTTTTTTGAAAACGATAAAAAAAAAATTTGCACCACTCTAATACAAAACATTTTTCTTTCGAAAGTTTATTCCTAACAGTAGCCACGTGGATTTTTCTATCCGATACCCGACAACCTGTGCTTTTATAGGTACAAGTCTTAGGTATTTTAGTCAAAAGACTAAAAAACAGTTAATTTACTTTAACAACAGTTAATTAATTGACTAAAACCAAAACCAGGCCAGTTCTGAAACTTTCATCTGACAAAAAAAGACTAAGACCAGTTAAAAAGTACTGCAGTTAATTAACTTTTAATCAATTAACTGCTTTTATTAACTGCACAGTTAAAATTTTAGTAATGACTGCGACTGCCCGAATTAAAGTTAAAGTCTTTTTGTAAGTTCAAATACTGAACGAAATTAGTCTTATTAGTCAATTAACTGCAGTACCCAAAAGACTGCAATCTTTACAACTCTGCTGGCTCACAATGCACTCCTCTCTTAACTTTTCCAGGAGTATGTCGAGCCCATGGCCACTAACGTGTTCATATGATATTGTTATTGTTAGTCTCTTCTCGTTTAAAGTTCATCATTAGACAGACGAGACGATTGAGAGGCATTCCGAACACAGCCTTTGCTCTCCCGATTCGATTGTTAATATTTAGTTGTGTTCTGTGATCAATAGAGACAATACTTCCAAAATATTGGAAATTTTCTACCATCTCAACTGGGTGTCTCAAACTTTACTTAAACGAATGAGGGAGTTCTAAGCTCGATCCCTTTTGCTTTTGCCGTATTAATATTAAAGAAAGCCCAAAGATGCCACCTTCTCCCTTCAAAATTGTTGTCATTTAATACAGTTCCATGACCTTATGAGTGATTTAGCGTACATCTTCTGCGTAGTCCAAGTGTTTGAGGCAGATTCCTCCGTTTACACTCGATTCCCCTGCAAGGAGTACATCAGTAATCACCAATAGGAACAGTATTGGTGTCAGTATACAGCCTTCCCCAATCCCATTCGGAATTGATTTGAAAGTCCTCTGACAACCTTCCTTTATGCAAAAATTGACACTTAGATCCATGAAATCTAGATTTGAAATTATTTAGGTGCAAATGCCTCTTATCTTTTATCAAAACTTGTATAAAGTCATATAAAATACACTCTTAACCATTGATCTAATGTACCTATACAATATTTTAACATTACTCTGAAACAATTCCCCATACAACATTTTCTGAAAAGCCATAGTAAGAAGCTTCAATTTCAACAAGGTAACGATATACCAATAACTATCTTCAGCTATCAATCTATCTTAAAATGTGAATACGAGTACCTTCCATACAACTATTCTTCTTTTCCACATTTTGGAAACTATGAACCTACTCCTACATGTGTACGAAATAATGAACTAGCAACCGAAGGAATTCCTTTTCACAATGATTTTTTACTTTACAAATTCGACACCATACCATTTTGGAATATTAATGGTGTATCAAAGTGTTGTTAAATTATTATTATGTACTATGTACTTTAGCGTGCGAAAAATTTTGTCAAAATCATATATATACAAATTACAGAGTCTGAAACAGCGTGAAATCGATCGAATAATTGTGAAGTCGATTATAGCTGAGGTGTTTGCAATGGTAATTAAAAAAATATTTTAATACAAAACTCAAGAAAATGGCGTAGTTATAATTATAATAATAATTGTTTCTATCCAAAAAAAATCGTTTCGAAACAGTGAAAGACTAAAATTAATTTTAAGATTTCAGTAATGAATGCTAAAGTAGTTCAACTTCACTGCTTTGGTGCAAGTCCATGTGTTACTTAAAAAAATTTAACTCGAGATTTTGATCAAACTTCACGTTACTAATGATACGAAAGACAAAATGTGAGGGTCTGGCAATTCTGTTTATTTTTTCATTTGTATAGATTAAAGGGTTGATCGGATTTTCTTTAAATTTGATAAAAGCTTATGACAAACTTAAAAAAAATTTTTTAATTTTTTTCACAAAATCTCATATTTATCAGAAACTGCTAAACTGATTTTTCTTTAAAAAATATAGATTACGTTTTGAAGATTATTTTTTTCTAAACAAAAAAAAGCAGGTACCACTATCTCCCATTTTTCGATATTAGGTTGGGTTAGTTTAAAGTGGCTGTTGGTTTGGAAATCCAGAAAACATAGAGCAAAGTATAGTCCGATGTGATACCACATAGATCAGTTGATCAACCTCACTCGTTGAACCAGTTTGAGCTTCGAATGAAGCGTAGGAGACAAATGATGTCGGAGTTTGCTAGATGACTTAAGTTTAGTCTGTCGGAGTATAATACGCCTCCACCAACCCCAGCCTGTATAGAAATTAATAGGATCATGATTCAGAAAAAAGAACATGTAATTTTGTTCTCATCTGAAACTCTTGAACATAGTAGATTGGTCATGCTACAATTTGCAATAGCTCAAAATTAAGAAACTTGGGTTTAAATTGATTCTAATTGCAAAAAATTATAGTAGGGTCTTTTTACAATGCAAAGAAATCCGGTAATTCGTTAGCCATACTTTGGGATGTAATTTCTGGTCACATTCTAAGAAAAAAATTGTTTTACAGTAAAGTCTGATTTTTGACAATACTTTTTGACGATTCAAAAAAGGTGGTGTACCCTGACCCATGTTAAGTTCAATTTCTCTGTCAGTAGGAAGCTCATTTTACACTTTTTTTTAGTCCAAACACTATCCTTTAAAATTACGTTCAAATTGAGCTGATAAATGTTTTTAGGGTTGCCAGACATTCAATTTCAAATAGTGTTCATTTTTTCTCGCCCGAGCAAATTAAATTTACTCCGCTCTCAGTACGGTCCAAACACTGTTTATACACACGAGGCTGTCAAAAAAATCGGAAACTCTTTGATTTTTATGAGTGGTTGGTGGATACGCAAAAATAATTTAAACTCAGGAGCCATTTAAGGCCGCTGCTGGGTAAATAGAATGATTATTTATAATATGTCAAATTGAAAATCACATCATCACCCTTCATTTAATTCCAAAATCATACGGCCAGTTATGATATAATGCACAGAAAAAATATGCACACATTTAAATAAACATATAAAATAAAAAAAAATAAATATTTTTAACTGTACTGTAAAAGCTTAAGGATGTCAAATTTAAATTTTGAAATTCTCTTTCTGCAAACATGGTTCTGCTTTAGATTGAAAAATAGTTATATTGCGTTAACGAGCATTCTTCATATTCGTAGGATGTCTAAAATATTGAAGTCTCTTGTATCGGATTGTAAATATATATTTATGAAAGAAGATTGGTAAAAACAAATAGATACAAGGTACATTATATCTCCAATATCCAAACATATGTATATGTATATATAAAAGCTATATTATTATCTAGCTATGTTAACAGTAAAACCTTATCATCACCAGGTATTCAATTGCAATTGCTTACTGCAGAGTGTTTACGAAGATGGATGGGTTATAGTCAAGCTCCAGGCAAATAAGAAATAGACTTTCCTGTAGCATCTCTAGTTTGGTAAAATGAAACAGATTATTTTGTTCGAAAATATACATCTGTGCCGATATTTTAGGAAGTTATTTATGCAAAGTCATTAAAAGATTGGAATTCTAAAATCCAATACGCAACCTCTTCTAGCTAAGGACTTAAATACATCAAAGTGCGTATAGGTAACTTACAGATATTAAAATTTAAAAAAAAGCTTATATTTCTTTATTACGAAATTCTCGAAGTTAATTTTGTTTAGTTTGTTTAGAAATTTTTTAATGAAGACTTATGCAATACAAAAAATATTAATTGTTATGGTTCCGCAAATATTTAAATATAAAATTAAATAATTTTTTTTTTATTCATTGGATTAAAAAATCCTTATTGGATTGGTTAGTCTAAACGAAAAAAAACACTGATTATTATTTTTAACTCCCTTTTTCCTGTTCCAATAGCAGTGTTGTTAGCGTAAGGTTTTAACTTCAAATCTCAATACCAGGAAAATCAAAAGAAACCTAAATTTAGGATGTCCTATCGATGTGTGCTAGCTTAGCGTACTGAATACGTACGCTACTCAGTCTCGGTTCGAATCCTGGTGACGGCATAAAGTTTTTCAATTAATTAAAAATAAAAACTATGCACCACAAGTGGCACTCGTAAAACATGTAACTCATGCCTTTGTGGTAGCAGAATCTATAGGTAGTTGAAATTCCTCTAAAATTGAGGTAAATCCCAAATCTTATGTTTTTTTTTTGGGAGCTATACAAAATCAAAGGAGGTGGCTTCATAAACTATTTCCTTACTTCCAAAATTCTTCACAAATCTTTAAGATTAAGGGAATTCATAAATTTATAAAAAAAAGATATATATATTCTTACGGAACCAGAACGAATTGAGTTTGTACTTCTTAGACATTGTAATTCTCTCTGGTTGCTCTATATCTCTATTTAGAAATCCGATACGACCCACAAAAATTAGTCCTTCAAAGTTAAATAAATATAAATCGATCTCACTTTAGCAAGATGGACGAAAAGACGAAAGAATAATGTTTATACTTACATATACATCTACTCCAATTAACCTGAAAACATCCCAATAATCCCATCATCAAAACAACTTGTCACTGCCCCTTCTCTCTCTCTCTCTCTCTCTCTCTCACCGCACTAACTTGTCTACTCCTCTTAAAAAAGCAAAACAAACCAAAGTCCTTCGGGAAATTCGTCTATTCTCTATTTGTACTTATTTCATTCTGTCTTAGTGCCAGTTATACCAATTCGATAGCACAGCTCTCGGCTTCTACTCATTCGTTGCTTTAAAAAAAAAAGCAAAAAAAAAAATGAAGACAAAAAAAAAACATTAAACACCAATCCTAATTTTGAATTCAATCCAAATCGTAAAATGTTGAGGAAGAGAAAAGACTGCACAAAAAAAAAAAAAAGAAATCGCTTCACATGAGAAGGTAGATAAAGGTACACCTTGGGAAAATACAAGAAAAAAGAATGTATGTTGTTCCATGTCCTTTTTTGTACCTGTGTTGATTGAAAGTGGGCGAAAGCGGGTGGGCGGGATCAATCCACAAGGACTTTATTTTAGGAAAATACAACTAGAACCCTTGTTCTCATTCTCTTCCGTTTTTATTATTTCGAAGGACTGCCGGTGTTGTATAGTTTTTTTTTTTTGCTTGTTCTTTTTGTCTGGTTTAATTTTTTCTGACACATATATTAAGGTGAATTTCTTCTTTTCTAAATTGTTTTATTTCCATTTTGAATTTTTAAAAATGGGTTTTCACAGGGTTGACCTTAGAAAACGTCGACCATTTAAATGCAGGCAACCTTGTCTATGTAGCAGCTTTTGAGCTCGCCTTTTTCTGCGATAGTTTTGGAACGTTTTTTTCTATTGATATTTTGATAAGCTGGCCACCTTACTTTTTTGAGAAATTGAAAAAAAAAATATTTAATTACATCTAATTTAAAAGCCTTTCTGCTTTATTAATAAAAAGAATTTGTTATTTTAAGTCCTACTTTCGAGTAAACTTATCCATAGATTAATAATTTAATAGTAGCTGTTTCTTCGAAAGAACCGATTGAAACGGAACGTGGAATATGAAATGATCCAATGGTAATTAGTTTAACAAAAAAAATTGAATGATCTGCCATCGATAAATTTAGGAAGAGAAAACTCTTAATAATCCTTCTCCTAAATTCGATATTTAAAAATATTTCATAGTGGACCAAATTCATGGAATTTGGTTATTGAAACTTTTTGATCTAAAAGAATTTCATTTCAAAGATGTATTTTCTTAAAATTTGGTTTAAAGTGTTTTTTATCTGTCGATTTTTTCGAAAATACAAATATTGGAAGTACCGTTACCTCACATAGTTTTTTTTTCTTTTCAATTTTCTCAAAAACGGTTGTTCTAAATCCTAAACTTAAATTTGAAAAAATGAAACAATTATCTCAAAATTTAATATTCCAAAAACGGCTCCATATATATTTTTTAAACTTGGTTTTCCATGCTATCTTTAATAATGCGAAAAAATTTAATCAAGTTTCAAAAATAACGGTGCCATATTCAAAAATTTCAAATATCTCGAAAACGGCACCGAAAATTTTGATCAGTTTTAGTTCGGTCTATTTTAAGAAAATAGAAAATTGAAATTTAGACATTACTAACGAAAAATAAAAGCGTTAAAAAAAATTTCTCAAAAATATCAAATTCCTAGAAAACGGATATCATTTGTTTTGTATTTTATAGTAATTTAATATAGGATCAAATTCGTTCGGCTGGCCATAAGTTCGACACCAGTCTCGGACAGACTGAAAATTTTTAATTTTGAAGAGAAATTGAGACGAGAATTCACAAGCTTCATCTGGCTCTCGTCTCGTTGCCAACCCCATATACCGTGGTGGCCACATAAATAGCACACTTTTTTTGAACTTTTTACCTAAATCTTATTAAATTTAAGCAAAAGTAACCGTTGAAGTTTCAATTTTAGCTAACTCTGTTTTAACTCTACCACTGAGTTAAAACAGAGTTAGTTAAACCTGCAAATTAAATGTTGCATAACTAATTCCACAAGCTATTTTTTAGTCGTGAATGACACGAAACACGGTCTAATTGTTCCTTATATTCAAATTTAGTAAAAGATAAAAAATTACAAATAGTTGTGCTATTTCTATGGCCACCACTGTATGTATAGTATATTCTACAAATTAACTTATTTTATTCACATTACTAAATAAAATGAAACGAAAATTTAAATATATGTTTAAATATAATAAAAAAGTACAAACTTAAAATTTAATACACCTATTTATTTATAAATAAGTATTTCTTTTAAATCACAATATTTAAGTCATTTTTATTTAATACTCTTTTTCAATAATTAAAAAATACTAAAACTAATTTTAAATTTTATATTTTTTTTTTGTTAATTAAAGCTCTTCAACCTTATTCATTTTTGTGTTAAGTAATATGTTTATCTAATAAAACAACTATTGAACTTCCCCTCACATTCCTCTTATCAAACTGAGTATTAAAGGTGCAATTCCAACATACAAGAATATAGAGAAACAGAAAGAGAAAGATGCTATTTAGTTTCGATGAGAATATCGAAAAAATTGTCACCGCCATCTGGCATCGAATTCAGTACAAGAAATTGCTGTTCCATGTGCCGTTGCTGCTGTCGTTGCAAGGACGACCAACTTTTCGTCAGTGGGTGGACACAACCTGTCCATTTGAGTCCTGTACGTTTGCATTCGATCACAGTTTGGAAGTTTTTCACGTCGCAATCGCTGCCGAAATACCAAATGAAAATTGCATGCTGTCGGTTCACTGGAGTGGTGTCGGAAGGAGACGAACAACAACAATGAGAGCTCGTCGAACTGGACATCGAATAGGATGCCAAGGACGACGACGACGATGATGATGATGATGACGACGATGGAGAAGAGGAAAACGACGGGGATTGAAAGGAACACCAAGTACATGAATCGACCCCTAGGCCACGATTCCTGTAACCGGTGCGAGCATGGGAATTGGTTGGGCAGTGCTTGACATATCGTGATTGCAAGGAGGTTGATGTGGACTTCTCTGGCTCCAGCTCTTGCTCTGGCACTGGCTCCGGCTCGGGATCTAGAACCGAATAGCCGGTGGTTTGACTATGGGTGCCTTTCCGGGTTGATTTTGATTTCGTTTCTGTTTTAATGACCCCGGTATATGCTCCCTGGGGTGAGGCAACAACAACAACTGACGTAGGTCCTGCGGCATTACCAACAACATCGTAACTTGGTGGTATATCATTTCTGGGATCTGCATGCAGGACGTCATTCATAGAATTTCTATGGAATACTTCCTCCCCTTTTAAGTTGCCATCAGCCATCGTCGTCGTTGATTCATAGTCATCCTCATCTTCAAGAGGTATACAAGCGACGAAGAAGAGCTGCTCCATAGTTGTTTGATGGTTGACGACGAGATTCTTGGGATGAACTGTCGTTTTATATTCATGTCCTTGGACTTTTTCTCTGCACATCCCTGATGACATAAAAGCTTGCATTAAGTTCTCCTTATCCCGAGTCCAGTTGCGTTCTGATTGAATTGTAATGCATGGAATGGACTTAAGATTTTGCAACAACTGCAACCGGACAGCTTGACCATAGTCCGTATAGTGCTGTGCAACAGAAATTTGATGGACCTGAGTCAAATGGGACAGGATGTCCCATTTCGTGATAAATTTGCCAGAAACTTCAAAGTTTGCCTCCTCACCTTTTAGTTTTCTTCGACGACGACGAAGACGGGGATGAGGCAGAGGCTGGCTGATATTGTGTGTCCAGATGCAATCTAACGTCTTGACTTTGGTATCGAGGTCAGATTCTGGGTCGGGTCGATCGGAGGAGGAGGAGGAGGAGGAGGAGGAGCACAATGATTTCCCAGTTGGACAATGAAAAGTTAACTCCTGTTGTCCGAGGAGTGCACAACAGTGATGGGACTGAGGGAGGTTTTGATGGTGATGGTGATACTGCCTGAGATGGTGCTGATGGTGGGAGGGTGGCGGCGGCGAGCTGCAAGAAGAATTATATTGCTTGTCGTCGGCAAAATCGTTTTTCTTCTTTGACTTTTGATTAAGTTTAAGGACGACAATGTTGACGTCCTCGTCGTTGTCGTCGCTTTTGACTTCTTGTACTTCGTCCTCATCTTCATCATCATCATGGTCGTCAGGAGTTCTTGATTTACTACCAACAGAAAGTTTATTGTTATCATACTTGTTGTTGTTGTTTCTGTTTCTGTTGTTATTATTTGGTTTTTTGAGATAATTTAAAATTGCGTTCTCCGTTAACTGCTTTCGTTGATAGACTTTTTTCAAAGTTGGTGATGAAGAACTTGACGAGGACGAGGATGAACAAGACGATGACGACGACGGTGGTGAATTGTCAATTTGGTTTTTGATGAGTGGAGTCTCATGACAGTCGTTCGGGTAGTTTTTCGACACTGAATTGTTGTTTTTAACTAAAATAATATAGAAACAAAAAAAAAGAGAACAAATAAGTACGATTTCTATAAGAAATATGTTTAAAGTTTTGATTCGAAATAAAATAAAAAAAACTCAATTCTAAAGTCAAGTTAAGAAAATCTTAATTTTGATTAACTTTCATATATGTAGCTCTCGGATTAAATGAATTTTTGAAAATTGTCTGTGTCGAAAAAAATGTGGCAATCAAATATATACTTGCAGGGTTTTGATGAAAATTTAAATGAAAAAAAAGTAAAATTTAAATAACCATTAACAAAGTTTTTATATTATCGCATTTTTTCCTTAATTTAAATATTTAAGAGACAAAAAATCGAAAAATCAATAAAGCTGCGGATCGTTGCATCCAAAGTTTTAGTTTTGCTTTTAGTATTGCAACTGGTATGGTAACATTTTTAAAGGCAAAATGTAGGACACACATTTTCTCGGAGTTACTTTTTTGAACATGTATCTCGTTTTTCTTTTTCAATGAGTTTTTTAACTAAAAAGGTGTATAACTACTCTAGAGCCGATGTTTTCAAATGAAATGTATCAATGGACATTTAAAAAAAAAACAAAATATTATTACAATTTATTCCTAATCAATTTTGAATAAGATGCTCAAAAGAATTTCGCAATTTTCAGCATTTAATTTCCCCTTAACGTTTAAAAAATAATTTAAGGGATTTAAAGCATTAAACATCACAGACCAAAATCTTCAAAATTGTAATATTTCAAGATTCCATTCATTGAAAAAAATGCAAAAATCTTTTACTGCTTCAAAAATATTGCATTTCTAAATACATACTTTAAAATTGATAGTTGGAATGTAATTTTGAAAGTATACCTACTTTTACTTTTTTTTAAGTAAAGTGGAAAATACTTCAAAATAAGCTTTTTTTTCAAATGATATCAATACGAAAAAGATTGCACTGTAAGTGATAAGGTTCTGTTGGAATCGATTCCGAAAAGCTTCCAAAATAAAACGATATACAACGTTTTTTCACAAATACATGTTCGTTCATTAAAACTGTATAGAGACAATTTTTTTTTTATTAAAAAGCAATTTTTTAATGAGAACTTTTTTTACCCGATTGATAGACATCCATGCATGGAAACCCTTATTCATATATTAGCTTGTCGGGTAGATATTATTCCAGGAAAGTATTTTTTTTTTTTCATTTTCATCTGATTTATGAAAACAAAAAAAAAATATGTATCAAGAACATAAAAACAATTCCATTTGCCACACTCCATTAGGTGCGGAGGAGTGCACAAGCCCATTTGGACAAGGATATAAGCGGAAATTTTTTCGTCGGTCCATCTACAAAAATATGATTCTTGATGCTCTGAAATTGAAGTCTTTCTAACAAGCTGAAGAGTTAGAGGCAAAATCCGATTTGCCATGGAAACACACATTAACTAGAACTAGCGAATCCTTCTTTTCTATATATGTTTGCCGTCATCGTCCGTTCTTCGTCCGTTGTCCTGATGTCCTGGTCCAACTCCCCTAAATATATGTATGTATCCTTTCTATATGAATGGGAATATCTTTTTGTTCTGCTTGGGAAAACCCTTTTGGTCAAATTGCAGGATCCTAAAAGCTTTTTTCGTTCCTCCTTTGACTTCATATAAATTACTATATACCTATATACATTTCTAAAGGTACATATAGCCATAGGTATAAATATAACAGAAAAAGAGTTTTTCGTTTTGTTATCTCCCATAGATACATAATAGGTATATAGAATAACTAGAACTTTGGTATATGTATCTACGCCTAATGTTATTTTACCAAAAGAGAGATAGATTAATGATTGAAATCCCACAGGACATTTTTATTGCCACTGGTTAAAGCTGGTGTGTTGTAACACACATCGAATAAACCAGAAGAACATATCCTGCAGAACTGGTGTCCGAACTACGTGTTTACTATCGGCGAACATGACATATAGCTCATGCAATGGCATTGTGTTCGCACCCATAAAGAAGAACACTTAATGCTCCTGGACACTGATGGTACATACATATATACAATGCTTCATTCCTGTATAGAGTAACATTTAAAGTCCAAAGAGTCCTTTTACTGAGAAAAATTTGCTCTATAGTAATTCGTATAAATGTAATATATGTATGTATGTATGTATAATATAAAATGTATACGTTACTACACATATTTTGTGTCCTTACCTCCGTCGCAGGGAAAACTATCTGCTAGCAGTGTGAACAATTTATCGGAGAGTAGGCATCTTCCTCGTGGTCCAAGTGTGACTCGACAAATGGGACATTTGACTGTACGACCTCGACAACTATTGCACAGTACGTGTCCATTACAACACTGCCAGCCGGGTGGTTTAACGATCTATTTGAAAGAAGAACAAAAAAAAAATAATATTGTATTATTCCCAAGTTTACATTAAATTACAAAAGAATTTTAAGCCAGAGAGATATACTCGTACATAGAAGTGGGAGGATAATTCTTGGTAAGACTCGCTTGTAAACACAGCTAACCTGCATTCATTGGTCACAAAATTAGAAGATCAGAAGAGGAATTATGTTGAATGGATTATTCAAAGACATTCCAAATTTGATAACGATGATTTGTGTGTTTTGAAATTCCGCATGAAATTTTATGAGAATAAGGATTCGATAGAGATATGACAGACAAGTTTATGTACATATTTTAGGTGTCTTATCATGTCGTTGATGAATCCCAAAAGTGGATTCTTAAGATGAAGCAGTGAAATGGGAGGGTCAATTTAATGAAAAAAAGAAGAAGATTATTAACTCCATTAGGTTCCATTATTATCTCACTCCATTATAGGTGAAATTTTTTTAGGGCGATAACTTCACGTGACTTCAAAGAATCGCTTTCCTGTGATTTTTCGCATTTTGACCTAATCATTTGTTTATATATTTTCAGATTAAACACATATTAAAAATCAAGCTTAAACGTGCCATTGTTGCAAAACGGGATTTTTGTACATAGTTTCCTCATGTTGGTTTTCACTTTAGCGTACTTTAAAGACTTTTTCACGGAATACTGTCTCTTGGACTTGTGAAAAATTGACAAATTCCCCAAGAGTATCACTTGTCAGCAATAAAGTGTTTCTCATCCTAGCCGTTCGAATTCGGCATACAGTTGTAGGTTTCTTCATTCCTGCAATAGCACGCACACCAGAATGGTTGAGAGTTGTAAGTCACTCCGTGCTTTCATTCTTCATGAACTGTCGCGCCACCAAATTCATAAAAATTAGCATACATTTTTTTTTAAAAAACTTCGTTATTTGAGAGTAAAAAGCAAAACAACATTTTTTAGGTATCTTTACGACATTTTTTTAAACAATTATGTCTTTGGAATTATTGCTTTTTAATTAAAACAACAGACTGTACAGTTCTTGAATACAAATTATTTCGATAGCATTCAATATAAAAGAGATATTTTCCTTCTTTTAAATGGGCGATGTATAACCGTTAAAAAGTTATGCGTTAGAAACCAATGTTAGCGGTCTTTAACACATTTGCAAAAAAAATTAGCGGTGCTGCGTTCGTATTGATGAGAACTTCTTACAGCTATTGGCTTCAAAGAGCAAAAAACACTGTAAGTATTCACGTTGTTTGTACTTTGTTTTTTTTTCACTTTTTCTCAAATATCGAAATTAAAAAAAAAATATTGAAGATTAAGATTTTATTGAAAAATTCAAAAAATATTTTTTGGAAATTTATGATATGCTTGATCAACTGAACCTTTTCAAATCATCTGTATAAGATCTTAACTTAAAATTCTTTCTATGCAAATTTTTTATCGAAATTCTTAGAGGCGTTTTTTTTAAATTTAAGATTCATTTCTTCATCATCATCAAAGTCTTCTTAATATTTATCGTTACTTTTCCACATAAAATAAATTTGGATTGAAACCCGTTAGATTCCACACCTCAAAAAATCGATCATGCCGTTTTCGAAACCTTACTTTCAAAAAAAAATTCCTTAATTCAAAAAAATATTTTTTACAAAATTTTGGTATTGAATCGTATTTATAGTTTTTGAATAATGAATCAGAAAAAAAACTTTTAAATTGATTGTTTTCAATGTTCTCAATAGATTTAAAAAAAAAAGATAGGTGCACTTATCGGTAACAAACAACTTAAAAAATATTTTGTGTTGATAAACTTTCAATTTAAAAACTACTTTTTGTTAAAAATTCATTCATCTATTTTCCAGATACGATGTTTTTTTTTCTTTTCCCGAAAATAAATAAATGAAGTTTTGACAAAAAGTTTTTGAATTGAAAAGTTTTATCTACACAAAATATTCTTCAAGTTTGCCAAAATAGACCGAAATTGAGTAAGCCATTTTGGGAAAAAATAGTATATTTCAAAAAAATATGGAAAGCCGAACAATGATGAAAAAAAGGATGTATATGGCTTAGTGAGAATATTGAAAAGCATGATTGTGGCGCTGTGCCACATCGTAAAAAAAAATAAAACTACATTTTTTTTCATAACACGTCCGTCATCTAACACTTACTCTTACGTAGCTCATGGCTGATTTGACAGATAATTAGTTTTATCCTTCCGCTGAACGAATATGGTTGTGTATACGCTTGAACAACGCTGGGCAATAAGCAAGGAGTAGCCGTTTTAGTCAATGGCGATGGGGCCATGTTGAAAGAATTTTTGTTCACGAAAATTGAAGAGGAGGATATTGGCAACATTTGGTTTCAACAGGACGGCGGCGCTACGTGCCACACAGCCGAAGGTACACTCGATGTTTTGCGCCCTGTTTTTGAATATCGCATTATCAGCCGCAGAGCTGATGTCGTTTGGCCACCTTGGAGCTGCGATTTGACACCGTTGGACTATTATTTGTGGAGTGCCGTAAAAGATAAGTCTTACGCCAACAAGCCAGAGACAATTGACGCTTTAAAGGACAATATTCGTGAAGCCATTGGTGAAATATAGCTGCACACAATCGATAACGTGCTTAAAAATTGGACCGATCGTGTAGGCTACTGCATGGCCAGCCGAGGCAGCCATTTGAATGAAATTATTTTCCATTATTAACCGGAAGGATTGTATTTTCAAATAAAAAAAGAAATTTGAGAAAATATTCAGTTTTTATTTATAGCATTTTCAAAAAAAAAAAAGTTATTTGGCGGACCCTTTATAAAACAAAAATTGTTAAAAGTTAATAATTTCCTTTGAAAAAATTGCATTAAAAAAAAAACACATCATACGCTTTAGTGTCTCCATTCTTATTATTTATGATTATTTAGTTATTTATAAACAAATGATATTCTATATTTCAACATTGTGTTCAAAAGATTATTTTTTTTATTGCCCATTTGAACCACAAGTTTATTAATACAAATGTTCCCAACAAAACACTAAGTTAAAAATAGGGTTTTTAATATGAACCAAGTTCAGGTAAAGTATGTAGAATATCTCGGTTTAAATGTCATGGTTTATCTTTTCATCATCAAATTATTTTGCACCCATAAAGCAAATTAAACCGCAATATCATACAAATCCCTTGTGGCAACTGACAATTCACAAAATTTTACACATCCTCCATATTACTCGAATGAGGACAGGACTTTCACCAAACACCAAAACTTGTGCAATAGGTATATATGTAATTGTGTCTGTTACTTTAGTTTTTGGTCTCACAAATTCTTCTTTCATGACCGACAATGCACTGAATTACTTTATGATGTTAGGCTTGTTCTAATGTGTATGCGTAACTAGGTTAGTGTACTTCCTGCAGGCACTGTGTACTGCTGCTATACTCCTGTTAATGGAAGAGATATACCTTTCAAAATGTTAATGCCGTCACTGGCCGTTGGTTGTTCAAATTTGTTGTATAGCTGCTAGTGTATATGTTGGAAATATAACATAACCCATTTAGGCCACAAGCAATGTTTGGTATTGGCCTAAGAGCATTTTGGTCACTGCTGTAACATTTTACTCCCAGTAGGTATTTTCGAACATAAAATGACATGGGTAATGCACATTATTAATATAAGTATATACCTTTGCATATATGCATTACATAAAGATGAACACAAAGTCTAAGGGCGACTTAAATTTTGCTTTTATACTCATAGACAAAAAAAGCTGTGAGAAGATTTTTACACATCACACATACTTAAAATTAAATATTTAATTTATTATAATTGACAAAAACAAAGTTTACCTCGAGGCAGATGGGACATTCTAGTAATTGAGCGACATTCTGGAGACATTTTGCAAATTTTTGCAATGAATCCTGATTTACAACCTGAAAGTAAACAAAAAGAAAAAATTAGCAAAACAAAATAATAATCATGCCAGTTTTCTTTTAATAAATAATTAAGATGCAAGCCGTACCGTAACACAGTAAGTCCAATAATCCAGGGTTCTGGAACTATCGGAAGCCTGGATCACAGACGTTGTTGTATATGAAATAACTATATATTTTAAGTAAGGAAAATTACGTTTTTTTTCAAAAATCTGATCAAAAACCTATTACATAAAATGTACGACAGGATTGCACTTACTTGCTTCTATGTTCAAGTAGTTTACAATTAAATAAAAAACGGTAAAATAAGAGTAAAATATACATTTAAATTAATTTTTAAAAAATAAATTTGACAGCCCATGAAAAAACAGGGCCTAAGTGACTTATCTTACAGACCTGTACGGATCTGGTGGAGGGCTGATCTACCCGGTAGGGCTGAGGAGGGGAACACACCCAGGTAAAACTTCTTGGTGCGTTAACCTCTCCTCACCAAATGTGTGACTCAATATGCCGATTCGACAAGACAACACAGTTTACCAAACCACTGGTCTACCTCTACCGTCCACCAGACGTTGCATGGCGCCATTGCCCCTACAGGCCTGGGGAAGGTTGTGCTATGCCATGTGGGGAAAGGACGGAAGAAGCCTAAGGCAAACACCCTGACGCTCCTAACTCTCCTCAACCAGGTGGGCCTGTACATTTTTGACTAAACTACACACCAACCACCGGTCTATCTAGCCCATCCACCAGACGTTGAATGAGGCCACTACCTCTATGGGCCTTGGGGAGGGAAGGGGTAAGGAAGAGGAACACACCCAAGAATAATCTTGACGCGTAAACCTCTCCTAACCATGGTGATATTACGACGACAGAAACCTAAATTTAATTGACTTGTAGGCACTTTTCGACCTTTCGGGCTATAGCTCGCTGGAACCTTATTTACATTCTCAACAAATGCACTCTTTCATAGGACTTTGCCATATGTTATTCAACTAAGGGTATCACAATGGATCTATATTGATCTAAGTGTGACGAAAATAAGATCATCTGTCATCCCACTTACCTAACCTAACCTATACCGAATCCGAACCCGAACGCCTAATGTGAGAAGCATTTTATTCTTGATAATTGATTCTCAAAATTCATTTTCATTTTTTGTTGAAACACATTTTTTATTTTTTATTTTTTATTTTCTAAGTTTAATTGCTATTTTGGTTTTTTAATTTTTATTATGTTGATTGATTTTTCAAAATTTTCAAATCTAATTTTGACTTAATTTGAGAATTTCAATAAATCTAATAAGATGGCCGTAAATAAAACGTACAAATTTGTACGATTATCTTACCTGTAAGTTTTTTTTTAAATTATTTAAAATTTGAAAAATCTTAGACTAAGATTTATAATTTAAATTTTTATTGATAATATGTGATGGGGAACGGTATGTTTTAAAGCTTCAAAATTAGACCCCTTTAGTTAAATTCAAAGCTGTAAGTAATTATTTCATTAATTAAAATTTAATTAATTTACACGTACAGTAATTCTGTACAGTGCACGTTATTCTGATAAAGGTTAGGTTTACAATCGCTGTCGGGCAAGAAACCCAACACACTTTAGACACTTATGGGTCCATTGTGATACCATAAAAAGAGAAAAACTAGCAAGATTGGAACTTACAAGTCAAACCACTCGGAGCTTCTAATGAATAGGGATAGACTTTTAACATCCGTTTTCACTAGATCACTAGTGTCCTCATAGAAGAATTCTGCTAGATGGAGTTTTGTTATAGTAGAGAGAGCAGGGCAGGAGATTTTGAACAGTTTCCTCTTCTTCTTCGTCCGTGCAACTCCTGCAGAAATCGTTGGAGAACACGCCCATTCGTATTGCGTGTCTACCTATGTTTAATAGCTCCTGTGAGGACACCTATGGTGGAACTAATATGCAGTCGATTTAAATTTGACAACCCCTTTGAACGTTTCAAGTCTAAACTAGACCATATTTGTTTAGTTGCCAGGCAGGTATTACTCTGAGTTCATTTGAGGTTGGTTTTCCTTAAAGCATCCCGCTTTAGAATGGGTTTACATGTAGGGATAGGTATACCTATGTTTTTCCTTTCTGGTTGTAGAGGAGTGATTGTTCCTTGTTTGGCGAGTTCGTCCGCCCTACAATTGCTCGGAATATCACTATGTCCCGGCACACATATGACGTGAATATCAAACTGTTCCGACCATCTCCCTCAGAGATGTTTGGCAGTCTAGGAGCGTGATTGATTTCGTAGTGACAGAGGCAAGAGATTTAATAGCCGCTTGGCTATATGAGAAGATCCAAATAACCGTGTTGGTTATTACGTTTTCTCTAAGCCAAGAGATAACTTCCTTAATCGCTAGAGTTTACGCTTTAAACACGCTACAATGGTCTGGTAGGCGGAAGAAAAGACTGAGATTCAGTTATTCCGAAAATATGCCACTCCTGCACCATCTTAGGTTTTTGAACCATCAGTGTAGAAATGTAAAGATATTGTCCAGAATGCTCCGATCCTCGCATGCAGTTCTGGCAAAACATTGTCAACAATATAAAACAAAAGAACTTATTTTTCAACTCCGATTTTTGTGTGAAGATGTTTTTACATGAAATGAATTGAAAGTAGTGCAAACATTGTATGGCCTAGGAATTCTCGGTTAATTAGTCTTGCCAGTCAATTCAATTTCTCTATAGAAATTCTATGTTTGTTTGTTCTGTGTCCTTTGAAGAACACTTTCTTTGTCATCCCTACGAAAGATGTGTCAAGTTTGATCAAAATCTAGAATGCCTAATTTTTTACGAATGCAATAATTGACTTAAAGCAACAATACATCTCATGTAAGAATGTAAAAGACGCAGGCAGTACAAAGTTCAAATCCAGCAACGTTATCAACTTACATATTTAAATAAAATTGTTTTTATTTTTATAAATTTTTACTTACACTATTTTCAGTCTTATTTCGCCATATCAACATAGTAACATTACTGCTACCTGCTTCCCAATGTGTTTGTATTTTAGTTGCTAATTCAGAAATTTTCTGTCCCAGCACATCACAGTCATTTAGCTCGAGTACCGTATCACCGGTACGCACTCCAGCCTGGTACGCATTCGAACCATCTTGCACTCCACTTACCCAAGGGTATGGATCCCATGGAGCGCGACTTAAATGTAGACCAAGCGTTCCGTTCGGGTAAGTTGGTATCTTGCACAATTTTAGCATTACTTAGTAGTTTTTTTTTTTTAAGTGTATATTTAACAACTGGCTTCTATTCAAAATGTTGAGTTAGTGGGTGCAAGCATGTGGGTTCCAGTTTGAAGGCAATTTCAGCAATAGTAATAATTAGTTAGACTGCAATTAAATTAAACAAAAGAAAGAAATTAAATATCTAATTAAAAATGCATTTTTTATTTTGTATTGTTAAAAAGCTGTTGGTGTATTAATAAGTGAGGTGAATTTGTCCAAGATTGTAGATAACCGAAAATAGAAGTGATTTTTTGTCATGTCTAATTTTGGACTGAAAAAAAGTAGGTAGGTACTAAATTTGACAGGAATTGACACTTTTGACTAAAGTGCTTTCGTCAAATAAAAATCGTTCCTAGACATCCAGTTGCCAAAAATGGCTATAATCTGATATTATGCAGTATACTTTATTTTTAAAGCACTAATGTTACCTTTTATACGCTTTTGCAACATGAACAATAAAACGCGTGTCTCTTTTACGTGTTTCTAAATGCCGAGGCCCTGCTGTCTGTGCCTGGCAATTCAAACAGACGAAATAATTTTTATTGAGGCAGTCAATGGTGGGACGTGACTAAACCACAAAAACCATCATCCGCCATCAAAGTCACTCCATCCAGATGGAACTTTTAAGATACTATTTTGAGGTTCTTGCGTTAATTTACGATCGAGTTAGCTGCAGACAGACAGCTGAGAAAGGCATCCAAAATTGGTTGCGGTTTATAGAAGTGAGGCAGGGGCAAAGAGTGAAAACTACATACATACATACATATACCTTACTATAATACTGCCACGGAATACTAATGGTTTTGTAATGTGAGCAATTTGGCAAGCGCACCGATTTAATGGCAAGTAGCGCAGCAGTGTGGTGATAACCTTGACGATAGGTGTATTTCAACAGTTAATTTAAAGGCAGCTTATCACCTGCCTTATGGATGGATGAGGTTGGATATGTACAATGATGATGATGGCTAAAGGTCGAACTGCTCTGTTTTATGTATCCATGAGAAATATTATATTCTATAGTTTTAGGTGATGGATATGGTGCGATAATAAGCGAAGCTAATCGGGGTTGTAATGTTTTGAAATGGATACCTAAACAGTTTAAGGGTGGTGTGATAGTGGCTTTTGATGACTGACAGTTAGTAGGTATATTATAATTGTGTGTGTTTTGTCTTGATGACCTATTAATTGGATATACGATGCACGTTTTGCTAGTATCATTATTGGGGAAAACTTGTTTGATAGCGTAAACGGGATTTATTACGTATAGGGTAGCTGTAATAGTCTTCAAAATATGTACGGTACGTGGTATCTTTAATTATTTGGTAGGACAATATTTATTCCTAAAGTTGAGAAACATAATAGTTTGGGAATTCTTTTGCTCTTGGCTAAACAAATTGGAATACTTTGAATTTTTCCACTTTTTTGTTGAAAATAAACTTCACTCATTCTTTTTCCAAATAAAAAATATATAATTTTGGAAAGAGTGGTAACACTGAAAAAATTCACTTTTTTTTTTTGCAATACTTCAAGAAGTGGCAGCACTGAAAACATTGTACGAATGTTGGACTCTTTAAAAAACTCTCATTTTTATCAAACTATTTTAAAGGTTGCTCTTTGCTCAACCCCAAAAAATACATAATTTTTGAGTTATTTTCACAAAAACAAAATGAAAAAGGTCGTGTTTTGCTATATTTTCCGTGTAAAACCATATCCGTTATACTAATATAGGTAGCAAGGTTAAAATTCAAATTGAGCGTCGCTTAAATGTAAAGATAGAACTATTGATGAAAACTACGGTATTTTTTTGTAACCAAAATACTATTTGAAAATTGTCAAAAATCCAGAAAAAATTTCTTTTTGGTTGATTTTTCAAAACAATGTTGAGCATAGGAAAAATTGTATTCCCTAAATCTTAAGACATTTAAAAAAATTATTTTTTTGTTATTATTATGATTATCACTTTCTGGAATGTTGATAATAATATTAAAGATTAATTTAATTAAGTTTAGAGTAAGTTGAGGGAATATGCTATAAGAAGCTTTTTTTCCGAAAAGTAAGAATGTTTTTACACAAGTTTTTGCATCAGCACAGACGGTGCAATAATAAAGAGAATAAAGGAAGAACTGTAATCGTCGCAACGATTTATTGAGGTCTGACGCGTCGAAAGCTGCGCTACGCTCATCTCATAAGCCAACAAAATGTGCGATTTTTTAGTTAAAGGCTAGTAGCTATGTAGTTTGAGACACGATAAATTTTATTTGGCACAATTTTGGTTTTCAATATTAGGGATACATTAAAAACGATCAAAAATGTTGAATGTTTTTAACGTTTTTTCAGAGTTTAGCGGAATTTTAGTCTAAACTATTAATGATTGACCTATAATATTGTGAACTTTCAAGATAGATGCGAAAATTTGATCATAATTGCACCAACCCTAACCGTGTATATAAGAAATATAAAAAAAGAGTCAAATCAAATTCATGTAAAAGCATACATTTGAAACATAAATAAAAAGTTATATTTTCCTTGTGTAGAAAAAAAAAACAAATTTAATAGTTTAATATAATATCGTGCTTAGCGTGAATAATATACCATAGATATTGTATCTTAAATACTCCATCTTGTAGTTCTTAAAAGAAAATTAAACACTGTCGTAGGGTCCTCTTTTGTGCAATCACTCTTCCTAAATCTTAATCAAAGATATAAATATACAGGGTGTTTTGCATAAAGTGTTAAAAAAAGAAAATACTAACAATTAAATGCCTGATTTCAAATCATGTGAAATCAAATTAAAAATTTTAAGAAAAAAGTTAAAAAAAAATTTAAAGTATAATTTTTCAAAACTTTGAAATAATAACTAATTTTACTTTGGGGGCTTAAAGAATCTGGATTCAAAGAAACTTTAAATTTATCCTACATATCTAAAACCATACTAAGAATTAATAAAATAATTTATAAAAAAAATATTAATAAATAATTTTAAAAGTGTAAACAATTATTACACTCTGAGATATTTTTTTTAAATTTTTTGTTGCCCAAAAATTCGAGTTTAAAACTAGATTTTTCAAAACCTATGCATATATTTTACTTAATTTAAAACAGGCTAATAGAACAGAATATTGGCTTTGAAAAATTATTACTATACTCAGTTGTAAGTATTACCGTTAAGTAAAATTATTTTTTTTTCATTTTGTCATTTTTTAGTTAGCCGAAGGGAAGCAGACCGCCCTCAAAATGAATGTATTCGGCCCCTGTACAAAAACTTTTATCAATTTTTCACACCAAAATTATAGTAATCTCTCGTACTTTTTAAATCAAGTTATAGCAAATATTTTTTTTGGAAAATAGTTTTTTTTAATTTGTTACTTGTCTGAATCCAATCGACCCTACCTAGCGTTCTGTCACACCTATTTCAAATCGCCCTGTACAAATGTAGGTAAGTAGGCTAATATGTTGATTGAATTTAAAATATTATACCACATCCATCACCATATCATGATCACTGAGTTAGTTGTATTGCTTTAGAATATCTCCACGCATAATTAAATTTCATGCAATCAATTGCCAATATAATAATCCGGTGCACTATGGGTAACTTCAGCGTTATCTATATATTACATAATATACATATCTTATACATATAATCTCACTGATGATGACTACGGGAGATTCTAACCAAATTTGTAATCATCAACAACTAACTGAATCAAATTGAATGTCAAAATCCCCAAATCTATAACTATGGATAAATAATCTACCTATATTCAGAAATAGTTTGGGTTAGAAGATGTGTTTCAATTTGCACAAATTGAACCTTTATAACGAGCTGCTACCGCAATCCCCCCCCCCCCCTGTATTTGTACAACCGTTATTACTCAAACGAGCCTTGGTTGGTTTCCATGATGCCATCAGATCAACTATACACCTCAAACACACATCCTACCCACGGACATAATAATATTTCACTCAATTAACTGATGCTGATGCAGAAATATCTAATAGCACACAAGGCTCTGAAAATTAATCAGATGACAAACAACAACAAAGATAATCGCCCCCTAAACTATGTCGAGCAAAGAAAACACCAATTTTAATGTTCGGAGTCAGCGGTGACCATTCTGATATCAAGTAACCATTGCAATAAGGAATGAATGATAAAACTTTCCTTCAGTCAAAATAAATAAGGGCACAATAATCGCTTGATGTTAATTTTTTATTTATAAATTTTTACTTGAATATTTTTTTAACAGAAATTTAAAATAAACAGAACTAAAGTTAATACTGGCTTCGAAATATTATAAAAAAAGAGGAATGCTAGTTTTTAGCAAACACTGACAGTAAAAAAAATTCATGAAATTATGATGATAAAATGCTGGCACACTGGGGCGTATACGTACTTTTTTAAATAAAATGTTTAAATAAAAATTCTTGATATTTGCTTGAATTTCAGTTGTATTGCAATTTGTGTTGAACATTAGTCGAAAATTGAAACCCATTGCTGGAAACAAGAAAATACTAGTCTCGTTAGAGCCATTGCTGCACCGCGCCGAGGCCTGCAGGAAAGTCCGCGCCAGTGCCAGTAAGGAACCAAGTTATTTTAGTAGTACCAGAAGGAACATGTTTGTTTCTTTTTTCCCACTCACGCAAACTAGTTACTGGCGATAGATGTCACCGTGGTGCAAGGCATCTGTGACAAGATCAAAACGAGACCGTACTTTGTGACCGTCTGGGTTGTTGCCTCTTGTATGCCCCAAAAAAAAATATGGAAGAGACTGATAAAAATATCAATTCGAAAACCAGACAAGAACGAAACCGATATCAAGATGAGACTGAAATATTTCTATGATCCCATCTCGTGATTATTCGTTATTTAGCTCTGACTTTTTGAATCCTCTTCGATTTGAATCGATTGATGAAAAAAACACTTTCGGGGAGGAATTTCATCCTTTTTAATTGGATGGGGAAATATTGAAAAAAAAATACTCAAAGTCAAAAATATTTCTTTTAAAACAACGGCAACGCTTGAATGTCATGTTCACTGTTTAAATCAGCCGGTTAGTCTCGGTTCGAGTCCTAGTGAGGGATTCTACTACTACTACTTTACTCGTAGCTAATAATGATCATATCAATAATTGATTTTTCTTCTTTTTTCTATAACAAAGTTGCTTAGGCTTTTTGCTCATAGAAAGTACAAATCATCACACAATCTAATTTTCAGTAATTGACTTTAAATTGGTTAGACAAATATATAATAAATATATATTAATAAGAAATAATAAATCCAAAAAAAATAGCTTCAACAAAAAAAACTTTTTTTTCCAATTTTGTTTTTAGAGGGGGAAATAAACCCCCTCGCAAGCGCTTTTTTCTTGTCTCGGTCCAACCTACATGTTCCAGCTTCTTATCACACCTTATACGAATCTGGTCTGTTAAGCTACAGTATAAGCGGGTGGGTGAATTTTCTAGAGGCTTCTACGATCTCCACACGTATTTTTTATTTTTCTCGAAAACGTCTTCTACGATTTTTTTTGAAAAAAATCAATAAATTTTAAAAGATATTGGTTCACTTTTAATAAAAAAAAAATTTTAAATATGGGAACTACCTTTACCTACGATGGAATAATTTTTCGATTTTCTTTAAAAGGCTTCATATGATTGCAATCAAATTTTTATGCAAAAGCGTCTCAAATTTATAAAAAGTTTTTCAATTTTGAAAAAAAAAAATCAAATATTTCAAAATTGGTACCAAACGGATTTTTAATACCATTTTTAATATGTTGAACAAAAAAGAATTTAACTATCGAAAATAACAGTACCTCCAATACAAAAGTTAAAAAACCGTTTTCAGAATTTTCAATTTTTTTCTAAAACGGCAATCGTTGTTGAGAAATTTTTTTTAATAAACTCAAAGAATAAAATACCTACCCTAAAACAGACTCAACTAAACATGTTTCCTACGTGCCATGATATAAAGTTTCACATTTATATGATCTGTCAAATTATTGTTTTAGACTTAGACCTAAAAACAATCTTATCGCTCCAAGTCGTAGAAAATTTCTAACGAAATGAACATTGACCGAATGGTCACCCCAATTACTATATTGAATATATTTTGCAGACACCAAAAACCATGACGTTTCACATTTAATAAGTTCTGTTAGCATGATAATGATGATGATGACACAACAACATCATTAACATCTCAAAACATTGTGTTATTGTAGTTTGTTGATGTCTTTGTGTTGTGTCAATATTTCTGTCATTGACATCTATCATCTTCCGTCCTGTTTGCTGTTGGTTTGATTTTCTCATCTGATGGTCAAAGAGTTAGAGGATAGATGTCCGATGAGACAAGACGGCCATCATCCTGTTAATGCTAATTTTTTGTGTCTAATCATTCTGGGAAAAGAGAAACTTTTAATGTGAACTTAATGTTTGACAAATTTTAAAATAAAACACGAGCTTTTGTTTTGAATAATAATTACAAATGTCCTTGATGAACAATTCAAGCAAGATTGAAATGTGAATTAACATCAGAAATTTCTGGAAAGACTAGCAAACTAAATTATTTCATAATTTACTAACAGTGAAAGAAATCAAAGCCTAGAGGAATAACAGTGATTTTGCAAAAGTAAACTGGTGAGGTAATTATTTCCAAATTGTTCAAGCAACAAAAACAACCATGTTGAATTAATTTAATTTAATTTTTAATTTGTTCGAAGAAGAAAATAAACAGAAGCCTGGAGTATTTTTATTGCCAATAGCTGGCAACATCTCCCTTTCCTTTTTTTTGAGCAGAGTGTATTTTTGTTTGATTACGTCAAAAAATTCATAGTTCAGAAACACGAGGCATTTCATCCGTTTCATCAAGAATGCAAATAAAATAAGAATCTTTTCCATCTTAAGTTGCGAACCGGATTGTTAAAGCTGATAATAAGTTGTTGTGGCCTTGGCAACCAGACGGATTCATTGTTGTATTATATTATTGAACTATAGAAGAGGAGGCAAGTTTGCCAAAGCTTGATATTATTCTTGATATCATAAAACGTGACGATTCAATTGGAATTTTATTAGGTCCACTCTCTTAACATTGCTTCAGGGGAAAGAAAAGAATATCAAAAAATATCTCTGATAGATAGATATATCTATAAGATACTCAAGTGGATACTTGACTATATTAAACAACAGCAGACGGGTAGATTTATTAATGATTAGTTTTTTTTTTTTTTTACTGTTGTTGTAATTAATTTTGGTTTAATATTTCCGTTTATTGGTTTTCTTAAGCCTAAGGGCAATCAACTATATGTTGTTGTTGATTTATAAATAATATACAAATAAAATAAACACAATGGGTGTGTCATTGGTTGGTATAGAGGATATTTATTATGTGACAACTGACAGCCCATGTGACTGCTTATTTAGGATTCTAAATTACTGTCACGTGCAGTAAAGTGATTAGATATCTAGATTAAATTGAAATAAATGTTGATAGTACCTATTTGAGTTCTGTAAGTCATGAGCTTCATATAAATATGTACCTATTTATGTTGAAACCCGTTTGACTTGCAACTGAACTTTTGACCATATTAACTTATAAACATAGACATTACCGAATCGGAACCAGTTTTCTTTGTTATCCATTTCCGTCTCCCATCTGTAATAGTTGATGTGGCTTAAAGTAGGTGGCTTTACTATAGCTGGTGAATAATGTTGCAGGTGTTTTTCTTTTTTGTTGTTTTGCATTTGCATGTAGATTTGCACATCGATTAGGTGTAACCTTGTTAGAGCAATTACTAAACGAAGACACGTGACAATGTGACAGTTGTTAACGCCAGAAATTAAAGTAAATTAGTTCGTTTATTGATATGTACATAGATACTTAAAGTAGGTCAGACAGAGTTATTGGAATGTTTTTGTTTTATCTACCTCTATAATTTGTATCCCTATTTATGCAGGTACTAAATATAAAAATATCCTTCGAAGCATAAGACACATTCAATAAAATAAGATTTATGATTACACCCAATGGGTAAAACTTTAATATGAGTTTAATGTATTCGAAAGATTTGAAAAAAGATTTCTTAAGAAAAATAAAATGCACTACAGAACAAGCTTGCTCCCGTGTTAAAATGCTTTGAAAAATTGAAAAGACCAAAAAATGTAGAAAAACAACAAAAATTTTAAACTTGGAAAACGTGTAAGTAAGAATATACTTATGACAGCACAAAAGAAAACGTTAGCCTGTTTTCAAATTTTAAATTCAATTCTTCTTCATAATATTTCTAAACATTATAATTCACACCTCAAGTCTATTATAAAAATATTTCCTTAAAACATTTTTACTTTTAAATAATTTCAAGAATGATTTTTTTCCACAACATTTTTTACATTTCAGTTTCAACATTTCTGTTTGAGAATTCCTTAAAATCCGCAAAACACTTTTGATGAACAAAGTGTTTATATTTTCGCTAGTGCTAGGCCGAGACGAGGTAAAATAAGAGATTCAAAATTAAGAGTTACAAATGGAAATTAGGTTCAAGCACAGCCAGAAATATTTTGAAATATTTCTTCAAGGTTATTAGATAGTTTGGTCGCCTGAAAAAATCGGAAGTTTCAAACTTTAGACAACTTACTAAATTTTTTTTGTTTTTTTGTTTGAATACTAAAAAATTGTATTGTGATTCGTTTTATTTTAATAACACATTTTCGTTTGCTTTTTTTTAAACTACGATGACAGTTAAAAAAAACGAAAGTTTAAATAGTTCCTCTTACAAACGTCACTCAGATTTCAAAATTCAATATTTGCTGAGGTTTTGTTGATCGAAGACAAAATGGTGTTTTTCGAAACAATCGTTGGATAGCAAAAAATTTTCAAATGAAATGAACTCATAAGAAAATGATACTCTTTAATTATGTTTGGTAACGCATGTTTTTGTTTCAAATCCAGAAATTCAAATTAAAAAAAAAAATTAAAAATATCAATATAGTACAATCGATGTTAGGTGAACTGAGTTTTAAAAAAAATTGCATTTTAAGAAGCACCTCACTGTTGAATGAAAAATTTTGTGTATGGCGGTTAAAAAGCTATTTTGAATTAGCAAATTTACCTTTATCTAAAGTTTTTGTGCTTGTGTTAGCATACACTTTGTAAAAATTATATTACAAAAACTATATTTTTTCTTAAAAGTATTTTGTTTTTCAAACTACCATAACAAAATTCTAATATCAGTTGTCCAATACCTGACTTGCTGAAAAAAATTCTTATTCGTTTATCGTCACAATTTTACTGGATGAACGCAACGATGCCGAAGACCGTGCTGGATAAACTGAAATAGAATGTAAAAACGATTCAGCCGGATTTTAAAAGTTAAACATTGTTCAACTCTCTTGGATTGGTCAATTAACAAAAATGGGCCTATCTTTTAGCATACAATACGCAATTGCAGACGGTTTCTCCCCTATTATATATTGAAACTATCCATTTCTGCCCGTAATCGTAAATACTTATATTTTTAGTAGGTACACATATTCCCTTTTGTGGTTTCCTAGACTTACACTTCATAGGTAACGAGACGAGGTTGATTTTTTTTCCATCCAAATAAGACTTCAAAAGTCTCGTGGCAAGCCGACTGAACATACCCTATAAGCAGAGCAACGGAGTTGCGTGAGTGGGGCAGTTCCCCCAAAAAGTAAGTTAACGGTAATAAAAATACACGGACACCTGCTTTGCTATATCAATTAGTTATTTAATATTCGCTAAAATCCTAATAAGCAAGCATTTGTTGTGACCAAAGATGCGGAGAATCAAATTTTAAACATTATTTGCATTCCATTTGCATTTTTTGACCGAAGTTAATTTTCATGTTAATTTTAGCAAAATTTAAATAATGGCTTATGATATTTTTAATACGAAAGATTATTCATTCAATAACAGACTGAAAAACATTAAAATTAAACTAATAAAATGATTTCTTTAAGTATCTACAAAATTGATTATTAATTTGATCAAAAATTAAAACATTCAAAAGAGCAGTTCGAAAATTCATTGAAGAAATATATGAACCAAAAGAAAAAAAACTGAAATATCGAACCTTGAACTGTTAGAGAAAGTGCATTGACATGTTAGGAGCTATTGCTAAATTTATTCACTCCAAGTGTGAATAACACTACAATTATTAACGCCTACTTAATTAGGCACCTAACTGATCACAGATTTCTCAAGATAACTTAGTTATTCATTCAGCATAACAATCAAAGGTTAAATATGATATGGGTCTGAATACGAGCGAAACGAATAATAAGCAGAAGCATATAAATATGATCACAAAAAATAACAACTGTCTAAGATATTTGACCGACCTTGTTCTCTCATAGGTTAATGATCTATTTTTGTATTTATTTACCTTTCATTTTTAAAGAAACAAATTAAAAACAGCTTTTCTTCAAAAAAAAAAAAAAACTAAAATTCTAATTGTTTTTTTTTTTTAATTTTTTAAAAAGAATTCTTTGGCTTCATTATAAATGCTTCCGGTTCACTATAGGTATGAGATAAAAATTATACGAGCAAGTATATTCAACATGTTTGAGAAAAAAAAAACCACTCATTGCCGGAAGTTAATGGGGGTTAAGTACTCTACTCAAGGTAAAACACCAACGACTCATAGACAAACAATCACTTTTCGAATAAATCAAAATTAAAAGCAGATAAACAATCAGCACAAATTATGACTTACCTTTGTTCAATATTGTAAGTTGATGGATAATTGGTTTTTACACTTTTTTATTTTTAATCGTCGATAAATTTGAATAAATAACCGACACAAGACACAATATACATAAATCAGCTTCGAAAAATTTAACTTGAGTCACAACCTTTGTACCGACCGATAACCGTTAAATAACCTTTATTACCAGCAAATCACAGGTAAGACTTGTTTTCACTTTAAAAACAAACCAAAAAAAAACACCAAAAACAAACAGAAAGCAAAACAAACATTGAGCGCCAACAACCTTATCCGCGAAGCTTACAATTTCAGCAACAATTTCGTTTCGATTACATCATAAGCTCATAAACACCAGACGAGAAGAAAAACAAATACAACAACGGGTCCAGTCCGTGGCATGCGGACGCAAAATGATAAATTAATGCTGTGGCCGCCCGAAGCTGAATGCTGATACTGAAGTCAGAGATTGTGTTGAAAAGTGTTTCTTTATTTCATAACTATTATATTGCCGCCGCCGCAGTTACCGCCGCGCCGCTAACTGTAACCTGGATCTGACTGAATGACACACCCGCAACCACTTCGTTAATATTTGCAACTCACAACAACAACCACACGTTCATTCACTTCTTTGTAACTTCTGATCTACCGTGCACTTTTCTTAAGCGTAGGTATTGAATTCCGCTTCGTTGCCGGTTGTTGCGTGGACTCTATGATATCCGACAATCGAATGTTTTTTTTTTATCAAACACGCGATTTAGTGAACCGATAAGGAGCAGCTGCCACTGTGCTTTAAGACGTTTGAATATCTTCTGAATGTTTAAGCCAAGTTTGATGGCAGTTCAACCAGTAAACTTTGTCTGGCAAACAAAGTTTAGTTTGAGTTTGAGAGGAGGTGTTTGGAATAAGTTTGAGTTGGGTTAGTGGGTTATAGACCATGTTCTTTTTAAATTATTAAATGTAGATCCAGACGAATACGTTGCATATTTTTAGTTGTTATACCGAATTGGTTTTAGATTAGAGGTATAATTATTGGGGCATATTCATAGTCGTCTGACAAGTTGTTTCTTTGTCTCTTCTAAGCTAACCTGGACCTTATGTTATTCATAAACAATTTAGACCCGGGTCCAAAAGATAAACTGGAGCTCAAACTTTAAAAATGGCTGCCTCTTTGACTAAGTTGTTTTTTTTTTATCTGTCAAAAAATGGATTGGATTTCAATGGATTGTCAGGCAATAGAACTAAAATTGTAGTAGAATTCCGTTTCCGTTGTTTACTAAACAGAGCTGCAAATTTCTTTATGAATAGCAGCTGTTTCTAACCTGGGTGTTAACTTTAGACTCGAGGTCAGTTGGACTCGGGTCTAAAGTTTGACTATGAATATGACCCATTGTTGTAAAAAAAAATAAACATAAAAGCCTTACCTGAATAGCAAGATATTGGTCTGAAATGAAAACTTCAAATGAGACATTTCCTGAAAAATATTTACAGTCCTCTAGTTTGAATAATTTCAAAATAACGTGTCAAAACTACTTTGCACTTGTAAATTCGATCTTAAAACGAAGGAAGTAAATTGATCTCATGTAGTGTGTAGATCTTTTTCGGGTGTTGCATATTCTTTTTGAAAACTTGAAACCCTAATTGGTACTAAATTTGTCGTTGATGACATCTGGTGTCAGGATACATTGTTTACCAAGATCTTTCTCGAATTTAGTTGTGACCTTGTATTTAAATTGACCTTATGTTTTTAAGGAACAAGCATATATTTCAGCCTTGATGGAGGGCTCAGATCTTCTACTACAACAGTCTCGGTCCCGTTTCAAGAAACGAGACGAAATAGAGACGAGACGTCTAGGCATCCGAGACGAGTCCGAGAATGTAGTTTTTTAACCGAAATTTAAAGAGAGTGTATGTGGCGTCCAGTGCAGTGCAGAAAATCATTAAAAATTGTGTTTTCAAACAATAAAATTGAATATGTATTTTAATGAAAATTTTTAGACAGCCTCTAAAATAAAATAAAATAAAATAAAATAAAATAAAATAAAATAAAATAAAATAAAATAAAATAAAATAAAATAAAATAAAATAAAATAAAATAAAATAAAATAAAATAAAATAAAATAAAATAAAATAAAATAAAATAAAATAAAATAAAATAAAATAAAATAAAATAAAATAAAATAAAATAAAATAAAATAGTTGTTGCTTATTTTTCTCTCAAAAATTGTGCTAATCGTAGCTCTAGAAATAAGCATACGCTTCTGTTATTCATAAGAAAAACTCTCTTTATCCAGAAAGCATTGGAAGGTGCCATCAGTTCCGTTATTTTTTAAAAGGATTTAAAAGGATTTACCGATGCACATTGGTTTTAAAGTTCTGAGCATTAAAGTGGGAGGGTAAAGCATTCCACATTCTCGTGGTGCGGCTAAAGTAAGAATCTCTGTACTTCACAGTCCGTCCGAAGTTGGACTCAAGGGTAATCTGATGCGCATTCCTAAGTGTGCAAGTATTACGGTTAAATCGTTTAAGGGGAGGAATGCACTAGAACACTGTTAGTGAAAAAAAAGCGATAGAACAATGACAAACGCGAAACATTGCGGCGGTGTTCTAGAGATGCTAATGTTTCTGTCTCTAATGTTAGGCTTCAAAATATAAATGAAAAATTTGTGCTTCTGATAGTGAAATGTGATGAAAATTTCATGGCAATTTACAAGGAAGGAATATGTTAAATGTTCTTGTAATAATCCATATCTCTGTCAATGTCACTCTCCAGATCAAATATTGCTTGTCATTTAAAATTCAATTATTATAATGTTCTGATAGGATAACAAAGAAGATATCGAATTTCATTGCCGTTAAAACAAAAGCAAAACAAAAACAAACAAATCATTTCAATTTAAGCACATACATATACATTGTGGTTCAATGAATGAACATCCAATGTTATAATAAATGAACTATATACGAGTAGCTATCCATATAATGTGAGTCATAACAATAGCTGTTACTATACAAATTATAGACCATAGGTTGTGCATTTAGTTTACACACCTTCCCGATGGCAAGGTAAACAAAACGTTAGTTCAATGGATATTTGCTTTGAAGCCTCAGCACTTATTCGACCACAAAAAGCTCTATACCTTTCCATTACCCATATGATGGTTAAAGGTAGCGGTAGGTCAGTATATCCTATCCTATCCATCCTATTTGAATGAATAACTGACCCAATAAAAGAGAATGCATGGAATGAACTGGATGGATGGATGAATGTCCAGTTCAGTCCCGTCCATCCATCAATGGCCGGAGAGAAACACAATCATCACAGGCCATATATAGTAATTTTCAAATGAATGACACTTTGTGGTTGAGTTCCGTAAATGTATACTCGTAGATGAAATGTAAATGTCACGTTTCAAACTTAATTTATGCCAGCAGCTTAATTTTAAAATATTTACCTTCCACTTGTAACGTCGTCGTCGTCGCTGTCGTTGTCGTCGATGGCAACGACGACACCGCCGCCGCCGCCATTGCCGATAAACGACCTCCATATAAACGGGCAGAGGGGATTTTTTTAATATCCTGGACTCTGTCTTGTCGACATGATGATGATGATGATGGAATCCTCCTCATTGTGGCTTTGAAGTTAATTAATTAAATACTCTTTATATATATTTTTTTTGTTTATTCTATCCCGTTTACCATATACTGTCATCGGTGATACCAAAGGTCCTGTCAATTCCAACCACAGCTTTGGAACGGATTCCTGGGCTGAGTCTTTACCTTTATTCCATTAGCTTAACATTATAATTCAATGTCGTCCTGCGTCTCACATCATGTGTGTTTTATTTACAAAAAGCTTTTATCAATCCTTTAGACCAGTACCCACTTCAAGTGCTGAATGGACAGTTCAGTATTCGAACAAAGAACAGCTGAATGAGCAGATAGTATCTCGAGTTCTGCAGCACTCGATATCTCATTATCGTATGCATATCTGCTTGCATCGTAACGTTAGTTTAGGAGTTCGCGTTGCACATAGAGAAAGAGAGAGAGAGAGAGAGATCTAGTGGGCCGGATACAAACGTATTTGATATTTGCATATTTCAAGTGCTCTGCGGCAAAATACGGTCGGTAACGCAGCAGCTCACGGAATGTGTTTTAACTTTGCACGGTTGGCGTTTAAATCGTATTCTCACCTTTGTGTAAACAAAACACTCAGCCATTCACACTTTCATGGAACAATGATCTGAATGGTGCAAAAGCAATTTGGGTGGAGGTTCTGTATCCTTATTCCAACAGTATAGTCGAACGATTGCGAAAGGTACTCGAATGCTAGCAGCGATTGCCATTTCAATGCAGAATATTGCATAGGTGCATTATATGTGGAATGAATGCATAAATAAAAAGGCATGTTGTGGCAGAACGGCGAAATGAACTCAATTTGAAAAATCATCTACACTGTGTTAAAAAGGAATAAGGAAGAATTATTTGCCACTTCTTTTGTAAAGTATACATATAGCTTTGTATTGGATTGACTGATTGTTACTTACTCAGGTGTACTTGAAAATACTGGAAACAACCGTTTTGAGAAACAAATTATAAGATAGCTAATAGTGCGATATGTTACAACACATAAGAAAAGCTCAAGTATACGAAAACTGATTTTTTTAGTATACCACAACCCTTACAGAATTGATCATATCCACAGAAATGCGAATTTATCTAACAACTGTCTGTCAACCTGAAACGTCATTCGGTTTTTTGGTCTGTCAATTAGTATGTTTGTACCTTGACAGCCTAATTCACCTACTGAAGCGATTGCCCTCAAATTGAAATTGAAATTTTTTTAGCACCAATAGTAACGGTACCTGTCTTACTAGTTGTAAGACAAAAATTACTTATCTCAAAAACAACTGTAACAATTTTGTTCGATTTTTTTTTTCTTTTTATTTGGTCAAACAATATATTTTTCAAAGAAAAAGATAAAAAAATCGAAAGTTCAATTTTTTGCTGAAACTTAGTTTTTGGCATTTTGAGCAATTGAATTATGAAAAACCGAATGAGCAGCCAAAATTTTGAAAAAAAAAAATTGCAATAAGAAGTGTGACTTCTAGAGAATTTCGACCAAAAATTTGATTGAAAAAATAGACGTTGGTCTAAAACTTTAGATTTTTTCAAAGGTTTACCGATTTTTTTTGTAAATTCAGCTTCAATGTATTCAATTAATTTTGCATAAAATATTTTCAATAATTTAAATTTTCTGCATAACTATGTACAGCATTTATTTTGTTGATTGCATTTCAAAAATGTGGTTAAGTTTTTGAATGGTTATTTAAAAAAGAAAAGAAAAAATGGTGCCCAAAAACGGTAAGGAAAAGACTGCCTGTATTTGTACTGTCTCTGTATTTCTACCCTTAACGTTATCTTTTTTAAAATAGTTCTATGTTTTGCTTAAGACACTCTCCACGATCAAAACAACCCAATAAATATCTAAATAAAAAAAAATAATAAAAACATTAAAATCATACCCTACACAAAGTAACTTAGGTGCATTTATTGCAATCGCCAAATTGCTACGTGTTTCATTAAAAAAAAAAAACTAGAAAAGTCACTATACTAAACTATTACATACTCAACCTGTTTACAAATTAAGCTCAGACTAAACAAAATAACAAATTAAATCTAAGCCGGTGCTAGTGCCAGTGCAAACAACGCGACGTCGCGACGAGCTCACGACTCCAAGCCAACATTTCAACTCACTTTCCACGATTTCTGCTATGAGTTGCCATTTACGAATATAACTCTTTTTATGGATGAATGGAAAATGCTTTACAGTCTACATAACTAAATTACTTCAAGCTTCAGAACATTTACTTTTACCATCAACCACGCGACGAAATGTTAAACTAGGTGAAGGTCAATCTTGAAAACTTGAGCTATAATCCCACCTGGTAGAGCTTTTCTCACAGCTTCAGAGCTCAAGTATTGCACAGACTGTAAAGTAGAGCTTATTATAAGATAGCCAAATTTTCTGAAAACATCAAAGAATAAAATTTGCTTTCAGTTGATATCTTGTGCTCGTGATGTATAGTCGAAAAGTTGATTGTGAAACATTTTACGATCGTCGTGAATCGATCGGAAGTACAAAGTCTTTAATAATTGAAAGTGATTATGGCAGTTTGAGGGATGACTCCTCATCATCATCGGATCATTATAATCCTACGTTGCGTCTGCTGCAGATACCAAGATCATCTAATGGATCTATGGGCTTTCATTTGACTCGTAGCAAATGGGATCCGTATCCGTGGGTGTGCATTTACATAATTATAATGATTTTAGTGAATTTGAAAAATGTTAACGGTTTAACTATATTTCTCGCAGATAAGTGCAGTGGATGCAAACACACCAGCCAAGTTTCATGGTTTGAAGGCTGGTGATTGTGTGTTAGAGGTCAGTGCCCAGATAAAATAACTCATGTATCTATTTATCTATATCTAAAATTATCTATGAATTTGTTTTCTATCGTGAATTATAACAAGACAAGTTATAAAACAAAAGCTTTAAGAGCAGGGTTCAATATGCTCAGTTTTTAAAGGTTGTTATATCACATCTGTATTAAGAATGTCTTTTTGTTTTGACTAGTTTTAGACTTAACCATACGAGTTAGTCGTTCATTGTTGTCAACAACAGTCTACACCATTTAATTGCATGTCGGTAGAGAAGTTAAAAATCATTCAATTTGAATAAAACCATTAAACAAATGAGAAATTTCTCGTGCATGTTGACAGTTAATAAACAAAAGAAAAAGTGCTTTGACAAAAATTACTTCAATTTTAAATAATTTTTTTTTATCACCTATCAATTAATATCAAAATTTTAAATGTTTGTGATCTATTAAACTGAAATCAGTTGACTGCAAAAATGATTGTACAATTTCTGAAAAAAACATTCGTATAGCAATATTATTGGTTAATTAAAAGTCAATACAGGTATCAATTGAATGAGTGAGAAGCAATTAAGCGGTATATTTATATTAGAAATAGTTCAATTTTCTTCTTCTAACAATTCGAAATACAGTGAAAAAAAAAACACGGTTCAAAACGTGTTTTTAAGAATTTTTTTTTTTTTTTGAAGTAAGTCCCCATCATTAGTCGTGATAAAAATTGTATTAAACAAACTTACTTAAGTTAAATCAATAATACAAAAAAAAAATTAATTAGCATCATCATACGAGCAAGGTGATAATTTCTTCGAGTGGAAATTTTATACTCGTATACAAACCTACATTTAATTTGTTCTATTTATGGAGAAAAATTTCTTGTTTATTTTAAGTCTGTCACAAATACTGAGTTATATAAATAATATAATAGTGACATATTCTCAGAAAAGGGTTTTGTAATGTTTTTAAATAGAATGACATGATAAATAAATAAATTTATGTTATAATTTATTTTATAAATTGTTTCCTATTACGTGACCTTTATTTCATTTTAACCTTCATTTCTATTTTCGTTTTAAATGAGCTAAGGACCACTAGAGGTTAATAAAGGTAGCAATTGGTTTTGTTTACTCTATTATTTTTTTTCTTTCTTTCTTTTTTTATATTACACTAGTTTCTAAAAAAAACATGTTTTCAAACTAAATTGGGATCGCTGATACCGAAAATGATAATTTTTTTTTTTAAATACTCTGTTTTCGAAATATGGCATTAATCACTTGAACTATCAATATTGCAATGAATAGAGGGCGAAAAACACAAGTTTAATTAAGTATTTTTTCGACAACCAAAAACAAGAATCCCCAAAAGAGACTAAAACGTGGCATCTTTTAAAATTGTCATAAAATTTTTCTCCATAATTTTTTCTTGCACATTTCAAGATTAAAAATATAGTGCCCGACTGGGTCGCACGAAGTTACTACTTGAATTATATTCTTATGTATAAGTAAATCAATTAATAAGATAACGCCTAAAATTAAAATAAAACAGTAACGTTCAATTTTGCCTTTAAGGACTAATTATATGAGATCGACCAACGACCGACGAATGAGCTTATATTCGTCCATTTTGACATTTCTTTCATGTGGCTTTTTTTATTCATCCCGAATGACGTTTGACTTTGACAAATTCAGCCATGACCATTGTATATCAATTTGCATAGTACTATCATCACGATGATTTTTGAGTTGTGCGCTGTGGTCGTCTGAGGGCGCACTTGTAAATACACAGAAACAGCAACCAGAAAATTAGTATGCGCTGTGATCGCTTGGGGCCGACGTGGTGGAACGTGCTGGGAAATAGATCCATTATGGTCCTATGTCCTATGGATTTATTTTGCTGCGCCTATGTTAATTAGAAAAAAGTATGACAGTTATTTTGGATTCCAAATATATATATATTAAATAAATGTACAGCAATGCATTTTATTCTTCATTTATTTTATTTATTTCACAAATACAAAATTTCCTTTAGGAAAATAATATGTCACTTTAATCTTAAGAAAATAAATAAATTGAAGTGTTATTTAGCGTTTCCCTTTCTTTTTCTTTTTCTGACCATCGGGCCATGCAAACCCTCGTTATTTAAATTCATATACAATGGCCATGACCAACCACGAAGAAAATAAAACCAATAAGAGTGATTTTGAGGTTAGTCGCGCGCAAACAATTTATTCATCGAAGTGTGGATCGTAAGTGGAATGCGAATATAGTTTGAAAATTCGTAAACCGCCATTCAAATGAGCTGCAAACTGCGTATGTGAATTATAATTTATAAATGGTCGAAGAATTTGACATTTCATTCCTACGTATGAGTCAGGCAAACAACTTTTTTTGAGGTTAAACTCGTGCGAGTTATTTGCAGCTTTGTGGAATGCGTCTTGGTGTTGTGGACTGCGATTTCACATTTGTTAGTTCGCAGGTTGCATTGAAATGTGTTTTTTTTTTTTTGTAGTTTAAACTATTTAAATTTGTAAATAATATTTACGAGTATGTTCATTTATTTACTTGATCAAACAAATAACATAAGAATAAGTTGATATTTGCTTTAAAAAAGCTTCAAAAAATTATTCGCAGTCGCAGGTAGCAGCTCATATGAATGGCCCTTAACAATCAGTTTGCAATTCGCGACAGTAATTTGTTTTCTCAAATTTATCCTATTTTATGGAACAAAAAGCTTAATTAGGTATCGAAACATTAAAAACAAATATAATTCTATCGTTTTGATTAAAATTGGTGAAGATTTCAGGTTTATAAATTGTTTTAAACCACATTTATTCGGTAATTCGTCTGTCGTTGGTCTTACTCATGCGAATAGGCCTTGAGGCCCTATTAAAATATTTAAAATATTTCTTAAATATAGTTTGTAAAAGTCTTAAGTTCTTTTATACAAACAAGTATCAATAAAATTTGGTTAATATTGCTCCATAAATGAATTTTTTCTCTCATTAGGTCAATGGTGAAGATGTCCTTGGCATGCGTGTATCGGAAATAGCTGATTTGGTCAACTGTGAAACTAAGTCCAGTGACAGCGTCTCCCTCCTCCTTTGGAGTCCTGGAAGTGATATTAATTGTAGTCCAAGGGTACGCAACGAGCACCATATGCGTATACTCATAAAATTTTGTGTCATTCGAACTTTAGACTAACCCTTTGAATTTATCCATCACCATACACCATATCACTAGTGCGCTAAAGTTAATTCCCCAAGCACATCTGCATTTATATACATACACATCTATATGTGTACTCTTTATCCGTATCGTACATGCAATCTACAATCTCATTCTTTACATCCACAGAATCTATGTTGCGGACCGATGCCGTTGAATTTAGAACGCCTCACGGCGTTTACACAAACAATCCTGGCAATAATCGAATGTCCCGTCTGCCTTGAAACAATAGTCCCACCAATTCTGCAATGCCAGAATGGCCATATCCTCTGCGTAAAATGTCGCATCCTTTCGCATACTTGCCCTGTGTGCCGGCAACATTTCTACCCTGGCCGATCCTTAGTAGCCGAACAGATTTACAATTCCATCACGGGTACATTTAATTTACGCAGCCCCGACAAATCGCAAGGCTACCATCACCATCACCATCACCATCGCCACGATGCCCAACAACTCTTTGGAGCCAAATACAAAAGGTCCTCATCCATATCGATGTTGACTTCGTCAACGGCCAAGGACGAAAGACGACAACGACGCGAAAAGCAACAGCAACAGCAACAGCACAATGGCATTCGTCTAAAACCTCCTTCGCATCGTGAAGTCAATAAATTCGAATCACAGCAACCCTCGACAAATAAATTTCTGGCCAAGTTACTGGGTAGAGCTTACTCAATGGATAACCTAAGCTCGGCCCACCCTCACCATCGTCGGCAATCAGCGCCCCTATTGTCTCTGACAAGGATAACTATTGGACGGGCACGGGTTGTAGATGACAAAGTTGGTAGTGGCAATGGTGAGAACAGCGAAGGTTACTACTTCGATGACGACGATGGCAAAGCCAATTTCAATAGCGCAGCCGATTCCGATAAGCAATTAGAGTTGGGATATCTATGCAGAGCAGCCACCATTGAGCCGCAACCCCCTTTCAATTCAAAACAGTTCTCCTTATCGGCACAAGATTTATCAAAAAAGGATAACGACGGATTAATAGCCATCCAACATGAGTGTCTTTCGAAAAATCGCCTACAGTACCTTTGGCTTGAACGTAATTCAGTCAAAATGGCTCTACTACCAATTTGTCCATTGCTGCCAGGGCCAGGACCAGTGACAGTGCCAGTGAAATTGCCACCGCTAACATCGCCTACACTAGGCCGACGAGAAATATCTGTTGGTAGTGTGAAACTTTTGAAGGATGGACGTCCTCTAGAGGCAACAATAAAAATATCCTGTTGCACAGAACAACCTCCTGTCTTCTTCTTCTGCCCACTCAATTGTGGTAAACAATTTAGTGGTATGTATCTCTTTCCATCTATACCTTCCGATATATGTACATATACATATGTATATTTGGAATTCTACTTCTCATCATATAAGGATTATATCGATTTATAATACCCCTTTTCCTCTCATTGAACATCCAGGACCAAGCTTACAGCAACATATCAAAGTGGATCATTCTGCACCAATTTTATGCTATAACAGTTCAAGTGCCGAACTCGCTTTGCCTTTGAGAGCTCCACTCGATAAAGCTGCAGTACTTCTGATGTGCGATGGCAAGGATTTCTGGATAAAATTAAGGACACATGGGTAATGACTTTTGCTTCTTCATTCAATTATATCTTTGTTCCCTTTGATAGTTCTTTGCATTATATTGTATGGGAATTTCACCAGGTTTTTTAAGGATTTCCTGTTTACATCAGTTAGTTCTTTTCTCATCAGACTCATAATTTCTAGAACTGCAAAGTCTAAGATTGATGTTCTTTTATTTCCTTATGTCCCGCATTTCAGTTTCCCCATTTAATAATTGTATTCTGTAAAAAAGAAAATATCATGCATCCGCTCAATGGTGCCATGTAGTCAAATTCCAAATGTCAAATGTCTTCAGAAAGTGATACTTCTATTTATTTTCCATTCAAGTTATTCATACTGATTACTTACTAACTTAAATATTGGAAGCTTTAATGTCAATCAGTTTTGTTTTGTGTGACATAGACCCTGAACTTCTTGAAATTTCACATCAGTCGCACTCTGGAAGCCGCTCAACTTTTTTTCCATTCTCCAATAATTTTTTTTTTGGGAAAAATACTTGTCTTGGAGTCTTTGTCTCATGGACAGCGATATCTCCAACTATTCCCTAGAAGCAGTGATGCCTCCTCTACCGTTCTTCGCCAAGTACTTCCAGTGCACTCGATACTTTTTCGAAGTATAAGGTTAATCTTCTGATACTAACCATCACTTCGTATGATAGAGTCTATAGGTTTCTGACATATTATTGCAAGAAGTTCATAATTAGAAATACAGATGGTCTAGCAAATTCACAAGATGTTTCACATATGTACATCTTTTTACGAATGTTTGTGACGTTCAACGTTCTGATCCTTGCACCCATTAAGAAGTACGAAATCAACATTGGAAAGTCGTAACTGTTGTTGTTATGTGCTGTAATATTACAGTATTCTAAACAAAACCTTTGCTTTTCCAAATCAGCTGTTATATCTAATTCGCCTCCGCCATCAAAAGAGATATTGAAAATTTTCTACCATCTTGTTTGGTTTCCCAGAAATATCTGCTTCAACATATTTTAAAGTTCTAAGATTTCTTTTGATTTTTGCCCAAAGATTCTTCAACATCTGAGAGAAACCATGAAGAAACAAAGCAAGATACAGTGCGGAATCAAGCTTGACGTCGAGTGCTTTTCGATGTGATCTTTTATTCGGTCCAGAACTTTTCTTGCTATTACTACTGCAGGCAGCACACAAATTCCTCTCCAATTTCAGCATCACTGGATAAGATAATCATTCTTTTATTCCATTTTTCAAGAAACTATCTGTTTCCCAGGCTTTTTCAATGAGTTGGCGAAGTAGCTTATTCGACATTGTTGGCACTTCTCGTCCAAGCTCAACGGGAATACCATCAAGTCCATCGATTTCTTCATACGCCGCCGCCGCCGTACAGTATTTGGGAAATCACTTCAGTAACGACAACTTGATTAAAGACTGCAGAAAAGTTCTTCTTCAATTTTTTTATCAATCTTAATCAGAAACTAGTAGAAACCGTTCAATGTCTTTTACTAGGTTTTGCTTAGACTTGTAGATAAATGTGAGCTCTTTAGTAGTCTTGTAGACTGTTCTACTTTTACACCTTCTTGTGGCATCTTCTCCTTCTGTAGCCGATGCGTTGATGTGGTTACACTTACCACACCAAACGATGCGGTCAGTAAACTTCTCTGATCCTTATCCTGCTGTTAAAATAACTGCGATCCGAGCTTTGGGGGTGTTTCCTTTCTTCGTTACTTCTTCGTCTCGGAACCCTCAAATTATATTTTATCACCATCAAATTCTTGAAAAGTCGAATGCAGGTGAAATTCCTAAATTCATATTTAAATGTTTGGTCTTTGTGTTAATGGGCCCAAAGAAGTGGATGTTGGTTGGTAGCTACGAATGATCCTTTTCCTTCTTTATATCTGGATCGAGAGATCCAGTTGAAAATGCATTTAGTTTTTTTTTTTTTATTGATGAAAGCTTATTCACATTTTTAAGTTTCTCTTCTTTTCCATTTTCATGTGATGGTGCGTTTGTATAAAGAGAAGAAAACATTACCGCGTTAGCACTTTTTCAAGGACCTAAAGATGAAAGTTCAGATTTTATGATGGAAACTCGATTAAGGATTCGAACCGGCAAAAATCTAGAAAACGACAACGACGAAGACAATGAGAACCACCACGACGACGACGACGACGACGACAACGTCGACGATGACAGCGATGTCAAAATTGTAGTCAACAATGATAATAGGATACTCGAACGGGAACTGATAACGAGGTCAATTGTTCGTTCAATGAATGTTACAACGTGGGAGGATGCTTCTTATGTTGGTGCTGATGATGGTAGCAGTGATGGTGATGGTGATGAAAAATGTAGAGAATTTTTGTATAATCAAGAAGATATTCGAATGACTTTTGGTGAAGCCATTGACTATCGAAATCTTTTTCTCAAAATTATCATTAAGAGAAGATAGGAAGATAAGGAGGAATAAGAAGGCATAAGAGTCTGGGCTCAAGAAAAAGTAATCAAATCAATTTTGTTAAAAGATGTTCAAGTATTTTGCAAGCATAATGTTGAAAGTTGAATTGAGACGAGAAAGACAAAATGCCATTATTTGTTTAATAATCGTGTTTTATGAAAGACTGTGGTCACAGAATTCAAAACATTATTTAGCAGTGGTGTAATAGAAGTAGAAAATTGAGGTATCTATAATATTAACCGGTAATTCAGGGCAGTAAACACGACTGATAAATTACTATAAGTTACTTGGTTTCATAAAAGAGATAGTAGTTAAGACTTTTAATATATTGACAACAAAAGCGATAATGGAGACAGTTCATACTTTTGAATGTTAGACCAGAAAGAAAACTTTATAATTCTTATGGAAAACAAAAACGGATGTATTTCAGATACTCGTAATAAATAATAGTTCATCTACATAAATTTTTTTTCTTTTTTTTTCATTTTTCTTAAACTTAAAAAAGTGAAGATTCGCAATTCAAAACTTTTTTGTATATATTCAAATTTTATTCAACTTTAATTTGACAATTTTTTTTATTTGATAATTCGATTACCATTATTTCAGCAAAAAGATATTGAGGGCACTTTTATAAACATCAGTTAAATTCACTGTTAACAACCCTGCTGCAGGCAGAGTATAGCCGGGTTGTTATGTTAATGGCAACCTTCCTGGTGGCTAGCGGCTAAAAGTATTTGCCGGATGAGTCCGTCATTATTACTTTTTCTTTCTTGCTATTGAGCGCGCAGTCGCAACGCAATTAAAGGAGAACCCTTTTGCTAAAGCTAAATAATAAAAAAGAAATTATTGAATCCTATATTTAAAAGACCAATGATTTTATTAAATGTTGGCACGATTTGGTGGTAACAGAGACCAAGCTTATGAACTACACACACCAACTAATTACTATGTTTAATTGAAGTTCATAAGCTAATGCCACCAAATCGTGGCAACATTCACAAAAGATGTATTTTGTAGTTTTTATTTAAGTAATTTTTTTTTTCTGATTCTATTCTGAATGATCTCATTATTTAATAAGAAATTAGAGGAACAAAGTTCATCGATTTTTCAACACCATCATTTCAAGATTTTTAAGTTATGCATTTTTTGAAATTTTGCTCTTATTAGGTGTTGATAGTGCAATATATTATGATGCTTTTTTACTGAAACTATGAAAAAATATGAATTATTAAAATAACCTCAATATTAAGAGCTGTGTAAAAATTTAAGTTAATTTATAAATAATATCCTCGACACTTCAGTTGACGGTAACAAACAGTCAAAAACTTGAATCTTATAGTGTTCTATACTCTGATGAAAATCAAAAGTCCAAAAACAATTAAAACGATTTTTAATGCTTTAAATTGTAGGTATTCAAAAAAAAACCTCTACAAATGTATCGTTTCAGATATGGTTTTACCCAAAAGGGGCTTTTATAATTTTGATGAATAAAAGGCAACTGAACATGAAATAAATTATTATTTTTCAAAACTTTTCTGAAAACAAAGACCTCATTCTTTGATCTAATTTTCGTATCAAGTTTATTTAACGAAAAATTTTATACATAATTATTACCACGAAAATGACTGAGCAAGTTAGAGGCTAACACCGAAAATTTTAAATTCAATGTTGATTTCATAAATAATTGATTTCATAATAAAATTAAATTAACACTTTAAAAATTCAATTTTATTCGGAAATTTTCGTTCTGATGTAAAATCATCAGAGTGACAATTCCAATTGAAAACAAAGTTGGACACTTTGGCGTTTACGTACTTTTTAAAAATTTCTTTTCTAACTCTTTTTTTTAAGTATATAAAATTTTACACTTTAAACCAAATCCATTTATCGCATGAAATATCTTGTGGCAAAAAAAATATACCAACCAAAAAGTTTTCAGCTCAAAATTGAAATATGTAAATAATAATACAAATTTGAAAATAAAAATTAGCGATTTTTTCAAGAATTATTTTTATGTATAAAATTTCAGTATTTCTATAAAAACTACCTTGCAATTTTTTAAATACTTAATTATATAATTTCAAAACCGATATCTGTTTTAAAAATAAGACCCATTTTTTTATGAGAAAATCTAAAATCAAAAATCTAGTTCTATGGCACAGTTTTCTGAAAAATCAAGGAAAAAATGTCATCAAAATGGTAAGATTCTTTTTCGAGACAAATAAGTTTTGTTTTATCTGTAATACTACTTAACTTGACATTTGGAGCTAAAAAAATTCAATTTCTCATCAAAAACAAAGTTTGCAGGAAATAGTGACCGACAGACAGACAAAATTGCAAGAACACCTTCTTCTTAGATTCTGGCCTTAAACAACATCTTTTTCGTCCTATATCCAGAAATACTCAGTTAATGCTAAAATGTTTATCGCCCTAGTAAAATTTTCTGGTTGTTTTCGAACCATCCCTCTATCTAATAATCTGTTTTAGAAATTGAATGAAAAACTACGATTGTGATAGCAAAATGAAAGATCTCAAGCTTCAGATCATCGTATTAAGTATTAATACAATGCCAAAAACGTATAAAAAAATGATACATGTGCTTTGCATATGAAATCACACAGCTTTGTGGTGTGGTCGTTTGAGGGCGCACTTGTTTATAAACAGAAACAGCAACCAAGAAATTAGTAAGTGGTGTGATCGCTTGGGGGCCGACGACGCGACGTGTGGAACGTGCTGATGATAGTACTATGCAAATTTATATACAACTAGCTGTTACCCGCCCACTTCTCTGGGCACTTTATAGAATTGTATTTTTAGATCTAGACTTGAAATTTAATTGAAGTATTGTTTTGACTTACACAGATCCACAGTAAATTCAAACTACCAAAAAAAAATATTGTGGTCAAGTTTCTAAGTTTTAAATCTACAGATTAAAAGATACAATTTTTTTAAATTTTGAACGCCTCCGCACAGCCCTCTGGGAGTGAAACATCATAAAATTATTTTTTACTAAATTCAAACATGCCAAAAAGAATATCCTGACTAAGTTTATATAAGAGCTGTAGTTTTAAAATTTGAATTTTTTTTAATTAACACCCCGCTACCCCTCTTGGGGTGAAATTTCGTAAAATCCGTTCTTAGCTGACCTCTACTCGTTGAAAAGAGTATTCCTACCAAATTTCAAGTCTGTAGCTCTAATGGTTCCAGAGATATAGATGAATGACTATATAAATGTACGTCGTACATACGAAATCTCTTATATATATTATAAATTGTGACTGTCAATTAATTATAGACAAATAACACTAGTTTACAAAATTTTGGGTCACCGATGCTACCTAAAAAAAAACAACAACTGAAAACGAAAATGACATTTTTTTTTTTTTTAAAAGAACCGTTTTCGAGATATGTTCAAAAAAAGGTTTTTTTTGGTCTATTTTTCGAACACTGGCTTATATCTCTTAAGTTATCTTTTTAATTTTTATGTAGTAAATATTTTATATTATATAATGAAGTCATTGTCTTAAAAAGAAAATTTAGTATATTCTATGTAAATTTGTTTTTTTATTACATAAAGTAGTAATATGAAAACCATTTCGTATGAAAAAATGACTGACTTGTTTTTCTTATTTATTTCATAGCTTCTACATTTATCGTTCAATTTTAACGAATTAAGTCTTAAAATTTTTGTTATAAAAATATATTTTATTTTAGCCCGAAAAACTATTTTTTATATTTTTTTTTTCTATCTCTCCTAAAAAAAAAAAAAACATTAAAATCGGTTAAGTGTTTAGGAATCCATCGCGGACAAACATCGTGACAGTAGATTTATATATATATATATAGATGTACATGTGTGAATACTCAGTGGGATGTTTTATTTTCTTTTAAACACGCTTTTAAAATTTATCTGGATGGTAACGCCATTTCAGTTTATTAGTTCGTTTATTGGTTTTCAGAACTTAAATTATTTGGAGCAACCTAAAAATGTCATTTCAAATAAATAAATATTTAAATAAATATCAAAAATAACAACCAATGAATACAAACATTATCTTTTTAATCAACACTCCTGCACATTATTGGACATTCTAAAAATTCTTGCACACTTCATTTACCTTTATCCATCACCGGAAATACCATATAACCTAATAGATTAGGAGTGTCAAAAGAAAAACAGTAAAAGTTCTCTGACGACTATGGACGACGCGATATGGTGAAGAACTGACTATTCAACATGCACTCAACATTTTTCTTGAAATAAATTCAAAGATCTTAGATGATATAGCAGGAATGAATGAATAAAAAGCCATCCACTTGACTCAATCATTTGTCACCCATTCAAGATAAGAAATCAGTCACTTCGTTCTATGTCCAATTTTGCACAGCCTTTCACTGTTTTTTTTTTTTACTACCGAGTTTTTTTTTGCAAGTTCCTGTAGAATTTCCCGTGCATCACATATCTACGTAGGTATAGAAATGGTGTAACTAAGCTGAGTTCCGGAAACTTAAAGAGCACATTATCGTCCATCATCTATGACACTGGAGTGCAAGTCCTTTTTTTTCTGCCTCTTCCGCTTTTTCGTTTAGGTGTAAGTTTCTGTTCATATTCTATATAGAACACACATTCAGCACAGCTAACAACGCGCGTGCACATTGCAGGGATAGATAGAGGCACACTCGGATCTCGGAGTGAACACACATATTTAACTGTGTTCTAAGGCGGAAGAGTGAAAAAGTGGCTAAAGCTCAACGTGATAGCTGCAAGAAGTTCATCGTCTTGATTTATCACAATTGTCGGAAATTTATGGGCGGTTGGGAGCAATTTGTTCGCTGAATGCCTAGCATAGACAAAATCAAGCGGGTTTCAAGGGAACGAAAATGCAGAGATGTTAAAAAAAAATTGGAATATCTAAGCTAAACTTTTTTTAATTTTTTGAAAATATCGGAATAGTTAGCTATTGTTTAGGTATTGCACCCAACTTAATTAATTGAACTTTATAATTGAAGTAACCTATTAGTATTCGTTGAAAAAATTAGGGAGTATTTAGTCCAGTAAGAAATTTACTCGAGTAAATGCTGATATAAGACATTCTAAAGATAATAGTTACAGTATTTACGCCAATATTAAAGAGGGAAGTAGTTGCTCCAATAAGAAAATCATTACTGTAGTAAGTGCTGATATAACAGATTTCTCTGTTATTTTGGCTTAAGTGCATGTTCGCTACAATTAGAAAATTCTTATTGGAGTTAACACTGAGACTGTTGTATTTCCCACAGTATCAAAAAAAAAAGATTTGCTCCAATTAGAAAATCGTTATTGGTGGAAACGCTGATTCAACTGATTTTGTAGATATTTATTGGACTATTTACTGAAACATTAAAGAAGCATATAATCAAATAGTTTTATTCTCTCATCAGTCATTTTTAGTAATATATTCAAGCTATGAGTATTTAAATGGAAAAATAAAAGCAACGTAAAAAAGTGCAAGAGCCGACAGCAAATTTGTGGTTATGACAATTTTGACAAGAACATTGAATGTTGAAATCAAAAATAGTAGTTTCTATGAAACAAAATGCATGACTGATGTAAGCTCAAAACTCCAAATTGTTAATTGGAGGACCCTTCATTTTTTAATATTAAGCTAGGTGACTACCGACTAGATCAATTTTCTTTTTGGAAATTCTTACTCTTACAAGATTTCTTAGATAAAAGAGCTTATTGCCCGCTATCTTTGAAGTTTTGTATATTTGCAAAATTGAGTTTTAATCAAATTCGATAAAGTTTCCTCTATAACATCCCTGAACAAGAACATAATAGTTATCGCTGAACGAAAGTCAAACACAGAAATGATGCGCCTTGCTTCTACGACAAGGACGAGCACGACGGCAACGGCAACGGCGACGACGACGATACGGTTGTGTGCCTGACAAATTCCTATCAAAGGGTGGGCTAGTTCCTATAGTTCAAAGGAAGACAATGAAGAAAGGCTAAGCATGGCTAAGCTGTGAAGGCTATCATAGAAGCAACTTTTTGTGGTGGTCGCTTAGAGCGATTCTACAACTATTTCATTTCCCTGTTTCATTGCGCTTTTGATCAATGTCATAGTTACGAATGTTATAGTGAAACCTAAACACATAGTCATAGAATGTATAAAGAAAAGTTTTCTCTTTTCAAAAAAAAAAAAATAACTATAACCAACAACCTAACAAAAATATTTTGCTATTGTATCCTATGGTCCTATGTGGGTGGAGGGGAGGCACATTTTTCTATTCCAATCTCACAACTTGGAATTTTCAAAACGAGTTGTTAATTGGTATTTTTGAACTCGTCTCTCGTCTGATGAGGTTTATGAATATGTGAGTTTTTGGGATGTTTCTTTTGTTCGGTTTGTTTTGGGAGGGACGTGAGTGTTATATATGACGTATGTGTTATGGCAACATTCATTACTCATTTTAATTGAATAAATTTAAAATTGAATCAAGGGTCTGTTATATTTGTTATATACGAGCATGGGCATATAAAATGTTCAAAGAATCAAAAATATATGTACATATGTATATGTAGGGAACATAATATTTTGACAGAGATGTGACTTATAATGACAAATCACTACAAAATTTTGCTCATACTCGTTTACACATAAATAAAATTAATGGAATTTAATTTTGAAGAGAGGATATCAGATGAGTGCATATATGTAGTTCCATCCAACAAATTTCATGTATAAATATGTACACACTAACATGTTGCCTACATTTGTTAATATATAAAGTTTCCTTAAATTTTTATCGAAATATGAAAGAGTAGTGGAAAATTGTTGAATTCTTATAATCTCAGGTGGCAAAACATTTTTTTTTAAATTTACTTTAATTTCTAGACTATCGCCTATGTTCTGCAATTCGAAAGGAAATGAATTGAAATCACTTTTCAGTTTCACGTGAAATGAAATTGCTTTTTAGACCGATTTTGAAAACTTCGAAATTGTTCCGAACTGTCAAAATTCAGGCTTCATCCATTTTTGTTTGTTTCTAAAGTGAAATTTCTGCTGCTTATGAAGATGGATGCAATATTATTGGCAATTTTAATGGAAAAATGGAAGCAGCTTTTGAGAGATAAATCAAAAGTATTAGATCTACCTGACATAAAGTGAGTAGGTATGCGAATATAAGAATTTATTCTGATATGTTTTTGTTTAGTTTTCATGGTAATTTTAGTTCTGTTCTTATGATTTCCCCTAAAAAAAGAACAATAATTAAATACTTAAAAAAGACAACAAAATAAATTATTCTTACATTTTGCACGAAACAAATACACAGCTAAATAAACAATGTGATTTGAATTCGTTCAGAAAATGTAATAAAACGAAGTTCCAATTCACAATTAATTCACAATAGTGAATTGTGGAACACCTTAATTCACTTTCGCCATGTGAATTCACAATAAGTGAAATGCAGAACATTGGCGTGTGTCACAATTTTAGCCCCTTAATTTTAGAAAATTCCAAAAATTACCACAGAGAGTTTTAAAAGCTTTTAGCTTAAATTTCGGCAGAAGCTTAAAAGTTTAAAAAAAAATGTTCAGTTGTACATATGAACTCCAAAAAATAAGATATAACGTATTGGGTACGTTTTCCCTTAACTTATTTGAACATTTGCTATGGAATCCAGAACAATGCTAAAGCACAGTATTCAATATAGATAATTTATTTTTGTGTTGGGGGAAGGTATTAACAATGCTATTTTCATAACAATTGTCCAAAAAATATATTTGACAAATGTCAAAAATTTTTGTCAAAAAAATATTTTAAAAATTTTTCGTCGATTGAAAAGTGGCACTCCCAAGACCTCTAATATCCAATTTGGAATTCTGAAAGAATCTGAAAGAAGCTTAGTTTAGCAAAAAATCACGTTTCAAGACAAAAAAGGTGACAGCTTATAGAGGATGAAGGACTTAAAATTTGCTTGGGCATACTATTGGATTTAAAGAAACTTTCAAGGTATCTTATTTACAGCAATCTATATCAAATTGTTACTATCAAGAATATACTCAAGCAAATATAATTAATCAAATATTTAAAATACTAGTTTTGGTAATTTTCAATTTTTTTCTAAACAAAAAACATCAATTTTTGATTAAGAATTAATAATTTTTGCACACATTTAAAGTTTAAAACATTTTTTTTTTTCAAAAACTATGCATAGTTGAAATTTTTTCCAAACCCCCAGTTCCTTAAATATTTTTTAATCAACAAAAATTGAAGCAAGACTAAACAAAAATTATTTTTCCCACGGGATTAGTGTCTTTTATGAGAAATTTATTAGTATTTTAATTTCGCACAACTGTTTCAGTAAAACTGTGCTTCTCAAGTGCGAAAGTTTAGTTATCTTGAATTTTTGATCAATAGCAAAGGATCTTGTGATCATTACTTATGGTTCACAGTGTTGAAAAATTAACAAAAAGTATAAGAGCAGGCTGAAGGCAGGTGAAGTGAAGATGCTTCGCATGAAAGCAGGAGTGAGAAAGCGTGATCGAATAAGAAGCTAGAAAATCCGAGGAAGACTTCACGTCCAAAATACCATCTTACATAAAAACTCTTTGAAAATTAGGCCTTCAACGTTCATAGAATTTTTCATTTCTCATGTTTTTTTTTCACCTTTAATCATAATACGAATTGCGAAATCTGCTCTAAATTTCAGATTTATCAAATACAATTTCATAAAATCAAATCAAATCATCAAAATTTCAATAATCTTCAAAATATCTTTTTTCATATACATATACTCCCTCTTTTTCCACCAGTTGATTTCATTTCAAAAATGAATTTAGTTAACTCAACAAAACATAAACAAAAATTACAAATTTTCTAAAATTTTGGGTTGAAATCTCTTAAGGTCAAGCCAAAAAAATAATCTCTTTACTAACACTGTAAATTAAATATTAGTTGAAAAAATACAAGTTAAATCTCAATAAAAAAATTTATTTAAAAAACTATTATTTATTATACAAAAATTTTATAATATCAAAAATATGTATATATAGAAAGTCTTATTTCTTATTTAAAGCTAATTGCGTAATTATTTTGGTCCTTAGAGGAATATCGAAATTTCACTTTCACTTCGAATAGTCACTTATAATATAGAAATTAATAATTGTCTTTTGAAGAAAACGTTTAAAACTTAATTAAAACTTGGGAAGATTTTAAAAGAATTGTATAAATTCATCGGAATACTATTCTAAGATAAAATATTAAAATTAATAAATTTGGGAAATGCTGGTTTGAAACATTTTTTTTAAATATTATACAAATTTATTGGAAGACGAACTTAAAGTTAATTTGTTAATTTAAATTTGTTTATATTTTTATTTTTTTTTTTCAATTGCACATAATTTTGAAAATAGAAAACCGTAAAAAGCTTGCGAGGATTGACTTGTTCTATTTGTTTTATTTCTAAATAAAATTATTCAAATATTCCATATCGAAATTATTCTCTAAATCATGGTCAACGCCTTCGCTGCCACTTCCGTTGGTATCAGTGGATAGATTTCCGTTTGCCAGATGCTGTCCATCGGAATCACTATAATCGAATGTATCGGACAAAAGCTTTTTGACATATTCAAATGAGACGAATTCATTGCATTCGATTTCAACGTCCCCATCACCACTGCGGTCCCCATCACCACCTCCCATTGTTTCATGTTTGATCATTGATTGACCTGATGGTAATGATTGGTTACCGCCTACACCGCAACCCGATGATGCACTTGCATCATCGATACGCTCCGACGACGCCGAAGGTAGGGGATGAAGCCTAACAAAACCCGGCTGGCATCCGTCAATAGAGTTCTCATTGCGAGTACTTTCGATTGTAACAATGCAATTAGACAGCTCATTAAAGTTCATTGAATTGCTATCAGCTGAAGCCGTAGGGCTATTTAGAATGGCCATGGTCGAGTCCGAGGATATCGGTGGACCATTTTCATACTGTTGATGATGATGTTTCTCATGATGCTGATGCTGATGCTGATGATGATTGTAAGTTGGGCGTAATTTAATGTTCTCGATCCGAAAGGATGACGACGACGGGTAATGTTCACTAATGGCCGCCGCCGTTGCACAAACAGTGTGGTTACCGTTGTCATTGCTGTTAAATGTGGGCTCCGTTTCGGTTTCGGTGGATCTTCCAGAGATGGCCATCAGAGCAGCCGTAGAGGACGATTTGTTATTCTTGCCCACGGCTGCAACAGTGGCAGTAAATGCATCCTCAAAAAGCAGGTAATCACTTTGGAAAAAATCATCGGTTTCGTGTAACGTGTGCAGTGGACGCTGCTGTTGCTGCTGCTGTTGCTGTTGGAAATGGTGGTGGTTCTGATGGTAGGCCACCGCTTGAGGCTGTTGCTGACGCAGGGTGCTCAGGAGCTGATTACTGGCCGGCTTATTGTATTGAATGTTTGATGAGATCATTGAAGCGGTGACGGAATTTGTGTTGTGCGTGGTTGATGTTGGTGTCGTCGCCGATTTCGTTTGTTGGCCCAGTGATGACTCGGAATGGCGACGGATTTTCGACAATTGTTGCCGTGATGCCGCTGATGTTGATGTGGAAGTTGTATTATTTATGGAAGAACTAGAGGATTTTCGACGACCATTGATGTTGCCATTGCGGATTGAGTGATTTTTCACATGCTTTCGGAGGCTGGATGGATCTGTGTAACGTTTTGTACATCCGGTTATTTGGCAGGCATATGGTTTCTGGAATGAACAAAAAAAAAAATAATCGTAAATAATTTATTATAGACAATAAATGGAATTTATATTAAAATTATTTAAAAAAAAAACGGGTAAATGAACCAGTAAACAACTACGAGTATGTGTATTTTTGTGTGGTAATAACTCGTTTTTTACCTTTAAATTTAACTATTTTGAACTAGCAAAAATTTATAAGATTTCGTTCAAATCTGCTAATTTAATTGATATTTCGAATTTCAGTAAGATTTTGTTGAACCACTTCGAAATCTCCAAACTTTTAAGGAGAACTTGCGGAATTTAGTATTTAACCAATTTTTTATGGAGACATTTTTTATTTAACTTTGAAAACGAACGAGTTTAACAAAAACAGAAATACTTTTATTTAAAATGGTTATTTTTCCAAACCGGCTTGACGTAGTAATATTTAAATTTTTATGAAAGAAATCCTATTTATAATGTTCAATATTTTGATGATGGGATGACGGTTTTTTGATAAAAAAAATCTTTGGTTCTTGGGATATGCCACTACAAATACTGGAAAAAGTGATCGAAAATTGGACCCCCAGATTAAACTACGTCCGAGCCAAATTATAACGCCAAAAGATTATCTTTCGAATAAAGTCAATTTCATGTCAATTTAAAAAAAAATCATCTTTATTTTATTCCACTTCAAAGTTCATTGCTCCATGAAATCATAAATGCTTTACTTTCAATCATAAAATCGAGCCCCTGCAGATTTTCTAAAAGTCTTTCAATAATAATATTTTACAGAAACCACATTTAATTTCATCAAAAATATTTCGTCGATGGTTAACAATGATGACTAAATTGCAAATATATTTTTCGAACCATTTATATTGTTCTTTAACATGTTGGTACTTAAAAAAAAAAAACATTTTGAGAACTTTTCTTAATTAAGTGTTATTGGTTGAACAGATTGAAATTTGTGGTTTTAATAAAACTTTTTCAAATCAATATTTACCTACAAAAATCGGTTGATGAAAAGCTTAATAGCATTTTTTCACTAAGTTCAATAAATAAATTTCAACATCACCACTCCAAAAATTAGTTCTGGAAACATTTAGTTTTGGAAATTTTTTTTAAAAACAAAAAAATCGCTAGGTATATAGCAATCAATGTCCTTTCTAAAGCAGGACAGCACAACCATGGCGCCCAAGCCAAGTCCATTTTTTATTTGGATTTAATATATTTTTCATTCTTTCGTTTTTTTTCGAACCATTTTATTCATGAACAAATTTTATGTTGCGTGAAATGAAAATAAGAGCCATTGCCATTATTTTCTCGCTTCGTGTTTTTTTCTTTATGTTTTGCGTTTGAGCATATAAACACTCTTCCCATTTGCTAAACCTCCCCTCCTTAAACACACACACTCCGCGACTCCCAGTTCCTGTTTTTATATATATATGGCAAATGAATATGAAACTCCATTCCATTCGGATGCTCCTGACTGATTTATTGTGGTGAACATGTGGCTAAAGTGTCACATTTTGCTAGTAAAATGTGTACCAAATTGCACACGCACTCTTATTTTGGTGTCCTCATCGTCGTCGTCGTCATCATGAGTCGCCACCGAAGCGTTTTTATACCTCGCGCCACTTGAAACAATTGGACAGCTGCTACTGCTACTGTTTCTGTTTCTGTTGCTATACTGGACACCTAAAAATTCAAGTGCACACACATGTGGGCCATATAATGCTCATGTAGCAAATAGCAATGTAGGTACTTGTGTACATTCCTTGATGTACATACTTGGCATCTTCAATTTTCGAATTCATTTAGGATGAACTTCAAGGATAATTACGCCACACTCATCTCGAATGATGTGCAACAAGATAAAGTACCTTAACTTCACTTAGAAAATATATATAAATGCGAGATGAGTAGGAGCACTTACCGTATCGTAATGGGTCCTTTGATGTTTGGCCCGATCCGAGCTGTTGCTAAATGCCTTCAGACAGCCCTTGTACTGACATCCGTATGGTCGTTCGCCGGTATGAGATCGTTGGTGAATTTTCAAGTTTTCTAAGCGCGAAAAAGCCTTATTGCAACCAGAGAACTGAAAAAAAGGCAAAATGGAAAAAATGTTAAAGAATTTAATTATTGCTTTTAAGAGTTTCTCTCCGTGTGTCATTTATGGGGAAAATATTAATTTTAATTACTATACATAATTGCTCCAATTTAGAAAGTGTTTTGATGTTGTCTCAGAGGTGTGATTTAAAAAGTACAAATTATGTTACATTAGCCAACATTTTGAAATGATGATTTTAAAAAATTGAAAAATTGTTTTGCCAAATAAACGAAATTTTAATAAATACCAAAGTTAAAAAAAAGGCGAAACAATAAGAACCCTGAAATTTGATTGCCATTATTTCGATTTTAAAAAAGCTGTGCTTAAACACAAATTTTGAAAATTAAATTTTTTTTTTATTTTAAGATCGATTTTTTAAATGAAAAAAAAATATTTAACGAAATAATAAAATCGAAAGGAAATTTAACAGTCAACTAGGTAAAATTTAGAAAAACAACACATTTTCAAACTGTTAATATGCAATATAAAAAATGTGGAAGAATTTTTCAAAATTTGAAACCAACCCGCAGGTTTACAAACCAAAAGAAAATTAAAAAAAAAAATTGTGAATCGATTTCTATTTGTTTTAATAAATGCGAAGGAAAATTAGACCGACAGCCCTGAAAATGTGCAAATATTGGTTTAATATTTTCGATTCTGAGATAAATAAGTTTCATTGAAGTGATTATTTGACAGATACCGTTATTTTTGGAGCTAAAAAAAATCGATTTCGTTTTTAGGGATTTATTAAAAGTAATGATAAAGACAGACATAGCGAAAGACAGATGGACAAACAGGCTTACCAACAGGCCTGTCTGTAGACAGACCAGAAGAACGACAAACAGACGGATTGCAGATAGACCGACAAAGTGAATTCTTTATCATCATAAAGGTATATGATTAATATCTTTTACTAAAAAATTTTCTAAATAATTCAAGCTTTAGTAAATTTAGTAGATCAAATTTTAAATTATGTAATTAAATTAAATTTTGAATTAATGTCACTTTTTATGATTCCTTAAAATTCACACAAGTAGAACCACTGTGCACTAGGGCGTATACGCAATTTTTATTTATTTTATTTTCAAACAATTCTCCTCCATTCTTATTTGTCCACTTAACGTTACCTTAGTTTAGTTCTGCCAAACAAAACTAAAATAAAGTTAAATAAAAAGCTAACACTGAATCATAATCGATTACGATTACTTATAAAGGGTGTCGCAAGATTTAAATTTGGCGCCATTCGAAGTGTCATTGTTTGGAATTTGAACAATAATTATTGTTTGTTAGTAGAAGGTATAAGGTTCGCAAATTGCGATCAATTTGGGGTTACAATAATACTCCATCCACCTCAATTCGATACCGAGCTCAGCAAATTGGTGTTTCCAAATTCACTATGTGAATTGATAACCAATTTTTTCGTGCAATTGAAGAAATGAATGTGGAGGGGATGTGGTTTCAACAAGACGGCGCCACATCTCAAACAGCCAGAGAAACAATTCAATTGCTGCATCAGTCATTTCCCGGTCGTGTTATTTCGCCTCTTGGAGACCAGAATTGGCCGCCTAGATCGTGCGATTTAACACCATTGGACTTTTTTCTTTGGGATTTTTTGAAGTCGATGGTTTATGCGAATAAGCCGACGACGACTCAAGCCTTAAAAAAGTAAATTGGACGCTGCATTAATGAAATACCGCAGCATTTATGCAAAACGGTCATTGAAAGTTTCATTAAAAGATCGCGTATGTGCCAGCAAAGCCGCGGCGGCGGCCATCTGCCCGATGTATTGTTCCATACATATCCTCATTCTGTCTACTTTACGATATAATAGAGAATTCGCGATTTTTTTTTAAATATCTGTGTTTTATTTAAAATTTAAATCTTGCGTTCATATTCAATACATATTCAAGTTTCGATTGCGATACTAAATTGTATTGAGAGTCATTAAATTGGGTCTTATGGCAGTTTGCACCATACTCTTTTAAAAATACAATGGGTTTTTAAGTCTTAAAATGATATACAAAATACGTCGTTTTTAAGTTTTAAAGAAGTTCTCCATTTAAAAATAACTTCGATATCTGAACATGCCTGTCGCATATTTGACGTTTAAGGAACAGCTGATTCAACTGCACTGCATTTAACCAACAAATTTTTACTGGGGTGTTAAAACACACTTTTGCGTAAATTTAAAAGTGTCCACAATCTTACTATTTGGCATGAATTAACTAGTACACATTCAAAGTCAGTAAAATGCTCCGAAAATACCAAGATGATGACACATATCGGCTATAACTTCTTTGACTTTGAAAAAAAGTGTTTTAGGGGTGTTATGTAATTTCAATAAATAAAAAAAAAACCAATAAAATTTGAGTCAACTGATAATTTTTTTATTATTATTTATCTAAGCGATGTATGCAATTCGACTGATGTATCGGTCATCTTCAGCAACACGAATCAAATTTTAATGTTATTTTAAAGCCGGAAGAAATTTCAGAATTTGCAACCTATTTACTTATAACTTACATAAAGCACTCATATAAGTTTGTCTTACTTGTCTTTTTATCTGTTCCTACCTACGCTACGTCTACGGCAAGAACGTGCAACTTATTTATCTTCTTAATTTAGGTACATAATATATATTTATTTGTGGTATACCCACATTTACGAAGCAAGCGTTGGTTTCAAAATACGGATAACTAAATGCGTCCTCATAAATCTTCCCTCGAATATGACTCAAAAGGTCGAAGGGCAACATTCACAGACCCTTTAATGAATAATGTCTCACAATTTTTGTTTTTTTTTTTCTTCACTTAATTCAAGCTGACTTTGCTTTTTCATTAGCGCATTGAATGGAAGATTTTTGAAATTCTTTTTATTGCCGAAGGAATCGTCGTTACTTTCCGCTGTTGGCAAAAATAAAAAAAATGTTGTTGCCTTTCTCGTTGCAGCATTCCATTTATGTATATTATTTTATTTTTATTTTTATTTTTTTAACACAATTCTTCGTCGTTTTGTAAAACTTGCTATTGCACTGCTATCTCTCTGCCTAATCAAATCATACTTCATACTTTCATTTTTGATAAAAAAAAAAATACATAGATATAACAAAAGGAAAACAATTGCGAATTTCTCTCAGTTTGTTCTCGGTTCGTTTTGTAATCCTCTCGAATAATTTTACATTGTTCTAGGATAACCAAAAGGAAAGTAGCTAACCTAGTAAACTTGTTTACTTAGAGGAAACATTTTGTGCATCTCTTTCTCTCATTTTTATTATTTGTTGCATCAATCTCTTTTACATAGTTGAGAAATAGAGATTGTTTTTTGAAATATTGAAAAGAGGATTGCTTTCGCTTGTTCTCATAATTAATGATAAAAGGATGCTCTTTTCTTGAAAGTTATTGTTCAATTTGCTGGTCGAATAAACGTAAATATTTTCCATGAAGAACTATATATTTTAAATGGCAGCTCAGATCTCTGATGTTCTCTGTCTGGTTGCAGATGCAGATATATATTGTTTCATTAATGACTGACAGAGTAGTATGGGGCACAGGGTGGGTTGATTATTATTTTTGTTAGAATATCATTTGATAAAGTGCTTGAGGGTTCAGTGAACGAAAGGATGATGGTAATTGTTTAAATTTGTTTATTTAATTTGAATATTCATGAGGCTTAATCAATTTGTCTATCGTGTAGTTATATTCAACATATTGTACACATTTCTATTTAAATGGATTAAATACAATTTTCTTAAGGTAAGTTGGTAAAAAGAAAAAGCCAAAGATTGTTCAACGCCGCCGCCGCGCCGCTGGCTGGTGGCAATGAACTGAGCGGGAAAATTTTGATTATCTGAGAAGGTAGACAATTTAAAAAAGAGGAAATGTTTGAACTTTTAAATTACAACCCTGGATTAAATTGTTTATTTTCTGAAATATATCGATTCAATACTTCCTTATACAAAAAGGTAATCAAGATGGAATAAATTGAATCATAAAATAAAAATTATTTTTCATTCTTTTCTTTTTTTATGTTTTTGGTCGGCAGTGTAATGGAGGCGATTTACAAATAATATTTGTCACTGCTTCCTTCTATTTAATTCAAAAATTTTGCAAAACAGAATCCCAACCTTTTCTCAGATTTACATTAATTGCATATTGCATATATATAAAAATTTGTAATAAAAAATTAAGTGAATTGGAAAAAGTATTTGAAAATTAAAAAAAAAAATTGATTCAATTTCGTTTTCTTTTGATGATGATAAAACAATGTTAAGACTCAATGAAATTTATATTTATCTTTGAAAACATACAAGCATTTTTTGAGTTTATTTTTCTAAGCTTAGGATCGAAAGATTTTCTACGAGACTTCAAAAACCTGTTTTTTATCATTTAAAAAAATAATGACCAAGAATAAAAAAAATAATATTGAATTTCAATTCTTATAAATATGCAGAAAATGGAGAACGGTTTATCATACCATAAGTTAACATACGTTAGTGATGAAATAATATAATATTTCCTTTAATAATAATATAATATAATAATAATTTTTATAATAATACTTTGATCAAACTAAAAAACGGCTTCAAAGTTGACGGATTATTTTGAAAACTAACTTTTTTTGCCTCTGTACATAAGCAAAATTATTTGTTAAAAGACTGGAAAAAAATTAAGGAGAAAGAGAAAAAAAAGAATAAATTATGATTGATTTGAAAGCTTTTTAAAGTTGAATTCACAAGCTGTCTGAGAAATCTACCTAACTCAAAAAAAAAATGAAGAAAATGGGTATTTCATTTTTTTTCAATGTCCTGTAAGAAAATTGTTGTAGTTCTTAAAGGTGTTTTCGAGAAATAATAAGATTTGTTTGAATGGCTTTCAAATATGTATTTATAAACATGGTAGGTAAGTTATTTCTTAATTTAAAATTTATACTTGTCCAAAATGAAGATATGTACTATTAAAAAACCGTTACACTTTCGAAATACTAAATTTTACAAAAAAAAATTCTTTCAAAAATCGATTTCTTTCAAAATTCCATTTTTTTTGAAAATTTGAATTTTTGAATACTTTTTCATAAAAAAATTTTATAATAATTTATGAGGAAATCAAAAAAAATTATTCAAATTTTTTGGGAAACAAGAATTTTATAAATTAAAAGAAAAAGTCTGTGCACGCATTTTTGGGGAAATTAATATTTGCCAACATTTTTAAGCTTAAATCAGTCACGATCAGTCCAGTGATTCTTAAAAAAAGAAAATAAAAAAATATTTTATAAGAAAAACTCCTTATCCAGTGAAAAGGAAAATCCTGGTGTTAGACCAAGTGAAAAGAGCTGGATTGTTCAGTCTGAAATACTCTTAACAATAGTTCCCTAGTTCATAAGTAAAAAAATAAATTTGAAATAAATGTTCTTCCGTTCATAATGTTCATCAAAAATAAATTGCAACCATTGTTTTTTTGTTAAATTTTTAAAAAGGACACCCTACGAGTATTTAAAGCAATTCCAATCTTCGAATATTATTTTGAAAACGTTGTAAGGCAAAAATCAATAAATTCCTCGACAATGAATTAATTCATTTCAAAATAACACAAGAAAAAAAAACATTTACAAAAAATGGGTAATAAAAAAAAAAAACATAAAACAACTGAATCAATAAACTCACCGGACATTTGTTTGGTTTCTCTCCACTATGAACTCGCATATGTATTAACAATTTGTATCTAGCATTAAAAGGCTTATATCTTCTCGGACAATCCACCCAAAAGCAAGAGAAATCCTCACCCTTCTTCACATCAACATGGCGTTTCTCGATGTGAGCTACAAATTCCTCTTGATTGGGAAATACCTCATTGCAGTCTGTCCATAGACATTCCAAATGATGCAGCAGCACCATTGATGATGATGATGGGGATGACGGTGTTGATTGTTGGCCATCGTCATCGTGGACATTGGTAGTAGCGGCCGTGGCAGTAGCGGCGATGGCGGCTTTGCTTGGATGATGTGATGAATTGTAAGGCGTTTCTTCTTGGATTTCCATAAACACTGAATCGTCCTCATCGTCATCATCATCATCATCATCAATATCGTGACCACGACAATCGCCAACAGGACTTCCACCATCATCAACATTATCATCGTCGTTGTTGTTGTTGTTGCTGTTGCTGTTGCTGTTGAGCCGAACATCATCAGTAGAAATAGCAAGGACACTATTGACAATATTATCATCGAACACTGCAGCAGTCAGTGAGGATGTTGTTGTTGGCGGTGGTGGCAGCGGTGAGGATGAAAACGAGCTGATGACAACCTCTTGGAGCTCGTCCTCCCCCTTGATTTCTCCAATTGTCCAGATGTCCTTGTGCTCCCGATTCGGTTTCTCATGCATCATCAGTTCGCTGCTGTTGTAGTTCTCCGGCAGGTGTTCATACGAATCATTGCATTCGTCACTTTTCGGGCTATAGTTGTGGTGATGATGATGGGGATGATGGTGATGAGGGTGGAATTGCTGCTGCTGCTGCTGGTTGGGCGAGACCAATTCATCATAGGCAAATGTTTCCACGTGCAAAAGTTGTTCTGTCCTAGGTGTCGTTGATGTCGGTGAGTACTTTATCGTCGATGAAGACGACAAGGACGACGACGCATCGAACGTACCAGCACCAGAATTCATCGATGGAAATTTGTGGAACGAGTGCAGAATAAATTTATCTTCCCGATTATTCCTGCTGTCATCTTCAACAAGGACGAAGGAAGGCGTCTCCTCCTTTAGTCTCGCACTGTCAATAGCCGTACGTGGGCTTTGATATTGCGGTATCTGATTCAACTGCTCATGCTGTTCACAAGAAGCAACACCACCACCCACACCACTGCCACCGCCGCCGCCGCCGGGGAAGATGTATCCGAAGCCAGAATTGTTATTTTCGATTTTCGGTGATGTTGTCCCTGGGACTGGGTAGGAATCACGCAAGTTAAACGTCATCCATGGATCCGTCAGTTGAGGCGACGAGCAAGGTGATTGATTCTTCGATTGGCAATTGATCTCATCATAATTAAAATATTCGATGTCAAAGTTTATACTAGCGGTTGTTGTGGTCTTGGACATTGAAGCTGAAGTCTGCTCACTACTATATTGATAGGTCTTGGTCAATCGTTCAATATCTTCGGGCTCGAAACGAAATACATCCTCCCGCAGGACAATGTCATTTGTGTTGTACCCGTCACTTGGGGTGCATGTGTCACTGAAAACCGAACTTGGGGTTTCAGCGCACGAAGGAAACGGATCGTTGAAGTCCGGATACTGCGTAGTGAAAGTCTTCATGTCAAGTGAGGTGACCAGTTCTTGACCATACATAACATTGTTGTTGCCAGTGTAGTGAAAAGTTGGATAAGGCGAGGTTGGTGTGAGGACATTTGATGTTTGTGTTAGGGGTGGTGTAGTTGTGGCTGGTTGTCCAAACATTTCGACGTGTTTAATGCGGCTATTGCCCGGAGATACTGATGATGGAATTGTGACTAACTGCGACATTTCACTAATTCACACAAAACTAAAATTCACTGTTTCGACATTGTTCCGGTTTGATTGAATAAGCGTGCCAAAAAATAAGTTTCAAACAAGTTCACGTCCTTTTATTTTTGTGTTCGAACATAAAACGCACTAAATCAGCGAGATCGCACGAATCACTTAAAATAACGCGCGGGAAAATCCTATGACTCAAATTTTATCGTCTATTTTAGGTGCCGTTAATTGATGTATTTTCCTATACCTACTATACGAGCGCAAATGGAGAACAGAGGAACACTTCACTAGGACGGGATGGATGCAAAAAAAAGAGTAATCCAAGTCCTCTTAAGAAAACACAAAAAAAAAAAACTTGAACTAAACAACGTTTCGGGTGTTTTTGAACTTATTTTTGAACTTATGTGTCACCAAACGAAAACAAGAGTTTTTTTTTCGAAAGACTTAAAGGCTATATTATCTATGTCTCTTTTGGAAGTATAAAAGTGTATAATGTCTTGAGATTGCTTGAGGGTGCGTTGTTGTACGCACAAGAGTTGTACCTATAATAAACTATACGACATCATGATGCACAGTATTTAAACTAAGGATAGGAAGATACTTTTCGAAAACACAATTTTTTTTTTTTATTTTTGAATTCAGGCATTTTCGTGTGGATTTTCCATTGCTTGTTGCATGTTGCTGGTGCTGATGCTGGCTGATGTTCAAGGAGCACATATGGCACAAGTGTGTTGAATTGAACGAACGTACATTTTTTCATTACACTTCTATACGATGATGATAGTGCAAGGAGTTTTTTTTTACAATGTTTAGTTCTTGCAGTTTTGTTGTTGTTGTTTTGTTGTATCTATGGAAATATCTGGCATGAGGTTAGAAGAGATCAGGCCGAATAGTAAGATTTTTCTTTATTGGTTTTTTTTTTTTTGTATTTTGTTTTTATTTGTTTTTGGCTATTTTTAGTGTCGTATAATTGAGAGTGACAATGTGTTTTTAATTTAGTGTAAAATTTCTGTATTTTTTGTGTGAAGATTGATTTGCATTGAATTAGGTAGGTTAATAAGAAGGGTTACAAAAATTGTGGAAAATAGGAGACTTTTATGAAATTGGTCGAAAAATTTGTCACTTTTCAATACGTTCAACATCAATGAAAAATCTAAGTCCAAGATCGGAAAACTATCCTGACCCGAAAACCAAAGTACCTTGAACTTCTGACCCGGTTGTACACTTAGCGAATGATGATAACAGTTTTTGAAAACAAATAGTCTTTGAAACTCTCCTTTGAGGCAACAAGGTGGAACGAAGTTCCAGTTTAAACCAAAAGATCTTTGTATAGATAATTGGAAGAAATGTAATTCGAAATGTGGCAGATGAAAAGCTGCCGTGTCTTTGTCAGATAATAATATATGGATTGGAAGTCGTGAATCATGAACCTTTTTAATGTATTTATCAATTTTTATTCAGGGTAACCTAAAATATCACTTCACATAAATGTAATTTTCTGCTAAGAATAAACATCTTAAAGTAATTCATCACAAGTTCATCGTAAGAGAAAAAATTGGCAGACATACACATGACAGATAATAATTTCATAACAGAAACACAAATATTATTTGGAAAAGTTTTTGAAGCACACGCATTTATTAGGCTTTAAAATAACGTCCTTACATGTTTAAAATCAGAACGACCCGTTCAAGATGATATATTTAAAAAAAAAAATGGGACGTGTCCCTTAGTTTCTCAAGGAAAGAATCTTTTTGACTATACTTTGTAATGTAGATTGGACCTGTAGGATCTAAGCGGTGAAGAAATATATGTACGATTAAGTCAGTCTTGTTCTTTGGAATTTGGAAACCAAAATATGTGATGTAGTGAATTTACGGACAAAATAATACATAGTTTAACATTTTTAACCTCGAAAATAGCGGTACCTGGTCATGTAACCATATTGCAGTTTTAATATTATTTGGTTTAAAAATAATTATCAAAAAACCGTTTCGAGTGGTAGGTGGCTGGGTTTTCGGTTTTTGATTTTCTCATAAACGGTTTGATGGATTTCAATCAAAATTTTTCGAAAAAAAATTGTTTTTTTCTTAAACTTAATATTTTAAAACAGGTTATTATTCTTTTTAATGTTTTTTTTATTGTTTGTACAGTTATTCAATAAGATTTATTATTTTTAAAAGCCCACTATTTCGGTAGTTTTTATTTTAGAAGTTGCAATTTTTTCACATTTGATAAATAGAAACTACGTAATTAATGAAAATGGAACGGTACACGTTTTTTCTTTTTATAATTAGCGCGGACTCAAGGGGATTTTTATGTACCCTTTTTATGTCAGAGACACAGTGCGAGCTTTAGGTAAGAAGGAGGGGATTTGAAAGGAGATGTCGATGAACATTAATCTTCAATTTCAGTACATCACAATGAGAGGGAAAGACAGAGCGTGGAAGGGTATTCCACATTCGCGTAGTACGGCTAAGGAACGAATCCCTGTACTTGACAGTAAGACCAAAGTTGGGTTCAAGAGTAAACTGATGAGCATTCCTGGAAGCGCGAGTACTACGGTTGAATCGTTTAAAAAACGTAAAAGAAACGATAAAGGAGTGAGAGACAGGAAACGTTACGCCGGTGTTCGAGTGACGTAAAAGTATCGATGATGTTCCTGTCTCCGATCATTTTGAAGGCTCGTCTTTTTATACTGTATCATATACTGGTATCATATTTACCCGTTTCAGTTCCAAGTCTGAAGAGCAGGAATGTGAATCAGGAATCGAATATGAAAAGCTAAGGGTACAATCGTCAGCGAAATAATTTAATGGATTAGTAGTTGCAGACAGGAGATCATTAATGAAAATGAGAAAGAGGGTTGGAGACAAAACGGAACCCTGTGGCACACCAGCATTTATGTTGTGAGTTTCAGACGTGAATCCGTCTAATACTACTTGTATAGAATGATTCGAAAGAAAGTTGCTAATCTAACGAAGAAGGGTTCCATCGATACCAAAAGCACGCATTTTCGATAAAAGAGCAGGATGCCTAACTTTATCAAATGCTTTAGAAATATCAAGTGCAATAATCTTACTTTCTCCAAAACGATGTAAAGATTTGTTCCGCTGTTCGGTGAGATAAACCATCAAGTCACCAGTGGACCTATTGCTGCGAAAGCCTTATTGCCGGTCATTAAGAAGCTTTCGATCTTCGAGATATTTCTTGAGCTGATAATTTATCAGCGTTTCCATGACCTTGGAAAGAAGGGACGTAAGTGCAATTGGTCGGTAATTAGAGGGTGAAGAAGATTCGCCTTTTTTTTGGGATAGGCTGGACAAATGCTGTTTTCCAACTGCTTGGAACAAGTCCAGAAGAATAGGATAGATGGATAAGCTTACGCCGGGGTTTTGCCAGCGTGGAAAAACGCCTCTTCAGAACAATGGCGGGGATACCATCCTGACCAGCGGATTTATGAATGTTGAGATCTTTTAGGACTCTCGCCACAGCTTGAGTACTAAAGAAGATTTGTCCCATAGAATCATTTACGCACTCAAAGAACTGGGTACACGTTTCAAAAACACATAAAAATTATTAAAAATCACTATAAAAATGGTCAGAGACTGAAGTGATTCAAAAATTGGTGGAAAAATTTGAGCTATCGGCCATTTGGCGGATGTTGTTTTCCATCATTAATGGTATTCTTTCCTCTTTATACTGAAATTAACATCCGATCTTTTGTCTCAAAAAATTGCATTTTTCTTTTAATATCAAAAAAACAACTTTCATTGGAAAACCCTGTAATAATAATATAATTATTACACAGGTTTATGTAATATATTAAGCTTTCTCAGATACCTTACGTCAATCTTTATCCTTTAATAGCACAATAACCCTATCTGAAATAGATTAAATCTAATCTGAACAACTCTCTGACCTAGATTGTTTTTCCAAATTAGATAATTCCGATTTCCAATTTGATTTCATCGAATTTCAACAAAAGAAAACATATCACGTTTCTAATCGACCCAAATTGACTCAAATCTAATTCGTTTTCACAGATTTTTAATTGAACCCGAAACGCATCCCGCCGCCATCGCCGCCGTCGTTGACATCGACAATCGACATGCCATTTGCCATCACCATCACCATCTCCAGCAGAACCCATCACTATGCGATGCTATTAATTATTGATCTAATTTGTTTATAGCTCTCAAGAGTAGAATTTAATTTACCAAAATTCCCATCTGTAGTTTTTATTTTTTGTTGGTTTTATTATGTTAGTCGCTGCTGAAGTTGTATACCTAAAATTTATGCTGCTGCTGCTGTTGCCGCCAATGCCACTAAAATAAACATAAATAAAATATTTATTCAAACTTCAATTAAACGACAGTGTGAAATTCTATATTTCAACCAACTTCACAGACATGTCAAATTTAAATTAAAAATTTATTTTATAAATTCGTGGTTTGTATGCACAAATGTATGTACATAACCTAGATAAATGTATATAATGTACAAAGGACTCCCTCTTTCAAAATTATGCCATGGCTGTGGGTAAATACGCATAAAACGCATACAAAATTATGCTGCACGTTCACACGTGTTTCAGTGAATTTTGTAATTTGTCACTACTTGTTTTTGAAAATTTTCTAGAATATTAGAAATTGCGTTCACAGAATTATGTATACCTACATATGTTGTTGGAATCAGAATTATGTATAATGCATGTTATCCCTAAAGGAACTACTTTTGAAGGCATATTGTTTCGCACCTCATAACAAATTTTGTTTATTTCCCCAACCATTCAATCCACTAAAAATGTCATGGCACACAGCATCTCGTTAAATCAAATTAAAAAAAAAAATGTTTCATCGCCCGACACTGCTTTCATATGAACTTACATAACATGATGCATCATCATTGAATCATTCTTTTTTGTTTAATTAAACAAACTGCAACGACACGACACTGACGCGATGATGACGAGGATGATTGTGTGTTCTCAGTTTATATAAACAAAGCTGACTTATCCACCCGCGCCGCCATCATCGACCCTTGTGCAATGGAAAGATTTAAAAATCTGTCCCAAAACCAAAGATGGGGGCATGTTCATCAATTACTTTCACTTTAATGATTGCCTATTCCGATATTCCGATGACATTTATGTTAAAAAAATTAATTCTAAAAAATATACATAAACTAAACATCAAACAGTCTTTAGGCATTAATAATATTATATGATGGTCAGGGACTGTAGTCAGAAACACACATTTGAATGGTTTCAATTTTTTTTTGAATTAACATTACTGTGCGTAAATTTATGACACTTTTGAATTAAATTTTACCAAAGATTATTATGATTTTTTTAATCTACATAAATAGTATTTTAATGGTTGGAAATTTCATTTCCAGCTATAAATTTTGTTTGGTATTTTTTGAAAATATGTAAAGATTTTATTTTTGAAATTGTTGCAGAAAAGCTGCTCTCACCTGCGAATAAAAATTAGTACACCAAATATTTAATGAAATGTGTAACTTTTATGTAAGATCTAGAAACATTTACTTTAAAACCTTTCTAAATTATTTTTTAAAATATTCATTGCGAAACTTTGAACATTTTATTTTAGTTATTTTTATTGTTCGTGCTCTCTGAGGTTCATACGCATAAAAAAAAACAGAGGCCGAAAAAGTTTCCAAACATTTGTTCTTTATGTTTTTACATAGCAAAAATAATCAAACCCATAGAATTTAACTGAAATATTACTGCGAGTAAAATCCTTCCGAAAAATCCCACCAAAAAATTTGAATCAAATCAGTCCAACCAGCGCAAGATCGATGTGCAGTAGGCGTACAGTGGGGCTGGAGTCTGAATCTAAAAAAAAAAACAAAATCAAATCTTATAAGCCAAAATTCCGATAGCCCGAAATTCTTTTAAACTCTTCGTTAATGCACGTTCGGAAACATAGACACAAACCTTATTCACCATCTTCAATAGGAAAGAGTAGAATGCATTTAAACACGTGTCACATTTGGACACTGCACAGGTTAAACATTTTTAATTTTTTATTTTTTTTCTTAATTCATTCTATTCTTTTCCATTCTTTGATTTGTTTAGCATCCTTTGAAAAAATTGCAACTTTTGCATTCCTTCCATTTCAATTATTGTGTACAATTAAAAGATTTTGATTTGGCTTCGTTCTATTGTTATTGCAAAATTGTATTTACCGGGAAATTATAATAAAAAGTACAACAAATCGTAATTTTTCAAAAATCACTAAAAAAATGTTCCGAAAAATTTTTTTTAAATAATTATTATTTTTTTCTTTCTAATTGCTATTTATTCTAAAAATTATTATTAATTGTTGCGTTTGGTTATTCTAATAGTTAGTTTTTTTTTTTTGATAAAGAATATTTTCCACAGTACTGTATCATATCATATGCTCACTCAACGGTCCATGCTCTCTATGACTAAAGTGCACTCTATTTACGTTTCGAAAATCATAATTTTGCGTGTTTTCGTGGAGGAAGAGCAAGAGGGGAAGTAGAAATACTCGTGAAATCATAAGCTGCTGCTGTCGCTGCCCTCTGTCTATGCAGCTATAATACCAGTATCCACTCTGCACCATGTGCTCTGCGGCCTGATGTTGTGTTAATATTTATTTATGTTTGTTTTTGTTATCCAAAATCGACCAGAACATATTTTCAAATAAGTTTTGAATTTTTTTTTTCTCTCCAATATTTTTTTTTTTTTGAAACGAGTGCTGTGCGTGTTTTTCATTATGTCAAGTGTTTAACGAGGGGCAAATTGGACGGACACTTTTGGCAAAATTTCAAAAAACAAAAAATACTGGCACCTGGTGTGATGAGCAGTAGGTACAAGTGGATGATGAGTTCATGATGATGATGTTGTTCTGACATTTCACTGGATAGGCTAGGCATATTGATTTCAAGAGGGTGACAATTGAGTGCCTTGACCTTTATGATGGAAGTTGGTTTTTTTTTGGGATTTTGTTAGTATAGATGATATTATACAAATTTAATCTAAGTTAGTCTACCTATCTAAATGTCAATTGGGTGAACGATAATAAAGCCATAGTTACAGCAAAAAAAAAAAAAACATTGAATTGCCAACAAAAAAAAAAAAAGTTGACATTGGAAATTTTTGACGCAAACCATTATTATTTAAAAAAAAAAGTAAATTTTAATCAAAAAAATTAGAACCCTTTGTGCTTATAATTAATTTCTTAATTTATGTACTTTTATTTGATTCGCCGTTAAAGTATATAAAATGAAATCTTATGTATCAAAAAAAAAATTTTTTAAACAATTCAAAACCGTTAAAGTAGCTTTTTTTAAAAAAATGTAGGTACGTATGTAATATAAAAATTTAAAAAAAAAGATTCACCCGTTTTTAAAATAATGATTTTTGAAAAAAAAAATTGTTTTTTTTTCTTCAAAATACAAAAACATATTTTTTGGAAACTTTAATATGCAATATTTTGAAGATATTGATCGATCCTTCATTTTTCAGAAAATCGAAAAGCAAAAATCTTGAAAACTTTTGTTTATTACAAAAACCCTCAGAAATAATTTCATAAAATTTGAGAATGACAGGAAATGAAGTGAAACACAAATCATGGACAATTCAGCGGGGTATTTAAAAACCTCAAAAGTATAAATACTCATAACTTTTTTGATTTTAATTTTTTCTGGAAAAAAGTCCTTATTCCAGGTGTGATCAAAAAGTAAGGTGTACACTCGCGCTCTTGCGCGCTCTTAATTTTAGTTTTTTTGTTGAGTTGGTACTCTTGTCACGATCATAATTTTCACAATTTTGACTTTTGGCATGTGTTGTTTTCAGTGAGAGATATAAAGGTAATATTCGTTTTGCGTACCTACTGCTGAAAATATGGCTCTCCTGGGCTCTTCCACTGCGGTGATTGGGCTTTAGTTTCGACGTCATAACCATATACCCATGTTTCGTCACCAGTTATAACCCTTTTAAGCAAATCAGGAAAATCATTTACGTTGTTCAACATGTCTTGGACGATGTTCATACGACGCAGCTTCTGATCAAAACATAGCAGTTTTGGAATGAATTCGTTAAAATTGATTGACGATATGTCATCATCAGCTGTTTCTCTAATCGTGATTCGACTATTTTTCAATACAATTTCATTTATTTCCTGAACATTTTCGTCGGTTTTTGATATGCGTCCAGAGCAAGGTTCAAAGTTTACATTTTCTCGGCCCTAATGGAATAGCTTTAAAACATTTTTTTTTTTTTGCTCAAAGTTGACTCTCCGTACGACACTGTCAACATTTCAAGAGTTTTTGAACATTTAATACCATTTTTTATACAAAAATTAATACAATCTCTCTGCTTCATTATTTTCAACAGCAAAAGTCACCGAGCACGCATAATGAGTCTAAAAATCCTCCAAGGTCCATATAGCAAATCACCTTTATCTTAGAATCAAGTCGGTTGCTATAAAAAAAAACCGTTTCGTCAGGGCAAAGGCTCATACAGCTCAAGTCAGAACAGCATTTTGTATGTCGAAATATAAATACTCATCCAACCAGGGACGAAATACTTTGACACACCTTTATGTGTCCATTTGGCTATAAGATCACCAGCTTGTCCCAGTTCTTTCTGATTCTGAAAGTGGATTTTTAACTTCCAGTCATCAACGTCGCTGAATCTTGTCGAATTCACGCTCCAAAAGAATTCTGATTACCTCGACTGTTGCAGCAATTTGATCGGCATACGCTATTACTTGAGTTAAAGGTTAGACTAACTAGCAGTTCGCTGGTGTAAATGTTAAATAGAATCTGCGAGTTAAGCATTCTCTGCCGATTGCGAAGACTGCGGTAGAAAAAGATACAATATCTCTTCAAAGTGTAAAATGTAGTACGTTACGTAGTATAACATTTGAAACATCAATTCTCAATCAAATAATTAAAAAACATAGATCCCATTTATCAGAAGCCATTTTAATGATTCAAAGGGGTCACAAATGTTTATGTTTTAAGGACAAAACATTCTTTACAGCCTACACACATGTAATAATTTATTTTCTCCAAAGAAACCTTTTATAGAAAAAAAAGTAAAACATTAATTAAAAAAGTGGAATGTGAAAGAATTCTTCGTCTTCTTTTCTCTAAGAATAACATCAACTAATGTACTTGAACCAAATTATTCTCAACACTAATTGACATAAATTTGGAAAAAAAAAGGACGAAATAAAAACAAATACAAAACTATCAGAACATCTCTCAAGCGTTTCCCTTTTCATCTATATTCACATGCACACGTTGCTCCTGAAGTAGCTGTGATCGTTCTATAATAACAAATAATTAAGCAGCTCATACATAAAACAAAAACAACAAAAACAACAAGAAAAAAAACTCACTCCTATCCTAAAACCACCAAAACGAAAAACACATTAAACCAAAAGATACACAAAAAAGTGCACGGATTCGTGCATTTTGTTTACTCACATGGCAATCAACGACCATAACCCAAACATCAGAATTTAGAAATTATTTAACATACTGCTCCAACGAGCAGTCCTTCTGATTTTGTAATTTGAAACTTGTCCTGGTTTTTGTGTCTTATGTCAGGATAGATTCATATAAATGTTTGTATGTCACACGACGACTAGTAGATATTATAGCAAACCAAAAGTGGGCAGGACAAATTAACAAAAAAAAAAAAAAAAAAAAACAGATGAATCTGTTGAAATATCCTTCTACACATGAGTGCACTGCATAATCCAGGATATAGTATTATATGATGTAGTACAGGGATAGGGATGTAGTAGACGGATAGGGATAGGGATACTACTCCAATTTCCCATTTTATTTTATTTTTCTTCTTCTTCAAATCATTAAATTTTATGAGCGAAGGATTTCTCTGTAGTTTTGGTTTTTTTTTTGTCCTCCACTGTTTGTTTCTATGATTAGGGAGAAGGAATTTTGACAAGTTCCAGATTCGGGAGTATGACCTTTTGACACATAGCTCTAGCATCAATTGACAGGCTGTCTACCCTAGTCACACATTTTTATAGGATAGTCTATTTTTTATGTCCTCTTTTTTATGGACCAAAATGATTATTGTTATTAAAAAGATAGACATCCTAGACGTGGCGTGGGTTGGGTAGCATATATAAAAGACTTCTGTTAGTCGTTATAGTGATGCTCAAATGGTCATTATGGTGGTTTTTGTATAGTCTGGGCCGGGATAAGAAGTTACAAAGCGAGAGATGTCAATTTTTTTTTTTTGAGATTTTATTTGTTAACTGCGTCAATTGTGGGTTAAATTTAAATATTTATAGAAATCTTACAAATTAAATATTTGTATGTTTAAAAAAACAAATATTATGAACCTTCTATTTGACTTTTTAACTATCGATTATGACTTTGAGAAGTTTTTCCATTCAAAATAGGGGATATAAGTTTTGTAATGTTATGGGGTCATTTCTTTTTGACATTTTTAATATCTAGGAGCCACTTTCGGAGTATACACACTTACCGGAATAAGTTGCACTTAAATTTCCCATAATGACAGTTTCTTGCAGTCTGAATAAATTTAACTTAAGTGTTAAACGTTTTAGTATCCCGTGGCATAAAGGTTAGTGCATAGGGCTGTCATGCCGTAGGTCTCGGTTCGATTTCCAGGCTCGTCAATCTAAAAATAGAAGTGTCTTTTCGCAGGCTGTCGACTCTTTCGAGAAAGTGACAAAAACTTCAAGAGTTCTTCAGGATTGATAAAATGTGAAAGAGGCCGCAAGTAGGTTTGACAGTAAGATCGCCAACAGAATTACCAAAGATATTGCTAAACAACCAGTCGAGATGGAAGTGAAACCAAATTTTGAATGTCTTGAGAGTGTGTTACTGTGTTCAGAATGCAGTCCAGAATTTGGAAAAACAATTCTCGGTTTCTCAAAGCCAAGCTGCGATTCTTCCGCTGCTTTATGGTTGCAGTACAAAGTAGCAAAGTCATATTCGCTGTCACAATTAAGCTGCAAACGTTCGTTTCTAGATGTCTGCTTAACTTCTTGACTATTTTCTGACCCTACTGCATACAAGACCAGGATACGAACCCATTACCTCCATCAAACCAAGAAATTTTAATGACTAGACTGAAATTTTTCTCGACTCCGTCTCGTCTCGTGACCAGACCTACTTCTCCCGCAGGGAGGTAGAGAAGCGAGTGAACCTAGAAGTTTAAGGAAGAGTTGGAAAGAGCTGAAATGCATTGGCAGGAACCGTACACGATGGCGCGAAGGAGTAGCAGAGGCCTGCAAAGGGCATCAAAAAGTTTTTTTTTATGGTCTTGGACTTTGAAAATAAATGACACATATTCCTCCATTTTTGTTTCAGTTTTGCATCCCGCCTCAAATTCATAGCTCTACAACAAATTAAATGGAATAATTATCAAAACTAGTTATGTATTTGGTTTTCAATTCCTTTCAACTTCTCACTTTAATAGAATTTGATCATATTCTTACATAGTTCTTTCTACACAAAAAAAGGTGAATTTCCTCACTCCAAAAGCTCAAATTGAACAATGGGAAAATCTTTGATTACTTTTTCTATACTCACCGTATATATTATATAATATATGTACATATTCCACAGTTGTACCTAGATACTTCTTAATTTTAGTTTTTGCTTTCATCCTGCCAAAGATGAAAAAAATATTATTTATTTGAATTAATTTCTGCCAGAAATCAGGCTACCACTTCCTGTTTTTTTTTTTTTTTTGCGTTTATTTCATCCTTTCCTCACTTAATAAAAACAAAGGGTCTCTTCCAGAGAGAAAAGACAAGAGTTGTAGATATAACCATCGCAAAAACGTCCTAGAGCTACTACTTCTATGCTTGACGCTGCACTGATGCTATATATCCACATAAGAACTTCAAGAACTATTTTCATTTCAATTTTGAAAAGAAAAACAATGACCAGAGCTAAAAAAATAAAAAAAAAAAAACAAAAATAGACAAAAAAAAAAATTAAAACAAAACCAAAACCCCGACTTGTTCGCGAAATATAGATATATGTTTTTATAGGTCGCGGATTTAAAATTTCATTAATATCATCTGTTGAACTCGGAAATAAAGTTGGTGCATTTGTACATTGGAACAGGGCAATTGAAAATTTTGGCCAAAAATATTTTGTTCTTGGTATTTTAATTTTTTTTACCAAAAATCCAGGCCTATTGCAGGTACCGTCAATAGAGGTATTTAGGAAAATTGTTTTTTTTTTTATTTAGAAGTATTAATTGTTTTCAAAATTCAAAATTCAGTTCAGTGTTTCTATTAACTCAAAATGAAAAAATGATTGTATCGAAAGCGAATAAGGGGTACCGATAGTGTGAATAAATTATAAATTTATATATTAATGGAAAGTACCGCTACTTTTGAAACAAAAATTAATTTTTGTTCAAATTATCAAAGTATTTAAAAACCGTTTTGTACATAATTTTGAAAAAAGATTGTGCCGAGTCATTTTGTAAATATTTGATTTTTAAAACGTAATTTTACTTTTTTTTAAAACTCACAAAAAAAATTGTATTACAATCCGTTAACCAAACCGTTATTGAGAAGCTCGATAGTAAAAACTATATTAAATAAATATTTTTGTATTTGTGGCAATAACCATAATTATTTTGTTCTATTTTTAATTTCAAATGCCCTACTATTAACTGGCTCCCTCATAAAAAGATGCCAAAACAATAAAACTTTTCATCGCAAGCAGCTATACACTGTTTTGTTAATACACGCTCTTCTCTATACCCATCGCATCCTTTTTGGTTTCATCAACTTTGCGAAAAGTTTCTAGGCATCCCCCGATCCCTGAATCTCCAAAAAAAAAAAACGAAAATAAAAATTAAAATATACAAGTGAAATTGTTTTTTGGCAGGGGCCATTTCTGACGTGCTGCTGCGCTTGCTGAAACCTGGAACGCTCTCCAAGCAAAAAGCCATTGTTTGCATATCCTTTTCATATCCATATATATGTACATACATACATACTCGTATACTAGTTTTCGTTTTATTATTTTTTTTTTTTTTGTATATAAAAACATTTTATTAATTTGTTGAAGATTTATATAGAAATGAAGGGATCCGTAAAAAAGTGCTGATGTGGTTTTGGATATAACATGAGTTTGAGTAGCAAAAGCCGCATCTCACTAAATTTTTCTCCGTTGGGAAAAACAAATTTTAATAAAACAAAAATGCAATTTGTGAGGTTGTAATTTATATATTTTTTTTTCTTTTTTTTTTTATTTTATTTTCAGTTATTTTTTTAGGATTTTTCGGGAGCAGAATAATTTGCTTTAAGAGTTTTACTCTAGATTACATTTCTTTTTTACTAACTCATAATGACCGGTGTTAGAATTTAGAGCTACTGAATACTGAAATACTGAGAATACTGAATTTCAACTAGGGTTTCAGTTAGTTTTATGAGATAAAGTGGTTTGCCGCTCAAATTTTGTTTATATGTATGCCCGTAAATTTGAAAATATTTTGTAAGTACTTTTCTGTATTTTGTACATACAGAGTACACCTATGTAGTTGTAATGCATGAAATTTTGTTTGAAACTCATTCACAAAGGGATAAATAATGTACTCGTTTCGGTCTTCTTTTCTTGCTTTCACTTGCTTAAAAAAAAAAACAAGTTTTTGAAAGGAGGTATGAATTGGGCAATTTAATTAGGTGAATTAGTTAGTCAGGTGAGAGTTAATTTCTCTAGTCAAATCTTCCGAGGGAAATTTTCTTGTTTTATATCGAGTAAAAAGAATTGAACTCAATTTATTTTTGTTTAAATTCACAACTCTTGAGTAAAACGAAAAAAAACTCAGTCTAAAAGTCTAATAAGTTTCCAAGAAGTCTTTATTTAAAAAATAAGTCTTTTTTAGTTCCATATTTTTAAATAAAACCCTAATATTGTAGTATAATGGCAAAAAAAACATGAGATTTCTTCCAAAGTAAAATAGATATTGAAATTTTGAGAATAAAACATTTTTTTGAAAACAATAATCCTGTGTTGTAATATAGCTACAAAAATAGCAACAACAATAAAGGTTTTTTTTTTTAATTTTCAAACAAGAATATCTCAAATAACTGATGTGCTGATCAGGCCCGGCAGGGTAGTAAAACCCATTCGAGATTTTACGAGTGGGTAAATTACCCACTGCGTTGTGGAATCGCTTCAAAAAGTAGAAGCTTTTTTAATGTCATGGGCGTTTCCCGTTTTTCAAAATTTGAGACAATTTCGAAAAATTCCATACAAGCTCTTGATGTGGAATTTAAAGAATTTATATTAATAAATATTTGATCAATTAATTATTATCATCACAAAATGCAAGATTTATAAATGATTTTTCTCGTTTCTTCCAACTACTGGAACTATTCGCTGTAGGCCAACTGGTAGATGTCAATGATATAATTAAGTTCTGTACAAAGATGAATTTGATAAGCAAAGGCTTATTAGTGATATGGACGTATTCCTTTTGCTTTGGAAATGACAGAATGAGCAAGCAATAAATTTGATAGCAATACATAGTTGATTTTTTGCAAAAATACGACTGTAGTCGAATTTGTACGGTTCATCATCTTGCTCAAATGAGCGAAGTATCTCCGTTCTCCGTCATTTAAAATCATACCTTAAGACAACAATGAAAAATCTAAAATTGGATGAGTTATTAAATAAATCTATTCCAAAATACTCCAAACGAAGTGCGGTTTTCGCATTAAAAAAAACTATTGTTTAATCAAAAGAATAAACAAAAACCTAAAAATGAAAACATGTTGACTTTTTTTATTAATGAATTTAAGCTTTTGCATCTTACAACAACTACTCACTCGAGCTGAAGCCGTCCTGCCCGACCTGGTGCTGAATATTATTTTGGTAAACTTTGGTACGGAAAATTTGTTGAACTTTTTAAAATCGACCGAAATTGTTTCTCTGCTCTTTTGTGACGTGTAGCAATGGTTATTTCTTAATTTGAAATTTTTTAAACGATAGACCACCATTTCTAGTACTCTAGTACACTCATTTAAAAAATCTCTTGGAGGCGTTTTGAAGAAATTTAATATTTGTTCTTATATTAAGTTTTAAAAAAAAAAAGTTTAGGCTATAGCAGTGCCGACAAACAGACGGACAGACAGAATTACAAGATCCACTTTTTTCGTCTCCCCCAATTTATTTATATCAAGTTTGACCAAAATCTCGAGTTCGATTCTTTACTCGCAATTAAATTGTATTATTGTTATAAAGATCCCTAAAAATATTTTTAATGCAGTTAATTTACAAGCTCCCAGCTCCAACATTTTATATTCAATTTTTATTGAAGGCTTTTCTTAGGTCAAACCATAAATAGAATAATTTTCTGAAGACAAAGTGACAACAAGAAATTATTTATGTTCTGTATGGTTCTTCGTTCTTGGCTTTATTCATAGCGTATAATGGTGTTTTCTTTTCTTTTTCTTTTTTTAAACTATACATTATGAAAATTTGAATTGAATTCTGAATTGAGCATTAAATGCATAATTGTGATTAAGATACAAAGGAAAAGTTAAAAGAACATCGAGCAGATGGAAAACTGTGCACCAACGCTATGATTTTTTTTTGTGTATAGTGAAGTCAACGGTTTTTATTTTAGGATTGAAATAATTTTTTTTTAGTTATAAATAAAAAATATCGAATCAAGTTGTTTTTGTGGTTAAATGCAATAACGCGAGATAGGACACACTTCGTGCACGAGTGTTTTGGTGATGGAAATTATTTAACCGCCGGAATGCATTTATGCGTTCATTATTATTAAACACGTGTGAAGTATGATTATGGAGCTAAAATAAAAATCCCTTTTTTTTGAATACATTTAAAATAAGTTTATACTTCAACAACAGCTATTGGTAGGCACAGGAAATCACTTAAAATTTAACGACTGATTGCATTGTCGTTTCCATGTGCATTCGTTGTTTGTAATCGATTGAAAGTTTCGGCTTGTCAACTTTAGTTCTCAAGATCCTGTTACATTTTGTACACAGAACTGCAGAGACATGACGTAATAACTTTTGTGTTAACAATGGTATCACAGCTAGACGTAAGAGTTACAGTATAATCATTAAAAAAAACGCCATTTTTTTTTAATTAGATATTTTTGTATGGCTTAACTCGACTCCCAATATTATTTGTAGGGTTGTTTCACTTTCATAAGAAATGTAATTTAGATGTAGTTTTATTTTATTTGCTAGAGCAAAAGGCAAGAGAAAAAATTGTTCATATTAACCGGGCTATGAAACAGCATAGGTCTGAGGGTTACATTATTTTCAAAAGGTCAATTTTATGGAATATTTAAACATTTTCAGAGGTCGGAATAAAACTCAGTATACCATCTATCGGTTCGATGGTAATAATATCAGGTCAAGCCCTTTTGGAATTAATGAAAGTTATTAGCATTACAACAAATTCGAATGGATTCTTAAAAAAAATATTTCAATTACAATTCCGATCTCAACCAATTTTTTAAAAAAGTATAGTAATCTTGGATTTGAGGGGTAAAAATATTGAAAATTCCAGCTTTTCAAAAATATCTACAAAAAACTGTTGTTTCTTTAAAACTTATATTGAAAATTGTGACTTACAAAATTCCACTCAAAAAAATTCTGACATTGTTAAAGATATAGTTTTAGTTAAAAAAACCTACTCACAGGCAAGGCGTGAAAAATTTTATATTAAAATAGAAACAGAGTTATTCCAGTTTTTGTCAAGGTTTTTTTTTCAAAATCTACAGCTCTAATGAAAGACAGTGCTTAAATCTTTTTTGTGTAGAAATTATAAGATACAATTTTTCAAAAAAAAATAACGGTTTTCGAAATAATTGGAATTTTCTTAATTTTTACCCTTTAAATCAAGAGTACTTTTGTAGAAATTTCATTCCAAATTTAATCACAAATAAAAAAAAATCGACGATTTTATTTGATTTTTTAATTCAAAACGATTTTCTTCAAAACTGCTACCTTGTCTTTAGGTTGATTGAATTTGTATGATGGCATTTGAAACAGAAGTTATTTCTGTATTATCTTCAACAGTCAATTTATTTTTTCAAAAACACTTTTTTGTGTTCTTTGAAAGTTGTAGTAAAATGCTTTTACAGCTTTAATTTTATTTAAAAGTGAAGACAACAAAAAATACTGAGCTTTAGTAAAAAAAAATGTTAAATGTTTGCGAAGAACCGCTTACATCTAAGATACCTCCTTAATACAGACGATTAGTTAGGTGACAATTATCTTACAATGATAAATTGTCCGTTTATACGGGTGATAGATTTTGACAATACCGACAGTGACAATGAGTTTGACAATGCAATAATTAAGTTTGTTCGTTGAGCCCTGAAGTCATCCTGTGGTTGCCCTAAAGCGTTTTTTGAAAAACCTGAACTCATCTTGACAATGAAATTCTGTGTTTTTTAGACCTAGGGTCGCCCTGAACTCGCCTTGAAATAGAACTAAGTTGTTTTTTGATGTGGCGAGTTGAGGTAAACAATAAACTGTCAAAGTAACACGAGTTTGAAGCATTTGTTTTGCTGTGTATTAACGTGTTGCAGGTAATTGTTTATTATTTAAGTATAAATAAATCGAATAAATAAATTTAATTTAACAATAATAGAAATAGAAATGGAAAAACATTTGAGTTGTCGACTGTGCAACGGGTGAATCCGTACAAATTTCAATTTAAACTATTACAGCACAGAGTAAAAAATTCATGTTTTTTCGGGTTTGAATGTCAAAGACACAATTAACAACCCTTACATTTTTTTTGAGAACTGAAAACCCAAAGTTTTTTTGACAGCTCTTGGGGTTGTCAAGTAAGCCTGGGTCAACGAACAAACCTATTGTCTGACAAAAACAAAATAAATGGTGTGTTTAGACGATTTTTAGATACCTGACAGTTTCGTTGTTCACCTGTCAATGACGTTTCTGACAAAAGTGTTGTAAGATACTTTTGACATTTTTACTGATACATCTAATAACATTGTAAGATCTAAAAATGCAGAAATGACTGATTGTTGTTTACATTCCACTTTTAGTTGTTTTTTAAATAACAAAAATTTCTAAAGATTTTGTTTTTTTGTTAAGTGCTATAAAACACATGTTATAAAACTATTCAAATTTCAATGTTCAAAAAATGTCAAGAACTTTTCTTTGTTGAATGTCATAGTCTGATCCAGACGATTACCTTAAATGATAAAAAAGTTATCTATTTAAATAAAAAAAAATTATGAACTTCATCGGAAATCATGCAACGATAGGAATGTACGTAATACTTGAAACTTTGAAGGGTACATTTTGTTCCTGTCAACAGCAATTCATTTTGTTCCGTCCAACGAGTGTGCTTAATCCTGTTGTTAAAGCGTCTATGTGTATGTGTTAAAATGTCCATCGTCCCTTTTTATGTTCTCGTGTCAAGCTTTTGAGTGGGCGTTGCAATGTTTGTGATTATGAAACACGTACAGTACAGTTATTTCTTTTGTTCGTTCTGTTCTGTTAGTCCTATGTAAGGTAACGAACGGTAAGTCTATTGTTGGAATTCTAATACTTAGAATTGTGCAAAAAGGAAACGAATGTGTGTCAAAGTCGCGTGATTAATTGAATAATGTCCGCTGTCGAGTTAACAGCGAGATAAATATTGTTGGGTTTGGCTTTTATTATTTTTTTTTTACCTCTTTTGTATAATCACAGAAAACTCATTGCCAGGCTAAAGTGACATTTTGTTTTGTTAATGGAAAATGAAATTAATTATTCACACCTTTGACAATGCAATATGTTAAAATAATAAAATGATTTGGATTTTCTGGATTTTGAATTGTTGGAAAAAAAAGAAGAATGCTTCAAAGGAATAATTTAACAAACAGTGTATGAAAAAATGACAGTTCCTTAAAACTAAATGGATGAAAGAGAAGGTAAGAGTCAGGGTTGAAATTAACGAAAGCCGTAAGTTAGTGAATTACTATCTCATCAAAAAAATCCTAGGCCCTGTTTCACAGATATCCGTGAAGGTAAGGTTAGGTGAAAGTGGCTGTTGGTTGGCAATTCCAATACACATAGACCAAAATATGGTCCGTTGTGATACCACATAGATCGGTTGATCAGCCTTACTCGTTGAACCAGTTGGAGCTTCGTATGAAGCGTAGGAGATAAGTGATGTCGGAGTTTGCTAGATCGCTGTGGTCATTGAAGTAAAAGTCTTCAAGGTGAAGTCTTCGTTTTTGTGATAGAGCAGGACAGCTGCAAAGAAGACGAGAGACTGTCTCTTTTTCTTCCAAGTCGAAGTGCATGTCTAGCTATAAAGCAATGTCCAGTTAGAACACCTATTATAACTTAGCTAATATGCAATCTACTATCATGAGTTTGCAAGTAGTCAAAAGCATACCCACGCTAGCTTTGTGAGCTAGCAGAGGTAAAGTTGTGTCTCTATTTGCAAGTTCGTCGACTTTGGAATGTTTCTATGGCCCGGCATACAACAAAGGTGAATATTGAATTGTGTGGCCATCTCCTTAAGAGATGATCGACGGTTTAGGGCTGTTAGAGAATTAGTAGAGAGACATAGGCTAGGGATTTTAACGTGGCTTGGCTATCTGAGAAGATGCTCCCCTCCATTTATGTACATGCTTTTCAAAAGGTGTAATTACCTTTTTTGTCTAGGTCCATTTCTTCTCTCTGAGATATCGCTCTGTTCTATTCCGGAAGACCGTTATTTGGACTAAGCGGTGTTAGATGTGAGAAATCAAAGGCGATAACTGCAAGGTTAAGGCATGTTTTTAGTCTCTAATTGGACAGCAGTCTAAGGTCGTCTGTAAATGTAGGGATCTTTTGACAACTGGCCAATCAGAACTCGAAACTTGCCTTACCTTGCAATTTCCAAGGTAATCAAAACTTACCAAATTTTACATACGAAGTATCTAGAACCTAATTTAATGTTATTGTTGATGATTATCCTGTTATTCAAGCTAGATACATATGTATCTTGTTTAGTTGTTAAACATTAAAGAAATGTCAATCTAACATTTAAAAGTTTTAAGTCAAAAAATATGAAAGTCAGAATTGTTAAGATTCCGCTTGGTTTAACATGATTTTTTTCTTCTAAGTGCAAAAATCGACATCATCATTATCATTTGATTACTCGAAACTTTGACGTTTTGAGTTAAGTATAGGTTCAGGACACTTGTCGATTTCATTTCAAATCAAAACGATAGTAGGAGTAAGCTTTTTACCGCTATTTTTATCAACTTCAAATAACCACTCGAAAGAAGGAAACAAAAAATAAGACTTCTTAACTACACCACTATTCATTTAAATTGGAAATGAAAACGATATTTTTCAAAGCGACAAAAACCGATGTATTTTGCATGTTTTTCAAATTTGTCTGTTTATTAATTTAAAAAAATGCAAGTCTTATTTTCAAGTTAATTAATCCATGGGTCAAACATTTTCTGAAACAGATCAGTTATCTAAGAGAGACTTGAAATTACATATATTTATTTTTTTATCAAGTGTTGTATAAGATTATTTTTATATAAACGTCTTATAGGATTTTTTCTTAATGCATATTTTCTTTTTTTACAAAACTTTTATTTTAAATTTTAAGATTCCTTGATTGTTTTGTTTGGACCCTTGTAAAATTCACAATTTCATTTCAAAATTCGCTGCTAATGTTAATGAGTTCACACCAAAACCCCACCTGTTGATTTTATATTTAATCACCTAATCACCTTCCTAATCTTTTGTTAACTTCAATGTTTATTGTGCCCACATAGTTTGTTGCAGAACTCAAATAAATTTTCTAAGTTATTGTTTGACTACCGAAGTATTAAAGTTTGCTCAACTTTTTAAATGAAATTTCATATGACAACAATCGCAAACGAATTGATTCACACGAACAATCAATAATCGTAAAAAAAGGTTCCCCTTTTCTGATTGATATGTTTGTTGACAGCTTTTTGAAGTATTAATGGGTCATCATAAGATAAACAAGCTTCTCCTTATGAAAGATGACTTCCCAAAATAAATAAGACTTTATATTTGTCTTCATCACAACTCTCCAATAGAATGATGATAAATGTATTCAAATCTCCTTTCATATCACCAAAAAAAAAGAGCCTAAAATTCTTCTTCTTAAATTTCCTTCAATCCTTTATACCTACTCGTATGGAAAAAAGTTTGATATATTCGTGTACCATAAGCAAACAATTTTTCACAACTTTTTTCAAACTGTTTTTGGTTTCTGTATACATATGCCCAAAGGTCAAAAATATATAACATCAACAAAAAGGTTCATAAACATTAAACTGCCGCCTTTAGGTATCACTAAAGGCAATCGAACAATCAATCACTTGGAAGCATATTATGCCACATTTTTCTTCTTCCTTTTTTTTTTTTTTAATATCTTACGAAGGGAGTGTTGCTGTTATAATCACTTCTATAACTATCACAGTCGGGCTTGAATGAAGGTGTGTTTTTTTTTATTTTAATCTTCTGTTAAAGTCCCTAAGGATTTTTTTTTTAAAGATGGTTAAGTAAAATAAAAATTCCCACCAAACTCGCCATCCATGTTGATGTTCTTTTTTATTTTTTTATGATTTTCCAATTTCATCCCAGAAGTCAATTTCATTTTTGTCATTTTTCATTAATCTGTCATCACACATCCTAAGTGATTTCAGCAGGAGCATCAGAAGCAGCAGAAGCAGCCACAGCAACTCCTAATAACGATGCAACAACTAACGCACTTGAGGAGAGAACAATCTTTTCTAATGGAATCGATTGTGTCCAGATGGTGAGTTCCCGAGAGAAGAAGAGTGATGGTTATGAAATATGTACACATTGTGAACAGTGAACTGCACAGTGTGTATAGTGTACAGTGTACACCCTGCAGGCTACATCAAGCATACAACAAAAGCAGTTCATTTATAAAGAAAAACAAGTGTCCTTTAGCTTCTCCTCCTCGACTGCCATAATCGACATCACAGGTTGGAGGTTTATACACTTAGGACTACGACAAGGACGAGGAGCTCCTATATTTATGTACTACTAGAAAGTCGCACAACATGGTAGGCAAGCATTTTTAATCATAATATATAGAAGGAGCCCATGTAGCTCTAAAGTTACTTACTCCACAGGCATCAGGATGGCATGGCTAGTCTAGTTTTTTTGTTAAACCATTTTTTCCCACAGTTTTCCTCATTCGAAGGATGCGAAGCGTTGAAAGTGACATGTTAAACGTCATAATTTAGTCGACGAGCATTGGATAAACATGGATGAGAAGATGACACTTTTTACAAACGCGGTAACCATGTCCTTATTTTTTTTTTGTCATCCACATCAAATGAACTACATATACAACTACTGATTTTGAAAGAACAAGGACGAGGCAGGATATGATGTGGTTTTCTTTTTAAAATGATAGAGCCAGTTACGTGCAACAGTTGGTATCGTATGGCAGCAAAAAGATGTATGGTAGGATGAATGAGTAGTGTGTTACTTTATTTTTGGTTTCGTTTCGTTGTTATATGTCAAGTTCAATGTCCTTTTTTTTTGTCAGTTTGTATTGATTAACTTCTCTACATTCTACCTACTATGGGAGGTTGGATTTGAAAACATTGAACAAAAAGTTATTCCCTCAGGTTGTGTGTTGTATATTTTTTTTTTTTTTTTTGTTCATCCTCACAGTGATGATGGATGAGGCAAAGGGATATAACAAAAAACATGTTTTGTTTTTTTTTTTTAATATTACTGGCCTTGTTTCAAATTATGATCCACTTCTGGATTGAATTAGTTTTGGGAAAAAATCATAAGAAATACGTTAAAATTGTTGTGAGAGAATTTTGAAGGAATTTACGAGTAGCTAATATAGGGAGGTGTGTAATGGAAGCAGATTGACTTATTCGGTTGACACATTGGCGTTAATGGGACACCAAATGGTTTGATTTACAATCGTTGAAATTGAATTTAATGGTCGTTTTGGTGAAAAAAGGGATTTTACGGTAACTTAGAATAAAATTAATCATTAAATTAGTTTAGTTTTTGTTTTATATATTTGTTTCAGCATGAATTAAATACTGAGTTGATTGATAAAATATAAAAATATATACTTTGATCAAATCGATATTTTTTTAGGTTATTTTTCAAAGTAAAACTTTAAAAATGTTTTTAATAGAAAAATTAACGGTTCTTAGATAAGAAAAATAACCGCTTTTAATCATTTTATTAACTTAATACAATATAATTATTTAATTAACTTCTATATTAACAATAGAAGTAAATTAAAAAAAGAATAAAATGGGGAAGATTAAAGGAGGTGTTTTGGTTTTCTAAAAATTGGATATTAGTATTAGATATATTTTTGGCTGTATCTAAACTAAAATATACTGAAGAAATTTTATTCAAAATAAAAAGTTTCTCCCAAGGTAATTCCCTAGATGTGTAATTAATTTTTTGAAGCTCCAAAGAAAACGGTACCTGTCATATAACAGTTCAGAAAAAACTTATTTACCCGGAAACGGCTCTAAAGATGTTGAAGATTTGTCTGTGGGTCTAAAATATTTTTTTTTTAAACCATTACATACGGTACCTATTACACAAGCGAATTGTTTGATTTTCAATTGTCTGATAAATGGTTTGACGGATTCCGATCAAAATTTGTATGGTAGATATTTTACATAATTTGAATAATATTGCATATCAAAAGTTACAAAAAATTTTTGTTTTTGGTTTTTGAAAAAAAAACAATTTCTTTGTTAAACTGAATACTCTGGATTATTTTTTTGGATAATTTTTCTTCAAATTTTGTTTAAAGGTTATATTATATAATATAAGCTTGAATACAATTTATTTCTCAAAGCGCTTCACAAATATGTACAGATTGATTTGCAAAAGGCAATGTCTGGCAATAGGCAATAGGGTAGAATTTTTCTGAGACAAAAAAAAAACATATGGAAAAGGGTAAGGTAAGGTGGGAGGGCCATTTTATTAAAGAAATTAATTAATTCAAAATCCCTACCATATAAACAGGAAGAATACCATTAGAGAAAAAGAAAACTGCAGTTGCCATCTGATGAATATGAATTTAAAGAAAAAATATTATTTTTATGTATAACATCTCCTTAGTATTTTTATAAAAACAAATTGGTATGTAATTTTTTATTATTTAGTAATGAACACTTAATTTTCAATACGTTGACTTTTTCAACAACAAAAAAAAAATATTTTTTTCAAAACAATAATACGCAAAAATAATAAAATTATATAGGACACTTTTAATTTTGAACTGTTTTTAAATAAATCTAAAACCGAAAATACGGTTCGATGGAAGTATCCAACAGTCTGAAGGTAAGCAATGAGCTATCCCGTATATTGGTTAAGCTGGTAATTTTTCTCAGGGACACATTTAAAAAATTTAAAATTTTGAATTTTTTCTATTCCATTCAAAGAAAAAAATTACATTTTATCATTAAAATTTGTCTCAATACAATGAAGTTAAATCCTGTCAAGAATCACTAAAAAATGCAAAAAAAATGTTAATCCACCAATTTTTAAAACATGGGTAGTTACAGTTTTTAATTTAGAACTCTAATTCCTGAAAGTTCACTGAAATTGATAACATACGTAAATTATCTTATAGGTTATCTTCATTGCAAAATAACTCCACTCAATTGAAGACAATCAAATTTTGTATCTTTAGTATACATTTATCAACTATACTTAAAAGATCTACCGGTGCGGTGTGGATCACTCTCACTTTTTCAACAAAAACTTGGATTGAAAAAAAAACTGTGGAATTTATTTTATTTATTATCTTTTAAAGTTTAAACTGCTTTAATAAATTTCGGTGTTTTTTTAGGCATCTCTCCCAAAATACTTACATCTTCAAATTCTACAGACCGACGACCCACAAATGTCAAATATTCCAATATGACATGCATGAAAAAAATATTGTCTTATGCACAAGTCATATACCTATTATTAAATAAATCATTAACCCGCAAGCATATTATATTCTGAAACCAACTCACGTCTGTATCACTTTTTTGTTCATCCTTTACTTCACTTAATAGCGTCCAAGTGTTCAAAAACTCAAGAATCAATAAAAAAAAAAGTATTTAAAAATATCCAAAAAAAAACGAACTTGTCTTCTTTTTTTAATTATTATTTTTTTTTCTTATATTTCATTCCCTTACCTAAATAAAATTCCTTTAATTTCCTTTCAACTTGTCAAAAGGCCACAAATAAAATAAATTTATAATATCTCGTTAGTTAAGTGTACATACAGATCTGTAACATTGTAAAATAAACTCATAAACATCGAGGAAAATATAATCCTAAAAATAAATTATTGTTTTTCACCCCATACAAGGATTTCGTGCCATCATCATCATCCGCCGCCTATTTGCTAGAAGTTCATGCACTTGTTTTGTCTTTCCACAAAACAAAATTGATCGTAAATATATCTAAAGTTCGAAATAGTTTTTTTTTGAAAAAAAATTAAAAAAAAAAACTGAAAACAAAAATTAGAAAAAGTGGGTTTTGGAACGAGATGACATTTGTGTGATGATGACAACGATGATGGGTTTATAATAAGCCCAGCAACAATAATAAGAAGCTGTGTCCCAATGATAACACTGATGCACATGTGAGTTGCCTGATATCTATAATTTGACAATCTATCTGCAACCCCTTCAAAAAAAATATCGAGTGAGGATATTAAATGAATATTTGAAAACCCAAAAAACCGTGTGAAACATTATTCGAATGAAACACATAAAATATCTAATGAAAATGTTTTCGTTTCGCTTGAAATCTCGCCCAGGCCAGCATCTTGGAAGACAAATTATCGCTCCATCATACATCAGCATCAGCATCATCGCAATCTCACTCCACTCAGAATGTCACGTCTTATGTGCCCGTTTAAGTAATTTAAAAACCATTTCCGTTTCATATATGTGCAGCTAGCTACTCCCGTTAGATATTCAAATTCTCGTCTTTTTTTTATCCAAATGGGAAATTAAGTGGTACTTGCATTATCAGTGAACCGTTCACTGAACACTTCTCTTTGGAAAAATGAAGAAAACGAGTGTTCGGAGAGCAATCAATTTTTTTTAAATAACTCTTTTCATTTTTTTGAATTGCGGTTTAGTGCCTGACTTCGGCTTCGGGTACTGCTTCGTCTCCACTCAGGCACTAGACATCTATTAAACAGCATCATCATACACCATATATTTGAATGCTATGCATCATGAAACCCTCTTGGAGCCACTACACCGCACCGCACCGCACCAATAGTGTCAATGGGAGCAAAATTGTTTGCAGCCACTTAAATACGATTATCGATTGCAGAACAGTATATTCTCTGTTCATATCATACACCACTCATGCAACATGCATGCAAAGGCAGGGAGATGGTTGATTTTTGAGTGGTTCCACTCAATGAAATTTTCCATTTTTAATCCGTTTTTAGAAAATCCTTTATGACAGAAAAAAAAGTCTTTTTAGAACCATCATCATTGATATAGTCAACTTGTACTTTTGATGCCATCACTATAAAGGCCAAAAAAAACGGCTTTATAGTTTAAATACAATTTTTACAGTTTAATTTATAGTTAAAATACATAGAGTAGTTCTAAGGAAAAAACTATTATGATTAATAATTTTTAAAATCCTGAGTCCCAAAATTCTAAGCAACAACACATTCGAAATTAGTTTCGAGCATTAATTTAACTTCAATAAACTATTTTTCAAGACTTTTTTTTTTAATCTTTAAAATAAAAAATAACAGAAATATTCAAATGTTTTGAACTAACAAACACGAACATTCTTATAAATTCCGAATCCCCAGAATCACGAATGATCCTCGGTAATAATTTTAGGATTCTATCTTTTGGGAATTGTGCATTCAGGATTTTGGAACTCAGCAATTTCGGCATTTGGGATTCTGGGATTGTTGTGTGGAATGTTATGATTTTTTTAAATACATATATTTCAATATTTTGTCCATCAGCCAAATCTGTCAAATAATGAAATCTTTGGCCAAATTTGGAGAATCTTAAAAATTGGAAGGGTTCGGGTCGTAATTTTATAAGTGCCAAAATTCAGAGTGCAATTTTAAGTATTCCAAAATTCTGTATTTCAAAATTTTTTAAATGCCAAAATTCAGTTTGCAAAATTCTGTAAATGCCAAAATTCAGTTTTTAAAATTCTTTACTAAAATCATAAAAATTTGTTTTGTGCATTTTAATGGGAATTTTTCTTAAGAAACAATTTTAGTTTTCGTCAATAGAATTTTGAAAAACAGAATATAGTCTGGGCAGAATTTTGAAATATAGAATTTTGTAATAAGGAATTTAGCATTTACAGAATTTTGAAATACAGAATTTTGGACGAATTGAATTTAGATCAGACATTATTTAAAAAAAGCTGAATTTTCACCAAACAGAATTTTGACCCGTTTCCGAAAGTAATTTATTTGGGTTTCTTTTTTTTATTTCTTAGCTAAAATTTTTATAAAGTAGGTACTGGTCTTAGTGATTTTAAACAAACTTAATGAAATAAGATTTTCTTTTTAAATGAAACTCACATTAACTGTATATGAACTTGAAAGTAAATTTTTTCCTTCTTTTTTTATTAAAAAAAATCATTTTTTTTTTCAAAACCCACCTACACTGAATTACATTAATGTTTCTAAAACCAACCAAGAAGATAAGAATAACAATCTTTTAAAAATTGATTTTTATTTATTTTGAAAATTATAATTTCGATGGCATTTTTCAATAGTTGACAAAATTTTTGAAACTTCGTTTTGCTATAGCTTTAAAAAATCATCAAAATATTTTTTCGCCATTGACATATCAAATTCCCCCATTAAAACCATTTTAAGAATTTATATTATTTATCTTATATGTTGTAACCTATTTCGTTTAAATGGACTCCTGGCCTGTTCGTCTATCGACTATTTGTTTAACTGCTTTTTTGCTTTTGAAGTATGTACAATGTACATGACTGACGCAACATTTTTTGTAAAAATTTTTAGTAATAAATTCATTCATTCATTTCAAACGTAAAAAAACAGAATTTTAACACAGGTATTTTTATGATCTCAAATTCTTGATGGGCTAAAAATAAGACACATAACCTAAAATCGTATGAATGCAGACTAATAATATTTCCACATAAAATCCTTCTATCCTCTATAAGTCTAATAAAATCAATTTGTAAGCTCTTTTTTAAAAATAAACCAATTTGGTTTAGTTTTCCTCTTTTTTCATTTTTTTTTTTGTTGATACTATTGAAAATGAGATTAAAAATTTTGATATTCAAGTTAACTTTATTATACTCCGACAAAAAAAAAAAAACAATTTTCCCATATTCTTGATGCTAACAGGTAAAATTTTAAAAGTGCAATTGGCAAAGTGAATACCTTACCAAAGAGGAAAATAGATGTGTGTACAAAGAAACTAATCAAAGCATATCCTTTTACTAGGTGAATTCATCTTCATATAAAATCTCTTATCTTCCTCTCATGGTGTTTAAATTTAAACATAGTAAAAGCAAAACATACACCAAGGGATATAAGTACATACACTCACTTTATAAAGAACTGTGCAGCCTTTTTGGTTAAACAAAATAAATTGTGTTATTTTTCAATGAAAAAGATTCTTAAAGCACTTCCAAGAAAGAAAGCAAGAAAGGATAGCTTTCCAATGCTTTTTCTTCCTGCCCACATAAGAAATTTTGTACCTTTTCAATTCTTTGTGCGCAGAGTTGGGCCTTAACAAATTTGGGCCCTTGGGATTAGGTTATATCCCTGGTGTGCATCTTTTATCCATTTTTTTATCGTTTTGAGAAAAATGCAGATAGCCTAAGTATTTTAAATAATATGAATTTTGAAATTTTGAGAAAAAAAAGTATTTGAAACAATAACTTCTTAGAAAAATGGAATTGTTTCTATTTTTCTTAGTATGGTCGTTCAAGACATTTTTTTTTTGTTATTAGGGCGCACTCAAAGGGATTTTATGTACCCTTTATATGCCAGAGACACAGTGCGAGCTTTAGGTAAGAAGAAGGGGATGTCGGTGAACATTAGTTTTGAATTTCAGTACATAACAACGAAAGGGAAAGACAGAGCGTGGAAGGGTATTCCACATTCGCGTAGTTCGGCTAAAGAACGAATCTCTGTACTTCACAGTACGACCGAAATTGGGTTCAAGAGTAAACTGATGAGCGAGTATTACGGTTGAAACGTTTAAGGGGAGGAATGCAACTGGCTATTTCATTAGAGCACTTGCCGTAAAAGTAACGATAAAAGAGTGAGAGACAGGAAACGTTACGCCGGCCGGTGTTCGAGTGACGTAAAAGTATCGATGATGTTCCTGTCTCCGATCATTTTGAAGGCTCGTCTTTGTGTACTGTCCAAGAGGCTTAAGTAAGTTGCAGGAGCACCAGCCCAGAGATGGGAGTTATACTCAAACTTTGGACGTACCTATATAACTTTTATAGATAATAGCCAGATCAGAAGGGGAAAAGAATCTCTTGCATCTCCATCTTTAAAAACATATCTTTTTTTTAATTTAGTTTAAAATTTTAAAAAATGCTCTTTAGAGTGCCCAATTTAAAATTTAGTAAATCATTGGCGTCACAGCAGCCAAAGTAAAAAACCTATAAGCTAAAGAAACTTTTTAGTTAACCATCAATAAACAACGGTTTGAACCTACATATCTTCCGAGTCTATGGTATCCAACTATATGAAGATTTAATACAATAATTGAAAAAAAAACGAAAGAGCTGAACTAAAAACTTAATTTCAATTTATGTATGAGAAAGCTTCTATGCTATGAAAAATCCTCTTGAAAAGCTATCCTGATGAGGTGGAAGAATTGTTTTATATATTCTTTATTGTGATTATAACAAACATCATATAAAAATATAAAAAAAAATCAAAAGGACCTCTTAACAATACGTTTAAGAACCAAGCTAAACAAAAGTTTAAATTACTCGTTCTAAACGTAATGATTTTTCCAACTAAAATATTTTTTTTTGTTTTTAATATTTTTTTAAATGTTGAGGGTACTTTCTTAAAAAAAAGCTTTTATTACCGGTACCATAGAATCGGATTTCAGAGTATCAATTTTCTCATAAACGGTTTGTCGGATTCCGATCAAAGTTTTTATAAAAAAGTTCATTTACAATCTTAATAATATTCTTAATCAAAAACAAATATTTTTAGTTCTTTTCTTTTTTGAAAACGATCAGATTTTGTTTTTGTTTTTGAAATCTTCTGCTTTGCATTGCAATCATATTTCTTCTTCAATACAAGAATTTTTTAAATTAAAAAAATTATTTTTTGAATTCACTTTTTTTATAACAAAAAATCATTTTTGAGTTTGAAATTTTGGTTTGGCAAGTCATAGAAATTTATTTTACACTTTTCCTTTACATATTTTTTTCTAATCCCATTTTATTTTTTTTTTATTTTAAAGTAATTTAACATGCTTTTAATAAAAACAGTTTCTAAGAATAACACTTTTAGAAATTCTTCTTTTTGTTTCTATGCTTAAAACAAGTTCTCTACTTTCAATTTCAACGATAATCCGGCCCTGCTTGTATAAGGACGTCGTCGTCTATCATAGGAAGCAATGTCAATGAAGAAACTTATACAAACCAACATACATACATACACAGGATTGACTCAAAAATGGCTTAAATAAAGAAATAAAATTGAATTATGGTTAAATGTGAGAAATTGTATTGCACCAATATAGGTAGAGAATAAGAAAACTGCAATACCAAAGAAAACTGGTTAAGTGAACATTTTATATGAGATATCAAAAAAGAAAATATATTTTTTGTTATTAATATCATACCTATAAGAATGACTTGAAAAGATATTATAGGTACTTGATGAACTGTATAAAGTTACACAATAGTAAAATATCTTTTTTCTTCGTTTTCAATAGAGGATGGTATTATTGGCATAGTGCAAAGATAATATGTTTTTACTTTGAAGAAGAGTGTTTTAAATTAGAAATGATAACAATTTATATAACATTATGCGATGACAAAAGAAGCCAATTAAATGTTTCATATTTTTTTCAATATTTATTCAGTTATAGAAATTTATTCTAGCACCCAGTTCATACAAATGTAAATTATAAAATTATGTTGGATTAAATGAATTTCATTGATTGACATATTAATAATTCAAGGATCAAAGCTAAATTTATTAGCTATTTTTATGAACGTATAAATATGAAATCCAGTGCATATTATAACACCAAAAAGTCGGAAAGGAAGGGGAAAAGAGGAGAATTTTAATGTGTCATCTGTTACACGTAAATAACATATTAGAACTCCATTCATCAGGGCAGTTTTCTTAAAAAAATATTTACTTACTTTTTCTTAATCAGGCAGCAGCAGGTCACAATCCATAGGCTCTTGACCGAGACCACAAGTCACCCTTTCCCCTGCTTCACCCTAAGGCTACACTTGTGGGGTTCGCCAGATTGGCCCCAGGAAACGTAGATAGGCCCCTCGGTTTTGGATTGTCCCATGTCTGAGGCCAACTTAATGCAGCTGTCTTCCATTTGTTTGATAAAGGAGTTTTAATGTGGCGTCGGCGTGTGCTTTGCTGAGAGATTTCGGCATGACCAACCTAACAAGCCAAATAAAAATAAATCCGGACTGCTATCCAAACCAATCTCCTTTTCAACCTGGCGTTGGAGATAGAAATCCGTGAATCTGGCACTGCAACATGAGGGACCATCGTCAACAGGTCCAGCCAGATATTGGCTAACGCAGACGACATTGACATCATCGGAAGGACCGAACAAGCTGTACACAATTCCTTCAAAATCTGGGGCTGCACATTACTGAAGGTAAAACAAAGTATATGTTGGCGTCGAATGCGAAAGGAACAGTTGGTCAAACAATCAAGGTAGCGGAACACGAATTTGAAGTAGTGTAGCCGATAATAATTTAGAAGAAGAAATACGCGGGCGGCTGCTCAATTCCAACAAAGCCTACTATAGTCTGTCAAAGCTCTTCAAATCCAGAAATCTCACCATAACTTCAAAACTGCTGCTGTACAGGATCATGATCCTGCCAGTACTCAGGTATGAATCCGAGACTTGGGAGTTAGCAAAAGACACTCCGACCTCTTAGCCGCGTTCGAGAGAAAAGTCTTTAGGAGAATTGTTGGCCCCATATTCCGGAGACGGTACAATCATGAATTGTACGGAATCTACCTTGAAGCAGACATAGTGACAGAAATTAAGCTCGGTAGACTCCAGTGGGCAGGGCACCTAGCTCACATGAGTGAAGAGGAACCGGCTGGGAAAGTCCTTTTTGGTACATTCTATGGTAGACGGCAGCGTGATAGACCATGCTTGCGCTGGAGAGATGGCTTAGACCAGGACGCCCGAAGCCTTGGGGTGCGCAACTGGATGGCGTCGGCTCAAGACCGGGATAGGTGGAGAGACTTGTTGAAGGAGGCCAGGACCGGACTCCGGTTGTCGACTGTCGAGCCGATGATGATGAAAATATATTTCAAAAACATACAAACTCGTTTTGTAATTTTCAATTTTCTAAAAATCTTTAACAGACAAAACCATCTAGGTTTGAAAATTTTGTAAAAAAAACTGATAAGAGTATTCAAAATTACCTTTGAATAAATATAAATAGAAGTCACACCTCAGAGCATGGCTTAAACGATATAAATGTAACTATACATACGTAGGTACATAGTTAAAAATAAGTTCTTCATTTGACCTTAACTTATGATAAGTTAAATTTTATTATCAGAAGAATGTATATTTAATTATTTGTATTTTAAGTAATAATTTGCATAACGAGCATTTTGTATGGAATTCCTTTTGTTGAAAGTATACCTATCAACAGTACAACAACATTAAATATAACACCAAATTCTCACGGCAACAACAGCAGGCGCAGTATGCTGACTCACAATAATATACCTTAACTGTATAATGTGTTGCATTAAAGCGCAGTGTCATCTTTCTATTTATTATTTATATTTTGATTTGCTTTTCGCATATTCATAACTTAATCGTTTAATAGGTCAACCTAAATTATTAATTATAAGCAATAATGTTGGTTTCGAAATACAGTCGACTCCCTCTTAGTCGAACTCCCTCTAAGTCGAAGTTCCCTCTTACTCGAACTTTTTAGTTGTGTTTTTGCATTCCCCTCAGTTTTCCATATAATAACTATCCTCTAAGTCGAACTCCCTCTAAGTCGAAGTTCCCTCTAACTCGAACACATTCTCTCGATTCTTGGCCTATTTTCTTTCCCTCTAAGTCGAATTTTTTTCTTTTGCCGAAAAAAAAATAAAAAAAATCATTCTCTTTCAAATCGCAACTCTTTATTGTTTTTAATTCTTATTAAAACATCAAGGCAACCACACACTCGAACACTTTGATTCTCTATTTGATATAGAGAAGAAAGCTAGACACAACACCAACCATTTTGTGCTTTATTTGAAAACTTGTAAGTGTGTGTTCTGGAAAAGAAAAGGGGAACGTGGGTGAGATTCCAATTGCAATACTCATGTGTATAGATATTTGCGGACGTGCGGATTGTGCCAGATGAAATTCAAGATTGTTTATTTAAAATAGAATATTTTTTAAAAACACGGCAACTGATGACACAGCAACTGAGACTCAGTCTAAAATTACAAAGTTTTTTAAATAATTTAATTGAACAAATATTTTTTTAATATTATGAATTAATGAGCGAAAAAAAGCAAAGAGCTTAGCTTTATTTATTTATTTATCTATGTTTAATTCAATAAATCAGTAAAAAAAAAACACACTCGCTAACTGGAATTTTTCTAAAACTCCCTTTAACTCGAACTAGTTTTAATATCCCGTGAAAATTCGACTTAGAGGGAGTTGACTGTATGTATTTATAAGCAATGTATGTATTGGAGTTAAAATAAAGTAAAAGTAAGCATTAATTCTAGTATAAATAGACATAAGTTTTAGACAATAAATCAGAATAAGTTTTTAAAACCAAAAGGCGTGTTCTCACTCTTTGCTTCGATTCCCCACCCGCGGTAAGATCGATTCAAAGTAAACACCTCTAATAATTCATATCTTTTACACTACAAAAGTTGTTTAAATCGATCTTTATTCTAGTGGCCTCTTTATGGATATATATTCATTTACTCGTAAAATTGAGGAAATATTTTTTTTTCAATTTTTTAAGTCGTAGATATTGCTATGAAACAAAATGCATTCTTAAGATTCATATTTCTCAAATTTGAACTTGAATTATTATATATCTGCTCAATTACATACATAGATACACAATATAAAACAGAACGAGGCAAATTTTCTAAAAACTTAAAAAATTGAAGAGATGCATTTTCTTAATTTTTTTTTAACTAATGAAATAAATTTATCAGATGACTTATTAAAAAAAAAAAACAAAAAAATAATCCAAAACATCTCGAATTTTCTCGAAAAAAAAACACTTTGTAAAACTTGTTAATGAAATACTGATTTAATCCATCCATCTATTTATTTTTTTATTTTTTTTTAATAAAATTAGATTCATTTTAAAATAGCAATAAGATTTAGTTTGAACACCTAAAATAAACAAAAAAATAAAAAATAAATCAATGTTCAAGGAATGATGTTTACAAGCACGTGCTAGTAAAACATCAGCTAAGCTTTGAATTGATTTTTTGGACTGGTTTGGCATTATAATGTGGTTGGCCGTGGCGCGATGGTATGCGTGGTCGCCTGTCAATCTCACAGGTCACAGGTTCAATCCCTGCCGTAGTTCTATGTCATGTTTTTATTCCATTATCATTGATCATTGTTGGGCCGCTGGTTTACTCATTACATGTTGTTCAGGCATAACACTAACAACATGTGATTGAGTAAATACTAGTATGTCCAACAAATATGACAATGAACAAAATAATGCGAATTATAAAGGGACATTGATATAAGACACGGCATTTCTCCGCTTTAGCCCAGCCGCCAACCCTGGAGATAAAATCTGAGACAACCACCACCTTCAGTCTCAGTACCTCGCGCCACATACCTTTCCGTACACCTTTCCCTTCCCATCCCTATCCTTCACGCCCGCGCTATGTTGAACAACATATAAAGGGTACACCATCCACTTGAGCGCGCGTAAATTAAAAAAAAAATCATATTATATTAAGCAGCCGTTGGCTTGTTTTTAAACTTTTTTTCCCTTAAAAGTCATTAGTGTGGAATTAATGTTATTTAAGTAAAGGATAACACTTAATACCGAGTAATTTTTTTTTTCGCCAAATGCTATGTAATAAATAAGCTCTAATACTTGCTTGAATGAAATAGAGAGTCTGGATCTATAGATCCAGATAGCTTCTATAGAAGCTTAAAGGATAACAGCAAGCGGCGCGGCTTTGGCGTGGTTGATAAGATTTTCTTAAGATACGACAAAACAAGCAGTCGGTATTTTTCTCGACTTTTTTTTAATACCTGTCGATATTTTGTGAAGTCGAGATTTACAACTATCGAGGTTTTTTGGCAGTCAATAAAAAAATTGTTATTTTAACCTTCCAAAAAGTCGATAAAAGTCGAAATTTTGAACAGTGGACATTTGTTTGTTGGTCAATCGTATATACCTGGTTATCGGTGTTCTGGGCTAAAGCATTTTTTAACAATTATTTAACAGTTCCGTTGCTTCAAGCAACGACAATTTAACTTTCGCTAATATCATTGTTGAAAATATATACCTAGTTTTCAAGCAAATGGTGCGCTATTTTTAATCAATCTTCATTACTTACCATATGTATGTATGTATTATTTGGGATCGAATCCAAATCAATTTATCGTATGAACTTGCATTGGTTAGTGGTTGTTTTAAATATAAATTTATGAAGGTGCAGCAATTGCTTTGTTGACTTCTGCAATACAAACACCAGAATCCCTATAAGTTTGATACCGATAGACAATCCCGTTGTACGCCAACTTTCACAAGGATTGAGAACAATCCGTAGCACGGAACCCACTTCCATGGAAAAACCATCTCTCCCTTCCCTCCGTCTACTATATAATGTACTACTATAATCTCTCTTATAACGGGTGATTTTTTAAGAGGTTTAGAACTTTTTTTAAAAAAATAACACAAAAAATTCGAAAAAATGAATGAAATATTTATTTGAATCGATAGTTTGAACCTTGCAATTTAATGTTTAAAGATAATTTCATGCAAATGTTGACCGCGGCTGCGTCTCAGGTAGCCCATCCGCTGAGTCCAATTTTGGCATACTCTTTCACACATATCGGCCGGTATCTCACGAATGAATGCATGGATGTTGGCTTCCAGTGCGTCAAGCGGGCTTGTCCCTATAGACATTAGCCTTGACATACCCCCACAAAAAATAGTCTAATGGTGTCAAATCGCACGATCTAGGCGGCCAATTGACCGGCCCGAAACGTGAAATTAACTGTTCACCAAACTCGCCTCGCAATTGCGCCATTGTTTCGCGTGCTGTGTGGCATGTGGCACCGTCTTGTTGAAACCACATATCATGCAAGTCAAGAACTTCCATTTCGGTCAAAAAAAAGTTTGTTATCATCGCTCGGTAGCGTTCACCATTGACAGTAACGCTGCGATTCGCATCATCTTTGAAGAAATATGGCTCAATAATGCCGCCGGCCCATGAACCGCACCAAACAGTGGCTTTTTCGGGATGCATTGGTAGCTGTTGCAATGCTTCTGGCTGATCTTCACTCCAAATGCGGCAATTTTGCTTATTTACGTACCCATTCAACCAAAAATGAGCCTCATCGCTGAACACAATTTTGCGATAAAAAAGCGGATCCTCGGCCAGCTTTCCAAGAGCCCATTCACCAAAAATTCGGCGTTGTAGTAGGTCGGCTGGCTTTGGTTCTTGCACCAGCTGTATCTTAAAAGGCTTTAGCCCAAATCCTTCCGCAAAATTTTCCACGTAGTGCTGTAACAAAGGCCTAACTGCTGGGAACGGCGCCGAATCGACATTTCGCGGTCTTCTGTCACACTAGCTGATACGGCCGCAATATTTTCTTCACTACGCACAGTACGTAAACGTGTTGGTGGTTTAATGTCCAACAAAGTAAATTTGGTGCGAAATTTGGTCACAATCTTCCGAATAGACTGCTCAGAAGGTCGAGAATGCCGACCATAAAATGGAAGCAGCGCGCGATGAACATTTCGAACCGAGCACGAATTTTGATAGTAAAATTCAATAATTTGCAAGCGTTGTTCATTTGTAAGACGTTCCATGGTTAAATTGCAAACCAAACTGAAGCTGTTTGACAGTGACACAAGGTACTAAACACACGTCAGCTGTCAAAACCAGTGTTGCCAAAACCAAACCAGCTAAAAAATCACCCGTTATTTAAAGACCCTCACTCAGATCAAGTAATAGGTATAGGCACATTGGGCCCTACCAATAATCAAATTTAATGACGACTTTAATATTTCTGTGAAATGGACCATATTGAAAAGGGCTCTAAATAATAAACCGTACATTGTATGACCTTAATATTTAAGTGGACAATAAATAATGAACCATATATGAAATGGCTTTCAAAGAAATAACATGCAGTGTTTGGTTAAGTATTTGGGATCCATAACATAATGGTTAATTTTTTCGAAATATTTAAGTCGTTGCTAAATTTGATTATTGGTACGGCCCATTATGTCCCTACCTCACTAATGTAACTTTCGCATCAAAAAAAAAAATAAATCAAAACCCAAATGCAACCCCTGTTTTGATTTTTAATTTAGAATTAAAAAGAACGAACATTTTCAGAGGCACATATTCAAATACATATACATACATACTTACATTCATACATATTAGAAAACAAATTATTTTAAAACAAACAAATAATTTGAATAATAAAAAACAAATAGAACAATCGTTGCCGTATAGAAACGTAGATAAACAACAAATTTTTAAGTTGAGAAAAAATCCCTTTCGAATACACAACTCATTTATAATTAAGGAAAAACTTTCTTATTGAATATCCAGACCTATTATATTTTTTCAAACGATGATGGCGGCACCGCTTAACCATAGTGGCCATTTTCTCAGTGAGACCTTCTTTTTATATTTATTCAATGATATTACAATAAAAATAATACGTAGTAAGGTACTTTAAAAAAAAATTGTCAAACATTTTTTTTTGTTTTTTGCATAAATTAATTTTTTTTTCAGATTTAATTTTTAAAAACTATTAATTTAAAAAACTTTAAATAACTGAAAAATGAAAGAATATATTTTTTTATAACTTCTTACTTTTGCCATTGCTTTTTTTATAATGTTTTGTATATGTTTGTCATTGATTTTTTAGAAAATCAACCCTTTGACTTGAATGGGGGGATGCAGACCCCCTCCAATACTTTTTTTTTTCTTGTCTCGATTTAAGCTTGAACTTGAAATATCAAATGCAATCAATTTTAATTCACTAAAAATAATTGCATTGCATTCGAAGTTAAACAGGTTCCCATAATAATTTTTTGATAAATCTTATTAAAAAAAAAAAAAGAATCTAAACTCGATAATTTCTCTAGTACATTTTATTTGAATTTCTCAAAGCTTTGGCGATGTTACAATTTAAAAATTGGTAAAAATACTTACTACACTACTAAATACATAAATAAAATATTGTGAGCATATCTTTCGGATACAGAAAAAAAAACAATAAAAAAAACAACAATCAACAAAATCTGGAATTTGCTTTTTATTTAATTTTTATATAGGTACCTTGTTTAATATAATTACTGTTAGTGTAAGTAGAGAGTATAAAATGTGACATGTGTTGAAAACAACTTTATTTATTTACCCTATTCAGCAAGAAAAAGGTTCATTATAAGAGCTACTTATTTTAAATTCTTATATACCAGCTAACATGCTTTCAATTGATTTGTGCAACAAATAGTCGCTTGTGGGACATCAACCGAACGCGATTAAGTTTGTTTTCTGTTAATCTTGAAATTTCAAAAACAAACAACAAAATAAAATGCTAAGTGATAAACTGATTAAAATTCGTTTTTGGATTGTTCAAGTGATCGTTTTGTTGATATTCCCTATTTTAATATTATTGGGGGGTTTAAGTGTTATTTTTAATAATCTTTTTAAGAAACAAAAGAGTGTCAATGGTGAAATTGCATTGGTAATATTTTTTTTGTTTTTTTTTTTGTTTATTTCAATAAATTTGTTTGAAATGTTTTTAAATATAATTTAGTAGATATTTGTTAAACAATGATTCTGTTATGTATTATTTTAACCCTTTTGGTAGGTAAGTGCATTTGTTTCTATATGAATTCAGAATAAAAATAAAAAGCCCACGATGATACTTTGTTTGATTTCAATAAAATTTATCAAAGAATTTTTCAATTGGTCAGTTTAATACTCGAAACGTTTTTGAGTTTAACAAAAGTTAGTTAACTGGATTAGCCCTTCCAGATTTTTAGGTCATAGGGATCTTGAGTTTTCAGGATTTTGATGTTTTTGTGTATTTAATTTCAGGATTCTCTCTCCATTAGCCCAATTCAAATATTTTCAATATTATAATATTAATGTTTCAAAATACAACTTTTTTTTTGAAACTTAGAAGAATTAAAAACAAATAATATTTCATACAAAACGTAAACATCTTATCCGTTGCACAACCTCTAACAAAACATATCTCCACAGTTATCAAGCAATTGAGACTTGAGACACTACCGCATGTATACATATTTCAACTCTGGCGGTGCATCATTTTTCGCGATTAAAATTGAACACACGCACACTTTACTTGGCAATAGTTATTTCTCAGATGAAATTGATATGCAAGGTAAATAAATAATAATAATATTCAAATCCGATAATAATTTAAGCCAACACGAAGATTGATGCCATTTTACTTAATTGATGTAATGATTTAATTGTTAACTTATAGATTGATTTTCAATGACCAATGTGTGTTCGATATAATGTTGATGCGTTTCATGTTACAAATTAATTCAATCTGCAACATGTACAATTGTACATTACCAGCCAAGTTCACTTCTTTTATGCCAATTCGAAGTAGAAAATTCCAATATTATAAGTTGAGCATGAACTTTGTATTTGTAAAGATTGCAATTCAATAGATAAGCTTTTTTAAATTATATGTTTTTTGCATTTTTAATCATAATGTTAAATGATATTCATCTTACTAATATTGTACGTATTGTAATAACTTTATAGCTGATTTGTTGTTGTTGCCGTTGGTTTCCCCTTACCGGTCACAGGGCTTGTACTACTCCTACGCTCCATGGTGTACAGTTCCTAGAGATGTATTTCAGCTCTGTCCAACTTTTTCCTAGTTGTGCTGATTCCTCTTCGACCGTTCTTCTCCAAGTGCTTCTAGGTCGGCCTGGTCGTCTGCCTGTCTGAGTGAAACGGTTCCAGTGTATTGCTTGACCACCAAGCTACTTACGTCTTCGTATGATAGTCAATGGGTTCCTGTCCTATTCTCACATGAAGTTCATCATTTGTGATATTGCCAGAAAATCCTTAAGATATTGCGTAGACATCTGTTTACGAACATTGACAGTAATCTAGTGGCAGTGGTTGTTACTTTCCAAGTGCTGCTCTCCGTAAAGAAGCACGGATTTAACAATGGAGTGAAACAGTCGTAGATTGGTCTTTAAGCTTATAGAGTTGTTTCTCCATATTTTGGACAGCATACCAAGCGCAGCCTTTGCTTTCCCGATTCAGCTGTTAATGTCTAGTTCAGTTCCGCTTTCAGTAGAAACAATACTTCCAATATATGAAAAATTTTCAACCACCTCTACTGGTTGTACAGAAATATTTACTTGAGCAAATAAGGAGGTTCCAAGGCTGATCATTTTTGTTTTTGCCGAATTCAAATTTAGCCCGACGATTTCAGCTTCTCTCTCCACCCTTGTTGTCATTTGATAGAGATCCATGATCCTATGAGAGAGCAAGCATATGTTGTCCGCGTATAGTCAAAGTGTTTAAGGCATGCTTGCAGAGCCCACTGAATTCTTCCATTTCCATTTGACAAAGCTGCTGCATTCAGCATACATCACTAATCACCAACACTAACAATATTGGTGAAAGTATACAGCCCTGTCTAACCCCACTTTGGATTTCAAATTCCTTCGTCAACATGACTTCTAGTTCATTAAAGTGATTTCAAAAAAATCTTATTTGAAACTTTATACACAAATAGCTTAGCGAACATTGAACATTGTTTTATCAGTTTAGTCAGTTCTAAACTACACAAAATAACTTTAAAGATTAGAATAATTATTTCTTTATAAGTATGGCATAATCTAAAATCTAAAGTTCTAGTTAAAGGTGCAGTTTAATTGAAAGTAAAATTAATTATCTTTAAACGAAATGGCCTAAGGTTGAAATTATAGTTGCAATCAGTTCTGGGAAGTAATTAAGTATTTACATAAGAACTTTAAGTTTAATATTTAAGTTCAAGAACAATTCCTTCTTGCTACAAATGGTACTTATAAATTTTTAATGGAATTACAGAAAATTATACTATTATATTATTATATACATTTTTTAAAAGTTAAGTTAACATTAGATTTTTGTGTTTTCGAGTTATTAACTGAAGTCAGAATAAAAAAAAGAGAGTCAATGTAAAGACTTGAAATCCCAAAATTTGATAGATTCTTAAGAAAGGTATAGTTTATGGCTGTTAAAGTATTCAACAAATTTAAAAGTTGATGAAAATTCAAAAACTTCAACAACAAAAAAAGGAGTCCATTGATAATTTTGTGAAACAACGGTTAAAGAAGTAGAGGTATTTAATCATTTGCTCACAAATTATTTTTTAAACTATGCATATACATATGTATAATGCATTGCAAAAACATATATCCAACAGGAAAGGTGATATTATTAAATTTTTTAATAGACGGGAGCAATATTAAAAAAAATCATTCAAAACATAAAGAAAATTCAATTTTATTTTTCAATTATTTAAGTGTTCCATTGAATAGATTTCGAAAACGGCTTTCACTTTTTTGATAAACATTTTTTCCTGAAACTTTTTGTAAGAAATTAAAATTAATTGTTCAACAAATATTTTCCAAAAACTAATTTTTTAACGACAATAGAACAGAATTTTTGGTTTTTCATTTTCTCCTAAATATTTTGAACGGTACGATAAAAAATTTATCGAAAAGGGTTCCAATTTTCAAAAAATAATCAAATTTTTATTTTACTCTATTATCGATTTTAAAATTTGTTTAAATTCATAATTCTGCTTTTTAAAAGCCTATAAATTAAAACTTCTTTATTTAAATTGAGTAATCTTTTTTAACAAGTTTTTACGTAACTGTTTTACAACCCCGTTCTGAACTCCAGCTACTAATTCTGTGTTCCAAAACTCTGGAAAACAAAATTCTGTAAATTATAAAAGGAAAAAAATTGTGGAATAATTTTTTATTTACAAAATTTTGAATTAGAGAATTTCGAACTAATATATTTTGTAATCCGAGTTTTGGTACTTACAGAACTTTGACCCGAAGATATTTCTTTATTTTTCTCTTTTGAAATTCCTGCTTTTGTAATTTATTTTAAAATAAATTTTAACAAAACAGCTTAAATTGCTTTAAAAAAAATTAAAATAATTATTTTGTTATTAAAAAACATTTATGTATGAAATTTTATAAAAGCGAAAACGAATTGATGCGTGATTGTATAATTCATAGGATTATTTAAAGTCTGGGATCAAATATACCTACCGGTGGAACCAATTGAAACTGAAATCATATTCATATATATTTCAACATATTTAAAAATTAATCACAATCATAAATAGTTTAATCAAAATGAATAATACCCTAGAGGTTTCGTATATATCTTTGCGAATACAATATCGAAAATAATATATTGACAATAATATTTATTGAAGTCTATATTAATTTATTTCATTTTGATAGATTACCTCCAGTTCCACATTCCGCGCATACAATGAACTCAATTAACCTTATTTTGAAGATAATGTTATTTATAATAAATAATTTGTTGTTGTTCTTTTGTTTTTCGCTATCAAAATTGGGGCGAAAATGTTATAAACACCTACAGCTGGTTTGGTTTTGTTGATTTAAATTTAAAAATAAATTTATTTTTTTTTTTAGAACCTATAGAGGTATTATATACGTTGACTCAATCTAATTAAACAAAGAAACTGTCGAAAATCCCGATATATTTTATCAAAATCATTTTAAACACGTATATTTTCAGATAACAGGAAGTGGAAATGGTCTAGGCAAGCAAATCGCTATTGGATTAGCAAAACGAGGATGTCATATAGCAGTTGTTGATATTAATCAAGAAGCAGCAGAAAGTACTTCCAAAGAACTTATCGAAACTTACAAAATAAAATCGAAGGCTTTCAAAGTAAACATACTCAAAAGTATGACAACATTACATTCATCCTTTATAAATCGATCTTCATCTATAGGTTGATGTTACAAATTATGAAAATATTGTTAAGCTTGCCAAAGAAGTTGAGGAACAATTGGGGCCCGTGACGATTTTGGTGAACAATGCTGGCATAATGACATTTAAGAATCTCGTCAAGCCGACACCAGAAGAAATTCAAAATATGGTTGCCACAAATCTCACATCACACATTTATGTATGTACTGTACATTGTATAACCTCAAAATCTAAAACATAACATTTTATTTCATTTGATGTTAATTTTTTACTTTTACAGATACTTCGTATTTTCTTGGACAAAATGAGACAACAGGGAAAAGGTCATATCGTTGCCATTGCTTCGATAGCAGGCAAGTTGAATTGATATTAATATTTATTAGGGTGGTCGTTAGATGTAATATTTTTTTCGATAATTCGATATTTTCTTATGAGCTTGTGAAGTGGGATGGTTGGGTTCAGGTAAGTACTCGTACCACTATATACTACCCTTTTCTGAAACGCGTTGCTTTTCTAAGTTGGGAAGGAAGCCTTTTACAACAGAGAGAGTATGGCTGTCTACAGAAGTATCAAAGAGTTCACAGGTGTCCAAAGCTCTTGACAACAGCTGGATCACTGCTAGTTTCGGATGAGAACCACCTCAAAAGGTGACAGGAGCACTGCCACCTTTTAAATGCATTTTCGCCAATGAAGTGAACACAACGGGCAATAACCTGTACGAAGTAACAATTTCCCAAATACACACTGAATCCCTCAATCTAGTATTGAAGAAATCTTAACCGTAATTAGAGCACTGAAAAACAAAAAAGCTGTTGGACTTGACGGTATTCCCTCAGGGCTCTTACGACAAGCGCAAACAACACCGAGTGAACTACTGCGCCCACCTATTCAGAGATCTTGGGAAACAGGGTTTTCCCGAAGAATGACAAAAAAGAATGATTGTCAAGCTCCCAGAGAAGGCAGAACTTGTGCAGTGTGAAAACTTGAGAACAATTTGCATTCTACCTGCAGTGATCAAGGTAAAAGCAAGGACACATTCTGGAGTGAATAAAAGACTACCTCGAAGACACGCTCAACACCGAACAAACAGGATTCCTTTGTGGACTACATGCACAATTCTTCCATCTTTCTAGTGATAGTGAATTTATCGAATTTTGTGACAGGAAATGGAGGAATTTAGTGGACTCTGCAATCACACCTCAAACACCTGGAGTACACAAACAACGTAAGCTTATTTCCATTAAATGACAACAAGGATAGAGAGAGAAGCTGAAATCGTTCGGCTAAAGGTCAATGGGGTAACAAGCAGATATTTCTTGACAACCAGTAGGAATGGTAGAAAATGTTCAATATCTTGGCAGATCTGAACACGCGAGCCATAGGTGGAAATGAATTGGCCATTTGCTTCGAGTGCAACGAGTTCATTGCGAATAAAGCGATACAATAAAACTCATTTACGAAGACAGAGGGTTGGACCAACTTAAAAGTACTTTGGTGAAGAACGGTCAAAGAGATATCAGAACAAATGAGGAAGAGTTGGAAACAGATGAAATACATACATCTCCAGGAACCGTACACGATGATGGCGCGTAGTGAAGGCTTTGTGCCCCACAAGAGAAAAATGAAGGTCCGACGACTTAAATAAGTATTTTAGATTTAATTTGTAGCTAATTTAGGTTCATTTATTTTTATAACGACCGCCCATAACTGTATAATATATTTGAAGAGCGATTTTTTATTTTTTGATCAATTTTATCTATTTTTCTATTCTCAGGACTTATGCCATGTCATCGACAACTTGAATATACTGCAACTAAGTTTGGAGTTCGCGGTCTTATGATGGCTCTTCGAACAGAACTTTTTGCTTTAAATGCCGAATTCATCAACACAACTACAGTGTTTCCTTATTTTTTGAAAACAAACGCTGTAGTAGATGACATATTCGCCAAAGTTGGGTAATATAAAAATTATTTTGTTCAGAAAAATATCTAGATATTTTTTTGAAATCTTTTAGATCTAACTTTTCAGAAGGGAATATAATATGGGAATACTCCTTTTGAAAAGTGACTATAAAATTCCAATTTAATATTTTTACAGCGGTTCTCAGGTGTATCCAAGTGTTTCTGGTGAAGAAGCAGCGCAAGCAATTGTTGATGGTGTTGTTAGAAATAAAATGGAAGTAGTAATTCCTTCAATTGGCGCCCTCGACTATAGACTTTTTGAGTAAGTCTTTGTTCAGGTCTTTTAATATTTTCAATATCATAAAAATACATGCATGAATACGAACATATTCTTTACAATCACAATTCTTTTTTGGCTAAAGTTGATTAACTTATAAGAAGTACTACTGGTCATGGTCGGTATTGATGTTTGTACGACGGACCGAGACGAGAAGTTTAACGACACATATACGTAGAATGACAGTTTCTTTCCCGTAAAGATTTTTTAAAAAATTTTCAAATTTGAATATTTTACCAAATCAGCAAATACTAACTTCTGTTTTTTTTTTTGTGCTCAATTGTTGGTTTTTTAAATTTTTGCTACCTTTCAAAGGAATGCTTCACAAAGTTTTCTTTCGTCAAAACCTTCTATACATAAATATCTACATAACATATTAATTACAATACAAAGTTGCAAGAACTAAGCTCAAAACAGCACAAGAAATTTATTTTAAAACTTTTATAAATATAAAAAAACGTCATAAAATTTGCTGCTTTTCGAGTTTTTTTTTTTTAAATCGCTAAAAAAAAATCATTTGTAAAATTAACTAACATTTATTTAGAGTGTTATGTATAATTAGTTAGGTATATATAATAATTTTCTATAATTTTTATGATTTTCTTTGCATTTCAATTAAATTTTGTTTTTATTTCTTTTAGGTTTCTTCCTACCTATTGGTATTTAAAGTTTTTGAATATTGCGGTAACTCGTGTAGGTCTCCAACGAATGGAAAACAGCTAGTTATGCAGATGCAAGTTCGTTAGTTACATATAATATATGAAAGACATATAGGGACTTTTTTGTACATTTACAACATTAAAACAATTTGTTAGGAATAGATTCCATACAAAAAAATTAAGATATTTTTTAATAACAATAAAATATAATACATAAAAAAATGTCCCCAACTGTATTTTTTTCGACAAAGCTGGGTTGTAACATTTATAGTTTTTGTATAAAATTTAATGTACTTATAAAATGGAAAGTCGTAAACAAAAATTCATAGTTTTTGTCAAAAACTTGAAAAAAAACTCGAAAATTTTGGGTGTTTTTTGCAACCTTTTTTGTGGGAACTAGCAAAGTTGAAATCCTAAAAATGTTTAAATTTCTCCTGTAAAATTTATGAAGTTGGAATAAAATGAGAGATGCACTTAAATTAAAAAAATTCACATAAGAAATACAAATGGATTTAACAGTGAAGGACAAAAAATTCACTACTCCTTTTTAGTTTTTGTGGATAATTTTTGTAAAATATTCCATACTTACCAAATAATATAATTGTATTTTATTTTGATCTATGTAGTTTGAGGTCTTAGAAGTACTTATAAATTTTCCAAAAAAAAAACTGACTGACATGTATTATTTTCAAAAAATTTCAAATTTTTGGAAATTTAATGTTCTAAAATTTTCATTATTCAATTTTTTTTAAAATGTCAAAAAAGTTAACAAACCACAAATGTAACCTAGAAAATATGGCTTCCCGAAAACTGGGACTTAACCATTTCTGATAGTCCTTTATCAGGTATAAAAGCTTACCTGCATTTGTTTCCATAAATCGGATATTTTTTGTTCAGATTAATTTTTAATCTCAGCAAAAAAATATTTACAAATGTTTTCTCTATGTTGAGGCACTGAGTTCTATTGAATTTCCCACAACCGTTGAAAAAAATTATATCCCCTATATAATGTGTCTTCCTTGTATTCGAGCACTTTATATACATATGCAAGTATGTTTGTATGCATAATTAAAATTTTAACTTATTTTATCAATCTCCTTTCTCCAAATTAAATAAATTATAAAACTTACTCACCGTTATTGACGTTAATTGAAAAATACGCAATTGATGCATTTTCAAGGATGTTTATACTCATTCAATAATATACAAAAAAAATGTTTTTTAAATTACTTCAGACATACGCACGCTACAGATTTTCAAAATTAAAAAAAAAAAAAAAAAGGAAATATAAAAAAACACTTCCATCCTACGGTTATTTCATCGAATTAATTCCTGTCCATTGGATTATGTGTAATAATTGAACTTTATGACCTCGTACATAAATCCCATTAATAAAGCCATTTCGGTTCTACGTGTCCCTTTAGGCTTTGCCTCAGTTAAATTAAGATACAAAGTATATCCAACTGTGATAGTCTATAAGTAGGTACCTATGTATTTTGTTTTTACATTTTGTATTTTTCAGCCAACAAACCAAAATTTAAATTATGAAAATGCTCCACTTAACAGATTTTTTTTTTTTGAAATATATATTTTTAATATTTAATTCGGATGATGATCGGAAAATGAAAATAAATTGTTCGGGATAAGGACGTTAATTTAAAACAAAAACAAAAAAAAAAACATTAAATAAATTGAAATCTGCTGGGTTAATCGCTGTATTGGAATGTTGATAGGGACTTTTTTGATGTACAAAATATTATGTAATCATAGATTTTGGGAAATATGATCGAACAGTAAAAGGGTGTAATACAGTTGGTCAAATTCGATGAGCAACATATTTAAGAGGTAATTACGTCTTTGAAAGTTAAAATCCGCCATCTTGAAAAACGGTGGTGATTTCCATTTTATTTAAAAGCGCATTGAATGTTTATTTTTGGAAAAAATGAACCAAAGAATCTTAAAATTACAGCGTCTAAATTTGGCCTAGCGATTTGTCCGATAAGTGGATGTGAAATATTTTGTTAATCTGTTGGTTATTTTTTGATCTTTATCTCGATCGTGATTAGATTTCAATGGGAATAGTAGATCATGTGCAATTCTCCACAACTAAAATATTTTGATGACTTCTTTTCTTTAGCTGACTGATATTGGTTAGGTAATGGTAGGTTAGGTTTGAAGGGTTGATAATACTACAGGACACATAATTTCACTGTAATTCCAATGGATCCTTTCTAAACCATCCTGAAAGCTGATTTTCTGGTCTAAGGTAAGCTGGTAGGTTGTTCACAAGGAAATCGATTTTGAACTGCTCCGCCTCTTCGTCCTTACAACATAGATCAGATGTGCTGATACCCCCATTCTATTCAAGTTGGTTTCCATTGAGTTATGACGGTGAGCTTGAAAGTGTTCCGGAGTGAAGTGGCGATTTTTCGAGTAAGATTATGAAGTGTGTACTTTGCCTCTATTAATTCTCTAAACAAAATAATTTTTTGCTTAGTTGGTTGATGAAATTCTTTTGAAAAAAATGACGTGAATGCATTTTTTGCAAAAAAAAACAACAAACATTTCATCACGCAACATTTGCGGGTTTCAAGGAATTTTCGAATACTAAAGTATTTTAATAGTAAAAAAACCCATGGTGCTGAATGTTGATTACAAATTTTTTTAAATGTTGGGAAAACAAAATGTCAGTGAAGAAAAAAGTGGACATTTTTTTAATTGTGGAAAAATGAATTTACATATGACAAAAAAATATTTTCTTAAAACAAAATTTCTCAAAAAAAAACTTGTTGAAACAAAAAAATTCCAGGGAACCACCAAAAAGATGTTTGTTAAAATTTCAAAAAAAAAAAAAGCATTAGGTGTTATATAATGCGGTATGAACAAGTATTCAATTTAGACCATAATTACATGAAATCCTGTAATCCGTTACAAGATATTGTGAATTCAAAAATTACAAAATTTCATTAATTGTTTTCTAGCCTTGAAAATAACACAAGTTCTAGGGGAATATTTTTCAATGTCAATAGCTTCGATTTGATATGTTTGATTAATAGGTTTTTAAAGAAAGTTTCTCTAGATCAAATGTATAAAATCTCCATATTTTTAAAAATATCGACACTAATCCATAAAATAGCTTTTAGTGAAGTAAGTAAGTAAGTTACCAGGAAGAACTGAGTAGGTACATTATTATTTTATTAATTCTTTCTTTCGCTATTTATTTTAATGTTTTCAAAAAAAAAATAACTCAATTTTGTTTTTATTTGTCATCCCTTCAACTATAACCCTTGAACATCTTGACGTTGAACATAAACAAAACACCTTGAGCTAAAACAACCGAAATTCAACGTCTCAACAAAAAAATGCATTAGAAATGCGAGTATCTTTTTATTTATTTTTTCTAAATATCACATTCCCACGATCTCTACACCTACCTATGTAAACGAAACAAAAAAAAATAGAAATCATCGACTTACAATTAGGAAACCCATTTTTCAAAATTTTTAATTTCATAAAACACATGTGCGTTCTTGGTTTACAATACCTATTCATATATATGAACTTTTTTTTGTAACGCATCTGTAAAAAATAAATAAAATGTCAAAAAAAAACACCCCTTTTTACTTTTGTGGCATTTTGACACGAGGAGCTCCTCACGTCCATTAAGTCAACAGAGAAAAAAAAATAACACGAAATTTCGAAAAGTACCCCTTATAGAGCAGCAAATACAACTACTCCAGTCTTGATATTATTCAAACCTCCATTCAAACTGTCATCCTCTATTCCAGGACGAGGACGCTGCGCATTGCAATGCAATACAATTATCCAGAAATAAAAAAGGTAAAGACTGCAACCGAATGGATGCACTTGTCTCAATGCTGCAACGACTATGATAAAAAAAAAAATTAAAATTATCCTGATTGTAATAATAAAAAAAAAAAAAAAAAAACATCAACACAACAAATGTCATCGTGCACCGCGCATAGAGCCATAAACACAGATCGTAAATTATCTGACAGATAAAAACAATATTCGAATCTTTCGTAGAGCAATTTAGCTTGTGCATCCAACAGAAGTTCAACTCCACCATCAAACAACATTGTGCCACTGGCACTCCTTTAACTAAACTATGTGTATACGTAGATAAATCTAATTATGATGACTCTCTGATGGCGTAGAAGATGTCAAATGAAGCATCCATTCTATTGCGTCAGGAGGACCCCCAGCACCTATTGCACGGATTGAGTGCTCTTGCTCTGTACTAAAAATAGATGCTTGGTGCGTTTGCGTTCTGTTTTCTGATTGACCCCAAATATAAATTGAGTGAACCGCAAAGCAAACGAGTGCTCGGCAGCGGCGCAGCGCGGCGCGGCGGTGGCGGCGTACGGGACAACAAAAAATTATAAAAAATAAAACTTCTTAAAGGGGAAAGAATGCACCCCAAGGGTGCTATTTTGTTTATCATCAATTCGAGGCGGGTTTTGAATTGCTATAAATACATGAACCAGCTCAGAATCTCATATAAAACAAAAATATTTTTATATTCTCGAAAGAGAATTGAAATTAAGAGATGATTGAGATCAATAGTTAATGTACGCTAGATTCATTAATATAATATAGTTTTTATTAAGTTCTAAACAAGGTGGTTTGAGTTAAAAAGGATTTTTTTAAATTTGGCAAAATTTAATAATTGAAAGGAACATTTGTTTTAAAATGAAATTGAGATTTCATAGCTGAAAATAGATCTTTGGAGAAAGTGATAATATGTAGCCTTTTTAGTTGTTTGTCTGAGTACTCTTGGATAACCCAGGTATATAATATTAGCCATCTAAATGTATTCAAGCCAACCAAATTTTCAACAAAATTTTAGATAACTCCTGTCCTGTACCATAATATATTATATTATTAGTTTATTCCTGACTATATATAGTTTTAAATAAAATACACGAATGGGTCGCACGTACTTGCTCCTATGTGCGATAGCATATTGGTTTTAAAGTCTGAGTATAAAAACAAATTTATGATACTTTCTATTATAGTCACAAGTAAAAATATGAAAAAGCCTTAAATTCATTATTTGAATTGATAAAATAAGCCATCTCATGTAAAAAAAAATTTCAAAAATCGTTAGAGATGTTTTTTCAAAAAATAATTTTTGTTTATATAATTTTTTAAGTATTTTTATAAAAAAAAGTTGGCATTTAAATACAAAAAATATTTTTTTTGAAAATTTTGATATGCAATATTATTAATATTATATAGGAAAAATTTTCATTGAAATCCGTTCAATAGTTTAACCAAAAATCCGGTTCTATGGCAAGTACCGTTAATAACGGTTTTTTCAAAATAATAAATTATTAAGGTTACTTGACAAACCCTATTTAATAAATTTCATCAAAATCGTTAGAGCCGTTTTCGAGATAAAAATGTTTTGTCTAAACGGTACTATGAGACGTTCCGTTATTTTTGGAGCAAAAAAAATTGGACTCCGTCTTCTCATGAACTTGCTTTTATGTATGAAAACTTAAGAATAAACAAAATAAAGAAATACTTATAAAAATCATAATTTTCATTATTTCAATACTTACCTAAAGCAAGCCAAAAAAAAGGGTTAAAACTGAAGATGGCATGTGATGCATTTGAGATTTTTTTATTCAAAAATTAAAGAGCGTCATTTGCATGAGTTGTGAAAAAAGTTTAGAGTGTGTTCATCAAGGACAAGAAAGAAGAGTCTATTTTTCTCTTTAAGGTGGAACGTGGTAAGGGCAATTTTCAAACAAAAAAAAAAGACTTTTCTAGACCTAATAAAAAATATTATTTTTTGCGAGCCTATTTGAATTGCTCTAATAATTTAAGAAAAAACATTGAGATTGAGATCAAAAATGAAGATCTCTTTTGAAAAAAATACTAATTTTTGGAAAACATTTCTTAGAAATGTTCGTAAAAAAATTTAAAAAAAAAATGGTAGGTATGCAAGATTCTAATACTTAATAATATACACTAAAAACAAAATTAAAAAAAAACAAGAAGTTTTCAAAATATTTTGTTTAAAAAAAAAATCGATTTTTATGTGAGTTACAAAGAGTGATTGTAGTGAATGAAACACATAAACAAATCAAAGCAAACAAATATTTAAAGATTTGTGGAAATTGAAGTAATACAAATTTTAGTCATGCCTTTATAATTATTTATATAACTAATTACATTGCCAAAAAAAAATATAAACCCAACGCTTACATATACAAATATTTTGCTCTGGTTGAACTTTAAATATTTTATTGATAACTTTATTATTTTATTGATACCAAATTAAAAATTCATACAAAAATATATAAATTATTATTTAAGTTTTTTTTACTAACCATATATAAAGTTTAATCAAGACTTCAGTCGATTAAAACAATGCTTAAGTTCAATATCAAATTTATATTTTATTTTATAATAAAAAATTATTTATAAATATATAGGTATACTACTATATATAGACATTCTATTGATTATTACTTTTTTCATTATTATATTTTAAATTATAAGCTTAAATTTAATGTAAATACTCCAATATTGTTATCGTAACACTTTATTTCCAATAAAATTGTGCTAATTTATTTGAAGTGCTGTCGTAAAACTGCAAAAGTGTATAATCCTGCCATTTAACAGGTAACAATCTGCAAAAGGATTTGAATTAATATTATAAATATAAAATTAATCATTAAAAAAAAATATAATACAAAGTACTCTTACCTATGCAACCAAACTACAAGTGCAAACATTCGTGGGACATAGACCATTCGTTCATTTCGTAAAATTCCTTGAACAATTTTTTCAGCTGTATATGAACCAGACATACAAGGATATCGACTTAGTACCCTAGAAGAAAAGAAAAATATGGAAATAATTTTTTGTAGACTAAATATTTTTAATTAATTCTATAATCAATAAAAAATCAATAAATTCTGAAACCAATTATTTCTAAAAATTGACTACAGCGTTAAATTATGAAAGTTTTAAAATTATGAATATAGAATTACAATACCACAATAACGATATCAGTCTTGGTCTTGTCACGAGAAACGAAACGAGACCTAGACGAGATCAGACTAGCTCCGAAGCTAGATACCAAATATACCAGATTTGTTGTGGTCTTTCCAGTACAGAAAATCATTCGAAAAATGTGTTTTTAAAACTTGAAATTGAATATTTAAATGTAAATACTAGACAGGTTTGGATAGAAATTGCTGATTCTTGTTTTCACACAATAAATAGAAGAGAGCGAAAAAAAGAGACGAGACAGAGACTAAAATTTGTTTTACGAAAACGAACCGAGACCAAAATTTTTTGATTTGGACGAGACCTAGATGAGACTTCAAAAGCTTTGATGCACCAAGAAAATATTGATTTAAAAAAAAGTAAGTATTATATAATATATCTACAAATAAAAATTAAATCTCAAAGAAATCTCAAAAAAAAAGATCGCTAATCTCGGTGGTTTTTCCAGTTAAGAAAATCAAAAAAAATGTCAAAACAGCGGCCATTTTTATATAGAACTTTCAATAAGATTATCTCCATTTTTTTATATAATTTTCTTTTTATTTGGTTCTTTTTTCTCTCTGTGTATAGCAAGTTCCATTAATAGCGATTTTTCAAAAAAAAAAATTACCAAATAGCCCACAGAAAAAATTAGACATAAAAGCCGTTTTAATTTTTTTCTCAACCTTTATTTATAGAGTTTGCCTTCATATCTGGAGCTAACAAAAAAGAAGTTCTTTCTATGGAATCGCCTAAGAACCTTAACTAAAAAGTTTGAAGAATATCAGTCTCAGGCTTATGCGCGAAACAGATTGAACCAGCAACAGCGCCAGCGCCGTCAAAAGCAAACAACACGCTGGCCAGCAAAAATTTTTCGAACACATTACCACCAGCACCGCCGCCGCCGCCGCCGCCGCGCCGTTCATTTGTTCCATATCTTCAATATATTTTGTGGTACCTCTGACAGTGCGAAATTTGACAGCAATATACCAGCAACAGCAATTTTAGAACTTTGGCCAAACGGCGCGGGGCTGTTGACGTTGCTCTTGCTGGTCTGTTCTGTGTTCAACAATTGAAATACATTGGTTCTAAAATAATGGCGGCCGCTGTTGCTGGTGCTGGTTCAATCTGTTTCGGGCTTTAGGCTATCAGAATTTCGAGAACCGTCGGTAATGTCCAGAGGTCTAATTGCCTATATGTTTCCACTTTGCTATGAATGAATGAATGAAATTCCAATTGAAGAATTTCCCAATTTTCATTTTTCATTGAAAATTAATTTTATTATCACCATACCCAACCCATAGTTAGAATACAACTTCCTTATTCCAAATTTTAGACAAGTTAATGAAAAATTCAAAAACACATAATCTTATAAGAACCATAACCTAAAAACAACATCACAATTCACAATATCCGGTTAATTTATTATTTCCGGCCCCGGCCCGGAAACATTGCCATAGAGCACCATCAGCAAGCGTAAATATAACTAAAGTACCTCCCTATACACACCAAAACAAAGTTCTCTATCTCCAATTCTTTTGCACCACCGTATCATGTCCATTCATAATTAATGCTCAAATTAATTTTCCACTTACCCTAAATCATTGAGAGTCTCATAAACCTCCGCGTTTGTCTTCATGAAATAAGGATGAGCAGTTGTTGTTCTTATAAAATCACAATCTGACAATCGTAATTCAGCCCTCAGGCAATCCATAAATCCTATTATTGCGTATTTTGTTGCCGAATATATTCCAGCTCCTGGCAATGCGATAAGTCCTAAAAATAACAAAAAAAAAATAAATAAAGAAAAATATGATTGGCTTATCTTTCAAAAACCGAAATCTTCAAATTCACGTTTTCCTTTCGCACCACTCCAACTTACCAGCCAAAGAAGATACCGCTACAATATGCCCCGACTTCCGTGCTATCATCTTTGGCAGAAATTCCTTCGTTGTCTTTAAAACAAAATAAAAAAAAATGAAATTTTATTTTTATGGGAAAAAAAAAATAACGAAGAGAGACTTTTCACACTCACCAAAACGTACGAACCCAAATTCACCAGAATTATCCTTTCGATTTCGTCAGCCTTTAAGTTGGGCGTTGAATTTAAACTCATTAAGGCCGCATTGTTAATAAGTATATCCACTGGACCGAGATCCTTTTCAATTTTAGCGGCCAGAACTTGAATTTCCCTATAGGAAGAGACGTCGGTCTAAAGATTAAACGAATAATATAACTGTCGAGTAAAATTACGGAACGCTACGGAAATTACATTGAAATTGTAGGATACATATTATAGAAAAGATAGATATAAAATCTTTGTGCTGCATCAGCACTTAGACATTAGAAACTTACCCTATAGGTTTTAGCAATGGCACCAGGAATCTTCGATATTATTTCAATTGTTTCATTGCCTGCTTTGGTGTTCACATCGACAACGGCGATTTTACAGCCCTTTTTTGCTAAAAGAATTGCCATTTCCTTACCCAAGCCACTTCCGCCTCCGGTTATCTGTGTAAGAAAATCCATACAAAAAAAAAGAAAGAGAGAGTGTAAGTAAGAGACAAGGGATTATTTTTGAAGTAAATCGAAATAATTGAATATCTGATATAGAAATTTAATACTCCGGGGATAATGAGCCCCACATTCCCCGGTGTAATTATTATTTTAAACTTGATTATACATTCCTGTGAATTTAGTGGAAGACGATGGAGTGAAGTTCTGTTAAAAAACAACGGCAAAGCGAAATCTTTTTTACATTTTTAAATGTTAAGTTTTGTAAAACACAATTTCCAGATTAAAGATTTTAGGTTAGAAGAAAATTATTTTAGTTATGTGTTTTTCTAACGTTCGCGTCGTATCCATGATGCCTATGAAGTTGTTTAGAATAGAGATCAGAAATAATTGTCAACCTTTATTTTCAATTGATTTTTCTTAGAGAGAAACTACATTTGTATAGAAAGAATTTGGTTACGGTTTGAGATTTATTCAAATAAAAAATTAGGTTATCGGTTGTTTATTTTTGAAACCGATGACTAAAAATAAAAAGCCTGATAACCTGCATATCCACATGAATCATGGCTTACAAAATAAAGGGTATCCCACCAAGAACGTAAGATTTAAATTTGGCGCCATTCGAAGTGTCATTGTTTGGAATTTGAACAATTATTATTGTTTGTTAGTAGAAGGTATAAGGTTAATAAAAATGGAGCGCTACAGTTCGCAAATTGCGATCAATTTTGGGCTACAATAATGCTCCAAAAGAGTCAACTGTAAAGCGATTAATGGACAAATTGGCTAAAAAATTGGCGCCTTCAACCAGGTCGATCGACCGAAAATATCGCAGCAGTACGTGATGATGTCGCTCAAACTCCATCCACCTCAATTCGACACCGAGCTCAGCAAATTGGTGTTTCCAAATCCACTATGTGAAATGATAACCAATTTTTTTGTGCCTAGAAAAAAAATGAATGTGGAAACAATTCAATTGCTGCATCAGTCATTTCCCGGTCGTGTTATTTCGCGTTTTGGAGACCAGAATTGGCCGCCTAGATCGTGCGATTTAACACCATTGGACTTTTTTTCTTTGGGGTTTTTTGAAGTTGTTGGTTTATGCGAATAAGCCGACGACGACTCAAGACTTAAAAGAGTAAATTGGACGCTGCATTAATGAAAAACGGTCATTGAAAGATTCATTAAAAGATCGCGTATGTGCCAGCAAAGCCGCCGCGAACATCTGTCCGATGTGTTGTTCCATACATAACCTCATCCTGTCTTCTTTACGATATAATAAAGAATTCGCAATTTTTTTTTTAAATATCTGCGTTTTATTTAAAATTTAAATCTTGCGTTCTTGTTGGGACACCCTTTACTAATTCTATTTTTCTATTCTATTATATACATACATACTTATATGTATTCTATTATTATTCTTTTATTCTATTATTCTATTATTCTGATTGATAAAATTGCAGATGAGATTTTTTTTTTTTTTTTCAAAAATAAAACTCAGTGTTTACCCGTAACCTTAAAAAAATAAAAAACTAAAGGTTACTTTCAGACCTTGACCGATATTTTATTTGGTTGAAAATAAAGGTTATTGCATGATCAGTTTTGAAAACCACATCAAATAACTGTTATTTTAGAACCCTTGAAAAGGTTGAGATTTATTTCTGATCTCTGGTTTGGAATAATAATGTTCGCACTTCTTAAATTCCCGCCATGGGACGACTTCCCTAATCTGGCAACTAGATAACTGGTATGCAGTGCTTATAGAAATAGTGTCTTAACAACAAACAAATAATTTGTGGATGAATGGATGAATCCAGAGAAATGTGGTCAAGGCATAGAGTTGCCAGGTCTATTTTTGGAATTTTTCAATTTTCTGACCCAGCTCATATAGAAAGTCAAAGTGATATTTAAAAAAATGTTACCCATAACATCATTTAGTTAAAAAATTAGTTTTATTGGGTTTTTATGAAATTCTGAGTTTCAAAAATTTCGAATTTTAAAAAATTCGCCGCGATTTATGAAAGTTTGAAAGTCGAAAATAAGCTATTTGAGAAAAAATTCGCAATTAATCAGGTTAATTTTCTCTAAAAACTAATTTTATATTTATAGAAAATTATTTAAAAATTAAATTTATTCATTTATTTATTTATGACTCCTATTCGCGATTTGTCGCTTTTTTACAAATTAAATGCATCTTTTGGAAAATGGAATTCAACCTTTCGCAAATATAGAATTAACGTTTTTAGCTACTATAGTATAACGGTTAAAATTTATTGTTCTAGGAAACGGATCTAACGTTTTTGATGCAAGCTCTTGCAGGTGATTGAAATTATTTGGTCAATAAATATTTTTCATTACGGTACCTGTTATAGAACAAGATTTTTCAATAATCGACTATCGAAAAAGCGACTTTTATGGAAGATTTTCCATATTGTCTTTTTTCGAATGCTTAATATTTGTTGAAAAAATACACTTACTATTTGAATTGTTGAAAAAATATTTAAAAAATGGGTGGATATTTTTTTGAAGATCTGTTATTAAACATATACTACAAAATTTTAAAAAATTGAAGGTATACCGGTTTTTTTTTCAGGAAACTATTTTTCAAAAAAATTAAAAATTAAAAAATTCAAAATCTGTATTTTTCAATCTCCAATTTTGAGTTCAAATATCTTTTTTTGGCTTATTTAATAAATTCGAATAATTTTCTTGTTTTCGTATTTTTAATTCTTAATTATTTAAGCAGAGGATTAAGTTTATGCGATTCAGTTGGACATTTTATTATGTTTATACTGGATGATAAATAAGTATTGAACAAATATTCGACATCCTCGAGAGCAGATCACAACTTCTTTTTCAGTTCAATTTTTTTGTTTGTTTTACAAATGTGTTGTATTCTTTCATCAATGGGTGCGTTCTGAACACACTGTGGTAAGTTTTTGTAATGTTCCTGTGAACCTAAGAACTTATGATCTTTGTGAGTTGCGTAAAGCTACATAATATTCAAAATGAAAAATGTTCTGTTAACATAAACTCCCATAACCTTCAAACTAAGTATTTAGTTATAAATGCATACAAAAAGTGCGCATACGCCCAAGTAAAACAATGTTTTTTGATAATAATAATTAAGTGGTTCGACGGCAGTGAAGATGAAGACCAAATTCCAAAAAAATACATTTATACGTTTAACTGAAATCATATGGTGTTCCTTATTATAACTTATGGTAATCTCTTATTTGTCATTGACTTAAAATATTAACCCTTCTTTGGCTTTCACGAGCCGATTCCATAGGTTGAATGCTGATGAGTGATGAATGAATAAGTGAATGGAACAAATAAATGACTGCATGACTATACACACATCTACCCCATTATATAGCATTTACTCATAATTAACCCCTTTGACCTGTAATTCTGAATTAATGAAGAGCACTGTAGTGTGGTACTGCACTGAATTGAGAGTAGCATCATCGGGCGATATAGGTCAACGTAAGTTGACTTTATTTTCATTTAGTATAACAGTAAGATACTTTCTATTGTTTTGTTACACCTTTTATCAGAATATGGCAAAAAAAAAATAAAATTTTTGATGAAAATGAAAATAACCAAAGAGCTTTTGTTAGCCAACTTTGATATAACCTTGTACATACATTCAAATTTTCAGTACTTACTAAATTATGTATTCAAGAAATGCAATCACTTTATTGTTTGGTATATGAATTAATTTTATTTAAAAAATAAACAAACTTCCTGGGAAATGCTTATTTGTTGTACATTTTTATATTATGTTATCGAATTAAGGGCTTTTAATATTATGTGCTCTAGTGAAATGCATTCATTAATATTATGATGAAGCAAGTCCCGTAAAGTTCTAATAATTTCATCAAAAGTTAGTGAAATATTAAATTAAAAAAAATATATTCATATGGAGGGAGTCAAATTCAAGGAAAATTCAAATTGATTGAAGCCATTTGTTTGTCAAACAAGCAAATGGAAAATATTCGCATTTTTAATTAAATACACAAACCGAAATATAATTATTTATTTTCACTGTAAAATTTGAAGTTGTTTTTTTTTTTAATAAATTTATCTTTTACGTATGCATGCCGTTTCTTTGCGAGCTTATCATTTTATTAATATACACTGTTTGTGTGCAGAAGCAAGCAAACATATGGAAGTCACATTAAATTTCATTTGGTAGGTATTAAAAATGTAAATAAAAATAAAATAATATATACTGAAGAGAAGAACTGTTTTTTTATTATTATTATTAAATGTATTTGTACATTTACATTCCATGTTCTGCAACCAAGCTAATTAATATTCTAATCAGGTCACGCTCATCATATCCTTCTTGATTTATTTTGATTCATTAATAATAACATGCTAATTAATTAATTGAATGTGCAAGAGCCATTGATATTGATATATGTAGCTAATGATGGCGGAGAAATGTTTTCATTTAGGTTTTTCTACGAAACACAAAATTGATTGATGATCTGTAAATAAGTAGCTTCAAATTTAAGTTGATGTTTTCTTCTATGTTTCATGAATTATCGTAAGCATATAAAACACCTAAGAACAATTAAGGTCCTGGAATATATTTATACTTGTATATACGTACTAGAATGTCTTTGTTGGAAAAATTCTGTTTCAACTAACCATCCCTAGTTCATAAAAATAGTACTGTCCATGAGATTAACTTTACAAGACTTGTACTCGTGAAGATGAAATTCTTTTTACTGTTCAATTATAATTGAAAAAATGTGCCCACCTAGGAATTGAACCGAAATCAAGGTACCTCAAAAGCATATGCACTACGCATTGCACTGCCGTTTAGGTTTTATTGTTTGTTACTTGTATTTGAACCCAGCATTTTGACTAACTGTACAAGTTGCTGTTGTACATTCAGTTTCTTTCATTTTCTCCGTACTGGAGTCCTACATATAAGGATAAAGCGATTGTGAAATATTTGACTCGGGCAAGAATTAATATCAATTTTATAACGGGTATTTGTGTGATAATACACTTGAAGTTAGGCACTATGATATTACTATTGACAATTTTGAATGAAACACCAGCTTTGTACTTGGGTGAGCTACCACCAATTTTTTTTTTTTTTTATTGCTGAGGACAAAACTCAAAACTTCAAACATACAAAATTTTATATGTATTTCATAGTATCTATTATCTCTAGAACTGACATTTTTGTCTTGGACCGGGTCTCGATCTTTTTTCCAATTCAATAATTAACTATAAAAAAAAATAAAATATGAGATTAAGAGTGGAAAAACACCAAGATAAACAAAACTGAGTGCAACACGTACTCCACGATAATTTTTGAAATTACACAAATTTAACTTCACAGAATTTTTCCTACAATAGCCTATAATATCTTGGTGGTAGTTCATTCAAGGGTTGCTGTTTCAAGTTTAACAAAACACATAAATTAAAAACCACTGTTTTTATGAATTCGTTACATGTTACGGATGTCAGCCATTTCAAAAAATTAGGCAAAGGTCCAAATGAAAAAAATCGAACTTGAATTATTAATAATACCTTAATTTCTGTCGGTCTGTCTATACCTCAACGAACAGCCTAAGTATTTTTTACGAAATTCTCTAGAGGTGAATTTTCTTTTCTTTTGGTATTTCAACAAAACTTTTTTAACTTTTCAAACAGCTCTATCGATTTTAATGAAATTTCCTGTGAGTTCTTGAAAGAAACTTTTTTTTTATTAGTCAAAAACTATTTGTTAAAAAATTTTTATTAAAACCGAATTTTTGGGTATATTAAAGGATAGAAGTTAAAATGTTTATAGAAGAAACCCTTATTATCTAAATATTAGTGCACAAGTTAAAAAAAAAATATTTTTGGAATTTTGAAGAAAAAATCACTGTTTTTGACTCTATATTATAACATACTTGCATAATGCACTTGCATAATAATTTTGTATTTTGTTCTCAAACTTTTTTTTGGCTTATTTTAGCAATTCATATAATTAATTTGGTGCTTCTTATTTTTCGAATGACGTTTTGCTTTTTGTTTCTTTTTTTGTTTGTTCTAAAATACTATAACCTAAGATCATGTTTATGAAAATATTTTTTATCATTTCATATGAAATATTCAAAAAATCTTTACGGTCTCTATTGTAAGATTTTGTAAGTACAAAATTCTAACAAATGCCAAAATTCTGTATTCTAAAACTCTGCAAGCACAAAAATCTATAATTCTGTTTTCTTTTTTTTTTTTAATTCTATGTTTCAAAATTCTGTAAATTATTCTGCAAAAATAGATTTGATAGTGAAAATTAGTTGCATCTGTTGCTTAGAATTTATTTTAATGAGAACTACCCAATAACGACTCTTTCCCATTTCAAAAGTAAAAACCTTATTTAGTCTCAAGACAAAAAAAAATCAACAAACAAAAATGTTGATCCTTTAATTTTTTGAACGAGTGCACACAGAAGAGGTGCCTGTGCTTGTACAATGTACATATATGTACTAAATTTTAAATTAAATTTAGATAGAAATATGCATTTTTTGAGCTGGGATAAGAATCTAGTTTCTATTGCAAATAAAATAGAATATTAATGATCCTAATTTAAAAACGTCTGGTTATTGAGTATAATAACCCCATCAACAACTATTAATCGCTAAAACAAACATTTCAAGGTCACAATTCGTAAATAATAATAACAACTTTGTGTCAGGGGGTTTGTATACAAACCGTACCAGCAAACAAGTTAATAAATCGTTCATTTAACTTAACGAATTAATTTAACATAATGTTTGTATGCGAAACAGCCACACCTTCAAACCCATATGTTCATAAAATGACTAATTTTCGAAGACAAGCTGTCTTCAGTGGCACACAAAATATTTCAAATCTTAAATTGGGAGAAAAAAAAACAGTGAGGAAAAATTGAAAAAAAGTTTAAGAAATATGAGCACTGATGGCAAATCAAAGAAATTACTTTTTTTCCCAGGTAACGTGAACCCAATAATTTGTAACAACAAAAAAATCACAGAACATCTACAACTAGTGACCTAATTATATATGGTAACCTGAGTAAAAAATATAATTGGAATGTGGGACAAGTTATGGAATTACAGAAATCGAAATAATCATGGCTATTCGAGTTCTACATTTTTAATTTTGACATTGAATACCCCGAAGAGAATTCATTCATTCCGAACCATGAAGTCGTGTGTCGTATCTCATTTATACAGACTTGTAAAACCCGCACAGAGAACATGAACATAGCTATAAAAAATTTGTAAAACCGGAAAGTTATCGTAAAAACGCATTCTTTAGCGTCTTATTAGATGCGAAAATAACAACAACCTTCACATGCTAACAATAACAACTAACACTGAAATGCTTTTAAAATAAACAATGACAAAAAAAAATATTTTTTAGCACACATTTTAGAAAATTTTTTATGCACTACAAAAAAAATGATCTTATCTCATTTTGTTCACCAAACTGGATGCAAAACAACTTTTCAAAAAAAAAAAAAAAGAAGGACCGTTCGACCGACTCACCAAAACAACTTTTCCTTTAACATCCTTTTCCTTTGATCCAAATAAATAATCCAAAAGATGTTTCAATGCAACCGCGAATAAAATTATTGGCAAAAATAAGAGACACAATATGATCTTCACATTGAAGATCAATCTTTGGCGTCTCTCATTAGCTTCTGCTTCAACCATTATCGTTGATTTTTTTTTATTTTCTATTAATCTAGATACTCGGTACCGAAAAACAAAATAAAAATATCTTTAAGATATTTTATTATATATTGACACAGGTGTTTTTATTTTGCGATTTGTTCATCAATACACACGGAAACCAACTGAATTACGATCATCGAAGAAAATGCTGACTTGATCGATGTTAGATACTTTGGAAACGCGCACCTCCAACAAAACTACGGCTGGTGCTGCTGCTTCTGCTTGGTTAGTTCGAAGCTTCAAGTAGAAAAAAAAACGCAGGGAGTAGCCAGAGCTACATCCAGTTTTGGTGGCAACGACGACGATGAAGATAATAATGATGACGAGTAGACGACGTAAGGTATGGAGAGTATCACAATAAAAAAAAAGAATGCTTGAATGGAGGTAGAATTTCTAAATAAAAAAGATTCACATTCACAGCACGCATCGGAACCAGCTTGAAAAAGTATAAAGGGTGAAGGGGTGCATCTTTATATACTGATGTGTGATGTATATTCCGTTGCCTTGTATCTTTTCGAGACTCGAAGTCATATTGTTTTGTTATCTTTGGATCGAAGATAAAATTATTTTGTTCCCATGATAATTCACTTATTTATCTACGAGAGCTTTTGAATTGTTATGTGCTTTTGTTCTCTGAGAGATAATTATTTATGTACGAGTATAGATATAGCAAGATAGTAAGGTGATCAATTGATAAAAATTTGGAGATTGGCATTGAAAGCACATCATCGAAGAGGCATGATGACGTTAGATGCTTTTTTGATGTTCTTCAATGAATAAATTTGAACTATCAATTAACTGAAAATAATTTCAACGGTTTTGAATTAAAATATGGGCTTGGTTAAAATATTTGTATTGCGTCAGAATTTACTTGGGCAGTATAAATAGATATCTACCTTTATTTTGAGATTTTTTTTAAGTTTACTGCAGGCTTATTTAACGCAGCTTCTTGAAAAATGAAGCACTAGGCGGTAGTTTAAGCGTTTGACGATTTGTATCTTGATAGGTTCTTTGTGATTATTAGCATTACATAGCAAAGGGTGTTTTTTTTAGAGTTAAGTTGGCACTTTCTTAAGTGGTTTGTGTTTAGTTTCGTTTGGCATTTCAATCAAGAATTAAGGCCACACGATCACCTAGATTCGTTGTGTGGGCCCAAAACAAAATTGCAGTTGATCCCGATTTTCATTAGAGAATTTTTTTTAGCAATGAAGCTCACTTTTGGTTGAAAGGCTTCACCAATAAACAAAACTGCCGTATTTGGAGTGAAGATAATCCTCAAGTGTATGTTGAGAAACCGTTATATATAGAAAAACTGACTGTTTGGTGTACTTTATGGGCTGGTGGAATCATTGGCCTGTACTTCTTTTAAAACGATGCTGGCCAGAACGTTACAGTCAATGGTGACCACTATAGAGCCATGATTACTGGCTTTTACGTTCTTCAATTGAACAACCATGACGTGCAGGAGCTGTGGTTTCAACGAGACGGCACAACATGTCACAAGGCTTGTAACTACATTTGGTAACTACATATTTTACTTTTCGGAAACGTGGATTGGTCTCCAGGTTCGTGTGATTTAGCGCCGCTAGATTAATTTCTGTGGGGATATGTGAAGATATTGAAATTAATAAAAGTATGAATTCTAAAAAACTTTACTTTGCATGGAATGTTTAATTTCTGGAGCCATAGTATTACAACTTAGAGGGTATTTAATTATGCTTCATTGTACTGAAATATTCAAGTTGTCACCACATTAAAATGTGTAAAAAAATAATGGCACATGGATTTAATATTTTATAGGTAACTCAGCAGAGAATTTTTTTTCAAAAACATTCATCTCTAATCTTATGTTTGGAACTGCAAGATGAGTGAACATAGAGTTAAAAGAGATTATAGCAGGGCTGTAAGTGTTGTGCGTTAACCGAGCATTTTCAAAAACACGTCTTATTTCGAAACTCGACGAAGGCTTTACGCGCCAAATATTTGTTTGAACAATTTTTTTTTCGAAATTTTTTTTTGACAAAATTTTTGTTTGGAATTTGTTGTTAATAAATTCTTTACTGACAATTGACTTTTCGAAAACTAAAAATTAATTTTCAAGAAATTATCGCTTATTTTTATATTTGATTTACATATGTACATAGTTTCTTCAACATCATCTTTTGTTTATAACAAATTTGTGAGTGAACGCACAGGGCCTAGGCTCCCATCTCTTTTGTTGTATTGCATCTGTTAAAGTCAAGATGACTGAAAAAAATTTAATAGATTTTTTCTTAGTTCTACGTCATTTTAGTATAATTTTTGTTTTCAAAAAAATTTATTTATGTATTAATTTAAAATTAAACATTGAAAACCAGATGGTCTTAGGACTTATACTTTTAAAGATGCAAGCAATTATCAAAAAAAAAAAACTTTGTTATTAAAAGATGAAATAACTGAACTAACACCATCTACTGATGGTAACTCAAATGATTCCAAAATTCTGGAGTAAGACGTTACTAAAAAAAAAATATTCCACATACGCCACAGTACACCTTAAATGAATAAAATAAGAAATGTAATTATTGTTTAATGAAAAAAGGGTATAGAAAAATTGATATTTTTTTTTATCTCAATACCATTATTGAATTCGCATTTAAAAACTCTTAAAAAGTAACAATGAAAGTTTTCAATCATACGTATGTATATAAATATTTGTTACATTTTCTGCTTATTTGTATGAAAATTATCGAGTTTTGACCGGCACGTTTTTAATAAAACTATACAAAGATCGCCTGACTTTTTATATTGCCTTTAACATAAATATTTTATATATACTATCAATTTTTGGGACTAGTACAGCTTGGTGGCCCAAGTACGGCCACAAAATGTCAACATATCAACGAAAGCCGTAGCTCCTAAAGTTCGCATTTCAGAAACTTGCCTTTGTTATTCATTCTTTAACTCGGTCAATTCCTCTTTTTGTTTTACCACGGTCTCCGTGAGTAAAGTTCATTTTGAAAGAATTTCCTCGAGTTGCTGTAAGAATCAGAAACTAGGAATTGATCCCACTTCTGACACGACTGACCGTTTATCTCAAAAATGATATAACGATTTTGATAAAACCTTTTGAGAAACTTTTCGGTAAAAAAAAATAATGGTCACGAATTTAATTTATGCTAGTACTTTTTGATTTCGTTGAATAAATTAAAAAAAAACTTACGATGCAAAGGTATATATAGGTTAGACATCCCTGACGACAATTTCAAGACTTTTTCCAGAGATGAGGCATACAAGTTTGCCATTGATTGCAACTTTATTTTTAATTCAAAAATTCTCTCATCACATCCGCGTTAGTAAAAGTGTTATAGAAATAAATCGGAAATGAAAGCAAAAAAGTAAATTTAATTTATTGTACCGTCAGCATATTTGCATCCATTAACCTTATTGCTAATAGCCTTAGTGATGATGGTGCAAACAAAAACAAAACAAAAAAAAAGACAAAAAAGTAAAAAGGAAAAACAATAAAGAACATCTCAACACGTGTTCTCTGTGTAATCTCATTAATATGATATCTCACCCGTGATTTTAATTCACATTTGCCATCTTCGGAGAACTTTTGTGTACGTGCACTTCTACACTTCTTTACCAGGATCTGGATAACATCTTGTCGAAGCAAGAGTTTTATTTCGTACATTTTTATACCGTTTGTTCTGTGCGCTGCGTCCGGATCAGTTTGGAATATTGTATGCATCCCAGATCTCACCCTAGATATCGCGCGAATGACACAAGAGAAGCTGTTCGTTGCAGCGCAAGATGTTCCTCATTGGGGCAGGGCATGGATGTGGATATATGTGCGTATCTTTGGGTGACATTCTGTACAACATGGTCCAGGGTTTTTATATATAACGATGTGGTACCAGAAGCCCAGAAGCAATCGACCGCAGAGATGAGAGTCAAACTTTGCGTATAGTTTGAATGTAGTTGCAACATCTGTTGTTTAGCTGTATGACGTTGATGGGTGCAATATGCGCATAACGCACATGCAAATTGGTTTTCTTGTAGCCACTTTTTTGCGTGACGCGCTTGCGTCTTGGCTTCTCTGTCTATATTTATGGAATTTTAATGTTTTTTTTTTTTTTTGTTCTGTTTGCGGTCCAGAATCCCGCGGGAATCTATTATAAATGGGTTCATTGACTGGAGCGCATGTGCGAATTGCTTTCGCATGGTATTAGATTCTCTGTGTGGCAGCAACCATGACATGTTATCATTTTGTTCTGATGCATATAAAACTATATTGCTGGGTAAATCTACATAAATATATTTAGTTAACATCTGCATCTGGAAGGAAAGTGTCAACTTTTTTTTTTTGCAGTGGAGTTAGTGGAGTCAGGTCATTAGCATTAGGATTTGGAATTCGGATATAGAAAAACATGTTTCAGTGTGCTTTTGAAAAGATTTAGATGTCAATCATTACTGTCCCTGAAAGTCATCACTGAACCACAAATCAGTTATCGTCGATTGTTTTTTGTAAGTCAGTCTTTAAATCCGGCCAAATGAGCTAATTTCGTTCATAAATTGCAAATTAGATTCCAAATTACCTACCTCACTTCCCTTACAAATTCACATTTCCAAATGAGGAAATTTAGTGAATGCATTCAGCCAAACAAAAATTTGGATTCGATTGTGAATTAGTCTAATAAGCTTGAAAATTCTCTATGACACAGAAAGAGAAAACAGCAATGAGCTGTCAAACGAAATTGCCTCAATAGTTTTAATGCGAACGCTTTTGTTCGTAATTTGCGAAATTACCTCATTTCGACTCTAATAAGCATTAATTAAGTATTTCTAAAATTGTACCTATTTAGAAACATTTTTTTCACAAAGAATAAATAATTTTTTTTAAAAAGCTTTATTTTTATCAAATATTGCCTAAGAATCGCACGAAATAATTTATGAAATCTGAAAACTTCTGCACTTTTTGTTTTCCCGCGAACAATAAATTGTAGTTTTTTATGAAGCTTATTATTTAAACAGAACGTTGGCGCATGTGAAACATTTTTCAAAAGAAATCAAAAATTCCAAGTTCTTTTAATTTTTACATATCATTATAAATTTAGTATTCATAAGCATTCGCAATAGAATTTTTTAGTTGGAAGCACATGTCATAAATTTATTTTCTTTATATTATATCACTACACATAAAATTAAACAATAAGTAAGTAGTTAAAAAAAACTTAAACTTTTTTCATTCTATGCCTTACCTGTTGACTGAAAAGTAAAATAACATGCAAATTAAAATGACAACTGATCCTATTGTGAATAAGACACAATGTGATTTTTTTTGCATTTAATCGAAAATTATATTAATTTTTACAAAAACAATATTTTTGAATTTTTTGAAAAATTTTGATAGTGTAAGGTTTTGAATAAAAATACCCAAATTTTATTAGCCGATTTTTATTTTTTTTTTTTAATTCAAAAACTATTTTTTTTTAATTTTGCAAATGAAAACTTTTATAATTATGTTTATTACACTAATTTGCATGTAAATTTCCATCAAAATCAAATTGTATGGCAAGCAGTGGTGTACCATCCAATAGGAAATTAAATGACTCAACGGATTAACTTCAAAGTTCACAGGACATGTTTTTAAAAAAAGAATTAATTTATCAATGTTGGTAATATTCTTAATATCTCAGAAGCTGTGGTAAAATTAGCTAAGAAGCTGAAAAAATACTTTTCTGGTAGTTTTTCAAATTTTAGAAAAACACAAGATTTGAAAAAAAGATATTATAAAAACAAGGATATCAAACCTATATTAGATGATACCTATAAGCTAGAAGAATAAATATAAGTCGCATACTCATACTTTTACCCTAAAATTAAATAAATTATTTATTATCACATAATAACAGACAAGGCACAAGAGTAGAAGTAGAGAAATTTAACTCTTTTTGTATCGCCTGTGATTGTGACAAGCATACCTAAACCCAAAGCATAAGAACGCAACCGTTAGTTGTGATGATTGCTTTAAAGTTTAAACATAATCCAACATAACCGTATGTCATTTAAATAGGTTTCCATTTTACCCTTTTTACTCAATGAATGAATAATGTATTCTGTTTAAATTTATAAAGTATGTAACAGTGTCTATCTACAATATAAATGATGTGTATGAGAACATACTCTTATGTCAGGAAGTTACTTCAAATATTTTTGCGGAAGTTTCATTCAAAGTTTTGAATTTAACAGCTGCTGAATTCATTTTAAACATTACTTAAGGTACATAGGTAACTTGCACGTACGTAATATATATGTATATGTATTTACAAACCTATACCTTTTTTCCAACAACATGAATCTTCTTTCGAATAAGTTGATGTGCCACCTTTTTTGGGTTATTAATACGCCCAAAGAAAGAATTAAATATAATTAAGCATTTACCATGCGTAACACAGCCATATTTCTTATTATTCTCATTTTTTTTTATCAATTGGAGAATATAGAATTGACGGTGTTGTGTTTTGACCAAGACGTTGATTTGATGAATACAAATCAATCAACTTTATTTTAGTTTTATTTTATCGTTTTATAATCCATAAATGCATATTCTAAATATTATGCAATCAACAGCTTTAATTTATTTTATTCACATTTCTTTTTGATTTTATTTATAGAAACATAAACTCTTTGTATATGAAAACTATAGTACTCTCATGGTGGAAGTCGAGTGGGGCGACATCTAATGTATGCGGGCAACCCTTACTCTTTTTTTGCGGAGAGCTTATGGAGGTTTTAAATGATATTTATTGATAATTTTTGGATGCAATTATCCAAAAATTAGTCTCCTCTTGCCCCTACCACCAATTTCCGATGCTTAAAGACTCCGAAAATCGAATTTTACACCTCAAGTTTTGCAGCGCCACCACCAGGATCCGTGCAACCCTAAAAAAACTCGCCATGATAGTACTATAGTTTATATATACAAAGATAAACTTGTGATGAAACATCTTATAGAAAGGGACGACCTCCAGAGCCTGAAGCAATAAAAATCGAAAATACCCCGAAACGTTCGCGTTTTTTTTTCAGTCATGTCGGTTTTAACCGCCAAGGATTTTAGATTTTAATTAAAAAGTTTTCAAAAGACAGCTTTTGACAGTTTAGCAAAATGACTTAAATAACAACTTGTTTGTTGGTCCCCCTACAGCCCATACCTTGTTTTCTGTTACATTACCCTATTTGGGGTTCTTCCACACCGGAAATCTTTTTTTCCCGAGAGAATCCCTTCGTGATGTCGTCTTTCTGAGCTCTCTTCTTCTTTACAATCACTGGCAGACATTTCAACATCTTCTTCTGAATCGACTTCCATATTATTATCCGAAATTTCAAATGTTCATCATCATCTTCGACATCAACATTAAGAAGTAATTGTCTTATCTCATTTTCGAGGTCAGACATTTTGCTTGACTTTTTTCAATTTTCCTAATACATTTCAATATTTTACTTTCCAAAACTCAAACTAGAAGCACTCATTTACTTACCAAAACCGCGAAATTAATTTTTACAAAAAACTTTCTTTAAAAAAAAATCTTCCGTAAACCTATCCACCACGATATCCACGCATATAAAGAAACAATAAAAAAAAATAAAAGTCATGTCAATTCCGTTATAATTCCGTCACTACAAAAAAAATATATAGGCAATATAAATTTGAAATGGGGTTCCTACGCACCCCGTATGGGTTCTAGGGTTTTAAAAATTGATTCCGTTATTTCAGTTGTTTTTAAACTAAAAAACATTTTAGAAATTAGATATCAATTCATTAGCTAATATCTTACAAGCAGAAGTTTTGCACCATTGTTATTTACCTAATAGCTACTTTTATATTTTAAGCCATATTTTCCTATAGTTTCCTCTTCTTCATGTGAAGGTTGGGGGATGTAGATCCTCCATTCCTCAAAAGTGTTTTCTTCTTTTGACCTCTCTACAAGTTATAGCAGTTTGATTCATATTATCGAAAACAAACTGAATTTGTTAATAAATACTTTTTACAAATTTTAAATAAATTCTCTTTGTTTCTATAGATTAAGATCCCAGAGACGACAGACATACGTTATTTTATCACAGCTCAATTTTTTTTCCATAACCATAGTAGCTAAGGAGGAAAGGGCATTACGAATCTTGAATCCGGGGCGTTTCGGCGATAAAAAGAGTTAAACGATAAAGGTACACGGTAAAATGATGCAAAATTTCGTTATTCTACCACTACTGAATTTCCGGTTTAAGGCAATGGTATATACACAAATCTCTCTCACACCTGTGAAGTGTCGTATCGGCTGGCAGACACCTTAAAGGTGCCAAAAAATGGTTCAATTAAGTTATAGTATCACAGCTAGTTTGTTTATTTGTTCTTCTTTAACATTATTTACCAACTGGGCAGATACATAGATTGGGGAGTTTTGGCTGGCAGACACCCTAAAGCTGCCAACAAAATTAATATATGTATTCACATACAATAGACTCGCGTTAACAAAAACACCGGCTAACGTGAACATAATTTTTCTTGCCCTGACTACTCTGTAGCGTGAACACGGTAAGAAAACCCTATAACGAGAACAATTTTAAAATGTATCAGCATAGGAAAAACAGCTTTCTTTTATGCGTTTTGTCGATTTTCCGAATCATTTTTACTAAACGGGGAATCTCAGTTAATGCTATAACGTGGAAATAACGGGGAAAATAACGGTGAAAAACCAGTTAATGATTTTTCGTGAGTCCTGGCTAGTAATTTATTAGTTTAGTGTGCGGTTCCGATTTGATATGATCTAATCTTAAGTTTTTCCTGAAATATGTCGGGAAAAATACCGAAATTCTTGTCCTAAAAGAAAAAGTGAGTGTCCTTAAACATCTCCGCGAAAAGGCCGTGTTCAGCAATTTGCAAAAAAAGAAAATTCAGAAAAAGATAACCCATTTTTTCACTAATTTCAACCAACCTAATTATTTTTTCTTAACAAAACATTTATGAATTACGTTTGTACAAACTGAAAAACAAAAAAATATATGAATTTGAGTTAAAACACATGTCTGATTTATTTGGAAAATTTAAAGAACTACACCTTCGTAAACATGCTGGACAACTTTGCAAACGTGAACACGCTATGTTTTTAATAGTTCACGTTATCGCGAGTCTACGGTATTAGGGTGATTTAAATTATAAAAAGTGGCACCGAATTTGTTGATACCATGAAAAATTGTTTGCTCATCGCCAGAAAAGTTTTAAAATGTCTAACTTTCTAACTCCTTGTTCCTAAATGAATCCAAGGACATATTTGAAAAGAAAATTTGATGTTTTAAAAAAATGATCATAATTATTTTATAGGAAAAAGCTACCGTTTAGAAGATATTATTCAGTGGTAAAACAATTACAAGTACAATTTTAATTCCTATAAATTTCATAGGTACATCTTTAAAAACATTTCTATCTTTTTAACTGTTTGTCCTTAAGTTTAATGAATCAGCCTAATATATAAATATAGGGTGATATCACAACACCATAACGTACTAAAATTTACTCTGAAACGATGGTATAAATCCAAATTGGCTGTGAATAATATTTTCCTCGGTATTTTTTCAGCGGCGGCGTTAAATCGAAACGTGAAACTATGCAATTACTTTAGTAAATCAATAATTGTGGCACGAGCTGTGTGACACGTCGCACCGTCTTGTTGAAACCGCTGCTCATGCACATCATGGTTGTTCAATTGAGGAACAAAAGTCAATAATCTTGGCACTATTCTCTATAGCATTCACCATTAACTTTAACGTTCTGGCCAGCATCGTGATCCCACCAAACAGTCAGTTTTTTTGAATGTAACGGTGTCTTAATATACACTTGAGGATTATGTTCCAAATACTTCAGTTTTGTTCATTGACGTAGCCATTCAACCAAAAGTGAGCTTCACGCTAAACAAAATTTAGTTACAAAAATTATCATCGGGATAAATTTACACAATTTTGAAGCGTTGTTCAGGCGTCATGTTGATATGCCAAGCCAAACTCAAAACAAATCACTTAACAGTGATTAAAATGGCCACCAGTTAAAAAAGTGTTAACTTTTATTTTGTGTCAAAAAAAAGGTTTGCAATTTAAGAAAAGCTACAGGAATGTCAAAAGCTGCAAGTACCGAAAAACAAGCAAGTAAAAAAAGCCAGTTTCGGCATAATAGTATACGATATTTTATGCCGCAATAAATAAGAATGGATTTCGTAGACTTTTTTTTTAAACTGTATACTTTTGTATACATTATTTATTTATTTTCTTATAAAAAATTATAATAATTATGTATACATATGTTTTTATGAATTGAATTTAAGAAACATTTTTATACTTAATAAAAATAGAACAAATCGGGATAATTGCTTTTTAATAACACATTGATGTCAGTGAGTTATAATAGTTATTTCCCCATATATATTTTTCCAAATATATAATACAATACTAAATTGTTGTTTTTTGTCATCTATTCTAAATCTTAACATAACAGTTTTGAAGGCACATGATATTTTTTATTTTTAAGTTATATTACGTGGGATTCTATTTAAGTTTAATATTTTTTTATTATTTTTTTTTTATAAACAACAGTTTACAAAATTTGTACTTCTAGAAACGATGGCCAACCAAAAAAACGTGCATTTGGGTACGGAAACAAAACGAAGTTTTTCTTTACCATGTTAAAAAAGATGAAAAACGATTGTATGAGTATGTATGTATGCACGTGCTACAATGCACCGAATTTTTATTGACCATCGGTATTTTAAGAATGGTTTTTCTGTTATTATTTGAAGTAAGACGCACGCATTCTCTGCCAACTATAGACAAATGTAATATTTTGTACTTAAATAAGTCTTACATATACAAAAAAAAAAAAATTGAGTTATTAATGCTCAAAAATAAAATAATATTTTCTTATGAAAGTTATGATCAATAATAGTGTTTCGCCAGGAAACTTAAAATAATAATAAAACAAATTTTTATAACTATTGTTAATAAATGTCAAAATAAATTAACAGCTAGTCTTATATTCTATGGAAGCTGATACAAATTGCGCCTTTTAAGGCTTAAACAAAGTTGAAACGTATTACAAAAAAAAAAAAAAACAATAATCGTAATTAAGGTACTAATTTTTTTTTAATTTTAATTTTATTGGGTTGTAATCTTCATTCTTATTTTTGCTGATCATTTATAAGCCGTTTGCATTTTTCTAAAAGGAAATAAAAAAAAAATTATTAAATTAATTTAGTTAACTAATATAATACCCATTGCAGCTATTTCGTGAATTATAATAACTTACCCCAACTTTTCTTAAGATTTTTTATATTTCTAGAAAACCTTACGGCACTTTCTGGTTTCAAAGCCATTCGTCCAGCAACCTTATCAAAAGCACTTTCAAAGATATGACAAGCAACTTCCATATCTGGTAGCTCCATGGTAATTCTTACTCCAGTAGGGATAGTGACTATGTCATTTGTTTCAGTAGATCTGGAAAATGAATCGTCTTCTTCATCTTCTTCCTGTTTTGGCTCTACTTTGATGTCACTATCGAGTTTCAATATTTTTTTTCCAATTGGACATTCATCTAGGATGATCAAAAAATAAATATAAAACAAAAATAACTTTTCCCTTAATTCACTATCATACCTTTTCTTGATCTCTTTTTTGGCATTTGTGGGTCTTCATCCTTTCGCATATCACGTTTTGGGCAACTGCAAATTTTAACATTTGTGATTCTCTTCGCCAGAATCTCTCCACTTGAAAATAAATTTATTGCATACAAACAAAAACTTAAAGAAAAAAAATTATCATTCAAATCTTACTTAGCATTTTCTAGATAAAAAATGATGGAAGTTTCTCTGCGGCCGACACAAGAATTCTGACAGACAAATTTTAAGGCAACAGTTTGCTGGACGGAACCATCTTCATTTGGCTGAACACAGCCCAATGGAATACGCACAGACAATCTGTCGCTTATATTTTTGCCCTCTACGGTCCCTTGATAGACAACATTGGAGTTCTCACATCTTAAGACACTATGCTTTATATTTTTTTCTGCAACTGCAATGACGATATACATATTTTAAACATTATATATAAAAAAAAAGAAATCTCATTTAATTTAATAAGTTCATCCTTACCTAGATCCTTGCTGCTATGATTCTCACAACGAACAACTGGTTCACTAACTTCAGTGTTGAAAACCATCATGGAGCGTATGAAGATTTTCTCATTGGATGACCTTGGTCTAAAGACTACGTCAACATTGAAAATCTCGTTAAGTTTTATATAGACCTTATTTGAGTTTTCCGAATAAAACCAATTTACTTTTCCTTTTTGTTGTGACACTAAATTCAATTCAAACTGCATTCCAGCTTTATCGTGTTCTTGCAAATCCGGAAGAACTTGATTTAACTAAAAAATATATATCAAAAATAAATTAAATTACATATCTAAAGGTTTTTTTTTTTAAATAATTTATTTACATTTGGAAGTTCTCTGGCACATTCTTGTTCGATGAACTGACTGAGCGACTGAGACTGTAAAAATAAATAATTAAATAAATAAATAGAAATATTTTTTCTTTGATTGGGCTATTGAACAGTTATAATCGAAATATTTTATTCTCATACTTCTTGACTTATCACCATGATGACTACTTTAATACTAGATGCGTTTGCATTCAGATATTTTAAACTAAGGGATGTACCATGGCATTTGTATAACATTTCACAGTGTGAATCATAAAGACAAAAGCCAGGCTATCAAATTAAAAGGGGGTAAGATTATAATATAACAACTTTGGCTGTGCTAGACATGTTTAAGCATGTTTAAAGAAGATGGTTATATGGAAAAGATGCATGAGTCATAACGTCACAATAATGAAGATGACACATGAATCAGACTTTGGAAGCTTCTTGCGACATGGCAACCCTAGTTATATTTAATCTAGCCTTTTGCGATTTAATATACAAGATTTATTTATTTTTTGTTTTAAATTTAAGATAGTAAAGAAATTATGTCACAAATGATTATAATGAATTTTTAAGTAAGATTGTGCAGAGTGTACTTCCGTGATCATAACAATCACAACCCTATGAATACAAAAATGTCGCTTGTTTCGTAAAATGACTTTTTAAAAATAGCTATTTTTTAAAGCGAGTGTAGCTAAACGAGTGTAGTACAAACTATAACTCAAGCAAAATAATCTGTGTCTTCTTTACTAGACACTATCTATTTCTTCTGTACTAGGCCCTTATCCTTGATTCTCTGTTGAATTAGATGCATTCTTTTACGAGGCCTGAGTATCAGACACATTTTTTGCTTTAATGGTTTTTTACTCTTAAATGTTATATGCATGTCACTTTTGTCGGATTCCCAATTTTTGCAAATTTGCTCTTCACACGAATTAATTAGATTCGCATCAATTTTTCACCAAAATACCATAAATGTTTTAAAAAAAACCTTTAGTTCCAACTTTGCTTTTCAGCTTTTTAAATGTTTGGCCTAATATAACTCTTGATAATTAAATACGAATGACACGACTGGATAGAAAAAAGGAATTGTTCTTTTCCAAAATATAATTGGAGGTATATTATTACACTTATCACAATCACGAATCTTTATTTATTAGCTTTATCTGATTCAACCCTATTTCCAACATTTAATTTAATACTTTACTTATTCAGTCTTAAACAAAAACTCCATCAAAATGGATGTCGTATTCAATGCTGTTAAAATAATTATTACCACCATTATTTGCTTTGGATTGGGTGCATATGGCTACTCTGCCAAGAAAGATAAATTTGAACAATTTCCACTGATTACAGTTTATACAATTTTTCTGATTTGTATATTTTGTACCATATATCTCAGAGACATAATCAATCAAGTAATCACCGGTGATTTTGATATAAATAACGTTGGCAAATTATATTCCAATCTGAACATTATGGCCGGTATACTTTCGTTCATCGTTCACATCTTTTATGTTCAGCGGCATATTGACTTCATAAATAATAGTAAGCCGCATTTGTTTAAGCTCATAGACTTTTTGGACGATAACGATGGCCGAATTGAAAAAGGTGTCCTCAAGGTGGCAATTAAAATTTTTCTATTTCCCATTTTGCTTGAGATAATTTTAGTTCTAAAATCTCTTCATTTCGAGCCGGACAAAAGTTTAGTATGGACAATTTACACGTTGATTCCGTATGTAGTTCGGACGGTACCAGCTACAAGTGTTTATGGCATGACATTATTGTGTGCTGGGTTTATAGAAGTCATGAATTTGCGAGTACAATCAATTGTGAATGAAGTAAATCGAATGAGCACGCACAAGGAATGGCTTTGTAAGACTTCTTTCCATCGCATGCAACGTTATTGCGAATTGAGCGATAAAATTGATAAGCTGAACGATGTTTACAACGTTATTATTGATATTAGTAATGAGCTTTTGGATTTTTCATCATTTCCCTGGCTATGCTCGATGTTGTGTAATGTTGTTGGAATAATGTCAGGTTGTTTTACACAATATATGAGTATTGCTGATGCAGTTTTCAATGGCAAGGAGTATGACTATTATAATGTTATGACCGATTCAGCGTTTATGCTAATTTCGCTAATGGAAATTCATACACAGTCCGGATCATGTGCGATTACCGTTGACCAAGTAAGCTTGAGTGTTGCATTTTTTTTTCTTTTTGTTATATCATTATCTTGTTTTTAGATTCGTCAAACGGGGATAATTCTAGGCAAGGCAGACACAACGCAAGCAGATGTAAGACTCAGGGAATCTATTGAATTTTTCAATTTAAGCATACTTCAGCGAGATTACAAAATAAAACCAATGGGTTTAATTTTAGTTGATTGGTCTCTTCTTCATGGGGTGAGTTAAAGTTAGTATGTATATTAAGCTTCATTGTGATTTGGTTATTTTTAAGAAAGCACAACCAACTCATTTATAAATAAATCAATTGTTGTTTTTAAGATCCAAAATGACAGATAGTCAAATGCACTAGAAACTCAAAACAAGTTGCACTTTTAATTCGGTTTCAACGCACTTAATTTCTATAATTTTGTTATCAAGTAGTTGTTAATTAATAATTTTTTTGGTTTCAGGTATTTGCAACAGTGACTAGTTTTCTTTTGATTCTCATTCAAGCAGATTTATCAAGAAGATTCCTGGAGTAAATTAAATTTTTGTTTAAAAAATATAACTTCATAAATAAAATGCACGATTAAATATGACGTACTACAGTTTAAAGAAGTTTTGAAATAAAAAAATAATATTTTAATACAATTGTAATTATTTCAATTGCTTAAAGAAGACAAATCTGTTAAAGTATTTTGGAATAAACAAAAACAAATATTAAAACAAGAATTCATTATTTTGGTTGTTTTAGAACCAACAGAATTGAAATTAAGACAAAATAATATGACCACAAGGGCCAAAACCAATGGAGAACAGAGATATGCCAATGCATATTTTTATATTTAAGCAAGAAAATTCGAGGGAACCTACACTTCAAAAATACTGTCTTTGAAAATGCCTTGCGAACCCAGTTCAAAAGACACGTCGCGACGTTCCATACTTTCGCGGAAGCAAAGCAGATTCAAAAACTCCTAGATCAAACAAATGCAGCGAAACCTGCATTTTATTGGCCAGACACCGAGAGACCTGTCGACGTTTTCTGAAGTCAACCCAGCAAACCCCAGAAGTTTGGTCTTTGGGTGAAGCAGTTGTGTTCCAAGTCGAGATTATGGCAATCGTCGTAAATTAAGAAGATGTTTGTGTAGTGATCAAAACGTTTTAATTCGTTTTTCCCTGTTAGTACCTCAACTATTCTCTATTCTATTCTATTCTATTCATACTATTCTTGGTGAAAAGTGACAGTTGGTAACTTAATATTAAGTGGAGAAAGTTATAGTTTTTCAGACATTTACTTTAGTTTTCCTAATTTTGTAAGTTCACAGATTGAAATTTATAAAACGAAATATTTATGATGGTTGGTATTTTTTGATTCGGTAGTTTTTTTTATCAAAACTAATTTGAGAATCTTTAACAAACGCTCAAAATCGGTTGAAACGCAGTGTGGGATTGGACTTCTTTTAGTTATAAAAATTTTTATTGACAAGTTTACCTCTTAAAGAAAAAAAATTTTTAAAGAAAAAAAACTTAACCAATTTTCGAATTTTCGGCATACATATAATGAAAGAAACTACTAGTAATAGCTTTCATTTGGACTCCCTTACACCCATTTTCCTTTCAAATTTGGAAAAAAAAAGTAATAAAAATCGAACATATTTTTGAACTTAATGAAAATCAACTTTACGCCCCAAAAGATAGAAATCCAGAAGGATTTAATTTTCCCATGTAACATAATCTAAAAATAATTATTTTAGAATCATTTCTAAAGATATCAAAATATTTGAGGTGTCATTTCAAAGCTAAAAAAAAAAAATTATTTACACAATCATAACCAAACTGTATGAAAAACAGTGCCTAAAAAACGAGTATTTTAATGTTTATTGTGAATTTTATTTGATTCCTGTTTGCTAAATGCTAGATAGTTAGAACGACCCTTATATATTCTAAAAACAAATTAAACAAAAAATTCACTCATTTAATCCACCCTTTTTTAAAAAAAAAATTTAGATTAGAAGTCAATATAAAATTTTTAGTACGAATATCTAAATAACTTCAAATTCTCTTGTTTGTTATTTTCATCGAATCTGTGTAGAAAGTGTTTAAAAGAAGTAATACATTATTAGAAGTATTATAAATGTGTATTATATTGCATAAGATGCAACGAAATTGAATTACGAACAAAATGGTTTAGGTGACAGGATCAATGTTTAGTTTTGGTTCATTATTCTTAACAGAAAAAAAAACTGCATTACGTGTTGGATCTCAAAAAAAAAAAAAAAAACTAATATGGGTCATATGGGATTGAGCAGGAAAAACAAATGTATGTGAAACAAGCCTAAGATCCTTTTTATTTGATTCCGAATCATAAGTCAAAAGAAAATTTGTCATCTCATTTATTTATATACTATACGTTATATCTTTCAATTCCTTTCTTGATTTTATGATGTTTAATATATTTCCCACAAGAGAAAATCAAAAAAGTTTTGCTTAATATTTTTACGTGGTTTCACTCAGTTCTCTATCACCAGTTATTGCATTTCAATTTCTCTAGTTATCAATAAACGTTCATATTTGAGTGTATTCACTCAAAAGTTTTAATTCAAACCGTTGTATATCTGAGAAATACATGCAAATTAATAATGTTTTACTTTTTCATCGGCTTTTTTTTATGGGATGTAGTTGAACTAGATTTATGATTTTAATACCAAGACAAAAGACAAAAAAAATAGATCTCTCCTGGCCAATGAATCCGTGCTATCTTTCAACTTAATCGCTGATAACCTAATACATATAAGCGTTATAAAAAAGGGTATGTACATTGTACAACTGAAGTGTTTATGTTTAATGTAGGTACTTTTTTGCAAATGAAATGTAAATGACTATCTTCTCCAATTAAACTTGAAAACATTTGTTTTAGTGATCTTACATGTTACATTATAATTATGTAAGCCAAGGCATTTTAAGTTTAATAAAATAAATTTTATCTACTTACAACTTCTCCCCCCGACAAAAGTGGCACCAAGTCTTCAGTCTAAAAAAAAAGATCAAGATAGAATAAAACAATTTCTTTCAAATATAGTATTAACAAATCATTACCCGAAGCTCAGTGAGAAAAGCATAATCATCTGGATGCCTAAAAAAAATATATTTAAAGAATGTTATAAGATAAAATAGGTATTAATAAAAGTTCTATCTTTAAGTTGATAACTTAAACAATCGTTCCAGGAATTACATCATATTTTAAAACTTTAATCTTAAGAGTAGAGACAGATATGTACTTACTCCTGAAAAGCAAAGTTGTCAACAGGTTTTATTTCTTCTTCGTAGGAAGCTTGACTTCCATTGGAACTAAAACAAGAAATGTTTAATTATAAAAAAAGGGCTGAAATAAATCATAAAAAGCTTACTCTTGTAGGGAAGACATTAAGGGATCTCGCAGCATGTTCTAAAAGCAAATAACTATCAACCCACTTGTCGGGGGATCTTTCAGAAATCGTCTGAATCTTGCACTTGCCCTTTACCTTGAAATAGCTATAATTAATGCAAGAGAGAAGAATATCAATCGTTTAAAGAGGTTATGACAACAAATTTTAATCTAAAATTACACCAATTAAAAATCTAACTATATACAAATTTAAGGTTTCTTTAATTTATTAATGTAACCTTTTCACTTAATTTCTCGCAGATTTGAATTGAGTTTTTGTTTTCTTTTTTTCTTTTTTTGTGTAAAATGATTGTGCAAAAATCCGTCAGGAATAATCTTGATGAAATTCCTGAAATTTGTATGTTCTTCTACATTTATGTGGATGCTATTGGGATATAATTCTACTTCATCCGACAATATCATATAATTAATTTAATTATACAAAAACACTGAAACACAAATAAGTTGGCAATAAAATAATTTTTTAGAACACTACCGGGCATTACTCGCACTTGTATTGTTCCCAACGTTTAGAAAATTCAACAAAAAAAAATGTATTGAAAAACAAAAATGGTCGCGCTAAAAAAGTGGCGCTCATGTCGATTAACAGAATTAAAACAGGGTGTAGCTGATTGAAGGAATATTTGTTTGCTTTGGTTACACGTTGCGATATGGGTATTACACCCCGACTGCACATGGCATTGTGTCGCTACAAACAACAGAAATTATTTCCCATATTATTCAGTTGTTTAATCGAGATTAATGTACTAATCGAGATGTACCAATCACGAAAAGAGTTCCAATTTTTTTCTCCATTGCAAAAACTATATATAGGATTTTTTCAGAGGTATAAAACTTTGAAATGGAATAAAACAAAAATTGACATAAAATAAACTTTATTATAATTTAGTTATGATTACGGCTGGCTCGTACGTAATTTAATGTGGAGGTCCAATTTTCGAAAACTGTTTCCAACATTAACTTATTAAAATTGCCACCAATTAAAAAAGTGTTGCCAACTTAAAACTTTATAACTCTGAGAAAAAGGTAAGGTCTGGACTAAAACACATTTTCAAATAGTTTTGTAGTGATTCCACTTTTCTAAAAGTATATATTTTTAGCAATTGAAAAATATGTTAGGAAATTTAAAAAAAAAATCTAAAACAAAACTATTGATTCCTCACGTCTGAAAGATCGTATCTCAAAAATGACATACAGTTCCTTATAAGATAGGTTTTGGTTAGGTCAACATTGTAAAAATGTTTTCAGTGTTGTCACTTTTCTGAAAGCATATACTTTTTTAAATTTTTTAAAAACAATGGCATCTATCGTTAGTGCCTGGAAGGTAAGCGCGTAAAAATAATTATAACATATTCATAATGGTCAATACATAGACTGTAAATAAAACGAAACGTTTTCAAAATCAAGGGTCAGAAATAAAGTTACCCAGACCCATTGCACATGAAATCTACAGTACTCTCATCAGCACGTCCCACACAGCTTTGTTGTATGGTCGTTTTAGGGCACACTTGTTTATAATAGAAACAGGAACCAAAAAATTAGTTAGGTGTGTGATCGCTTGGGGGCCGACGTGTAGAACGTGCTGATGAGAGTACTATGCAAATTTATATACAATGTCCAGACCTAAATTTAAAAATTTACAAAAACAAAATACAAGAACATTAATATCAGATGACACAAAATGAAGTTTTACGCTACTGAAAAAATTAACAGTAAAAACTACATAATATGTTCTTGTAAATTTTGAAATTATGGTCTCGGAGACTTCATTTGTGACTTATGGCTATCAAAATATTAAATAATGTGGTAGATAATAGTTACGAAAGAATATTTATTTCCAAACACACATATTTACTGTATATCATCTGAAACCATGGAAATACATTTGGTATAGTTTAATCAATATGCTAAAACTATAAAATACCTTGCATTGATAATAAACTGCTTGGAAAAAAATTAAAAACAATTATAAATAGATGGCTGGAAAAGGAAAAAAGAAACGAAATAGCAAAGATTCCACTGGACAAGCAAACGGAAATGCCGCTGAACCAAAGAAAAAAGGTGGTAAAAAGAAAGCAGCATCTAAAGGTAAATCCTTTCAATGTGACATCTTTAATGATGCAGCTATGGAAAATGCTTATTATGTGTGTCATAACATTCAAGTAGGCAAATTAACAATTATTTATTATAAACGTAATATTAAAAAAAAATGATTCAAATAACTTTTTTTTTTTTTTTTTTTTTGATAAAGGAAGTTCTTAAATCACGAGGGTTTGCATGGCCCGATGGTCAGAAAAAGAAAAAGAAAGGGAAACGCTAAATAACACTTCAATTTATTTATTTTCTTAAGATTAAAGTGACATATTATTTTCCTAAAGGAAATTTTGTATTTGTGAAATAAATAAAATAAATGGAGAATAAAATGCATTGCTGTACATTTATTTAATATAATATGTATATTTGGATTCCAAAATAACTGTCATACTTTTTTCTAATTAAAATAGGCGCAGCAAAATAAATCCATAGGACATAGGACCATAATGATTTTTGTTTCATGAATAAAATACGGCTCCGCGAAATTAGGCCCCAGGAAATAAGGCCCCACAAAAAAAAATGAAATAAAGCCCCCAAAAAAAGTACACAAAACAACAACAACAAAATTTCTTAAATTTTGGGGTCTTATTTCATTTCTTGGGGCCTTTTTTCATTTTTTTGTGGGGTATAATTTCATTATGAAATAAAGCCCCAATGAAATAAAATCCCAAATCGTTTTTGGGGCTGTGTTTATTTTAAGAAAACAATTTGATGACTTATTTCATAATTTGCTTGTAAGTGTTAAAATAACATTCTTTTACAGAAAATGATGATGAAAACCATCAAGAAGCGATTTTTTTCAGCTATTCTGTTACTCACGGAACTCCCATCAGATGAAAAAAATCAGATTGTGTTGAAAACCATCAGGTGGCAACAGAATAGCTGCAAAAAATCGCGCGATTTTTTTCATCTATTCTGTTGCTCCCTGATGGTTTCCAACACAATCTTTACGCGAGGAAATGAAGAGAAAAGATCACTCAATTTTGCTACTCATAGATTTTTTCAACAGGTTCAACACCTGTGAAATTCTACAGGATACACATACAATCCAAGTATTTGGTTTTGGGGTGTTATTTCATTTTCAAAAATAAACTTATATAATATAAAAAAATAAATTGGGGCTTTATTTCATTTTTCTAAAAAAAAAAGTCAAAACAAGTTGGGACATTTTTTCATTTCAGTGGGGCTTTATTTCCCCAATTTGGGGCCTTATTTCATTTATTCTTTTAGGGCCATATTTCCTGGGGCCTAATTTCGCAGAGCCTAAAATACATATCATTTTATTGAAATAAATATTTTGCTTGTGCATTTTCAATTCCGACTATAAGGCAACTTATGGCACCACAAAAAACCGAGGACGACATATTAATCTGATCAGACATTTTTAAATGATAGAGAATGTGAAAAAAACTAGTTTACTCAATTATATATATACATAGGTATGTTTCGCTATCTTTCGGTATGTCTATTGGTCTAGCTATAGTAGGTCTGTCTGTAGATTTGCTTGTCGGTCTGTCTGTACCTCGACGTATTTTTTAATATATCAGACAAAATTTTCAGTTTTGAACTCAAACTGAATTGTATGTTCATTAAAATTCTCCTCTAATGATATTCTTGGTTTTGTATTTTTGTTTGTTCTAAAACACTTTATCATGGGAAGCTTCCTCATAAAAAGCGTCCTCTTTATTTTTCTTTTGAAAAAAAAATTACTTATGCCGTTTTACCCTTGGACCATTCGTTTCTTAAATTTTTCATCAATATTTGCCTTTTTAAAAGTAAAAAAAAAGCTTAACTAATACTGGCCTAGCAAATAAATGCACTTTTCTTAACGACCTTAACCTTGAAGATCTTACATTTATAGCAAATGAACTTAAATAACATAATTTTGGCGTCATACGATCTCAAAACCTATAAGAGGAACTATTATAAAGCTGCCATCTTATATGTTTGAAAAGCTTTCTTTTTGTAAATAAAAAAAACAAACACCTTTTAAAGGAAATCGGTGCATTCCTATTCCACCACAAGTAACATACTCATCGTTTTATAGCGGGCGTGTGAAATTCTTAAAATAAACCTATTTTATCTTTAGAAAACATTTTCAATAAACACACAAAAATATCATTTTCCTCCGTATACCACCTACCCAGCCCCATCGCAAATTAATGACATCATGGAATACATCTCAACATTTTTCTAGTATTTTCGATTCCATTATTAAATATATGAATAACCCATTTAACCGCATTAAAGAATTACAAGAGATTCCCTCTTCTTTCAAATAAGTTATGATTTTCATCAAAGTATTGGCTATCTACCAAATCATTTTTTTTTTTCAAAAACAAAAAAAAAGTAATATAGGATAGACACAATCTCCATAGTTTTTGAAAAAAAAAAAAATAAATATTATTCGCAATCCAAACATAAATCATTCTTTTAGGAGAAGATGCAAGACATGATCTACGAATAGATACAAATATGAATCCAAACAAACATTAAATAGACAAGTTCACTACAGTTAGATACTTAGTCGAGTTTCGTGGGCCACAGCATTTAGACGGATTTTTAAGTGCAATTCAGTTTATACCTATTATTAAAAATATATCGATGTACCCAGTTTTTTTAAAGTTCTCTGAAGTGAATTAATAAATAAAAATTGATCAAAGTTTGCACGATTGATTGACAAGCTAAAGCAAATAAATTAAAATTTAAACTCGATCGTTAAATTATTAAAACCCTTCAAAAAATAGTGGTGGATATTTTTTTTTCGCAAAACCGTTGTAATAAAAATTCAAAATGGGAAAAACTCCTGCAATTGGAATAGATTTGGGTACAACATATTCTTGTGTTGGAGTTTGGCAACACAGTAAAGTAGAGATCATCGCTAATGATCAAGGAAATAGAACAACTCCTAGCTATGTTGCCTTCAATGACACAGAAAGGTTAATTGGCGATGCAGCTAAAAATCAGGTAAACTTTTATTTCATACATATACATATCCTTATTAAGTATATTCAAATACCCAGTGAAGTTATCAGTGAATTAAAATTATGGACAAAAAATTGGTGCATTTAAAAATTAAATAAAGAAAAACCATCAACTCGTTGAAATTTTTATGAACATTTTTTTTTTTTGCTTTTGCTTTTGCTGATTTCGAAAGTAAAGCGATACATTTTTGATTAATGTGAAAAACAGTATCATTCAAATCGACGATTCGCCTCGGAAAGATTGGAAGCATTAAATTTTTTTTATGTAATTTTTAACCACTTCTTTACATGTTTTGGGTAGTATCTCAGCCATAACATGAGTAATGTTGTTTTTTGATGCGTCTGTGATTCGGGGATTATTTGCGTAAGCACGGTGTTTTGCGAAGCCCCACAAAAAAGATATTAACGGTGTCAAATTGCATGATCTTGGTAGCCAATTGACATCGTCGCCAAACGGTGAAATTACGTGGCAAAGAGACTTCTCACCCAATAAAACCCTTCTGTCTTGTTAAAAACACATATCGTCCAAATCATGATTTTCAATGGCCGGTCAAAATAAATCGGTTATCGGGAAATCGATAAATTTGGATTATCAGCAACGCTTGCAGCAGCAATATTTACGACTCAGCGTGCATTTTGATGATGCACAGGCCTTACAATATCAGTAACGCTTTTCTCACCTTAAATTTCTTCATTTTAATTTTTTTTTTTTCAATTTTACCATTGCTTGCGTAGTCGCTCGATTATGACGACCATAATCACAGCTTGAAAAGTGGTTACATTTGCATCACGGCTTTTTAAAATAATTTTAACGTGTTGTCCGATTGTTAAGCGATCGGTTATCATAAATGGCAAACAATCAATAATATTAAGAGTATTCAACCGCGCAAGCTGATAATCTGATAAAATGGTAAAGCATTTCAGATATGTTTCAGGAATGCCCCTCTTGTGTAAATGTGATATGATGTGGTAAATTAATGAGCTGTTCATTGAATATGACACATTAAATGTCAAAGTTCAGTTATTAAATGTTGACACATTTACCATCTTCATTTACACAACAAATTTTATGTGTGAAGGTGGTAGACATGGTAGACTTTATTTCCGTACAAAATCTGACACTTCATTAAGACAGTATAGCTCTTTTAACTTTTATCACGTTTAGGTACTATGAGTTTACTCAGTTGCATGAATACCCCCATTATGACAGTTCAGATGACGGCAGAGTTTGACAAATGTCAAACCCCTTAACGTACAATTTTGAAAAGAAAAATCATATTTTTCTAATTTTAAAAGCAAATATTTTTTTCCAGATAGCGTGATGGTCCGCAATATTAACTATTGGTTTGCTCAAACTTACGTTACCAATGACATGCCTATCGTTTTTGGTCTTGTCGACCAAAATGGAACATCTTAATTTCTGAAGTCTCAATTTTTTTTTTTTTTGAATTTTTTCTTTGACTGGCTCTATCTTCACCATATTTTGGCAGATTCTTAATTCAATCTTAAATTTTTATTCGAACAAGAATAAAAAAAAAACCAATAACTTTGTGGGGTAGGTAAAACGGTTTTCTTACAGTACATATAACATAAATGTTAACCTTAATAAAATTATACCCTCACAAGATTTGACAATAGCTAAGAGAAGAATACATATAAAATAGCGCAGTAAATAGCGCACATCGAACAAAAAAAAATTTGAAAAATATTAAAATCTACCTACTACCATTTGTTAATTTTTAATTCAATTTTAAAGTCTTTCTTCTCTCAGACTTCTGACGCCTTGAAGCCATTTTTGGGCAATGGGGTGCTGTTTAATGCAACTCATATTTTTCGCATATTTGGTTTTACTTGTCCACTGGGTGCACAATTTAACGTCGTGAAGTCTAAACCACATCAATAAAGTGAATTAATTCCAAAGAGTCTCAAACTCAATATCCAATTCCAATGGCAATACATAATGTCTATTTATAAGAAGTATAGATATAGTAACAACTTTTAAAACTACATGGTGTTAACTTCTGTCTGGAAGATTGTAAACATTCATTTTTGAATCCGTTAAAGGAAAAGTATAAATTTATTCTTTTTTTTTTTTTGCTTATAAACGATGCTTTGGGGATATCTTGTGATTTCAATTACTTCGTTGAAAATGAAAACATTGGAGAGCTTCACTTGGCTACTAGTAATTGAAGTTAATCACAATTGGCAATTGAATGTCTGGCAAAAAAATAATTGAATTTGATTTTGGACATTATTTTTTTTTTTTTTTTGGATTGATGGATTGATTGATTGCATTTGAAGACAAGGTGCAAAATTATGTCTACCGTGATTATGTTAATAATTTTTTTCTGTAGATTCAAGTGATTTTGGGATTTTTAATAATAATTATTAATTCACTTAGATTTTCTTAGAGTAATTTATGTTTATTATAAAACAATTGAGTTCTTTCTTTAGGTTTTATATTATCGGTAAGATTAACTTTTGAATCAGAGATACCCTTTTAAACTTATGAACTAAGATTAACATTAAAGCAGTTTAAAAAAAAAAAACAACTATGTATTCGAATTCGGTTTAGTGAATAAATCAATGATTTCTTAAAAATGTTGTATAAATATTAACCAACACATTAGGGACTTCTCCCACCATTTATTTCCACAAAAACCTAAACATAAAGAATAAAGCTAACAAAATTTTTGTCTATCATTTCAGGTAGCTATGAATGCGAGAAATACAGTTTTCGATGCCAAAAGATTGATAGGACGTAAGTTTGACGATCAAAAAATTCAAGACGATATGAAGCATTGGCCATTCAAAGTTATCAATGATTCCGGAAAACCTAAAATCGAAGTTGAGTTCAAAGGTGAACGAAAGGTGTTTGCCCCAGAAGAGATAAGTTCAATGGTTTTGGTAAAAATGAAAGAAATTGCCGAAGTTTATTTGGGTGGAAAAGTATCGGATGCTGTGATAACTGTCCCAGCTTACTTCAATGACTCCCAACGTCAAGCAACAAAAGATGCCGGATCGATTGCTGGTCTCAATGTTCTACGGATAATCAATGAACCAACTGCAGCTGCTTTGGCATATGGTTTGGATAAAAATCTCAAAGGTGAAAAGAATGTACTCATTTTTGATTTGGGTGGAGGAACTTTTGATGTATCCATATTGTCCATTGACGAGGGATCGCTATTTGAGGTAAAATCAACAGCAGGAGACACTCATTTGGGCGGTGAAGATTTTGACAATCGTCTAGTTAATCACTTTGTCGAGGAATTCAAAAGGAAGCACAAGAGTGATCTGCATGGCAACGTTCGTGCTCTGCGAAGATTGCGAACAGCTTGCGAAAGGGCAAAGCGAACTCTTTCATCGAGCACTGAGGCTTCTATTGAAATTGATGCTCTTCATGAGGGCATTGACTTTTATTCAAAAATAAGCCGAGCTCGTTTCGAGGAGCTGAATATGGATCTGTTCCGGTCTACATTGCAACCAGTTGAAAAAGCCTTGAATGATGCCAAAATGGATAAGGGGGCCATCAATGATGTGGTTTTGGTTGGGGGCTCGACTCGCATTCCGAAGATTCAGAAATTGCTTCAAGACTTCTTTGGAGGAAAACAACTTAATTTATCCATCAATCCAGATGAAGCTGTTGCTTATGGGGCTGCTGTTCAGGCTGCCATTTTAACTGGTGTTGGAAGTTCTCAAATACAAGATGTTCTTCTTGTAGACGTTACCCCATTATCGTTGGGTATTGAAACAGCTGGAGGTGTTATGACCAAATTGATCGAAAGAAATGCAAGAATTCCGTGTAAACAACAACAGACTTTTACTACTTATAGCGACAATCAGAATGCAGTTACTATTCAGGTGTATGAAGGAGAGCGGGCCATGACCAAGGACAACAACTTGCTGGGAACATTTAACTTAACTGGTATCCCACCAGCACCAAGGGGAGTACCAAAAATCGAAGTCACTTTTGATTTGAATGCAGATGGTATTCTAAATGTATCGGCAAAAGATAATAGTACTGGAAAGTCCGAGAAAATTACCATAACGAATGACAAAGGGCGCCTAACAAAGGCCGAAATCGACAAAATGTTATCGGAGGCAGAAAAATATAAGGAAGAAGATGAAAAGCAGAAAGAAAGGATAAGTGCTAGGAATGCATTGGAGGGTTACATCTTTAGTTGTAAGCAGGTTCGTTTTTGAAATTATTCAAATAAATATACAAGATTATAATAATTTTTTAATTTAATTTTATAGGCAGCAGAAGATGCTCCAGCTGGGAAGCTGACCGACGCTGATAAGGCTGCAGTACGCGAGAAATGCTCATCGGAAATAGCCTGGCTGGATCGCAATGCATTGGCTGAAAAAGAAGAATACGATGACCATTTGAAAGACTGCCAACAAGTTTGCGGACCAATAATGGCCAAAATGCATGCACAAGCTTCCGGTGCTGCCGCCGGAGCAAGCGGTGCTGGTCAACCAGGTGGTCGAGGTGGAGCTTCTGGTCCAACAGTTGAAGAAGTTGATTAAATTGAATTATTCTGTTTATGGAAATTCATTTTGTTAGAGTTGTATTATTTTGGTATTTTATAATAAAATATTTTAAACATTTTTCATAATGTGTTTCTGTGTACGAAATAACCTTAATTCTAAGAGCAAGAACTATTAATTAACGCCCATGATATGCACCTGCACAGCCCTGATCGCTTGGTTTTGATTCCAAAAACAACAACAATAATTTGTTTTTGTTTTTTCTTTTTCTTGTTCTTTTGTACACAAATAATTTCATAATTATGTATATCACAGAAATGTATTACATATCGTACCTATGTATGTACATACATTAAAAAAGAAGAGAGAGAAATACTAAATAAGAATATTTTTGTTGTTGTCATCTGTCAAAATAAAAACTCTGAAAAAAAACTATTTTTCATTTCGTACCAAAAGTAAAAAAAAAATTATTTTAATTTGTTCATTATGTTTAATGTTTGAAAGTATTTAAAGAATGAAGTTAATATTCCTTTTTATAAATGCAGCTATTCATATAGAGTTTTCATGGTCTTTTACTGTTTGTAAGTTACTGTGAAAATTATTTTAAAAACTTTATAAATTAGATTAGTTGCACAATTATTATTCCTTTTTAAAGTGAGATTAATAAAAAAAAGTGCCTTAAAAAACGAGTGACCATGCTGTCAATCATTCATTTGAATAGAAAAAAAAGTATGTGCACTATGGAAAGTCAATCTTTTAAAACTTGTATACAAATATTATTATCAAATAAATATCATCACAATACTTTACAGATACCGTTCAAACTTTCTGCACCCGAGATTACCTAGATTTTTCGATTCAATCTCTTTTAGTTCAAGACTACAATCAATTGGCTCAGTATTATCAAACAACAAGGTTCACTGTACCAAAATGGACTGGTAAACAAATTATTTCAAATACACTTACCCAGATGATTTGGCAAAGTCTTAACAATGAATTGTCCAACATTTTTTCAAGGAACCTACCCAACACCAGACACATCAGTCAAGAGCACAACTAAAGAAGAAGGAGCATTTTGTCGCCGTAGTTTTGACAACGAAAGTGGATATTGTCTCATGGCATACCAGTGTCTTCATGTTATACGGGAATACCGATTGCATGGAACAAAAATTGATATTTGTACATATCGCAAAAATATTCCAATAATTTGTTGTCCTTTGGCTGGCAAGGATATTGAGGATCCCAATGCAAGGAGGTCAAGTGCACGAAGTGAGTGATTTGAATTTTTTTTTCTTCCTTTTTTATTTTTCCTTCATAATTGGGTTTTTCTTTTTACAGAGTGTGAAGAGTATCATGAGATTGTTAAGGGTACAAAATTCGGAACCATGCGAAATTTTTCGGGAAAGTTTTGTGAGCAAAGCATTCCAATGATTGTTGGCGGAAAAGCAACTCAAAATGGTGAATATCCGCACATGGTAATTTAAAAGAAGTGACGCTATATTTTATGGCAAATATATATAGCCCTTGCATTATTATCTTCGCTTAGGCAGCTCTTGGTTGGTCCCAGGAAAAAGGAGATCCCAAATGGGCGTGTGGTGGATCCCTAATCAGCGAACAATACGTACTAACAGCAGCTCATTGTACTGAATCAGGTGGGTAGGTAATGAAACATCGTGAAAAAGTCTTGAAACAGTAATTTTAGTATTGATTTCACAGAAAACCGCCGGATATTGTTCGACTGGGTGCTCACAAGCTGAACAGTGCCAATAGTCAAACTCAGGATATAAAAGTAACCATAATTATTTTACATCCAAAATATAGAGCATCTTTGTACTACCATGATATAGCTCTTATTAAATTGGAACGACCAGTAGAATTCACCGAAAAAATTCAACCAGCCTGCCTTTGGCAGCTACCAAGTTTAGATATTCCACGATCATCAGCAGCCGGATGGGGTCGTACAGAATTTATGGGATCTAAATCTGACGATCTGCAAAAAGTTGATTTGAATATAATCGATCAGAAAGTTTGCCGAGAAATTTACAACACCGAAAGAAGACTTCCGAAAGGTTTAATTGATGGGCAATTTTGCGCCGGTTATATGGAGGGTGGCAAAGATACTTGTCAGGGTGATTCAGGAGGGCCATTGCATGCCGAAGTACCAGAATTTAATTGTGTGAAATTTGTAATTGGGATAACATCGTTTGGAAAATTTTGTGCTGCTCCAAATGCACCTGGGGTTTATACAAAAATCTATACATATTTGGATTGGATAGAAAAAATTGTATTCAAATAATATATTAAGCGATTCATCAAAAATAATTAAAATGAATATATTGGGAAATTTCCAAAATTGGTTCTTGTTAAAAATTTATCCCGATCTGATTAGATGGATAATAAAACACAGCTATAATGTGCCAATGTTTTTTTTTAATTTGTAACAAAAAATGTTCTAGAATAAAATAAAAAGTTTAAATAAATTTAAAAATTGTTTGCTGTACCTTTGATCTAATGCAGTTGGAGGCTTTAATTAACGGTATCTAAAATATGACGAAAATATATCACTAAAATAAAGAATCAAAACCATTTTAAAATATAAAATATATTCGCTTGGGTGCCTTAGACTGGGTTACATCGAACAGACCTATTATGTACCTTTACCTAAAAACTAGTATTTCAAAAGCATTTATATATGTAAGTACATACATATATTCAAACCGACTTTATACGTTCTCGATATATGCATTAACAATTGAAACAAACATTGGAGTATTAAATTATTCAAAAACATTGTCAAGGTCCAAGGGCAAGAATACTCATTAAGTTTTGCTTACGAATTGTGTATATGTGACGCAAACGCAATAAAACTGACGGAAAGGAATTACAAAAATATTTTCCAAAGAATCATAACCTAAAGAGTCAATAATGTCACGTAGATTTGCTTAAAACTAGAGAATAGTAATCATGCGATTTGTTTTTATTTTTTCGGGGTAGGAAAATATTTTCTCAGTCGGAACTGTGCTGCAACGGTCAAAATGTAGGTATCTTTTTCAAATTAAAAATTTTAATTTTGATTGATTATCTTTTTAATGAAAAATATGAATAATAAATTGAATTGAAAAATTTTGTTATTTAGTTTTAAGATATTATGTGCTTGTACTAAGCGAAATAAATAAACTTATACATAAATAAACTAATATAGAATTTTGAAATAGAATAAAATGAAGATGAATTTTTGAAATTGACATGAAATTTACTTTTTTGGAAAGATAATAATTTGGCAGTATAATTTAGGTATGATTTCTGAATACATGAATATCGGAATGTCGAATTTTTATTTGTGGCGTAAATCGGCAATAACGCTAACGTTTCGGGCTTATCGGCGTAGACTAGCGACTTAACATATCCCTACAGAAAATAGTCTATCGGCGTTAAATCACACGATCTTGGAGGCCAACTCACGGGTCCGAAATGTGAAACTATGCGGTTAGCAAACGTTTCCTTAATTGTCATGTTGCGCCGCCGCCGCCTTGTTGAAACCACAGTTCCTACACTTCAATATTGTTCAATTCAATTGAGAAATGCAGAATTCTGTAATCATGGCTCTATGGTGGTCACCATTGTCAACATACACTTGATATTGGGATTGGGATAAATTTGCAAAATTGGAAAGTGTTGTTCAGGCGTCATTCTATTCATGTCAAAATGCCCAACTAAACTAAACACAAATCACTTAACAGTTGTTAAAATGGCCGCCAATCAAAAAGTGTTGCCAACTTTAACACTTTGCAAAAAAAAAACATTTTCACCATTTCATCGTTTTTTAAATTAAACTTTGCCAAGCAATCAAACAAATCATGCTCAAAAATAACACCATTTCACTCCGGAACACTCTTAAATTATATCGCATTGTTTTGACCTTTAAATAGATACAACAAAAACAAATTAAAATTTATTTTAAAATTTCGTTGTATTTGGATACCATCTTCAATATAGTGGATATAAAAATATAATTTTTATTGCATTCGAGAGAATAGATTTGCTCATCTGTTTATAAACTTTGCATAATAAAATCGCCAAAAAAAATTCATCTTCAATTTTTTGTTCCGAATAGAATATTTGTTTTTCAACTGAGCATTTTTATTTGATGAAACTAATAATAACCCCTTCATTATTAAGTGGCAATTGCTAATTCTTAATGTTAGTAATTTAATGTTTAAGTAGTCTGTTTATTAATGCAGGTTAAATCTCAAATGGTTATATGAGATAAAAGCTACAAAAATCTTACCTACTTTTGGGCATTATTTATAAACAAAAATAAACAATGAAACATTCCATTCTCAGTTTTTAAAAACCAATTCAAATGTGTTGTACTTTTTGTTTCCATTAATTTAAATACTTAATAACTTACAAAAACTATAATTTCATTCAAGTAGTTTTGTGTGTTTAGACATAAATTGTGCAACTAGTTGGAGTAGAACTATCACTAGGTACGGAGTTTTGAGAAAAAAAGAAAAAACAAAGAAATATACTAAAATGGTTTTGTTGAGTAAGCTCCTCAATCAAGGTCTGAGAGATGCCAAATGTTACGAGGTTTTTCATCCAGGACAAACTTGTTCCGAGTTTCAATTTGGAATAACAAAAGATCTAATCATTAAATGCATAAAATACTTTTTTCCGGTAGTTACAGTGAGTGCAAAAATTAGTTATTGTTTAAAATGTATCTACATATGTATTTCAAGATTTCAAATGTTTTTTGTTTTTAAGGTTCCCCTCATAACTAAGGGAAGAAATCTTCGAAAAAAGCATATTCGTGATGCGTTATGTTTTTACATTGAACTTATATTTACGGGATTTCTCATTTCACAGTCTGTTCCAATTTCACAGTGTGCAGTAAGGTAATGTTATTCACCAAGATAAATCGTTTGTTTAATGTCGGTTTCAATTGGCAATCTGGAAGCAAAAGTGACAGTTCTGATTCTAAAAAAAAAAGAAAATTTCTCTTCCGGATTTGAAATCAGAAGCAAAAACAGAATCACTCACACATTCAAAGATTTAAATGTCACACTTGATAAATGTCATATTTTTTAATTTAAAAATTGTGCGAACTGTGAAGTGATTGCTTGAAATACTAATACAGTCACACCAAACTTCAAATTTTTCAGAATCGAAAAAAAACTGTTCAATTGGGACTCCGAATCTAAAACCAATTCCGGATTGCCAATTGAAAACGACATTAAAGTACCTTAATGTAATAAGCTAATTTTATTAATGTCATATCAGGGAACTGAGTGGAAAATTCACAAAGTGCAATTTTTTATACATTCCAATGACAATTCCTACTTGGTCAGTTTGTTTCGCGTCTCCGAGAGTTGCCCGGCTTTTTGCTTCATCTGTATTTCAAGTAGTGAGTAAGAGTTTTTCTAAAAGAAATTTTATAATTAATTTTTTAACTTAAAGAAAATAATAGGTACACAGGCGATAAATATAAACATGACAACTTCAAACAAAAAAAAAACACTTTTAACTGTGCTAGAGACTACATAGCTAGAGTGGTGAACTTAGAATTGAAAATAAATGAATCCGTTATTTTTGGAAGCAATTTTACAATTATTGTTTATTTAAAATTAAAATGCTTTGACTGAAAAAATATTAAAATGGAGTTATCATGTTTATACCAAACATTGCATAAATTAATTATAAGATTTGGTTGAAATTTTTAAATTGTATTTAAGAAGTATTTTGTAGTGCTTTCACACTCATGTATACGAATTTGTTTAATATAGTGTTATAGCTACGGAACACGTCAGAGCCTCAGTGTCAAAATATTCATAATTTTTAACTTAAATTTTCAAAAGAGAACTTTTAAAAGAAATACTTCTAACAGCATTATTCTGGGAAAGTGTCTGATGTGTAAATAATTAAATAATGAAATCCATGTAGAATTTCACTTATGCCAATCAATCATCTCGTTTTTTGAAAGCCACTATAACATGTGCCCTACTATAATATTAAATACACTGTGGCGGATGAGTACTCTCTTTTGCGAATTTATTTTAAAAATTTGTCCATATCTTTAAAAGTATAAGATATAAGACCATCCGGTTTCCAATGTTTGGATTTTAATTGATCAGAGAATTATATGTTTAAAACAAAAATGGCGCTTAATTACCAAAAACTTTTAGAAAAAGTTTTTGAAAAAAAAAAATTTCAAAACTATTTCTTAAACAACTTGGTTTTGAAAATTTTGAACTCGATGGCCCGACAGTCAACTCTAAACCATTCCTAAATAATGTGTTATTTATTTTTATTAGAAAAAGGATAATTCCATCAATTTGAAAATATGTACTTAGAAAGTGCGTAAGTAGACAAAACTGTAATAAATACGACTGTTTGTTCTTTTACTTGTGAAAAGAACAATAGATTTTTAAGAAGATCTCCAGCACTAGTTATTTGTCCAAAAAAAATTTAAATTGTTTTTAAATATAGTCGTGAAAACAGCCCAAATAGTACACATAAACTTATTGATTATGATATGATTATGATATTGATCATAGAAATCATTGAAAATCGATTTACGTATGTAGCTAAAAAATTACTGAATTGTTTGGAATTTTTTTATCTTTAACGGTTAAGTTTTTTGATATTTACTATCTAAGCATAAGTAGCTATTAATGGTTATTATGATTTTTTTTTAAATTGACTTACATTAGTCAAATCTCTCTAGCTCAAAGAATTACAAATAAATGCAGCTGTACTTCTAGGTATAAGACATAAGACAAAAAAAAAGTGCTAAAAGCAGGTTTTCAAAAAAAAATATTTTCTAAATTTTGCACTTCCAAAAACAAGAGCCCATCATATTTAAAATAAAACTATTATATATTCGGAGAAAATAATAAGTATGATTTTAACCGCTATACTAGATATAGTGACATTAATTTATCAATTTTTTTTTCATTTCTAATTTTGTACACCCTCTAGTTCTAACATTTAAAAAATTAAGAACCGAATTTATTAGATTTTCCAAAAATGAAAAGCATATTTAGTTAAGATTAAATCTTTAAAATGCCTTTAAACAATGTTACTTAAATTCATATCTGTAATCAATTTCCCATTCTCACCAAACTACACAATCCTAAAGTAACGTAACATATTAAGAAAATAACAAAATCTCTCATGTGTTTCACAGTTTCCAAAAAAAAAATAAACAAAAATAGAGTACAATTACTCTAAAAATTTGTGAATAATGTGTCAGATAATCTTTTCGAAAGCCTTAAGCAACCTTTAAACGCCATGGATGTCGTTTAAGTTAATCAGCTTTGAAGTTACGTTGCTAAAATGTCAAAATAGATAGCAATTTCAAATTTAAGAGTTATCCAAAAGTATCTTAGAGTTAAGAAGGGTTACAAATTTCTTTATAGAAACGGCTGAAAATCTCCCCATAAAAATATTTTAGCTCTGATTTTAACCCTCAAAACAGCTAAATATCGACACATGCAAATACGAGTACATTGTAAACAGCAGTGGTAATTGGTAAATAAATAAATAAATAAGAGCAGAATTTTTGTTTGAATTTGTTTTTTGCTTATCTATGCAAGTATCTCTACCTAATGGTTTCCTTTTTTGGTAACTCTTTTAATACTTACAGACTTTTGAAGCAGCCGTACGTAACAGTAAAAACCGAATTTGCACGACGATTTGCCAATCGAAAACAATACAAGCCTTATTGTTTATGACATGCAGTGCATTTGTGCTGCATATAGCCCAAACATATGATGTTAAAGCTTTATGGATTGTCAAAAGTATTCCTAAAAAAATTCAAAGTGATTTTTATAAATGCCCACACGATGGACCATGTTCAAGGTTTTGGATGAATGATTTAGCTAAAAACGTTTTAATTGGACTTTTAATAGATTTAAGTAAAACATTAACTGGAAGTGTTACCAAAAGCAAAAGTTTTTTTAAAGATTTTGGAAACAAATTGTTCAGTTTGAACTTTCCAACAACTTTTTTCCTTTCTTCATATAGCTGTATTTATAGGGTAAGTTACGTAAAAAATTATTATAGAGATTTCCAATAAAAGAATTTTGTTATTAACTTCTAACGAATTAGGTGACGTCATGTTTGCTTAATCGAACGCAAAGTAAAAATACTCAATCTAAACACATGATAGCAGCATTTTTAGGAGGAATTTCTTTCTTTTTCCTACCCAAACTCACATTATTATGCTATGCAATATCTGTTTGTATTGAAATAAGTTGGAAACTTTTTGAGCGAAAGAAATTCAAAAATAATCTCATTTATATAGAAACGTTTAGAAAAATTCCATTCCATAAGATTTATACGTGCCTTACGGTAGGATATTTAGTTCATATGTATTTTTTTCGGCCAGAATTTGTGAATCCCATGGGTATCGCGATAATTTCAGCATTTACTGGTGATCGGTAAGTTTACTTAAAGAATTTGAATAACTCGTATTATTTAATTATTGATGTATATTTTTTAGAGCTCCGGAAATGAAAGCGGACGTTTACAAATATTTTAAAAGTATTCAACGTTAAAATTACCTATCTATATAATTTTTGTATTATTAAAATGTGTGCTTGTCTTATGGGTCAAATATACATAATAAAAATAATAATAGGATAAATTTACCTACATATATACACAGTGTACATTTGTTTGAATTTAAAGCCCCAAAAACCGAATCGTAAAACTCACCAGAATTGACGAAACAACACGCGGTTAACAATGAAAACTACATATGTTACTGTTCTTTCGTCGCTGTCCGCTACTATTTCACTTCGGTTTGGGAAAGCATTTACATTGCTCAATTTGTTAATGCTGTTTTCAATTGGCAATCCGGAATTGGTTTTAGATTTGGAATCCCAATTGAACAGTTTTTTTCGATTCGGAAATTGTGAAGTTTGGTGTGACTGTATTAGTATTTCAAGCAATCACTTCACAGTTCGCACAATTTGTAAATTTAAAAAAATATGACATTTATCTTGATGACTTTTCTCTTGCAGTTTCACGATTTTTCCATTTCGCAATAGTCTTCAAGACGTCTGGTTCTCGCAGAACAATATGAGACTTTCATTTTCGGATTTTTTGTGGAGGCCGTTAGCGATTGTTTTGCACATCAATGCTGAGTTCTTTTAATAACAACAGCTAACTATATTTTAACAATGGTCATTCCTTTATGCAAAATAGTTACTATTCGTAAATGTAACGACGTCACAACATCGTTCTGAAACTCTGGTTAAGGGTACAAATAGTTACATACGATTTTCATGATATGAGTTGAATCAAACTGAAAAGTTTATTAACAAAAAGTATATATGTAACTTTTTTTTAATTTCTGTTAATAAAAAAGATACACAATTTAAATGAAATTTTTAGTGATTTCAAAGGACACAAAATTTACATTGAAAAAAAACATGATTTAATAAATTGGCCAGTTTATATTTCTAAGATCTCAGAGATCTTCGTATTCTCAGAAATATAAACAAAAATTCTCATACAAATTTCTCAATTCTACTGTCAAAACTCTGAGAATGAAAATTTTTGGATTCGATTTCTCAATTTTACTGTTCGTGTATACAAACACAAAAACGTTTCAACGGAATAAAATTGTTTTCAAATTTATGACAGATGACAGAACAACTTTTATTTCTTTAAGAAAGTTGTTTATATTTCATTCTCAATCTCTGTTATTTTCACTGAGAATATTATAGAATAATAAATAAATAAATATAATAATAAATAATAATAATATAAATAAAATATCAAAGTATTCTCAGTAGAACAATTTTTTCTGTTTTGCCAGTTTGGCAGATCAAAAATATGTCACAATGAATGATTTGTGTAAAAACCCAACAGATCCTCACAAGGACATTCCAACAATGTTATTTGACATAACAACAACTGTTAATAAACGAACACATCCGATATTTTACATTTTTGTTAACCTGAAACGCAAACTGTTTCTTTATAACACTGAACGCTTTGTGTATGTCATATTTGACATTTGAAACAAAGTGGTTTTGCGATTTTGCATAAATAAAAATCAAGTTTGAAGGATAAGGTTTATTAAATTATTTAATTAATAACTAAGTCAATAACCAATGTTGAAATCAGTTATTCGCACCATTTCAATCGGTGCAAATCGCATTTGTTCCCCAAATCAGATTTTCATTAAAAATTCCCATTGTCACCTAACAACAATTCCTCAAACTACCGCTGCAACAATGGGCAAGGACAGTTGGATTGTTTGGATGGATCTTGAAATGAGTGGATTAGACGTAAGCCGAGACAAAATTTTAGAACTCTCTTGCATAATAACCGATAAAGACCTTAATATAGTTGCCGAAGGTCCCAACATTGAGGTGCATCAACCGGACGAAGTACTAGAAAACATGAACGAATGGTGCATGAAACATCATGCTGAAAGTAAGCTAATTGATAGGTGCCGAAGCTCGAAAATAACTGTAGAAATGACTGAAGACTTATTAGTAAAATTTTTAGAAGCAAATATACCCAAAGGCAAGTGCCCTTTGGCAGGTAATTCCGTATATGTGGACAGGTTGTTCATAAATCGATATATGCCTAAAGTCGATAATTACCTGCATTATAGAATCATTGATGTATCTACTATTAAAGAATTGTGTAGACGTTGGAATCCAAGTGTTGCTGCTGGTGCACCCAAAAAAAAGTTAGTGCATCGCAGTGAGGATGATATAAAAGAAAGTATTATAGAAATGAAATATTATAAGAAATTTTTATTTAAGCAATCTTAAATAAATTTGTTTGGACGAATTTTATCATAAAAGAATAAATTTTTGTTTTATTACCATGCTGGTTAAGGGGAACATATAAGAACGGAATACTAAAATTGAGGTTAAATCGAAATAGAGGTTTCGACAAAAATGCTGTTATATTATAATATAACATTTAACAGAATTCTTTTTTGCTGTATGACCTCACAATCATCTTAATCTCTTTCCAGTGTTAAATCAAAAGCATTCAACAAAAATGTATTTATAAACTACAAGATGGTTGCCCATGGAATACAATTGGAATTGATTTTTTTTTTTGTCATTGTATTAGAGTAACTTCGTGAACGTGTAAACGAATATTTAAATACAACTTCCTTTACAAAATCTGGAATATTTGTTTTCTTTTTGAAATAGAATGTTCATCACATCAAAAAACTCTTCACCGATTGATTTTTTCAGAAGAAGAAGATGAATCTACCAATTCATTTAAAATTGCTTCCATTTTTTGTAAAATTTATTTGTTTAATAGATGAAAACTCAAACAAAACCAAAACTAAACAAATTACAAATAAAAAGAAAAACTTGTATCTGTCAAGCTAACAGCTGAAAGTTGTATTAGTATTAGTGCAGATTTGATTTTAAAGCAAAAATAAATCAATTTGTTTTGCCCCATGAAATGCAAAAACAGGGCAAATCTGATTTTTGACTGATCTGGATCAAAAATAAATTGATTTATTTTACCCATGGAAAACCCCATAAACTACAGAGTTTGTCTTATTCTAACGAGAGCTCATAGAGAAATTACTTAGTAAGTAATTTCTCATAGAGAAATTACTTAGTAAGTAATTTCTCTATACGATAGCTAATAAAGTAGAAGTACAAAAGTGGCTGTAATGTATGGCCTTTTTCGTTAACCTAATGTTATGGTAAGAAAAATTACTACATACAAAATATATAGTCACACTACTTTTTGTAATCGACATGATGATTACAAAATCCGCCCAACTCGATCCGCAGTGTAGAGCTCTGTTTCCCACCTATTCATTTCTCGTGAAAAGAAAAGAGAACACTACACTGTGAATCATTGCGGATCGAGTTTTGCGGATTCTGTAATCGACATGAATATAAGTATTATTTAGTCGCTTGAGACGGAGAGTCACATTTATATTTACAAAATAAACCTATACTAACTTACAAACTAAAATTTAATATTATATATTTTCCAACTGATTTAGAAATAAACACGTTTTATTATGCTTTTATAATTATAATATTGATACCCATTCATATAAACTCTCTTGGTAAAATTAATGTTTTTCGCAACATTTTCTGGTTTTTTCTCATGGTAAATACATTGAACGTCAAATCGAAAACAAAACTATCTCCAACTGCGGGTTCGTGGTTTTTTCTTATCTAAATTATTCAAATCGAAAAAAAACTGTCTCCGATTGCAGGTTCACGCTTTGACTTCCAGGTGCCGTGGTACCAAGCGCCAATAAAGTTCAGTGTAAATGGGCGCATTCACTAATCTAGTGGCTACGTAGTCAAGCGCTTCTGATTGGCTAATTCTAACTACAAAAGTAGTTGAAATTTCCCCTCCGACGTAGTGTAAAAATTTCGGCTAAAAAGTTAGTTGGCACTGATTTTGACGTTTCATAATCAGCTGTTGAAAAAATTTACAAAAGATTCAAACAATCAAAATGAAACTCATAGTTCAGTACCTAGAAATAAAGTACGAAATAGAGGCATCTGAAGACATTTGCAAACAAATCTCAACAGGTAATGTTTTTTTAAGTGCAATAAATAAAACAATTCACTTAACAATTTTGTTTCAGATCCAGTGTATGCCACAGCATTCATGGAACAAAATTTGATTGCACATCCGATTTTGCGTTTGTTTGCTTTTGCATCTGTCATTAATATGACAGCTCAGTATTGACTAGCATTGTAGTGAAGTTTTGCATTCACAAATCTAGTTGAATTTCGACTACGTAGCCACTAGATTAGTGAATGCGCCCAATCTTAGGACTCAAAGAATTTTTTTCGTGGAACTTGCCTGAATGTACTCCAGTGTACCACATCTAATCAGCTGATAGAAATGTCATTTTTTTTGTTTACAAAACACAAAAAAGGGCTTTCAGCAATTTTAAATCGCAATTGCACTTGAATTTCGTTTAATTTTATTTGTTTCTAAACAATGGCAAACTTATTAGTTTGTCCAATTTGCAAAAAAACTCTTAACAATGAAAATCGTCTCATAACCGAAGATTGTGGTCACTCTAAATGCCGTCAATGTTTAATATCCGAAGTAAATGGTTGTGAGAAATGCAAAGAAAACGAAAACGTTCCTTCTAGTGAGACCCCTCAATCAAATGATATCAATGAATCATCGGAAAATGTATCGAAAATACGAAAAACAAAAATTCCATTGCATATAGTAAAAACTCAAAACGATGACAACGAAGTCATCTATCACTGTACCATCTGTGACAAACGTTTCAAGAGCCGAACACAACAATACTATCATTTATTTTGTAATAATTCATCAAATAAACCTTTTAAATGTGATCAATGTGCCGCGGTAAGAAGACACAAGATTATTTTTGTAGGTATTTTAAACTTGTTAACTTTTTAGTACTTTTCAACATCTGCCCATCTAAAATATCACATTGCTGGACATACTCAACAATCTTTTAAATGTTCAGTTTGTAGTAAAAAATTTTCCAAAATTCAAATTCTACAAAAACACGAAAAACTGCATAATGCAGTTGGAGAGCAATGCAGTGAATGTGGGGCTAAACTGAGGAATAAAGAAGCATTGAAGGCTCACTTGATGAGACATCAGAATATATTGCCCTTTAAATGTGATAAATGCGACAAGAAATTCTCGCTTCGAACATCTTTGCGAATGCATCAGCGAATAGTTCATGTTGGTATGTGAATTGATTTTATTTAGGAAGAAATAGATTTTAGAATTTCATTTCATTTTTTTAGTAATTCTCTTCCTACCATTATATTCTTTCAATTATGTGTTACCTTTAACCTTGATTATTTTAGCTCCAAATAAGTTCAAATGTGAACTTTGTGGAAAAGTATTTAACAGAAATTCATCTTTAAAGACCCATTCGATGAGCCATTCTAATGAAAAAGAACACAGCTGTGCCAAATGCTCGAGAAACTTTATCGATAAAAAATCCTTAATAAGACATAGTAGAATCCACAATGGTATATTTAAAAAAAAAACATTATGAAGTGGTCTAATTTTTTGATTATTTTTACAGTTAAATCAAAGTTTAAATGCAAACTTTGTGACACATCAAGTATTAGAAAAGATAACATTCTCAGACACATAAGAAACATGCATCCAAATGAAGATAAAACTTGCTTAGAAGAGATTAGTGAAGATTTTGAATGTTCTGAAAATGAGAGTTCGGATGAAAATGTTGTTTCGAAGAAATTACCCGAAACAACAACAATGAGAATAACTGAAGAGCCCCAAAACGATGGTCCTAAAATTGTTGCAAATAGCTCTGTTATAAGATGCATTGGAAATGTAAAACCAGTAACAATTGTTAAAGAAGATGAAACAAAAATAACAACAACAGGAGAAAACCAAACGTCTCCTCTTCCTGTTGTAATAAACCCAGTTATTAAGATACACAAAAAATTGAAAAAAGTATACGATCCACGCGATATTTATCGAAAAATTCTATTAGATGATGATAGTACCCAAGATAATGAAACAAACAGTAATAATGAAGAAATTCCAAATACATCTCATGATGGTGTTCAAAGGAAAGAACTTGTTCAGGAATCTACTGTTATTTGTAATGGCCAACAATCAAATTTCTCTGAAACTCATTGGAGAAAGAACTTCAAATATAATTATCAAATACAATTCGATTAAAATTATTTTTTTTTATCCAATGTAAAATATAATATTAAATCTAAGTTTAAAATAAAATTATAAATGTTACTTAGTGTGGCGTTTTATACAAGCTAGTTGAATGTTTTTTTTTACTGTATTAAAGCATGAAGTATTAGGTATCACAATGTAATTTTTTTAAATGTTTAGTGTAAATACAAACTTGTGAAAAAAAAACTTGAGTAAAGCAAATTTTTTTAATTTCTTTTCGAGTTTGTGAGATATGTCTTTGTAAAAAAGGTTGTATCGAGCTAAAACACAAATAATTTTAAAGCCTTAATTTTCTAAGTTTGATCGCTTTTAACGGATAATCCTTACTTTTGCATTCCTGCATGAAGACGATTCAATCGAAAGATTTTGGGACAAAATCACGGTATTATTTCATTTTGAAAATGTTTTTTTTTTCCAATATAAAATAGAGGACTAATTTAATTTTTTTGCTGCTGCTGTGAATCGTTATTTATATTTCAATTTTTTAAATATCTGGGGCAAATTGTGGAATTCCTTTTTCCGGAAATCCAAATGTAAATATTTAATTCTGTATTGCTAAACTTTTTGATATTGTTTTTTTTTTTACTAGAAAGAAGAAATGTGCAATACAGTCTACGAAATTTTGAAGAGTTCAATATCATCCGAACTGGAACATCAAGAGCCAAGGCCAGCATTCTATACATGGGGTTAAACGCGCACAATAATCTTCAATTTAAAAATCAAACAAGCTAATATGTAAAATCTTTTATTAATTAAATTACTGTGTAAATTCCTAGAGTAAAAATTTGAATGTTTGAAATACAAAAAAATTTAAATTATTATTTTTAATATTAATGGCTATTGAGCCAAATAAATAAATAAATTACAAAAATTATAAAACTATAAAATAAAAAATCTAGAAATTCAAAAAAAAAGACTATCAAAAACAGTGTAGAGTTTAGTGCCTGCCAACATCAATTGGGAAAACTTCCATCAACTTCGGCCAGTGTTAGTATTACAACAAAGTGCTAAACATTTACATTTACCGTTTAAAAACCATTTTTTTGTCTTTGTTTATTTTAGAACCACAAACTGGATAACATTTTTAATGCAAGGAGTTCTACGCTACGCTAATGACATAATCGTTTTTTTAATTCTACCAATCGGTATTCTTAGAAGAAAATATTAATTAAAAATCTCGATTTTTCTCGAAAAGGGCTAAATTATAAATTTTTATTTTTTTTCTTATATAGATTTATTAGGCAGGCCCACACATGAATAATAAATAATAATCAAATTGGACTTCATTTTTGATATTCTTGAACCACCAACACCAACTCTCGCCACCAAAAAGTCTTTTTAATATGACGGCGAGATAGTCTTCGTTGCCAATAAACGTCTACATAATGTGAAAGCCCTTCCTTCTTATCTATGCATTGAATAATTCGTCGACAGCATGTTTCGATCACTCTTTTAGCGTCCTATTTTTCATTCTTATACAAGGTGCATATCAACTGCATTTCATTAGAGGAAGTATTCTTTATACGGCTTTCAAGTTCAACAACAGGAAATACAGAGTAAGCTTTATCGCCCTTGAACTTCGATTGGTCTAAATATAACCGTGTGTTTCTGCTTCAAAAACTTATTTAAAAAAAATACTAACAACAAGCAACCTTCGCAGCATTCTCCAAATATTCTTTATAGTGACTTTATTTATAGAAATATTAATAACACGAGCCAATCGAAAAGCACCCAAAAAAATAATCAGCTATGGTGAACACCTCAGAAATTATTTTATCAGAGAACCTTAACGATATAACTTTTGGCAATAATCCATAATTTTGTTGTAATTGCTTATTTGCACTATTAGTGAATTTTTGTTCGCCAAAATACTACGGGCTAATACGTTACACGATGTTCAAAGATTCATTTGAAGAGCAACTGCTTGCTTTAACAGACGCAAAGGACTGGAAAGGCGTTCTCAAATTGAGTGAATCTTTGCCATTGTATAAGAAGAGTAAATATCTTTGGACATGGCCCACTCCAGAGGCTTTGGAGAATTTAAAATCAACTCTACAGGAACTGGGAATCGGAAAATTATTGAGCATAGGCTGCGGAACAGGACTTCTTGAATGGATTATTAAGGAGAGCTTACGTAAGGGAACATTTTTAACAGAGAGCCGTGTTGAATTAAAAGTTTATTTATGTCTGCAGATGTTTTTGTCTATGGGCTGGAAGTGGACCGATCTTGGTGGGAAAGTAGTTATTCTCCGAATAGTTACATTAAGTTGAATTATATCAATGACGTCTGCATGCAACCATCCTTTCTGCAAGAAAGTTGTGATACAGAGAAATGGGACTTCGCATTGGTTTTCTGTTTTTTCAATAATGGAAAGGCATTTAATGAATATCTGAGGCTTTATCGAGGATCAGTTGTTATAATAATAGGACCTGCTCCAGAAGTCGGAATCCACACAGATCCAGCGCCACTTAAGGCTGATTTCTTTGAACCAGGTTGGAAGCTGTCGAAGTACTTTAACATATCTAAAAATGATATAATTTCTTTTTATAATAAATCATAACAACCGAGTTGTTCAAAACATTTTACTCAAGGTCATTCTTTTTTTTATTATTGCAACATAGTGTAAATAATATTTTGAATTTTTAATTACTTAATTTAATTTAACTTGGACATGGAACTTACAGGAAGGAATCGACTGCACCTCCGCAGTTACTGTGCTATTGATTCCTAAGTTTGCCAAGGCACCTCGTACTAGACCACAGGTGAAGGCAACAAACTGAAATTCAATAAATAGTCTTAACTAAGAAATTGGTACTGTTGTTTTTGATCTAACCTTGGGTGCATGTTCTAGCTGCTTTGATCCGGGCGATATCCGTGTGAGGAAACGAAAGGCTTTGTCTTGCAGTACATAGACCCCTTGATGATTTGTTCTAAGATTATCAACTTGTTTTTTATAAATTAATGTCCAAAAATCTGTACATATGAATTTCATAGTTTCCAGCTCATCTTTAAAACGAGGCCACTCTCGGGTAAGCCGTTCGATGAGACGATAGCCAGTTGAATACCCGATATATTCCAGAGTAGAAAAATCATTTTCCTAGAAAAAAATGTTTAACTTTACATCGGGTTTTGGTTATGTGACAATTGGTTACTTTATTATCCTGAAGACAGTAATTTACTATTTCGGAGTGTAAGCAATCAAATACAATTTCTTCTGACATTGTTTTTCTTTTTAACTTATAGACTTTTAACAAAACAAGAAATCTACCCACCAAAATGAAAACAAATATTTTCCTTGTTTGGTAACTTTGTTTTTGTACAAATTTTCGGACACTTTTTTCATTTTTCTAAGTGTGTTGATAGCAAAATTTTTGAAAATTCACATGACACCAAACAGACCTATTTTTGAGAAAAATGAAGTTTTGTTAGCACAGTTCCATTCATGGAATCATTTGTTCTGGAATTTGCATGGTTTTTTATATTAAAGTTGAAAACATATTTCTTTCTTGTGGTGTGTTGTGGAGTAGAAGACATAATGAGCGTTTTTTACAAGTGCTCATAACTTCGAGAGCCTCGAAACTCAAAAAATCCTTCCTCATTAGATTAAAATTCCATTCCATGAGCTTATATATTTTAAGACCTAACCTGATAGCTGTCAGAAGCTGTTAGAAGCTAAACATGTTAAAAACTAACAAATGAAGGAGTCGGAATAATGCCCATGCACGAATCATCTTTCTCTTTTTTAGTTCTACTTTACCAAATGTCAGTTTTAGTGGAGGTGCGTTCTTCACTTTCGAAGGCAAAGGTTAACAAAAAAATTAGTGAATGGCAAGAAGGTGATATTATGCTTTATTTAATTTTCTTGTATTCGCTCATTTTCATCCGATCACTTCCGACAGCTTTCCGCCCCTTTAGTATTTCTTTTGTCATTTGAAATTTTTAAGCGAACAGTCCTACAATTGACGTTTTGTTTTGTCATCGATTTTATCTATCCTCGATCCTCCAAAAATACTTTTGTTTACATCGCCATTTTCGTGTTTGTTTTTCTTTTTTTATTTAACAAAAAATATATATTAATTCTTTTTATCATGGATTGTAATTTAATGCATTTCGCAGTCTTGACTTTAATGTTCACAACTATCTCATATTATCACTCCCTGCCTGGAACTTTTGTTTTCGACGACACTGTGGCTATAGTTAAAAATAAGGATGTGATAAAATCGCCACTTTCTCTGCGTTCTTTATTTAAACATGACTTCTGGGGTGCTAATCTCACAGATGCCGATAGCCACAAATCCTATCGTCCTCTTACAACTCTTCTATTCCACTTTGAATATAGTGTTTTTGGATTGAGGAGCTATCACATGAAAACCATTAATTTGCTCCTACATTGTGTAAATGGACTTCTAGTCTTGTATCTTTTTTATAGAATAACAAGTAATAAAATTACCGCTTTAATCGGAGCACTTCTATTTGCCATACACCCAATTCACACTGAAGCTGTGTGTGGAGTAGTTGGAAGAGCTGAGTTGCTATTCTGCTTGTGCTTTTTACTGGCTATAATTTTAACAGACACAATCGTAGACGATTGTAGGTTGAATGCATTAAAATATTTAGGACTTGCGATCCTCTCAGCAATAGGACTTCTATGTAAAGAAAGCGCCATAACAATTTTACCATGTTGCGTATTCTTCGACATCATCAAGAGATCAAAAAGGAACAAAATTACTTTGGATAGTCTTATTCGAAATATATACATTATTTTCGCTGCGGTAGTTTCACTTTTGCTATACCTTCGTCTATGGATTCAAAATTTCGAAAGTCCCAAATTCAATGCAATGGACAACCCAATTGCCGCAAATAACGATGTCCTAACCAGAATTCTTTCTCAGAATTTTCTTTACGCTCTCAATTGTTGGATACTCCTTTGTCCCGTCTGGCTGAGTTTTGATTGGGCTTTGGGATCTGTAAAGCTTTTAACATCTACTCTGGACATTCGTATCTGCGGAATCTTCTTAATGTACTTATATATATTTAGAATAATCCAAACAAAATCAAAGATATTGCTCATTGGACTCGGATTTATGGTTATACCATTTTTGCCAGCATGTGGAATTATTAAAGTTGGCTTTGTCATTGCCGAAAGAGTCCTATATGTGCCTTCAGTTGGTGTATGCCTCATTGTTGCTTCATCATTCCAAAGTTTGTCACGAAGGATCGGACAACATAACAAATTAATTTCCTTTGCAATGTTTACTCTCATAGTGCTCTTTATACTTCGCACTCGACAAAGAGCCAGTGATTGGATGACTGAAGAGCTTTTATTCTCATCAGCTCTAACAGTGTGCCCGAATAATGCTAAGGTCCATTATAACATCGCTCGATTAGCGACAGACAAAAGAGAAAGGAAAAAAGCCTTTCATCACTATCACAAAGCAATTGATCTCTATGTCAATTACGAAGCAGCACTAATGAATTTGGGAAATCTTTATCGAGAAATTGGAGACTATCAAACTGCAGAAAATTACATCAAAAGATCTATCGAAGTTCTTGAGGAATTTCCTGCAGCATGGATGAATCTGGGCATTGTCCAAGCAACAAGAAAAAAACACTCCGAAGCATTACAGAGCTATCGTAATGCATTGAAATATCGTAAACACTATCCAGTATGTTATTATAATATGGGCAATTTATTTTTAGAAATTCAAGAATACTCAGAGGCAATCAAACACTGGCAGGAGTCAGTTGCTTTGAATCCACACCAACCCAAAGCCTGGGCGAATATTTTAACACTATTAGACAATCAACAACTGTTTGACGATGCTATTCGACTATCAAATCAAGCTTTGAGATATCTCCCCAATGAAACATCAATTATGTTTATAAGAGCAAATGTTTTTGGCAAGATGAAGAACTATGTAGAAGCTGAAGAATTATATAAACAAGTAATAAAAGTCGAACCGATGAATGCATTGTATCATAGCAATTTAGGCGTTCTCTATCATCGTTGGGGAAATGTTGATTCAGCTGCTAAAAGCTACCTAACTGCAATTAAGTTAGATCCTAAATCAAAGACTGCACGGGACAATCTTAGTAAGTTAAGGAAAAAATGAAAATGTTTGTATTGAATTACTGTGTGAATAAAAAAATATTTATTATCTTACCTCAGAGATTTTTGAATTATTAATTGAATAATAAAGCTGAAGTGAAACTCTGCATGTGATTTCCGAGGGGGAGATGCCTTGAACTGCCGCAGTAGTAGGGAAGCTTCTGACCCCTTTTCCTTATGGGGACGCTCATGTTGCATACCTAAACTTTATTTTGTTTTTGAAAATATCTTAATATCACCTTGATAAATAGGTACTGCTATTAACTTGTTTTTTTTTTCTATCGGAGTTAAAATATTTTTAAAAATATAAAAATGATTTGGCCGGTTTATATTTTTTGAGAAATCTAGGGTTACTCAAAATTTAATTTTTCAGCAAAGTGGTGAAATATCTGAGATCGCATGAAATTACAAACTGGCCACATAACTATTATCGTTCTATGAGTCAGACCTTTTCATTGATGTGTGATTTTAATAGATTCGAGCAAAACTAAATTTCGTATTTTTCTATAAAATTTTCTAACTCTTAAATGGAACTCGGAATGGATGCTCCTCTTGACGAAAAAAAAGGGGATGCCTATATCAAAAGTACTCTTTTTTCGAAAATAGAATAAACGAGAGTAAATTTATTTAATTGTGAATATTATTTGCGTTTTATGGGTAACTAACTTGGTTATCAAATGAATCGATTCATTTTTACAAGATCCTATGAATCACAAACTGATAACGTGGAGGCGTGTACTGAGAAAATTTTAACTCTAGAATTCCATTGGACATAATTAATGTCAATAGGAAATTTAATGACAGACCTTATTGCAAAAAAAATTATTGACAGACCTTATTGCAAAATTTAACATTGTTTGTTTTAATATTTGTTATATAAATATTTTATTATTGTTTATATTGCTAAACATTTCAGATCATTGTTTTTTTTTTTTTGTTATAAGAATAATTTAAATTAAATTTTTAATGTACTGTCGCCGAACATTAGCAAAAATATGAATTATAAATAATTTTTACAATTTATGTAATTTTTATAACGTTTTGTTATTTTTTTTATATAAATATGAAGTGTATATAATTTATATAAATGAACTTAGAATCTAATATATGCCAATATGTAAATATTCGCAACAAAAATATAATTATTTGGAAAACCGCATTAAAAAAAGAAAAAATGTCATAAAAAAAGTTCGCGCGGAATTTTTAAGATTAAATTAAAAAAATAAAAACTGTCCTTCCAATTATTTTCTTTCTTTTGAGAATGAAATGAATGCAATGAGATACTAGTTCTACATACTTAACTAAGAATACTTTTTTTGTGAAAATGATTTAAGAGAAAACCGTTAAAAACATAAAATTGAGAAAACTCAGAGATTTTTGAGTTGTTTTTTTTTTTTTTTTTTTTTGATTTTATGACCGCACTAAAGGTAGGTAGAGTAGATCAATAATTATTATTTTAAGATGGGAGATAGTTGTTAACGCACACAGTATAAGCAATTTTTTGATTACAGAATCACAAACTCTTCGGTTTCACCGTCATCGTCGTCGGGAGCATGTTCGCGCCTTCCACATAATTCATGTTGAAGTTGAGCCAGTTGACGCTGTAATGGTTTATAAACAGATTCATGTGGTTCGTCTTTTTCTTGATCTACATAACTGCCCCGTGAGAATGTAAACATTGGATAATTCATTTCTGGAAATTGTGAGGGACTTCCTTCGTGGGCTGTTTGAGGTGAAGCAAATCTTATTGGATGTAAGTACTGAAATTACATAAACATTATTACAGCAAATAAATTCAAATATAATGTAAACTTTTTATACCATTTGCACATTTTCTACGAAATTATCAAAATCTGTTTTGGTCTGACAATAGAATCCAATACAACAACTTGGATCCATTTTTGCTGTTTTAAGTTTTCTGGGAGACTTGCAGTGAAAAGAGTTTACACAAAAATTTTCTTGATTTACATCAACCATTTCCTGACAGTAGTGAGGATCCAAGTGTATAAGTTTATCCTCTGCAAAAAAAAAAATTATTTTAAATTCCTTTATGTAATTTTTGTTAAGAAATATCGAACTCGAGAAAATAATTACTTAATGATGCTAGTGAATGCAAAATTGATTTTATTAAAACAAAAAACAAAATAAATGGTATCATGTTCTTATTTCCTTTTTCTCATTTTCTTCTTCTTAATTGTTTGTATCTCTCTCATAATTTTACATGAATTGTTATGATCATAATCAACAATTGCACCAAATTCAGCATTATTTTTTTTAATGGAAGTTTAAGAACGGATTTAAACGCAAACATTTTTTTTTTAGATACAGTATTTTGCTCATACAGCATTTTGACCATACAGTATTTTAAAATACAGAATGTCGACCCGCTCCCAAAAAAGGCACATCAGCCTTTTGCTAAGTAAAAAGGGCAGAAATGAATTGCTTACATGTGTGCCTTTTTTGCTTAGTGTCTTAGAACTTTATTGGTTTATGCGCACTTTTACCAGTAACACACTAGAAATTAACGACTGTCTCCCAATTGGTGAGTAGACCACAAAAATAAAAATAAACACTGCCGCGGCGTTCCACTGAAGTAGTATTTGCTACACACAGCTCAAGAAGATATTATCTAAATCTAATTTTGTTGTTAAAAGAGTTAAAAAATGTTTTTCAATTTATTTAATTCCGCTAAAGCAATTTTTTAGGAATCTTTACTAAGCAAAAAGGCGTAAGTCCATTTAGTCTTACAAATAACCAAATTAACTTAAATTCATTGTTACTAAAAAATAGCAAAGCTTTTTTTTATTAACAAATAATTTTTTTAAATAAAAAAAAAAATTATCTAAAGGTGCAAAAACCAAAAACAGTAAAATGCATTTTCTCAAAACTACAAAAATGAAGATACGCCCTTTTGACTTAGGACGGCAGAATAGGTCTTGCAATTATGTTCGTCCGTCTGTCTGTACCTCGACTAAAAGTCTAAACCTTTTAATTGATTGCTTTTCAAAATTTAGAGTTTAAAGTTTGAAGGTTATACAACAGATCATTAAACACAGATGTTGCATCTGCTTGGAAGAAACTGCTTAAAGATTTTTATATTAATTATGGCGTTGTCATTTATGGCAAAATGTTGGGAACATGCATGGAACACGGGCACGGAGTTACATAACTAAAGTGTTTTTTAATTCAAATTAAATGTTTTTTACATTACTTTTTAAATTATGCTTTATGATTGCACATAAGACCAACTACGGCAACTCAGTCGTGCATTTTTATTTTGAATTAACTTGATCACATTTAAGGGAAGGAAGACAAAAGATATTCAAAAATAACCCCCACCCAGATATAAACGTAAATATTTGTATATATTAAATCTTAACAATTCTAAAGGTGTTTGAACTTTTAGATCAGATTCTTTCCAACCAGATGTACATTTTACTTTTTGCATATTTAATTGGAATAAACAAAGAAAAGATTCTGTTATTTTCTTTTTTTCTCAAATTGTTTTTCATTTTATGTAAATAGCCCTCGAACAAAACGACAAATTAATTGCACTTAATTATTCAACAACATTACGACCCAGACAATTATTTATTATAAAACAATCATAAAATCTGCGATAATTCTTTCCGTGATGATAATCACGTTTTATCTTAGTTCTTAACTAGAAAAAAATCATTAAATTCTCGGAAGTGTTTCTTCATAAAATTCACCAAGCATAGAAATGAGTCATTAATGAGAATGTTTACCACAACTTATGGTAAAACCGTTGGCATTTAAAAGATTATAACTTTCAAAAAATAAATCAAATGAATCAGTTTTATTGTTTTTTAAATTAATCTGCTTGTCCCATTGATAATGACAAAAAAAAACATACATACATATGTACATACAGACAAAAAACCTGCTAAATTATTATTCCACTTCACAAGTGAAAAACCACTGAGCAAGAAATTAAAGAAAAATATTTTATATTAATCAGCAAAAAAATGAAAACGAAAACAATAAATTCCCATGTGCAAAAAGAAACATGAAATCAAATTATCTACATTACTCAATGTCAATATGCAGGTAAAGATGTTGTTGTTATAATATTGAATCATGTGACTTTTAAAAAAAATGTAATATACGGTGTCACTTTATTGAGAATTTAACACTTCATTTAATTCATTTGAACAAGATGTGCTGGACAATCACTTTGTTAGGAAAATTTTAAATCGTCAGATATTATTATGATTAGAAGCGGTTATGTGTAAAAACTTACCTTGAAATCCAACAAAGTAGAGGGAATGTTTTGGTCTTCCACCAATAACTCCAATGCAATACTCGGTGCTGAGAAGGAGCTTGAGGCAATGGGCATAGGCAGGATTAAGTTTCTCTGTTCCTAGACGTAGCGGAATTAAAATTATCAGAGATTTCCAATAGACCTGCTGTTGCGGTGCAGGATGCTCGCCAGAGGGATCTTCTGCTTGTTTTCTATTTGTTTGCCACGGAACGTACTTTGTTGTTCTATCTGGGATGAAACATTCATCATGAATGTCTTGAATATAAACTGAAAATATGAGTTAAGAGCTGTAGCAGAGGCAGAATTTTTTTTGAGAATACTTACTAGTGCAATCTTGAGCCACGTAGATTACAATGTTGTCAAAATCGGCATTTTCTTGTGCTGCATTCTTAACTGCTTGTCTATAAAATCCAACAATGAAGTCTATGTTTTTGTAAAATATTATTTTAATTTACCTCAGAAGATGAGATACAGAAGCTGGGCCATACCAATCACCTGGTTTTTTGCCCATTTCTTGTCCCAGGTTGACTAGAGCATGAATGGAAAAGGGGCTATTTTTAGAAGAACTATCGCCAAACCATTTGATAATTTTTCGGTGTAGATTATCCTCGTAGGTTGAGTGTAATTGCGTTTCAGGATCCCAGCGCCAACCTGAAATAGATCTTGAATATTTCTGTTTGCTGGGAAAAAATTATCAAAAGTTACTTCTTCCTAAGAAATGACACAGCAACCCCTGCGCTAGAAGCATTTGTCCACTGCGCAGCATACATCCCCAGCCACAATCCGACGTATAATTGGAGCCATTCATTATTGGAAATTCTCGGCGATATGTCATCCAAAGGCGACTATAAAAGTCCCTCCTGAATCCTTCAATTCCCTCTTCCCAGGGATTCTCAGCAGCTTGATTCTCAATTGCATCCATGCCAAGTTCTTGTACTACTAGACTTTCATCAACTTGAATCTCAATCTGATGCACAGCTGCTAGACCATCTTTAATTGGCTCCAAGTTCGCTGTTAATTCGGCAGAGCTCTCCATTGACGTTGGTGGAGTGTATTTGCGGTGATAGCACCGACCGAGGAGCCAGACTGGCTGTTCTTTAGAGAAGTTCGAACGGATCTTACCACTCCATCCATATTTGACATTGTGCCACATCGAGAGAAGCTTCGATTCCATGCCTTTAGTAGGCGTCCGCCCCGCGGAGTTACTAGGTGATGGATCGTCTTCAGTTGCTGCATGGGGAGCAAGTGGAGGGGTAGCTGTTGCTGAAGGAACGGCAGCTGCTTGTCCACTGCTACAGCCACCAGCATAGAATTGAGTAAAAGCGTTCATAAACCGAGAAGTGGATACTTTCCGCTGCGGAGTAGATGTTTCGGATTTGGTTCCTCCTCCCTTAGGATGTATAACACTGCCAACGGCTGCAACATCATGACCAACAGTCTGTTGTTGGTGTATGGCTGGGTTTTCTTCTTCCACCGAAGATGGTGTGGGGTAAAAATTTAACTTTTCATCGGTTAACTTGGACAGTAATCCATCATAGCTCATCTAGGAATTAGTTAATACTTGTTAATTTTATTATCAAATACTAAGCTAAAATTGTGAGTTGAAATGTCTTTTGTACCTACCGTTGAGTAATTTTAATAATGCTTATCTTTGTAATCAGTTTGCGCGATTGGGAATACAAATAGAATTCTTCTCAAAAGTAAAAAAAAAGCAAAAGCAACTACGCCAAAAGAGAAATACACTGGTGAGATACAAGTGTCAGCTGATTTTTTATTTGACGTTTGGTATGGTGATATGCGTGCGAAGAATGTCATGAAAGATTTTCCATAACAGGCTACAGAGTGTTTCGTGTTTTATTTATTCAAAACACGTTAAACACTTAACTCCACAAATATTTTGCAAAAATTTAGTTTTTTAGTCTTTTACTGTCACTACATTCAACTTCCAAAAGTTCCAAAGTGAAAAAATTTTGTCTTTCTTCAACGTTCTTCAAAATTTGGTCTCTTATCTCAAGTTTTCAAAAAGTAAAAGTTTTTCACTTTCAGTTCTAAGTGCTACACACAAACAAATAGTTAAAAAACCTAAAAAAAAGTCAATAATGTGGTGAAAACCGAGTCGGTGTAGCGAGAATTGAATTGAACAATGATTTTTGTATGCATTGATGGCAAACAAAACTAAACTCAAACTACAGAGATGGCACAAATTAAACTGAATTTTCATTCGTTTCTGTGAGAACTAGGTGTCGCTAGAATATGCGTTTATTTCTCACTTTTGTATTTTTCACGGAAAATAAGTAGAATGTAGTAAAGCCGTAAAGGTAGAACTATAATAGTCGGAAGTGGTAGGAAGCTTATGTCAAAACGAACGAAAATGGAGCAGTGAGCCCTATTATGTGCTTCCACCATTTTGATTTTTGTATCTACATATCTGTCAATTCACTTTCGCAGGAGCGGTTGCTATCGATAGCGAAAGTTAACGAAGCCTGACAAGCACCCAAAACATTTTTTTGCGATTGTAACCAAACACGCCTTTTTCTTTTAAAAAATTATATGACTTTGTTATTGAACGTACCTTGTTTTGGGAAGGCCACTCTACTGTCAATAGCCGTGTTTTGGTGTAAATTGTTAGCCACTCAGTAAAGAAAATTGAAAAAAACGATTATATTCACTTTTATATTCACTCTTTTTTTAAATCTCAGAGTTGGCAGTCGTGATAAATTTTGTGACATTTGATGTCAATCAGTGTGTATTAAAAAGATAAAATTTAAAATGGAGTATATGGGCGCGTTCGACGGTTCGTTTTTGCACGAAGTTTTCACGGGACATAGTTGGTGTCCAGCCGGTCAATAAATATGATTAGACGGTCAATAAAAACGTTCCATTTGGTGAATCTCTGACTTGTAGCACACCGTCAATGCGTTGACTCCTGACTATCGCTTTGACACATATTTTAGGGTAATTTTAGTGAGCAAAAATAAAATCGATTTTTCTGTAGAAAAATTCAGATTTTTTAGATGTTTCTTAATCCATCGAGATTGCAGCCATCCTCCAATGGAATTTGACAGTTTATGTCTTGACAGATAGGTAATTAACTATATTTTGACCTATTTTGAATATTTCTTTCTCCACGCTTCCCAAATCCCCTTAAATTAAAATTTTAGTGAGCAAAAATAAAATCGATTTTTCGCCAGAAAAATTCAGATTTTTTAGATGTTTCTTAATCCATCGAGATCGCAGCCATCATTTAAGGGAATTTAACCGTTTGTAGATTGAAGGGTAAGATATAAACAATGGGGCATATTCATAGTCGTCTGACAAGTTATTTCTTTGTCTCTTCTTAGCTAATCTGGAGTTTATGTTATTCATAGACAAATTAGACCCAGTTCGATTCCTTAAAAACGGTTGAATCTTTGACTTAGTTGTTTTTTCTATCTGTCAAAAAATGGATTGGATTTCAATGGATTGACAGGCAATAGTACTAAAATTTTAGTAGAATTCTGTGTTTTACTAAACAGAGCTGGCAAATTCTTTATGAATAGCAGCTGTTTCTAACCTGTGTGGTAACTTTAGACTCGAGGCCAGTTGGACCCGGTTCTAAAGCTTGACTATGAATATGTCCCAATATTTTTGCCAATTTGGAATATTTTACCGCCCTTCTCCCAAGAAATAAATATAAAATGAAAAATTTCGAATTTCCAGTAGAAACATTAAAATTTCAATCCATCGAGATTTGAGATTTTCTGTAGGTACGCCTTTTCTTTTAATACCTTTTATTACAAATAAAAGAAAACAATTTAAATAGACATAGAGCATTATTTCTAAATATCTGGACATAATAATGAAAAAGATGCATTCCAGAACACACCCCAGTACCAACATTTCCGAAACAAATATTTGTTTCCACTTTAATCAAGCGCCATCTACATCTCAACATATCAACAATTTATATTCATTTTTATGTTCACTCTGATTACTGACCTAATTATATTCACTCTTGATGTTTTTATTGTTTTGCATGTAAAATTTTGCTAACTTGGTTATTCACTTTTTCAAAAAACACGACTAATGACAATTTTTCAGCTTGTTGTGCGAAGTGAAAACATTTTTTATCACAAAATATTCTGACTAATTTTACTAAATAGTTTTTAAAGTTTTTTTTCTAAACAGCTCAATATAAAATCAATATACAAAATGGAAAATATGGAAGTAGACTTTGGGGAAATCCCTACAATGAGCGAAAAGTCAACTAATAAAACTGTTGGTGCTTCAAACATAATGGCCGGTCCTGGAACTGTTCCTTCAGTGACTATATCGTTGCATCCTCTGGTAATTATGAATATTTCTGAACATTGGACACGTATTCGTGCTCAAGCCGGTGAACACCGTCAAGTATATGGTGCCTTAATTGGCAAACAAAAGGGACGCAACATAGAAGTGATGAACTCCTTCGAATTGAAAACAGACGAAGTTGGTGAGGATGTGATCATCAACTTGGACTACTACAACACCAAGGAAGCTCAATATAAGCAAGTTTTCAGTGAGTTAGATTTTATCGGTTGGTATACAACCGGCGAATTTCCCACAGAGAAGGAAATCAAAATACAGAAACAAATCGCAGACATCAACGAATGTCCAATCATGCTTCAATTAAATCCTGTCTCTCGTAATGTTGATCAATTACCATTAAAACTTTACGAATCTGTTATTGATATTGTACAAGGAGAAGCAACAATGTTGCTCGTCCCACTCGTTTACACTCTGGCCACCGAGGAAGCCGAACGTATTGGTGTCGACCATGTAGCTAGGATGTCTACAAACGAAACGGGTGAAAAGTCAGTTGTGGCAGAGCATCTTGTGGCTCAAGATAGTGCCATAAAAATGCTCAACACTCGCATTAAAATCGTACTCAAGTATATAAAAGACGTGGAAGCGGGAAAGCTTGAGCCAAATCAAGAGATTCTAAGAGAAGCGTATTCTTTGAGCCACCGCTTGCCGGTTATGCAAGGACCTGGCTTCAAGGAAGAGTTCTATACACAATGCAACGATGTGGGTCTGATCACATATTTGGGAGCACTTACCAAAGGATGCAACGACATGAATCATTTTGTAAATAAATTTAATGTCTTGTATGATCGTCAGGGTTCTGGACGAAGGATGCGAGGACTTTTCTATTAGATAAACCTGCCGATTGTCTTGTTTAACCAAGATATTTAAACTGTTATATAAATTTGATTTAACTAGCTAATAAGCTTTCTCAATAAAATAAACAAAAAAAAAATAAATAATGTGCTTTGAAATAATTTCTTTTTTAATATTTGTTTGAATTGTATTAAAAATTTTGATTGTTTTTTTTAGCAAAAGCAAACAGACATTATTATTTTCCTGCACGAGAAGTTCCCATCTTGTATTAATGCTCCCGAAATCGATATTCGTGAAAACAATCGCAGTCAAGCCTTCGATTCGGTATTCTTAATGTTCTAAATTGATGCCAAGCTGTCGTAGTTTTAACCGACAGACATATTAACTTAGCTTTAAACAATTCACAATCGGATCATGTGGAAAGAGGATTTTTATTAAGATTTTTTCAAATGTATAAACCGTTTTGCAATTACTTTACTAATGATTTTTTTTTTCATTCCCTAACGGAAAACAAAGCTTTAGAAACCAATTCTTGATTATTTAAAGTTTGAACCAGTTTTGTGAAATAAATTATTTTTGAACATCAAAATCTATATTGTAGTTTCTGTTCTCTTTCGAAGATGTTTTAGAATTTAAACAATATATTGTTTTCTGAGTACAATAAATAGTCAACTTGATTTAAATATTTGTGTGTCACGATGTTAAATTCTTTGAGGGCCATTGTGAATAAAATTTCCCACAGTATTTCTCCCACCTTCTAAAATTGAAAATTCCAACAATTTTTCACTGTCTCTTGTAGCCCTGAATTTGGTTGACTAGAATGGCAGCCCAGTTCTCATTCATTATCCATTTTCGATAATGGGAAAAATTCCATGGGAAATTATGTTCACGATGCATGGCCCAAATTTGTTTTATAAACTAATTAAATAATAACACTTTCGGAATATAATCAGACTTTATTTATTGGCCTTTAAGTCGAAGCTTCTCCGACTCGCATACATTTTTTCAATACCTCACTTTCATAGGTTGAATTTTTCTTTTGCAGAAAATAAGATAAAAATCTTCCTTGCAATTAATAAATTAATATGATGCCTTTTTATAATAGTCCACGTTTATAGCGTCCAAATACTGCTGTGATGTTTTGATCAAAAATTACCAATTTTGTTAACTTAAATTGTCCAAAATATTCTGATAACGAATTTAAGAAGAAAAAACCGAAAAGGTTCTCTATATTTATTTAATTTTTGTAACAATAAAGCAGTTGGACTAGTCTCCCGAAACATACTGATCGCATGCCACAGTAGGCTTATTTTAGAATACGTGGGTGAAGAAAGCGATATCTGTTAATTTGATCAAGATTATTGACGCAAGAAAATTAAGACCTTTTTTCCAACGAAAATTGTCTATTTATGGGATTATTGTGGTTGTGATACTAAGATTTGTATGCTCTGTGGAGTCGATGTGAAAAAAGTACAAGTACGTTTGCCAATCGCGTTGTATTTCCCTCAGCTGCTGAGTACCTACCACCAAATTTTACTATTCTTACTCCCAGAATAAGTTTTAAAAATATGAAAATATAAAAATATAAACTCACCATTAATAGACCTACAAAAAAAAAACACCCTAGCTGCTTAAGAATGCTGGTTGTTTTTTACGTTGCTAATCTGGAGAAAGGAATGCCGTTATGGCAGTCTTTTTCAGTGTGCAAACAAAAATCTAATACATTAATATTTGCAAGGAATTCCAAAAAAAAAATCATTGCTAAACAGACTGTCCCATGCAAGACCATATCAGAAGATTTGTTCAAATTCCTAAGCTTAATTAAAATACTGGCATTTTTAGCCATTTTTTTTTAGCAGGAATTTATGTGTATGCATTTACTGACTCAAATTTTTGGGGAGAGAATTTGTCTTTAGTTTGTCGACAATTTTAGATAAATCCATACAGTCAATCTTTTACGAACAATACAAATGCCAGACAATTTAAAGGGCTTCTATTCGACAGATCGACTAGTTTCTTTAAAAACATGACATTTACAATTTTATATTGTTTCCAAATCTAATCTCAGTACAATCATATTTAATTTATGTAAATGAAAATATAAAAACGTTTAAAAAAAAAAGTATTTTTAATCAATTTAAAATGAAACCTCTTAATAAAAAAGAACCCTTTCTATCACCTGAATGTATACGCTTCTTTTTAGATTTCCTTCCTTCCAAAAATTTTCGGGCTCTTCTTTTTTATAAAAATAATCATATATTTATCTCGGTGGAATTTTACAATTAATACACACTCGTCAATTATTGTACTCGTCTAACTTGATTGTCGCATATTGCTGCAGGAATTCAACTTCCAGGGGATGCATGTCCTTGGCAGGAATAACCATCGAATGCAGGGGACCACCAAGGTCTGTGCTGCTCATTTGCCTTAAAGTGCAGACAACTATCTGCTGGTTATCGTGCCCGACTCTGGCTAGTCCAACACACAAGGACTTCTCATTCAAGACGGTGTTCTTTTCTAGGGCGTCTTTTTTCTCAACAATTGTCAGGACCTGTGTGGCTGCCTCTTGAACACTCATAAATCTTGGTGGCAGATATTCCTTTCGACGCCGCATCAGTGACTCCAAGGTTGGCTCCTTGACTTTGATATCCAGCAAACAGAGTGTGTGCATGTTATTCAGACGATTTAACTTAATCTTATCGTAGAAGCTATCAGGCTTCCAAGTTTCATCCCAGTATGGAATGGAAACAGTCTCACCGAATTTGTACAGCTGCAAACCGCAGCAACCAATTGCATTCATGATTGAAGCATTATGAATGACCTTGTAAGAGATTTTCTTCTCTTTGGCTCGCAAAATGAAATCGGTGTGTGTGGTTGCACCGAATGGATCGCCAACAACAAGAAGTGCAACATCTTCGTTCTCGGCTCCGGCTAGTATCTCATCGGCACCTTGTTCAACGAGATCCCGATCAGCTATTAACAGTGGTCGTCCATAGAATTCTTCCTATTTGTACAAAAAAGAAAAGAAAAAATTAAACACGAAGGTTGAGTTTTTTTTTATATTTGTTTTTCTCATGCAAACAATGCTTACCAGCTCCTCCTTTGGACAACCAAGAATTGATGTGTAAGATTCAAGAAATACCCTCTGGCATTTGCGAACGATCTCAAGACCTTTGACTGTAATATCTTTTGGATCACCAAGACCTAGGCCGATTAAGTAAAACATTTCAAAGTTAAGGACTGGAGTTGGACGAACGACGAGACTACAAAGAAAAAACCGAGACGAGATCAAATCAAAGCGACACGTGCTGTTGCGCTGTAATAGTAGAAATTTGCACTTTGTTGTTGTTTACCATTTGACATTTGGCGGCATCGGATTTTTGTTTCAAGGCCACAGTAAATGAACTGTCAAATTTTAAATTTTCCAGCAGACATCTGTTGGGAGATAGGAAAAACATGCGGCTAGCAATTTTAAGTTGAAAACAACATGCTTTTGCTGATTGTAGCGGTGCATTTATTATTAAATTAAATAATTTTAAATTTTACTAGAAAAATTATTAGCTGGCCTACTCATTTCACAAAAAAGAGCAGAACGGCTAGCGAGTTTTCATAATGTATGGTTCTCTGTATCATATTCTGGGTTAAACAAATTATAAAATAAAAATTCATGAGATCATGCGAAACTACATGTTTGCGTAACTATACACTTTACAACGCAATACAATACAAAAGGAGACTAGTTTTTTAGTTTGTTCACAGTGGGTTAGTTAATGATTACTAAAACTAAACTAATTTTTGTTTTCAAAGAATCTATAGTATATGTAGGTTAAATTTCAATATATTTCAAAACCATAAATAATTTTTTTTAATTATTATTAATATATATATATTAAATTATATTATTATTTTATATATTATTAATTGTCAATTAAAAATTAAAAACTAGATGATTTTATGCCTTTTAGTTTTTGAGAAAATTGAAAATAACCACAACTACTATTTTAATTTATTTATGTTTTTTTTTTTGCTTGAGTGGTCTTATTTTAGGTGCGAGTTTGGGTATATGCAACAGTGGGGTGTGTTCGAGTTTATATGTATGCAACAGTGGGGTGTGCAACCCCCCTGCTTGGGCCCACTGTAGGATTTGAGGTAGGTGCGAGGTTGGGTGCATGCCACACCGAGGTGTGTATGGGTGGTGCAACTCCCCTGGTTTGGCTTACTATAGGATTTGGGGTGGGTGGAAAGATTGTGTTGAAAACCATCAGGGAGCAACAGAATAGCTGCAAGAAATCGCACGATTTTTTCAGCTATTCTGTTGCTCCCTGATGGTTTTCATTACTCCCTGATGGGAGTTTAAGGAGTAACAGAATAGCTTAAAAAAATCGCTCCTTGATGGTTTTCATCATCATTTTCTTTAAAAGACAATGTTATTTTAACATTTTCAAGCAAATTATGAAATAAGGCATCAAATTGTTTTCTTAAAATAAACTAAGCCCGAAAAACAATTTGGGGTTTTTTCATTGGGGCCTTATTTCATAATGAAATTATACCCCACAAAAAAAATGAAAAAAAGGCCCCAATAAATGAAATAAGACCCCAACATTTGAGAAATTTTGTTGTTGTTGGTTTGTGCACTTTTTTTTGGGGCCTTATTTAATTTTTTTTTTTGTGGGGCCTTATTTCCTGGGGCCTAATTTCGCGGAGCCCATAAAATCATATAGTTTTCAGTTTTTGATCAAAACAAATAAGAGCAATGAATTCTAAAAAAAAAACAATCATGTCGATTACAGAATCCGCAAAACTCGATCCGCAATGATTCACAGTGTAGTGTTCTCTTTTCTTCTCATGACAAATGAATAGGTGGAAAACAGAGCTCTAACTGCGGATGGAGTTTTGCGGATTCTGTAATCGACATGAATAGTAGATAATCTTAAAGTTTTGAAAAATTACATTTAAAACATTTTTTTTTAACTTTTTTTGTCCAAATTTTGAGTTTAAAACATTTTTTTTTTTAAACTGTGCATAGTTTTGACTTGATTTAAAAATTGGCTAATAGACAGAAGTGTTGGCTTTAAAAAAATGTATAAAACTTAGTTGTAAGTATTACCGTTATTTTTTAATTACATATTTGTTTTCCATTTAACGTACATATTTTTTAAATTGTTAAAGTTTATATAAATTCATTCAACTTTAATTTTTTTAATTTAAATTAAATATTTCATGTAAGTTTTAAGTATTTTTACCGTTAAATTTTGTAATACAATAAAAAAAATAATTTTGTTCAGATTTTATAAACAACTTGCATGACTATAAGTCTTCTGCCCTCCTTGAGGTTCCTTGTCCAATCTTAACTAATACAGAATTTTGACAATATGTATTAATAGTTGAGAAGCTGAAACTACTAACTCTGTACTCTACTAACCTGACAAATGCCTATTTTCAATTTAATTTTGATTTTTTTCCTTTTATTTATGTTTCCCAACTGATTGCATTATAAGCAGACCCATTTCTTTTATCTCCCTTAAACGTCCGCGTTGACCATAAATTCAATTTTTTTCCTATGTTGTCTTCAACATAGTGTCTTTTACTTTATATTTTAGTAATTTTACTTAATTCAATAAAATAAGTTCGGATACGATTTGCGACCGTTGCTGTCGTACTTGGTGTAAATGGACCCCAGCACATGCGGGATCTGGGAGGAAAGAGGCGTGGGATTTTGTATGTGTCCAACAAACAATTTAATGTCGAAATTTCTTATGAGCTTCTCATATTATGATATATGGAGCTTAATGATTTGATGAAATGTCTATTTTCAAGTTTTTTTGCGTTTCAATATTTGTTCAAACTAGGATTGTATGTAAAGTATCTACTTTTAATTTTTTTTTCATGTCCTTAAGAATATGCAGAAAATTCTTCAACACTTTTCATCAAGCAATTTACCGGCTTCACATAACCGTGAACTACTAGAAAGCTTTGACGTCAAGTAATGACGTAACATACACCTTATTAAATATAAGATATTATTAAATAGCTACCTATGTTTTTTTTTCTTAATTCTGTTTGCATTTTTGAGAAATTTTTTTTTTTTTTTAAATTCAAGTCAAATCGCGTAATATTTACATAAATAAGTGACAAATAAAATGATATCAAACAAATGTTTATTTCACCTGCCAAAATAACGTCTCCATGCGTACTATTCAGCGAATAGTCAATAGCCATTCAAGCGATGTATTTAAACATGTGTTCATAAGTAAACACCAACTGACTTTAAAATATTAGCATTCTAAATCATTTTTAAGAACAATTTAATAAAATGACGTTTTCCTTTCAAATCCCCTCCTACTTACCTAAAGCTCTGACATATAAAGGGTACATAAAGTCCCCTTTGGTGCGCGCTAAATAAAAAAAAATTATTATTGAAGCACTTGATTTAAGAATATGATATGATATCTAAATATCTGCATTGGATTTGTGCAAAAAACAAGGGATGAAAAATATAAAATTCATGTTTGTTAGATAGAGATATAAGATTAAAAGCAGAAGAACTTCATAATCCGTCTTAGAGGAAGAAGAACATGTTTATCTTTATTATAAATTTTAATGGCGTGATAAACTTTTTGAAAGAAACAAAAATAGAGTTTTTAAAAATGAAACAAGCAAAATTAACTTTCGTCTTATAATTTTTTATAAGACTAATTCTTTGGTGTATTGAAGTGAAGAATATCGAACAGATAAAAATTAAATTAATCTGGATTTAGTACTTGGAATGCTCATTTTAATTCATGACTGAATAATATGGTGGTTAAAAATTGAACCGAAGTGTTTACAAAATTGAATCATATGTATTTCATAAATTAATTCACAATACTATAGTTTAATCATTCAAATATTTACTTTCTATATTTTGGTAAAAAGATAACTGTGATCTATATATATACATATATGTATGTAGGTATGACAACTCCATTAATAATTTTTTTTCAGTAAGTGCATTTTAATTTTACCATATTGTACTAAACTTGAAGTAAATCGGTAAACCAGTTTAGGCTTTAGCTTTAAAAATTCGCATTTTGACTAACGTGTTATTTAAAGCAGGCACCTTAAAAGGGTATGACCACAGGGTCGTTCTAGTACATAAATAAACAGAGCTATCCAGAAAGGTTTCTGTTGTACTCTTATAGGAAAAAAGCAGCCGATGAACAAGACAAAAAATAAATTAGCTGTTGAAAACCAATCTGAAGATATCCTTATATGTATGTTATACTCACCTATCCCAGGATGTTCAAAATTGAGTAGTTTTATTTTTTTTTATAACACGTCGTTTTTATTTGCTCGCTTTCGTTTTTCTTGTTTGTTTGTACACTTAAAATGAAAAGATTTGAATGTTATAATATGAAATTATTTAAATGAGAATTACAACAAATTTCAATAATAATTTATGTACTTGTATACAAGTACCTACATATATGTAATTTTAAATATCCAATTTTGGTCGTTCGAATACATAATGAACACTTGAGTATCGTAGATAGCCTATCGTCTTCAAACGCGGCTGCTGCAAAAACCCCTTTTATCGTACGTGTAGGGTTCGTAGTTGGTTAAAACAAACATCCATTTTTAAATACCTTTAAGTAAGTATGCATATAATTAAAACGAATAGATAAACTTTGATTTATCTGTTTTTTTTTTCATCTTTATTATTGTTAAGTTTTTCATGTTGTTTAGTTTTTCATACATACTTAACACTTTATATTCTACTATTTAAATAAGTTTGTTACCGATTGCACGTAACGCTTTTAAATATTTATTGCTTCGATAAATTTTAAAATGACATTATTCCAGACAATTTTTGATCTGAAAGCCAATAATGAACCAATATCAAGGTTCAAAAAAATTAACCTTGTTGATCATCATAACTTCTTAATTATGCTGTAAGATAATTTTACCAGAATAGGCAGAAATAGCACTCGTACATGAATATAAACTTTAAAACCTAATTTTTTTGAAGCATAATTGTTTATTAATATCAATAAAATAAGCTTATTATTGTTATTTTGTGACTAATTTTTCGGAAGTAAATATTTGGGAGCAGGTCTATTATTATAATTGGTTCAAATAAAGGCACAAAATTGTAAATAAAATAATAACAAATTTTAATAAATATAGAAGTTAAAGAACTATTTCTTGGTACACATACATATTTTTCAATAAAAAAAAACTATTAAAATAACTGATTGCAATAATGTTGTCTCATTGATTAAGCACTGAAAAACTTTCGAGAGAAAATTTTTCTTCCATTATCCGTTTGCAAGGGTCTGAAATTGTTCACAAGTGGCAGTCCTCTAACGTCAATTAATCTCCAAAACTGTTGCAACTGAAAAATTAAAAAAAAATATTTTTAAACAATCAGAATAGTGACCTGAAAAAATTTCTTAAGCTTACCAACTGAGTTTGAATTGGAAGAATTTCTTCAAAAACTATCCACGTTACAGCTTGAGAACATGGTGGAGTTGTCAATGAACCTATATAAAACAATAAAAAATAGATGTAAAATGCGGTACAGCAATGTGCTTATATGTATAAATTTTTACCTCTGTAGGTGTAGAATTTCCTTGGATTGATGCTTCCCATCAATTCTCCAATTCGTAAAGGTTTTGAGAGTGACGCCTCAGATTTGGGATACACCAAGAATGGTAGAACTTCTAGCAAATCATCTAATCCCGTTCTAGGGACATGAGCTGTCTAGATTTAAAAAGTAAATTAAAATCGTTTTTTCTTTAAATATACTTGTTTTGGTTAATTTCTACACACAAACAATTTTTTTTTTAAATCACTTCTTTTGTTTTTTTGTGTCTTGTAAAAAAAATTGCGGCACTGAATGAACAATCAAAAACATGATGGTTGACATAAGAGGCGTGTTTTTTTACTACATGTACGAGTATTTCCGCTTGAAAAATAATATCCACATTGAATTCAACCAAATTTCATTTAAACTACAATAAACATTTTCGCTTGAGCAACCTATTAGTAAAACAGACAAAAAGTTTGTAACTTACTTCAACTTGTTTGAATAAAACAGCCATTACAGCTAATCCAAATGGATCTTCACGAGCTTTTTCAAGTGATGGAAATTTAATATTCTTGCACACAATGTGCATTTCTAAATCATATTTTTGTCCACCAAAAGCGTGTTCGGATCCCTTTATTTGTGGGGATCCCCAATGGAAGTGAACAGCCTCTACCTCATAGATAGCATTTAATCCACCACCAGTAATGAAGGGATGAAATCCATTTATAGTATTTCCAACGTCCAATTCAACTAATAAAAGATGTTTTTTTATAGAAGGAAAATATTTAATTTTATTTCAAAAATAATTACCTGTATTTCCATTATTAAAGAGATGAACAGGCTGTTTGAGAGGGATATTGAATTCGTGGAATGTTATGGGGTATATAACCATAGGATTAGCCTGAAAGAATAATAACGATATTTTATTTTTTAGCTCATACGAAATTTAAAAAAAAAAATGTATAATATGTCTGAAAATAATATTTTTAATTACAATATTGTTGAAAATAGTTTCAACAGATAATTTGTTTGTCATAATGTCCTGAATATTCAGTTATATGTAGCTTTCAGAGAACTCATGAAAAAGTTTAATTCTAAATTTTATAACATTAAGTTTATGAGAGATATTTTGTTGTTTTCTTTTGGTTTTCAAATTATAAACGTCATAGCTAAAAAATCGAAGCGAAAACAAGAAAAATACCTCTTAATTTTTTTTTTCTTCTGCGGCGCGGCGGTGTATTTTAAAGAATCGATTTTTAGAGTTCATGTTGACAAGTAACTTACCCTGGTGTACTCCAAAGAAATTGGAGATTGTCTTTGTCCACCACATTGAGGAGCCTCTGAGAGCCAATTTTGTGTATTATCATAGTTAAATCCATTGGCTGAAAAGTTGTAGGTATAAAATATTATATTTATGCATTTATAGAGGGTTAGTTAAAACTTGAGTTGGATCTAGGTCAATTAAAGTACTATGTAATGTAATTTGCAATGTTTCGAGCATATTTTGACTTTTTTTGGTAAAAAAAAATACAAAAATATAAATATTAAAATACACATGTATGTACGCATGAATTCAAATCATCTATACTAGCAATGTTAAAAAACTTTTTATTATTATTTTGGCAATTATGAAATTTAATGTTTGCTTTACTGCCTATAGCTAAAAATTGACCCTCTTATTTATTAGATTTATATCCACTTAGAAAATCTCTACCTAACTATTTTCAAATTAATTGATTCAATATGTTTTATTTAATCAAAACAAATATCAATTAAGTCAACTTACTCTTGTGCCTAAGTTAGCCAAATATAAACTCTGTCTATATAACTAGACAAAATTTATAAATAAGACCATGTTGTGTATGATTGAATTACTTGTGAAATGTGGACATCTTTTTTCCTGCCGTTCCCAATAAACTTAAATTTAAATTATCATCGTTTTTTATTATAAATTAGTTTAGAAATAAACTGTGTTCGGGATTAAAAAAAAAAACATAACATAAGTTAAATACAACAAGAACTAAAACTAAAACCTTAGCGCGCTTAGATGAGAACAGAGAATTTTAGGGGGTTTCACTTAAGCTATTAAGATTCGTTTGCTGAAACGGAACTTAAATATGTAATATGTGATAGTTAACGCTGAGGAAGAAGTAGATCATAAGATCTTATGCAAGTTGAACATATTTGTGTTTGCCTCGTTTCATCAAGTTCCTCTAAGAAACCTCCAATCGATAGCTTTTATAGATTCCAGGAAATCCATATATGGTTTCTTGTAGTCACCCAGACTTCAAAAAACGTACCTATTATGTTAATATATTATAAACTATTTTTGATTTTATTATTTAATCTTATCAATTGCCAGTATATGTATGTACGTCCTAGTACCTACGTATTTTTAAAGATATAAACAAATTATAAAAAAAAAAACCTTTTTAAAAAGAAGTAGGATCAGTTCAGCTCAGTTCTGAATTTGTTTCACTATTACAAATCTAACCTCATTCATATTATTATTATTATCAAATATCTTATTCAGTCAGAATCGATTAAAGTTAAGATAAGAAACTGTAAAGAAAACAATCACAAATATTTAAGTCATGCAATTTTATTTATTTCACTAGGGAAACAAAAAATGATAAAAGAAATGAATGAAAATGACAACAATAGATAACAAAAAAAAAAAAAAAAAAAACACAATACAATGATTTGATGACCAAAACAGAAGGCACAGACCAAGAAGTTTATTTTATCTACATAATGTTTGTATAAGCTGTTATATTAACATTTCAATTAGAATTTGTGATATCTTCGTATCTTTTGTTATTATTTTTTTGATTTTTTTCTTCTTTAAACAAATAAGTTAAAAGTAAAACAATTAGGTATTATCTGATTTTTATGTGAAAATACCAACAATAATAATAGTAATTGAGTTTAACAATTTGACTCCTGATGAGTCTAGTCTAGAATCTTAATAAATATATTAATTAAGATTAAGGAAAATTAAGATATGAGGAAAACAACAGTATCTTGTGAAAAATAAATAGAAGAAAGTAATTTATTTTTAATGGTTGAGTGAGCGCAAAAACAGTTCAAGCACAAAAAAGAAAAAAAAAATAATTTATGTAATTTTAGTACACTTTAATTAAAAGTTTCTAAAAGTGAATGGAAAATCTTAAAACTATAGGTAGAGGTAGACAATATAAGACTAAATTTATTAGAACTAAGAACAATATTTTGTCCGTAATAAATACACAAAAACAACGAAATTCAATATTATTTATACTGCTCTAAAAAAAATAAAAATAAATTTATTATTTACGCTTTTATTATAAATAGTACCTAATACATTTACCAAGGTTTAAGATTTTTCATTCACTCTCACTTTTTTTTGAGATTTTGAGTAAAATGCACTAAAAACTTCATACAATTTATGTACCTATATGGTAAATATATAAAATACTCTGAGTTAAAGTCCACCGAACACAAAACAAAAACGATTTTTTTAGTTAGTTATGCATACTGACTTTTAGGGGGTGGGGAATGAAGGAAATTCGAACACTAAAAATAAGCGCCACCCTAATATGTTAATATATTTAAGTTGTTGCAAAATAAATTAACATTAAAAAAAATAAACTGAATCAAGCTCCGGGGCTTCATTTTGAAGCGTATATCACATTATGAAGACTATAACACCTTTTTTTGAACCTTTGGTGACTACCAGCCTTAATATAAAACTTAAGACCAAATCTTAAAACTCCAATCAATTTTTTTTTTTATTTATGTAAAATTACTGGAAACTAGAATTTTTACATAAAATATTAATATTTTTTAAAGCTTCACGATATTGATTTCTAAGTTTTTTCGATAAATTATTTTTTTTTCAATTCAACTAAGAAAAATAAATATTTCGAAGTTAATTTTGAATAAGTGGAATCTTTTTTTCAAATGGGCATGAACAAAAAAAGGAAGAATTAACGTATTTATATATTTTTTTTTATATTCAATTTTTTGTTTGCATTATTTTTCTTCTTTTGTTCAATTTCACTGATTTTAATAAATTAGTTTCATTTATTTAAATAAAACCAGTAAAAACATATATTTATCAATAATTAATAAACAAAAATTAAATTAACAGAATAATTGGAAAAATTAAACTAAATATAGTTTTTAATACATAAATCGCACTTTTTCATTAATTAATACTAAATCAAAAAAACACTTATCACTTTTATTTTTAATTACCTGCAAGTGGCAAAAGGAATAAGCCAGTTAATAAAAATTTAATTCCAACCATGATTGTTGAAAAAAAAATTAAATTTTATACTTTAAAAATTAACTTCTTAAGTGGCGCACGATACCTAAATGTAAGGTTTGCCCATGTATCTATCATTTATAGCTACGAAAATTCGATAACCGATATGCTCTCATTTGAATATAATGAGAAAAGCAAGGCACAAAGTTCATTGTTTAATGTTTATAGAGAATGTGTTATTTGTTGAAACAGATGAGATTGAAATAGCTTTATTTAGTAAATTTGAACAGATCGCGACGTGCAAATTAAATTTTATTTTTAAATAATTTTGAACGCATATTCAGAAAAATAAGGGAATATAACTGTTATTTTACATAGGGTTTGCTAAGACACAATATAATTAAAATTATACTATCAATGTCGACCAAAAAAACAAATGGCGTAGGTACCTGCTAATTGAATAATTATTGGAAGCTGGTTTAAATTGTTGTTGATTATTTAGGAAGTTTCCTGTAATGTCTTGAGGTTTGCGAATCGATTTTTAGGTTTTTCTCCTTAAAAGAAGGTTTATTTATGTATATGTAGGTACGACACATTTTATTTTACAACTAAATTTTTATAATATTTAATATTTGCAGCACAAGTTGTGGAAAAATAATTAATATAGAAGTGATTGACAATTTTTGAACTTTGAAAATTTCGAGTTAAATTAAAACTGTTTAAGTCTAAAAAATAAACTTAAAAATTTGAAGAAAGCTCTTTCATAAATTATTGATGTTTTGAAAGATTTTGGGTCATTTAAAGTCAAGTTTTTCAATAGCTTGATTTTTTTTACCTAAAAGTGTAGGGTATTTACATTGTTCGTCTTCAATTGTATGCTACATAAAGCATAACACGAGAAAAACTTAATTAAATGAAATTTTAAAAGAAAGAAAGAAACAATTTGCAATAAATAAATTCTTTCAAGGTCATATGAAGGAGTGTTTGCTCTTTCTTTGATATACTCGTATGAATTTGTATATACATATTTACGATTTTAAGGTACATGTAAACATCATGAACAGACAGAAAGAAAATAAATTATTTTTCATAGAAGTGGAATCAAATTTAATTTGATTGATTAAAGCATAAAAATATTCAATAAAATGTTTTTTTTATTGATTTATGCATATACACACTTGTTTTTAGTTTGTTTAATTTAAACTCTTAAACTCGGTTGATTTTAAGAACTATCGAGCTATAAAACATAAATATGGCAAAAAATTAAAAACATCGAATTTTAAACAAACACTACGCATATGTGGTACATACTTGTTTAACTAACCACACAATAATGTAGGTACATATTTAACAAATATATTTATAAAAAACACTTTAAAATGTTAATTGGTTAAAAATTATTTATATACATACGTTAATCATTTAAGGGTTTTCCGATCTGTCACTAAATGTCATCAGAATTGTTGAAAATAATAAATTTGTATTTACAATATTTATTATACAAACACATAAGGGTGGTGCATTTTTTTTTAGTGTTTAATTTTTTTATGAGTGTGCTAAAAATAAAATGCAGGATTGAATCGCACGATCTTCTTCCCATGTTAAAGTAACTTCGAATTAACAACAATTATGTCTCTATAAAACTATTTTTGAAAGCATAAAAATCATTATTTCAGTTATTAAAATAAACCAAAAAATAAAGTTGAAAAACGATACCTAATGTATTGAAAAATTATGAATTAATGAAAAAAAATCAAATTTTTAAAATAATAATTATAATTATGCAATTGTTGAGTATTCAAAAAAATTCATGAAAAATTTGAGAAAATAAAAATAAAGAGCTTGCATATTTTTTTTTTTCAAAAACACGCGCAAAGTTTTATTTGGACCTATATTTCCTGTAATGTCTGTAATGTTAGAAATCGAGTTCCGTGATTATGTTGATAACAAACTGACAATTATCTTAACATTGGAGATTATACCTACATAAAAAAAAAACAGAATATTTTAAAATGTTATGCTATATTTTCTTTAAGTTTAGAAGTTATATTGTTGCTTGAAAACAATTTTTGAAATTTCTTAAAATTTAAACAGCTGAATTTATGTGCTCACTGTCGCTATCCAGTTACTTTTACCCAATTTTTTTTTATTTGCAATGCTTGTTGTTTAGGTTTTACTGTTTTTAATAAGCTTAGCTTTTTATATTCGTAGATATTATTTATTTGCACATGTTTTTTTTTAAAGCAAGTAGGTAAGCTAAGCACTAATTACTTTCATGGATATGACAAAAATTCTCTCTTAAAAAACAATTATTTTTTTAACTGTAATTCTGTTTACTTTGCTGTTCCGAACCTGTGCATTATATTTATACAAACAAGTTACCAAGATCTTTTGAACTTGATGTTGATTGAGTTAAAATTTGTTTTAATTCGATTCGATTTAAATTTTTGATATTTTGAAATGTGAATTTATAAGAAATACATATTTACTTTTATAAAGGTATAATATTAAAAGTAGAAATGTTAAAAATTAGCCTTGGAATCCATATGAAGCTGTTGAACTTAACCTCATTTCAATCGCGACTAAGTCGCATATTCTTACTTTTGAATTAAAGATCGTTAGAGTAGGTTGTAAGATTTCTACAGTGCTCATATTTCAAAAGGTTTTGGAACTGTTAGACGTTTTTCTTTGGTAGAGGCGACTGGAAAATGACTTGCTAGTAGACTTAAATTTATCATTAATGTCATCTAGTCATAGACTTAACGGCTGACCATAATAGACGGACGCTGTCGGAAACAGTCGGATGAAAATGAGCGAAATTAGGTGACTTTCAAGAGTGAAGAGGGCATCTCCACAAAGTAAAACCGTCACTTGGTCAAGTAAGAACAAAAAAAAAACGATTTCTTTACATGCTTGTAATATGGTCGATTTCTCCACTTGACTGAAAGCAACCTTCCGTTTCATTTTAATACTATGAATAATATTAATTAATAATATTATAATAAAAATCAACAATGTTTTTAGAATGAAGATACTTTCAGGATTCCAAAAATATTGGCATTTCGTTTGCAAAACTTTATTATATTGTAATTTATTTTTCTTTACTCGTTTCACTATTCGCTCCTTTGAACTTTTTCAGATTTTCTGCTACGCTTTTTGGCGGCAATCATTTTTTTTTCGTTTTGACTTTGACTTTTGGGGGAACTGAGCAATTGGCAGTTTTAGAAAAAATTTGGAACAGACCTTCTGATTTCTTTACACCCCAAAAAAGATATTTTTTTTTGCTTCAACCTGAAACAAATTCAATCTGTCAACAAATTCAGCTTCTCCATCAAAATAATCAATAACTTGTCAAAATCCACAAAAATGAAAACAAAGTTTTCTCTTACGATAAATAATTGCATTTTTTTATTAGTTTTATCAAATTTTTTAATTCAAAAAGCATGTAAGTGAAATATTAAATATATTGTTAAAATGTTAAAGTAATTATTTTATCAATTTCTGTAATAGCCACTCTTCATCGAACGCTAAAAAAATACGACACCCTTCGTGTGGACGATGTATCTCATAAAATTGTTAAAAGAGGCTCAAAACACAGTTCAAACCCTTACAATGTTATCAAAGAAGTCGAATTTAAATCATTAGGCAAACATTTTCGTTTAATACTGCATCCGCACAAAGAAGTTTTACATAGTAAATTTAAGGCATTTACTGTGGACGGCGATGGCAAGGAAGCTATTGTTCATATGGGTAAGTTAACTTCATGTATGTTTAATATTCACATGAGGTTCAATTTATAATACTAGATCATGATCATTTCTACTCCGGACGAGTATTTGGAGAAATGGAATCAAATGTACGAGCCCACATAACTGACGGCCTTATGACAATGGTCATTCATTTACCAGACGAAACATATCATATTGAGGTAAAACTATTGTCTACTATAAGGAATGGTCTTATTCCCTTTTTATTTAATAGCCTTCATGGAGACATCTTAAAGATCATGATAACGAAACAATGGTTGTTTACAAAGCTTCAGATGTGAAACTCGATTGGTTAAAAAAGAAAGGCGAACTAGGTGCTCCAATGACATGCGGATACGTGAAAGAGGGATTAGGTAATATAGTAGTGGAATCTCGTTGAAAGCTTGTTCCTATATAATGTAATATTTGTGCATTCAAGAATTAGAAAAAGAAGATGATGATGAAGCAGAAAATGATATCAATAATTTTTTTCACGAAACGGATGTCCATGATGAGTTTTCAAGAAAAGGTTCAAATCGTCAAAAACGACAAGCCGATCAGTACGAATATACTCCAACAAAAACACGTTGTCCATTGCTTTTGGTTGCGGATTACAGATTCTTTCAAGAAATGGGTGGCGGTAACACAAAAACCACAATTAACTATTTGGTAACTTAAATTATACTACTAGAAAAGTTTCATTGATTTTGTATTTCATCTACATATTTATTATATTTATAGATAAGCTTGATTGATCGGGTTCACAAGATCTATAATGATACTGTCTGGCAGGATCGTTCGGTGAGTTAATTGATAGATAATTATTTTAATTCTCTAATAAATACTGCTTTAAGCTTCCCCAAACCAATGCGAAACCGGTACGAAGCAGTTGTAACTACAAAGAAACAATAACAACAACATGTCAATCATATCAACGTGTTATTATTGTTGTTTCGACGTCTTATCCGAATGTTTCGCATAAGTTTGGGGAACCCTTATTAATTATCAGTTTTTAGACAATCGTTTTAGAAAGAACATTCGTATTTAACATTACTTTCTTTTAAGACTTTTTAATATATTTTCTTTACTATATTTTACTGTTTCATTATCTCCCTATCCCTATTTAGGACCAAGAAGGATTCAAAGGAATGGGTTTTGTAATAAAGAAAATTGTTGTTCATTCGGAACCAACAAGATTACGTGGAGGCGAAGCACATTATAATATGATCCGTGAAAAATGGGATGTTAGAAATTTATTAGAGGTAAATTATACTTCTTTTAAATCAAACAATAAACATAAGTGGCTTAATATAAGAACATAAATTTAAATTCATAACAATATCAAGACCTTATCCGTATTACTATGTATTCTTTTATTGCAATCATTCCAAAAAGGTCTTTTCGCGGGAATACAGCCATAAAGATTTCTGCTTAGCTCATTTGTTTACAGATTTAAAATTCGAAGGTGGAATTCTTGGCTTGGCTTATGTTGGTTCGCCGAGAAGAAATTCCGTTGGAGGAATATGCACTCCAGGTCTAATGGATTATATTGATAAATAATATAAAATTATTTATTTTTATTTACTCTTACTTCTTTTTTTTTTGTTTTTTTTTTACGAGCACATGGTTGTATTATTTCCTTTTAAGTTTTCCTCTTCGCTCGAACACACAGTTTTTTTTCCTTTTTGTTCAAAACGATGATAATTTCTTAATATACTCGTAAATTATGTTTTTTTTTTTATTCAACTATTTTTGAAAATAAACATACCAATCTTACGTATTATTATGTTAAGTGGAATTACTTCGCTCATTAAAAAGGAGAAATAACACAATATTCAATCGCATTTATTTCGAAAAAACATCGAATTTGTGACTTAAAAGAATTACTAGAACCGGTATCATATAGATTTTTCACTTTAACTTGCGACTTATTTATTTATGGTCAACTTAATAAAGTATTTCGCAAATTGCAAACCTTCAGACAAGCATAAGCATGTATGTTTTTTATGTTTTATTTCCAAAAGTTGATGTGTATAGTACATGGGATTCAACTTTTATTTAAGCTGTGCGTCATTGCCATAACGTCAAAAGTCCATAGTTTTATGACAACCTACACAGTCAAATTCATATGAAATTTTTTTATCTTTGAGTTTATTTATTTTAATTTTTGCATTGTTATTTATTTGTTACTCTAACAAAAGAATAAAAAACAACTAAAAAAAATATTACAAATTTAGAATACTTCAAAAACGGCTATACCTTGTATTTGAATTCGGGTTTGAGTAGCTCTCGAAACCATTATGGTCAACGCGTTATAACTCGTGAGGCTGATCTGGTTACTGCTCATGAGTTTGGTCATAATTGGGGTTCGGAGCACGATCCTGATATTCCAGAATGCTCACCAAGTGCGTCACAAGGTGGAAGTTTTCTAATGTACACCTATTCAGTGAGTGGATACGATGTTAACAACAAGGTACATTTTATTTTGATTTTATTTGAAGTACAAAATTTCACATAAACTATCATTCACTTATCAGAAATTCTCTCCATGCTCGTTGCGATCAATAAGAAAAGTTCTACAAGCTAAATCGGGACGTTGTTTTTCCGAACCCGAAGAATCATTTTGTGGAAATCTTCGTGTCGAAGGTGACGAACAATGTGATGCTGGTCTTTTGGGAACCGAATACAATGATGGGTGTTGTGATAAAATCTGCAAACTACGACGTAATCAAGGAGCTGTTTGTAGTGACAAGAATTCTCCATGCTGCCAAAACTGCCAATATATGCCATCTGGTATGAAATGTCGCGACGCCCAATACGCCACATGCGAACAAGAAGCGCGCTGTACAGGTAATCACGCAGAATGTCCCAAATCCCCACCTATGGCGGATGGAACAATTTGTCAGGAGCGTGGACAGTGTCGGAATGGAAAGTGTATACCCTATTGTGAAACGCAAGGACTACAGAGTTGCATGTGTGATATTATTTTGGATGCATGCAAAAGGTTGAACTAATTCAAATTTTAATTCCTTTCACATAAAAAATAATACAAAAATCTCGTTAATTATTTCAAGATGTTGCCGAATGAGTATTAATGAAACATGCTTCCCTGTTGAACCACCTGATGTTCTTCCCGATGGTACACCATGTATTCAAGGATTTTGCAATAAGGTTTAATTAAAAAATTTAATTAAATTATATAAAATGATCAATGACTAAATTTAGGGAATGTGTGAGAAAACTATTCAAGATGTTGTCGAGCGTTTTTGGGATATAATCGAAGAGATAAACATTAATCGGGTCTTAAGATTTTTAAAGGATAACATTGTCAGTAAGTACATATAGCTTGTCTTATAAATAATCATAATATTTTGTGTATGTATTTTTATGAAAAGGATATCAATACTTTACAATATTTAAGTTGCAGGTACTCGAAAACTAAAATAAGTCCACGCGGTCTTATCTCATTTCAAAAATGTATTTGAATGAAAAAAAAAAATATTTAAAAAATATCGGTTACATTGACAAAAAATGTTTTTACATTTTTGAAAGGCAGAATTACAACTTATTGAAAACTAGGCATCTGAGTTGCCTTGCTACCAACTAGTGATAATTACGCAAACTTTTTGTTGCTTATACATTTTGAGTTCACACATATTGAGATTATATATTATTTAAGGATCTCTTTCATAAAGTTTTTGATCACAAAACGTCAAATCATTAATAAGTAATCGATAGCCAAAAACCGGTTCTATGGCACTGTAAATATTAGTTAAAAAATTATAGAAGTCGTAAAAGCCGTTTATCATAAAAATATACATATAATTTTTTTCAGTGACCGTGGTAGTTTTGACTTCAATATTTTGGATACCGGCTAGCTGTGTCATCTCATACTTCGATCGAAAAAAGCGACGACACGAACTCAAGGAGCTCGATTGGAGCCAAAAATTAGATCTGATACATCCGAGCGATCGCAGACGTGTAATTCACATAAGGTTTTAAAAAAAAAAACTTTAAATATTGTTTCGATTAATAACCATGAATTATCTTTCAGGGTCCCAAGACAGAAAATATCTGTAGCGCGCATGTGAGATCATTTACATCTGATTATCTTCAACAAATTTACTTAACTTTACTTTATCTTCAAAACCATTTTGTATTCATTGTGAAGCGTTTGACAAAAAAAAAATTAAAATAAAATAAAGGTTTAATTGTTTCATTACTTTTATTAGAAGGTAGTTATAATTTTTTGTTTATATTTTTTTTTTATAAAAAAATGATTTTGAGGATCATTTGTTATTTATCCCGCCTGCAAATTCTTTCGAATCCATGACCTTAAAAATTAAAAGAATGTACTCTAACTCCATGGCCAACTTTATATCTTGCGGCCATTACGTCTACTAACGGGCTTGAAGCCCACTTCACCACTTCTTCTTGGCCTTGCCATTTGTTTGTGGGGGTGCCTCTTCATCCAAGTCACCGGTTTCCTCTTCTTCATAGTATACCTCTTCTGCATCGGTTTCGTTTACGATATGTTGGCCATGTATATACACTGGACCGGTGCCTTGGATAAGTTTGAATGTCACCGATGCTGATGGGAATTCGAGGTTTGGCTTTAAGCAACGTGTCTCGCCAACTTTCAATACAGCAATCGGTATTTTAAGATCTTTTTTGTCCGAAACTTTTGTTTCAACCTAAAAATATAGAGAATGAAAATGTTGTTTACTTCTTCAACTAGATCGGGCATTGGCATGTGGCAACTGTACTTTTCCACCCCGACAAAACCAAACATGATGTACTAACCTGCACGACATTAAATTCACCCTCTTTAGCTTCAGCACCCAAACATATTTGCTTGATTACCAGCTTTTGTTCCATTTCGAATTTATCGGTCTCAGCAACAACGAATTGTTGAAGAGGTTCTTTTTCGCTGAGTGTAACTCCTAAATTAGTATAGAAAAAAAATCACATTTTAATATTCAATTTATTCATTGTCTCATCGATTTGGAAGAACCCGCGTGAGTAGAAATTTATATATAAAATTTAATTAATAGTTTTAATGCATACCATAGAAGTTTTCTCCTTCTAAATTAGCTGGGGCAGACATTGTTGTATATTTTTAGTAATAATTAAAATACTTAAATAGGAAATTACTTGCACGTGCGGTTTTCGATTATTGAAATTGAAACGAAAGCAATGGTAGCGAAAAACAAGAGGAAAGGAAGTTTTACCGCAAAAAATGACACTTTACTGAAACTGAATTTAGTGAAAGGAAAGTAGTATAAGAGAAGGATGAAAGAACAAGTAATGGGAGCCGGCTGGCGGCTTGAAGCTATTATTTGGATTCGCTTTGTTTTAAGGGAGCGATGACATGAGCTTAAGAAAATTTAAAAAAGGCTGAACCACACTACTGTCGTGTGGTGTGTCAAAATCAGTTTGTCAGTGTATTTTATCTACAAAAATATAAAACGATGCGGTCTTTCTATCAATTTTTTGTAAAAGAAGTTTCTTATCGATAGCTTTTTTTTACTTTATTTTCATTTTGAACTAGTACCGGTATATTATTCAGTTTTTTAATCCAGATTATAAATGTATCCATATAATTATATTTAATCTAATTCCATCATTAATTTAGACTGGCGTTCGCCCAGGGCTCTCAAATTTATTCATGGTATTCTTAGACCGATCTCAATTTTAGGAGCATTCGTTAGTCTAAATGAGGTAATTTCGTTCATAATTTCTGGCTCGCAATTCACGTCAACTCCCATACAAATTCATATTTCCAAATGCGGTCATTTCAACAAAATTTGTACGAAAAAGTCTCAGAATTGAGTCAACGCATTCAGACAAACATAAATTTAGATTCGATTGTGAACAATGCTCATAAATTTGAAATGTCTCTACGACATAGACAAAGCTTTTTTTCGTAATTTCATTTCGGCTCCAATGAGGACATAGTATTAGTTATTTGTACTGTATGTCATGCTTGATTCACAATGCTCACCGCATGCCGATGATAACCAATTTGAAACAACGAAAGTATACTAAGAAATACACAATAGAGCATTTCACTCAATTTGTCACGAAAATGATTTCAATATGTAATATATTGAACCAACAAAGAAATAGTTTGATTTTTATATTATTTTAAAAATTAATTTGTGAATTCTTGTCTTCGTTTTTACCTGGCATAGTGGATTGGAAAACTATTTTTATAATTAGAAAAAAAAATGACAGCGTTTCTCATCAAGCTCATGTCTCATTGTGAATCAGGCCACCCAAATCAAAGGTTAGTCTTATTTATAAAAATGTAACGTGGCCTTAATAAATTAAAATTCGCCGCAAAGTCGGCCATCTTTTTTTGTTTCGAAAAATCTGACAACTCCGCTAGAAAAGTTCATCAATTCATCCAACAAATTTTTTTTGCACTTTTACCGGCTTGGCGGCTTTTCTTCTATACCAAGTATCCGAAGAGTTTCATATTTGATTTTTCATCGTGAGAATAAAAGTTTTGAATCCTTAAATTTCAACACAATCATAATGGCTGAGGAATCATTTTATGGTAAATATTAATGTTAAATATATCAAGTGTTGGTTTGTGCATTTATTTTACTTATTCACAAAATAAATTTTATATATATTATTATGTTTCTAAGAAAATGGCGTCGATTATTTTTTCTTATTCGTTATGGATGATAATAAATGCGTGTCAATATACATATTTTAACTAAATTTAACTGCTTGAAACAAATTAATAAACAATAATTGAATTGCAGGAGTAACTCTATCCGGACAGGACAGCACAGTCGAATGGGATGTCATTTCTAATGACGAAGACTTCCCTAGAGGACAAAAGCTGATTATCAAACAAATCTTGCTTGGCGCCGAGGCGAAAGAGGACGAGTACAACGTTGTTGAGGTAAGAATTGAGAATTTTCATTAATATTTTTTTTTGTTTGCGTATTATGTATACATATTTGTAATTCTGACATCAAAACAAACCAAACATGATCTCCCTCTGGCCACTAGAGGATGTTGTGCTGTTTGTTATCGATTGTATTTTAAAATCCACAATAAATACATAATGACATTGTGGAAAAGAGGCCTAGTGGCGCAATTTATCGGACTTATTTTAATCGTTATTGGTTATATTTCACCCCCTGTCGAGATAAGCTCAAGGTCACATGTTTTACACTTGGTCTATCGTCAATCATGAATAAAATTGAAACTAAAGCATAACTAAATAGTTTTTGCTATCTTTCGGGAATAGCTTGATCAAACGCCAAAATGCAGTGCTAGTATTATGATTGGCAGAAGCCTTATGGCGTTTTCAATTGGCAATCTGGAAGCAGAAAAAAAGCATACTGAATGCGTTCAATTGGGCAAAAATGACAGTTCTGATTCTGAAAATGGGGGGATTTCTCTTCTGCATTTGAAATCAGAACCAAAAACAGAATTCCGGATTGCGAATTGAAAACGCCATTAATTTCAAAAGCACAGTTCTTTTAAAAATCGAAAAAGCCACAACCAAATACAAATGTGTAATTCAATATTATTCACTTCGTTCTAACCAATTTTTTGATGTTTTTGACAATTTTTGGGATTTCACTTCTATTCAAACAAATTGATTTTAGTTTTATTTTTTATTTGAAATCAATTTTTTCAAGCTAGAACAAGAGTGTGCACATTAGAAATAAAGTGACATTTTTTAAACTACTTTGAATTAGCGATTTTGCTTATCTGCTTCTGGATGGGTAGCGTTATGCTGGACGTGTACCATCAAATAATAATAAAATCTCCAATCTTATTTTGTTTTCTATTTGCCAAATAAAGTGCTTTAAAAAGAAAGCCATAACAATCATACCTGATTGGCACAACTATGTACAAAGTTCGATTCTACAATAAAGTTGTTCGAATTTTCAAAATCTGAGCATTTAATAACTAAAATGAAACAGATCGTGTGGCGAAGTGTCGAAGAGTGAACATTTTATCCTATTTTCTATAAATCATCACTCAATAGCATTCAAAACAACTCAAATAGATGCGAAAGTAGAATAAAGTAACATAGTAGGGTCTCAGTTTTCTTTTATTACTTGCGACTAAAGGTAATGGATAATTCATTTTTTCACACTTGACTACCACAGTAGAGTGGAAAAAACGGCCCTCGCAATTATGTTTTGACTGTACGCCTAATGTATAACTGCACTTGATTTCTGGAAAAGAAAAAAAAAAAAGGATGTCAAAATATAAAAATTATATTTGTTAGATATATGGAGAGAAGACCAAATTGCAGAACATTGAGAATATTAGTGAAAAAAAATCACATATTATTGACTCGGTTCAAAATAAGTTTTGACGACGTAACTAGGTACTGCCATATTATTTTTTCAGCATTAATGGTTCTGAGATACAGGGCTTCTAAAATCAAAAAAACCGTGCTGTAGCTCAATCAACATTCAAAAGAAAAAAATTGAGCTTCTCCAATCAGGGGCATTTTATCCACCCACTTTCTCATATTTTTTATCAATCATTGAGTGGTGGTTTATCATCAATTAACGAATATTTAAAAATTTTATTGTAAAGAGACTTGCCAAAAAAAAAAACATTTTTGCAAAATGCAGTGGAATCAGACCAAGAACATAAATTTAAAAACAGAGCCATGTTCTTATATAACTTATATATTTTGTTTACATAAGAACTTGGCTTTACATATTTATATTATGTTTTTGATCTTATAGCATTATCTCACCTAATATCTCGAATCCTTTAAATCTCGTTTTGTCGAAACTTGCTTTGAAACGAGTCAACAATAGTAAAGTATTCTATTATATATGTATGTATGTACATACTCAAATTTCAATAAAATTATCTACACATTTTAAAATATTGAATTTAAAAAAAAGCAAATATTTTTTTCAAAAAGTACATTTGCAATATTAGATATTTTGATTATAAAAAAATTACAAATCGAATTCGTTTAAAACTTTTCTGCGAAAATCAAAATTATGGTTTTAATAAAACCATTAATAACAATATCAGTCTTACTGCTATATTATTCACTCATTTGAACCCGGTTTTATATTTATTACAACTGGGGTGAAAGCAAGTTTAAACTCAAAAATTAAACCGAGTTCTTATTATTCACTCATTAAACTCGGAAATAAACCTAATTAATTAAATCTGTTCGCATTCAATCTAGTTTATTTTAAACGGTAAATTGAGTTTTCAAAATACTTTCAAGTTTTCGAAAAATACATTAAATAAACTGGCATTTCAAATTAGTACATGAGGTTACATAAAGTCTCCATGCTATTAATTCGGTTTCGTTTTGAGAAAAACGTTTTCCCCTTTTTTGCACCTTTATGCACCAACATTTATTCGTCTTTCCGACATTTTAAACAATTATATTCCTAATAATAATAAGTAACACCAATTTGTATTTAACAATTATATTTAAGTATTCCAACGTTATGTTTTACATATATTAAATTAAAAAAAAAATCGGCTAACGATTGTCATGGTTTTTTTTTTTTTTGAATTTTTGAAAGATGAAAATGTTTTCAATTATTATAGTTGTATTTATACAACAACAAATGTGTGCAAATGTCATATATGAGGTCATAACATCAGTTTAAAATACTTTTAAAAACACGTATAAACAGTTTTCCTCCCGGTTGTAAAACATTTTCAACCTGACGAGTTTTTTGAGTGAATAATATGGACAAAAGTTTAAATTGTCGAGTTTAAAAAAATCGGGTTGAACGCCCGGTTTGAAAATTCACTTCAACTCGATTTAAACTCGGAGTGAATAATATAGCAGTAATAAGGGTTAAAAATAAAACTTAAAACAGACAACAAAATTTAGAAAGGAACCTATTAAAATATAATTAATACATACTTTATTTTTTTTCGTGTTAAAGTTGTTTTACTGAAAGGTTTTAAAACTCAACATTTTGATAAAAAAATTAGATATTTTAGTTTAAACAATTTTGTTTAAAACATGTATATTAATAAGTAATAGTTTTGTTTTCAAAGTCAATGCTCTCAATTTAAGCTTAAAGATCCACTTGGGAAGTTAGCCTCTGTCACTAGAAAGCTACAAGCGTTTGTCAATTGATTTCTGCGCAAAATCTTGAAGATTTTCTGGCCAAATCGTATCTCTAATGTTGAACTTCGGCTCTATCATACGAAGACTTACATAAGTTAACGATTGCATTGCGAGTCACGTCACGCAATGGGACCCTCTCCCTCAGACAGGCAGACGAGCAGGCCAACCTATAAGCACTTGGCGAAGAAGAGTCAAAAAGGAATCAGCACAACTTAGGTAGAGTTGTAAAGAGCTGAAATACATCTCCATTAACCGTACACGATGGCGAGTAGGAGTGGTGGAGGTCCTGTGACCCATAAGATGAAACTAACGGACATAATAAGTTCGGGAACCTAAGTTAGAAAGTCTAAAACTACAAACCTGGTGGTCTTAGGATATGCGTTGGCCATCATATTTTTAGAAACTATCCCATTCGAATTTTTTGATATAAATTGTGGCAAAATTTTTTGAACTAAAGCTTTATTTTAATAGCATATTTTGTTATAAGGACATTCCGCTCCGAGGGATACCTTGCTAGGGCCGATTATATATTTCTTGGATTAGATAATACTATACTGGATTCGATACATTACAAAATAGTAGATAATTATTCGTTCTATGAGCCGTTTTAAAAAAATATATTTATGGTATGTTAAATGCAATGATTATAGAAAAGGAAATTTTTTTTGAAATGATCAGTACAGCTACCAGTAAAGTAGTTACATATTTGATTTTTTTATGAATATTGTTTGACAATTAATCCTACAATACATAATGATTATCAAAGCGATTAAAAATGGTGAAAATACCTTTGTTTAGCTTCTGTTTCAATACCATCAAGGCAATGACTTACTGTGTTGAAAGAATTTAAACACCTTGAGCAGCTGAGCAAATACTTTTTTCTAATTTAAATAATGCCTGCTGGTTTTGTACCAAAATAATTTTTCTTGTAATAATATACTTATGTATCTATGTTAAGTAGGTTTTCTTAATTACTTTGTCTTAAGGCAGATAAATCTCTTATCTATATTGTTAACACCATTTAATTTAGATTAAAATATTCATAGCATTGCTTCTCAAAGAAATAACTCAGGAACAAAAAATATGAAGGTATACTGGCGTTATAAAAATTATGATACACTTTTTTTTCATTCCAAAGGTAATGTGAATAAATTTAAATTTATTGTATTATCATAAATTTATTGTTAATAATGGGTTAACTATAAATTTAAATATATTGATTAAATTAGGATTTCCCACCACTTTATATAATTTTTAAACCGGCATTTAAAACAAAAAGAATAATAAAAATACAACAAATTTGTTTTCTTCCTTTAAATTCTTTAAATAACTTTTGAAAGTCTCAATAAATTAATATTGGCGACAATCAAGAAATCTTTATATGTATATTTCAAAAGATAAATGATCTTAAAAATTTAATAATGCAAAAACGTTACAGATGTAGATTAAATAAGCAAACTAATCATAAATTTTCTTGGCAATAAATGTTTCACAGAAATAAATTAATGTAAGATTGTAGTACTAAATTAAAAGTATGAAGTTTAAAAGCGTAATATACATATATTGGAATGATTATATTTTATGGCATTACTCCGTCGTTTTTATCACGCTAACTGAATTTCTTCATAATTCATTGATAGAGGTTTTTTTTAGATATTTTAAATGTTAAAATGGTTGCTTAAATTACAGTTGCAACTAGTTTAACAAAAAAAATTTTAAGTAATAAAGTGGTTTTTAATTTTTATGAGAAAGATGTACATACATATGTATGTAGGTATTTTGTTCTAAAAATTGTTGGCATAATCCACTTTCACAATCTTAAAGATGATTTATTGACCAGTTATGAGTTCTATTCTTATAAGTGGATTAGATTTTAGCTAATTTAAGCGGGCCTTAGGTCAATATTTAAATCATATTTTTTTTTTGGTTTCTTTGGAAAATAAGATTATTCCTTTCACTATTTAATAACCATCATTTCATGTTTTTTACTTCTTGTTTTTATTATAACTTTTTTGTTGTCTTATAATAATGCATTTTAAGGAATTTGATTGGTTTCTAATGTTGTGCTAATACTGTTCTGTGAACTCATATGATCAACAATTGCATCTTCTATTGTTTCGGTAAACTTAAACATACTTTGTGCCTCTGGATTATAACGACAAACAACACCAGCTGCACTGTAATTCCATTTCCAACAAATTAATTCACAACCAATCATTGATAAGTCTTCTTTCATGGAAAGAATATTCTGTAAATACAAAAACAAAAATATTATACAAACTATGAGTAATTAGAGAAATTGTAAATGGAAGTTAAACTTACCACAGCTACTGTGGAATCAATTGAGAAAATCTCCTGTCCACTAATTATAACAACTGCCACACGACCAATTTGTTCATTAACAAATTTTATCACTTTTGATCGTAAGTACTCAGCCGATGAATACTTGAGATTTGATAGTACGTTGACAACACCTACTTCAATACCGCTTATCTGTATAGAAGGATAGATTGATTGGGGTAAATTCATTAGTTAGTTAGTTTGTTATTTTGATTGATTTATTGAATTTTTACCTTTTGAACAGAAATATTGATTTTTGGTCTTGCACTTCCATACAAAATAAATACAAGATTCAATAAAACTCCACATAATATTCCATACTCAAGACTCCAAAATAAACAACAAAGCAAAGTCACCAAGAAAGGTATAAAATCGGATTCTGTTATAAATTAAAGAAAATATTAACAATCTCAATTAAGTATTCAAATCAGATTTGCCTAATATCAACTTACTTTTAGCCTTCCAAAGTTCATTAATCTTTTTAATTTCAACCATGAATATCATGGCTGCAATTATAATAGCAGCTAGCGTTGCTTTTGGAATGTAGTAAAATGTTGTTGTTAGGAATGCTAGCGCCATAAGAACCAAACCACCAGTAACTGCGCCGCCCAGAGTTGTTTTTACTCCAGATGCATTATTTATAGCTGTTCTTGTAAATGAACCAGTTGTTGGCATTGATGAAACAAAAGATCCCATTATATTGCAGAATCCCAAAGCAATCATTTCTTGAGAAGCATCGATTGCTTTTCCTTTACCTACCATCAAATACATTGAATTTTAATTACGACACTTACTAATAGAAAATCGATAAGTAAAAGTCAACTTACTAAATGTCTTTGCGATAGCAATACTCTCCAAGATAGCAATCAATGGAATTGATCCAACAGATGACCCCAATTCTGTAATCATTTCTGTAAAAGAATATGATGTTCCATTGACGGTTGTGCTAAATGGAGGTAATTGAAACGGTGGCAATCCGGGTGTAAGCTTCCCGGACAACTTAAATGGTGTGTTACCATCAGTTGTTAAACAATAGGCCAATATAGCTCCTATGATAACAGCCAATGCATTTCGAGAAAGTGAAACATATTTGCTAAAGAGCTTATTGAGACTCTTGATGTCTTTTACTTTCTATTTGGAAGAAATTTAACTTTTAAAAATAATGTCGAATAATGCAAAAAAAAATTTACCCTCATGCACAAAAGCAAGATAAGAGTTCCTACTCCAAGCAAACTATCAGTCCAGCGTGCGTGTGTAATGTTATTAAAGAAATTTTGCCACGATGCTAGAAAAGCATTTGAGGAATCTATAAAAATATTATAAATAAAATATATATTTATATTAATATATATTTTCTATGATTTATACTTTTGATTCCAAATAAATTGTTAACTTGGCCACTTCCAATAGTAACAGCTGCTGCTGTACTGAATCCAATTGTAACTGGCATCGATATAAACTGAATGAGGAAGCCCATATTCAACAAGCCCATTAAAAGTATCACACATCCCGATAGGAAGCATACTAAAATTACAAAATCTGGACTAGCAGTGGCATGTTCTTGAACCATTAGAGCCATTATAGCGGTCGGTCCTAGAAAACAATATTTTAAAGAAACATTAATATTGAATTTATATTTTAACAGTTTTTTTTTTTATCTCATCATACCCACTGTAACGTCTTTACATGTTCCGAATAAAATGTAAACAAAACATCCCATAAATGCCGAATACAATCCATATTGTGGCGGTAAACCTGCTACAACTCCATACGCAATTGCTTGTGGTATTGTTGTTAGACCCACTGTCAAGCCGGCAACAAAATCTTGAATTAGAAATTTTAGTTTGTACTTTGGAAGCCATTTCAAAAATGGTAACGTGTTAAACAGAGTTTCTTTTCGAGCAAGTTTTTGTGATTTATTTTTTAATATTTCACAAACATCTGGCAAGTCCTCTTTGTAAAGGTTGGCTGAAAAAAAGAAAAGAATACAATTAATCGAAATAAAAACAAAAAATTATAATTTAAAAGCAACCAATAACTGCGAACAGGATTTCTCTTAGAAATGTCTTATATTCCAGTCAATAAGGACTGAAGAAATCATGTGTTTCGTATACGACAGTAATGGGAATTAATTAGTTTCATTGACCAGCAATCAAATTTTTCAAAAAAAAAAAAATCAGCACACATTTTTTATGGGTTTCTCAAATAGGAATGAACATGAGATGTTCCACTTGTTGTGTTGCGCTTAATATTTTGTTTTTGTCAAATTTTGTATAATAACTCGTTGTTAAATTAAGATAATTACATAGGTTTTTATTATAGTGTAATTAGCATTGTTGCAGGCTTTTCTTTACTGAAAAAATCCATTAAAAAAAAGAATACAATGGAATAACCATGAACTCACACAGAACGGTGATAAAGGGCGAGCAATGTAAAGGGAAAGAGTTTAACTTATTTTACAAAAAAAAATATTTTTTAACTACATTTATTTTGATTAATATTGCTTGCTAAGCAATATCGATAGAGTCTTTGAACAAAAGCAGAATTGTTTTATTGTTCTGTCTGAATTTTATTGCTTTTAAGATAGCAAATTTATATCACAGTACGGACACTCATGTCTAAGAAAAAATGTAATGTTCAGCTTTGAAGCAAAAACATTGTGTGTTAAATTAATAAGAGATTACAATACATTGATTAATTCAAGTGTGATATTCCCGCCATCTAATTGATTATGTTACAAATATCCAGTAAAACGAGTATTTTAATTAATACGAAAAAAAAAACACAAAAATAAACACTTCAAAACATCACTTAAAGACGACACAAGAGAAGCACCCAGTGAAGTTATTAACTTAAGGCAAAATATTTTAGCCATGTTGCAAGCGACGTTTACTTTTTGGATTCAAGTTACATGATTTTATCGGTTTAAGCAATTTTTCACTTTTGTTAAAAGATACAATTCAGTTTTTTTTTGCTAGTAATAACACCGCATTTTATTTCTTTGTTGGGTTAATAATAATTATTATCAAATATGTAGAAACAAAATATATTTATTTTTGTATTTCTTAAAACACACACCTGATGATTCAGTTGTCATTGTCAGACAAGAAAGTAAATAATTCGCGTATTTCTCTTAACTCTAATGCTGCCAGCAAAAACGTATTTGTTTCCTTGTGGGTTTGATTGTTGTTTAACTTTGCACGTTTCTACGTTCTTGCCATGTCGATTGTTCACTTTAAAATGAATTCTAGTCACGCTCGAACATAAGTAAAACCCTAACTACAACGTGGTTATTTGTTGTTTTTTTTCACCAACAACTTCACTTACTCTTCAGATTATATGATAGTACACATAAAAAAAAAAACTTTATAATTCTTTTATTAGTTTATGGTTGCTAAAAAGAAGAGTAAACCAATAATGATGCAGAGTGTGACAATAATATACGAGTAATTGTTAAAGCATACGATTATCAAAACTCGAGGTAATACATACTTATACGCGTGTTGAGATTGTATTAAAAATTAACAACACTGTTATTTTTAAGAGCATTAAATCGATAAATCGAAAAGTTGAAATAAACGGAAAAATTGAATTTGACGTGATTACACAAATCTCGGTTTATTACGAGTTACTATTTATTTTGTTGATTTAGGCGAAGTATATGAAAATCTTGAAAACGTTTACTTTTAAATATTACGTACGTACGTATGTATTTATGTATTTGTGTTATAATCAGAAAGATACACTTGGTACCAGTACCAAGTACTATAATTGTAGGAACTTATTGGTTAACGCCAATTGGTACCATTTAAAATTTAAATTGAATGTGCTATAAAGATTCGTTTAAAAAATCGACCACGTAATTAATAAGACTTGACATTACAATAAAAGAGATGGCGAAAAAAAGTGGGTCCCGAATTCTGTCTGTCGGTCTGTCTGCCTGTATGAATCTACCTCCTTAACCACTCAAGTGCTTTTCTTCATGCTTTGGACTTGGGGTTTTTAAGGTGAATCCCTGGAGAGTAGAAATTGACAAGATTGCCCTAAAATTTACTAAAATTGTAAATAATGTAAAAAAAATTGTCAACTTTGCAAGTATGGTCAGGTTTATATAAGATGCATCCAAATGTTATTGTAAACATTTTACAAATTTATTTAACTTTCCAAAAGGTTTAGGATTATAAGATGCATCCAAATTACATTAGAGACATTTTTTTAAGTTATAAAATTCACTATCGAAGTAGCTAAAATAAAAAAAAAGGAAATTTGAGCTAAAAACCTAAAATACCATTTGATTTTACAAATATTTATGTTCTGAATTTATTAAAAAAAATCGTTGGAACGATTTAAAAAAAAATTATTATGAATCCGGCTTTTTGAAAAGTAAAACAAATATTAATTTTTATTGTGAGTTTTTTTTTTATTTTGTTTTATATTACGCCTAAGCACATCTGGACCATGCCAACCAAATCGAATTATGTCTTTAAAAAACCATCAATTTCCTACTGTATTTATAAAATAATTTTCAAAAACATGGCTTATCAATAAAATAATTATGACGTGCAGTGCTCCATGTGGAGCCAGTTTAAACTTATATGGGGTCTACTATCTCTGAACCCCTGACCAAGGCTACTCGCATACTCGTACATATCTTTGTTCTATATTTGTACAAATATCACGGTTTTAATTTAAATTTTGAATTTATACTGGGTGATTTGCATAAGGTGTCACAAAAGATTAGGGCGTATAGGTTAAAAAAAAAACGTTTGGGCGGGGGGTGTTCAATTTATAAAAAAAACACTTAAAACAAAAAAAAAATATTAAAAAATAACTGTAATACTTACAATACTATAGCATTTTGAAAAGCCAAAAGTCTATTCTATAATATTATTTTAAAATTAAGTTGTTCGAGTGAATAGTTTTTAAAAAACATGCTATAGCATGACTCGTGTAAATATTACCCTTACTTTTTTGTTTGTTTTGTTTTAACTACCACCTAAACGGGGGAAATAGACGCCCCTCCCATACGATTTTTTTGGGTAAGTCCAACATACAAGTCCTAGCATTTGTGACACCTTATGCAAATCACCCTATATATTGCATACTATTCTAATGTGCGCCTACTTTATACTTTTTTCTTATCGTTTCAATGTTTTTGCCCTTGATAACAGTTTCAACAATAAATGTTCTACACAATAAATATGAAGTTTCTTGTGCTGCCGTCCATCCGTTTTTTTTTTTTTAATAAAATTTAATTCCAAATGGTATCAGAAGATATTGACAATAATAATAAATTGACTAACAAATTAGTACAATAATTATTGAATGAGTGAATTTAAGAACAGTACTTGTACAAAATTTAAGTTTCGTTCAACAGAAGACATCATTTTTTTCGTAAAATAATGTATGGGAGATTTTAAGGTTCTCGGAGTCTTAATACGGTCATGAAAGAAAAAAAATGGAAATTTTTGAGACAGAAAAGCAGTACTTACGAGAAACAAATTATTTTGACCGGTTTTGAAGGTTTACTCACTTAGTTCATTTTTGCACTTTAAGTTTTGAAATAATTTTTAATTTCGAAGATCGATTGTACGAACGCGATAGACTTTATGAAAAGAACCATTTAACAAATTATACATCAAGGTTTCCTTATCGTTCCAAAAAAAGTCCTGGTTCTTTTCTTCACTGTATACTATTGTTTAGATCTTCTTTTAAAATTGAGTTTATTTAAATTTTTTTAAAATTAGAACAAAGAACATCCTGTAAGATTGCTGATAAGAACAATTTACAATATAATAGCTTTCGATGATCGTAAAACTTATATTTAGCTTTACCCACAATCACACACATTTGCTACAATGTTTTTAAAGAATTAATTACCAGTTAAACACACTTGTTTAAACTACATATTCATTTAAGAAATAAGATCAGTTCATATTGATAAGGTCCACACATATTAGTAAATGAAGCGCCATTTGGCAAGTAGAAAGTAAATAATGGTAAATCACTCGAAAAGCGATAAGTTGAAATTTAAACCAACAGCACAAATTTTCTGCGGAATTAAATAAGTAATAATGAACTTTGAAGCTTTGTCAACCTACATAGAGATTTTGCATTAGTGTTGGAAGAATTAAAAAGTGGCCTAAGTAAACTTGAATAAGTTCTAGTCTTCATTAGCTCTTCATCTTTGTAAACTTTGTCAACAATAGATCTTTCCTTAGAGCAATACAAAGAATCTTTTGTAAATTCTGTTGAAGATAACATTTTTAAAATGAATTTCACAAGACTAAAATAATACAACAAACTTTTAAGCTATTTAACAAATTAATTACTAAACAAAATTTTGCACCAGCAAAACGAATGATCAGAATATAAAATGTTTTAATGAACCAGATTTTTTGAACGAGTTTCCCAGGCATATAATTAAAAAAAAAATCATTTCATCTTGTGTACAAAATCCCGATCAATCTAAAATAAAATAAAAAAATTATAATAATCACATGCTAAACAGCTGCTTTCTTAAATGTTGAAATGGATTTATAACATGTATATTAGAGTGGTCCTTATAAAGTTAATTTGTTTATTTTTTTTTGATGCTTCCAGCCAAGCATACAAATAAATTTTAAAAAATTAGTGCAAAGTTTTAGTTCTTAGTATAATGTTAATGCAACTACAAGTGAAAATATATGTAGGGAAATACACATTGCACTCTATCTACTTTATTAATAAAAATTTGTCACTTGCACATAAACAAAGACGAAATCTATGGAAAAGTCTGGTCAAAATGTCATACATTACTCAAAGTTTTAGTTGAGACGATATTGATGAATTATGAATGCGACTTGTAGTTTTTGTATCAGCCTATTTTGTCCAAATTCGGTAATAATATTTAAATTTGTTAAATATTGTTAAGAGTAAATGAGAAAGCAAATTTCGACAGTTATTTTGTCATCGGAAACAAAAATTCTGAAATGTTTCCTATCTTCTAAAATTAGAAACGCCACAATTTTCTACTTTTCTTTGTCAGCTCAAACTTGGTCTTTTAAAATTAAAATTCAATTATTATGTAATATTTATTAGTTGGATGGGAATAATTCCACTGGCTAGGGTGAGAGACACTCTATTCTTTAAAAGTGATACACTTGGAGTGAATGTAGTAAAAAACTTAGTCAGTGTGAAACAACTGCACTTCTGAAAGTGATTATTTATCACTTAAAAATTTAATAAATTCTCTCTGAGTAGGAATTAAATCTATTTTGAAAGTGGAAAAGATTCCCACAAAAAGTGGAATAAATTCCAATGTGGAACAGATTCCCTTGAAATTATTTCTCTGCAATACAAATTCCAACGGAAACTTCGACGCTACAACAATAATAATTTTCTAAGATGGGAAAAATGCCGAGGCAAACATCTCATGAGCAGAATGTATTTAAGCAGTCCCCATTTCAATATAAAGAGGTTTTTATATTATATGGTGTGCAAAGTTTCGTGTTAACATAATCAGAAATCTACGAACGTAGTGTATTACGAGTATGTACTCAAAAAAAATTGAAATTTCTTTTTTACATGTTTTAACTCCGAATTCAGTTGTCGTGATTTGAAGTTTATTGAATTGCTTGATGAATAGTATATTTATGCTTAAAACAGTGCACCATTTTTTTTTGTGACCTAAGTCAATTTTATTTACACACAAAATTCTTTTAATTGTTTGTCATCGATAAGTGTATCTTTTATTATTGAAATCTATAGAAAACATCGAAAATATTCAATTAGTTGTTCCAGATTCATTTTCCTTTTCGCTTTAAACGAAGCCTAACGAGCTTTTTTGACAGTTAATAAAAAGAAAAAATAGTCCTTCGGCGATTTTAACTTTGGTAAAATGTTGTCTTACACCAACAACAGCATAACAATCTGCTTTAGTTTCTTTTTCATTAAGTTTTGGTTTCGAAAGTTTTCCCCGAAACATATGGTAAAGTAAGAACATGAAGTCAGTACCCTTTCAGTAAGATAACAAAAAGTTATTACCGAGATATCGAAGCGAAAAATCCGGGAGCGCTCAGACAATTTATTTTTATTTCGTAGAATTTTTTTTCTTTAAAATCTATATGTGTGTTTGATTTTTAAACAAATAAAGTGAAATAATTACGTTTATTTGATGTGTTCGAAAACAAAATTTATGGCTTAAACACCACAAAACTAGACACCATGTGCTCGGCGTTAAATGAAAAATAATGATATTTGCTTGCGGTATACTTTTTCAAGGTTTTACTGATTAAGAATGTTACTGATTTCACTCTGTTCAACTAAAAATGGAGTGTTTATTACTTTGTTAGTTTGTTACTGTTAGTTAAATGCCTTTTTTTTTTGAAATGCTGTCAAAATTTGAAATATCATCTATTCTTTAATTATTTCCAATCAGAAATAAAAATTGAACCGCTCTTTACCTATTTCTCTCTTCGATTGGTTGAATTTAAATCGTATGATTTCTTGGAAAATTTAATACTCGATGGATTTAAGTAAACTTTATTGTTTTAGAAAATATTCCCTTTGAAAAAAAAAGGATCAATTGCCTGGCATGTGTTTGAAGGGCCCCACATCTTCTTCGCCCAAGGTGTAGTCTAAATGCTAACATACGAACAAATTTTGTTTTACATTTTTTAGCTGAAATATTGATTAATTAACTTTGAAATTTGAAGATTAGAATATATAATGTTTTTTGTAAATATTTTTTTTTTTTATTAATTCAATCAAGAATTGATGAGAATAGGAAGTAGAATTTTATATTTCCGAACATGCATAATCACTCAGTATTTATTCAATTTATCTAAAATTGAATGTAAACAAATCAAGCAACGATCAATTAATTCAACTAAGTGCTTATGTCATTATACATTCAAAATATGTACAATGCAAACATTGCTAGGGGATTTACATTATTATAATTTTTTTTCTTTAAATTTTATTTTTTTTACAATTAATAGAAATACAAACAGTGTAATTGGATTCGAATATGTATTTGTATGGATATATGTACATACGTATGTACAAATCAGCAGCACCATTAAATTTGTTGTGAATATTTACTTAGTCAGGTTTCAATACATATTACGCGGTCGATCACCTGAATGAATCCAAACTTTCCTCTTCACTCAAAATTAGTTTTCAACAAAATTTGGCAATAGTACCTATATTTTTGCTTATATATTGATTTATTTATAATAGAGGTATAAGAGGATGCTTTTGTTAAAATCAAATTCTCAAAAAAAAAAAAAAAAAGGTTTGGGAAATCTTTATCTTCAGAGAAGAAACACGTTTAGAAAAGTTTCAAAAGGACATTCTTTAGTAAGACATTAAGATACATTCACACAAATAACATAATTTAAACCACGCCAAACAATTACAATACTTATAAATCATTTTTCTTTTCATTCCAGGTTTTCACAGTAAAAGATTCACTGAGAATCCCAATCGCCGTATTGAAAGCCGGTGAAACTCGTGCCCTCAATCCAGATGTTGAATTCTACGATACTTCAGTGACATTCAAACTAATCAAGGGCAATGGACCAGTGTACATTCTTGGCCAAAATCTTAAAGATGATGTTGAGGTTGTAGATATGGAAGATGAGGACACAGACGAAGAAGATGATGGTGAGGAGGAAGAAGATGAGGCACACCCCCCAAAGAAGAAGCAGAAGGTTGAAAATAACAGCGATGCCAAAAACACTAAGAACAATAAGAAGAAATAAATCGCCCACACAGTGACGAGGGCTTTATTTTTTCTAGTTCCTTTCTCTCCCCTTCAAACACACACAAACAAAAAAAACAACAACTTTCCCTTTTGCAGATTAAATTAGGTTAAAATTTTAATTTTTAAACAAAAATTTAATGTAAACAGACCATGAAAAAAGTGACATCTATTTTAGCTGCGATTGATATCATTGTTTTCAGTTAAAAAAAAAACTGCAGCTCTCGTATTTAGTAAAAGACACTTAGAGTGTCTAATTCCAAGACAACAACAAGCAATATCTTGTTTTATAATTTAAGTGACTATTCAACAAAGAAAGAAGAAAAGAACTAAAGCAAAATATTTTTCCTAATATGTACTCAATTAATTTTATCCAACAAAGAACATATATTGTTGTTGTTCTTCTTCCAAAACAAAAAGTAATGTTAGTTAGGAAAACTGGCTTTTAACTAATTAAATGTAATATATATGTCCTTGTCTGGATCGACTTTTAAAACGATACAAATAGGGATATCCCTATTTGTATCGTTTTTGCGTATTGCAATTTGCGTATAATGTTGATGAGAAAGATTCGTTTAAAGAGTTTGCATTATAAAATTAACTTTCAAAAAAAAGTTTGTTTAAAAAAATGTAAATTATTTTAAGAATTCACCTAAAATTGTGCAGTTGAATTGTAATTCATATCAGTGCAAGATACATTAGAATGTAGCTATTGCATTATAATTTGATTTTACACTGTCAGTTAGAACAACAACAAATCAAACAGGAAGAATACACTTAAAACCTAGAACTTGAATACATTTTGAATTTCTTTTGAATCCAATTGTATATAAATGATATAACTGAAAACAAATAAAGTTTGTTTACCATTTTTAAAGAAGTGTTTTTTTTTTTTATTTATAAGGCTTAATTATTTTGAAGGACTTAACGCCACTTCAAAGATTCATGGGTGTTTGATTTCTTTAATCGAATTATTTTTAATTTTTCATTCAATATTGATGTGCAAGTCAACAAAACACGTGTATAAATGAAATCAATTAAATTGTTGAGTTGAATGGTATAAGCGTCATTGCAGAAAAGTTAAAAAAAAAATATTAGGAATTTTTTGAACTTCACAATATCAAGAGCAAGGCAAACTCGAGTTTATGAATTTGAAAAAAGCATTAGATTTCTGTAAAGGCAAATGCAAGATATGAAATGGAAAACAGCAACACCGACGCAAATCTCCTTATCTTATGCGTTGTCAAGATGGGGATCAGCTACAGTCAGGTTGAATGGCTCATATGTCCCTTACACAGACGAAGAAGATGATGGTGAGGAGGAAGAAGATGAGGCACACCCCCCAAAGAAGAAGCAGAAGGTTGAAAATAACAGCGATGCCAAAAACACTAAACAATAAGAAGAAATAAATCGCCCACACAGTGACGAGGGCTTTATTTTTTCTAGTTCCTCTCTCTCCCCTTCCTCAATAGTAGCTACCGTCAGCAATGTAGTTTGACTATAGATACGAGGTCCGTATCTTCATGGTGTAAGCTTTTTCTGAATTGGTGCCCAGGAAATGAAAAGCTGGACGTAACCAGTATCGAACGAGTCCATTCGGATGCCTTGGTCGGGTCCGTCTTATTTTCTGATTTGCCACGGTACCTTGTGGGAATTTTGAATTCCTAAAAATTTAATCCACTATCGTGAATCTTCGAGGAAATAAATTCCTTTGAACAAATCCGATGTAAATTTTTTTCAGCGGTAACCACATTAAATAAATTAAATACGATGCTCGAATTAAACTAATCATCGGATTTAGTTACGATGCTCGAATTAAACTAATCATCGGATTTAAATGGTAGCAATTCTTTTTTAATGCTACCTACCAAAAACAGTTCGAATTCATTATGTGAATATTTGGGAACACTTGAAAGTTTACATTCCATTGGAAAGCAAATTTCGCCTGTAAATGTACAATACAAATTACGGTTTTTCATAGTGATACTTATTTTTTTCAATTTCATTTAAAAAATGAAAACCGCAATCGAAAAATTAAATTTGGTTGTAGATCTTAATAGACAGAAAATAACCAAGGTCATTGTATATAGAACCTATAGTACTATCATCAAGATGGTTTTTGTGTTGTGTGGTGTGGTCGTTTGAGGGCGCACTTGTATGTACACAGAAACAGCAATCAAAAAATTAATAAGTGGTGGTTTTCTGTAAAGATAAAATGATAGATGTAGCAATCTTCAAAGAGACAGCAATCGTCAAAAAGATTTCGTACCATCGCTTTTTGGAATAGTGCGGCAGACAATAATTTTCAACACGTATGTAATTACAAAAAAAAAATTTGTAAATTTCCCATTATTTTGTAATAATAAATCCAGATTAGATCAAGCTGATAATAAAATACCAGCTAATATCAAATTAAAATGGTGTCCTATTGACCACGAACAAAATCTAATAATGAATGGAAATAAAAAAAAACCATTAAAATGGAATAAATAAATAATGTCATTCTTCCTGTACAAATTAAAAAAAAAAAATGTTACTTCACTGTATTTCTTCTTTTATAGATAAAGGGCAAACTATAATAGATTTACGTCGTCGGAAGCTAATGACAAGATCCAACGAAAAGTACACAAGTAAAATAAATCATCCGGAATAGTAGAAATTTGTAGAAATTTTCATGCGCAAATGAAAATGTATTTGTGCAAATGTCAAAAATATCTTGCGCAAACATATGCTTTGGACAACTGCATTTTTTATTTGCTTTGCAAATTGCAAATGTTGCGTTTAGGAATTTGCCCATCTTTTTCTACTTCAGACTTCACCAAATGTAAGTTTGACATCGAAAATCAATGAAAGTCATGAAGTGATATTATGTGCCTATCATTTAATTTCCTTGTATTCGCTCATTTTTATCCGAAAGCGTTCTTCTATTGTGGTTAGCTATTAAAACATAATGTGAGCCGCTATAAGCAACCTACTTGTACCCTTCATAAGTATAATAATAAATTTTTCATACTTTTAGGAGTTTCGAAGCTCGAAAGCAAAAACGTTATACATATGTACATTATGTATGTATTTAAATTAGCAATTCAGTGAAATTAGGAAATCTAATCGCTTTTTAGATGGATACAAGGATATCTGTTTGGGTACGTCTCCTGACCTTAATAACGAGTTTTCGGGATTTTTGGGATCAGGGAAGATCCAAAATCTTGAAAAAGAGATTAGTTTATTTTTTTCATTTCAATTTAGAACAAAATGTCCAATTAAAGCCTTGTAGGACAATTCAGTGAAATTAGGAAATCAAATCGCTTTTTAGATGGATACAATATCTGTTTGGGTACGTCTCCTGACCTTAATAACGAGTTTTGGGGATAGGGAAGATCCAAAATCTTGAAAAAGAGACTAGTTTATTTTTTTCATTTCAATTTAGAACAAAATGTCCAATTAAAGCCTTGTAGGACAATTCAGTGAAATTAGGAAATCAAATCGCTTTTTAGATGGATACAATATCTGTTTGGGTACGTCTCCTGACCTTAATAACGAGTTTTGGGGATAGGGAAGATCCAAAATCTTGAAAAAGAGACTAGTTTATTTTTTTCATTTCAATTTAGAACAAAATGTCCATAAAGCCTTGTAGGACATTAATGGTCTTTAAAAGCTTTAGGTAAGTCACATAGATGTACATACATTTTTAATTTACATACATAGGTATATCATATGCATCATGTTTTTGATGTTTTATAATGTTTCTTAAAATATTTCATTTACCTTTGGTTCTATTGGATAATAGTCACAGAAAACGCCCTCAGGTGCAAATTACTTAGAAGAAAGTCATTTAAATATTATCAACAGAAAACAATTGCTCAAACTAAATTGTAAACAGAAGTATAGATTGTGCCGACCTTATTAATGTTTACAATAATATTTGTTTTGACTACTTGTTTTGTTGTGTTCAAAAATCTTTGATATTGTAAGATTTTATTGTTGTAAGTTTATTATCTAATTTTTAGTGTTTTTCTGTGATGATAAAAATAAAACAATTTTATAATTTTTTTTTAATAAATGCCTGATGGAGGGTACAATTATCCCTGAAACGTTGCATATTTAAAACAAACAAAAAATAACTATCACAATGTAAACTAAATAATTATGCTCCATTGAGTTGCTTCCGTGACACAGAATGGCATAGGTTAACCGCTAAAGTCACGACGGCGATGTAATCTTTTTTCACTCTTAAATGTTATGTAAGCCGACGAGTAGCTTTATGTTTTTATGAAAAAAGTGAAAATATTTCGTGGGTAAAGCAAAGCTGGGCGCCACACCATTACGGTCTCGGGCAAGAGTACAATAACTTAGCCGCCAAGATTTAATAATGGATTTTGGTAGAACAATTATAAAAGTTTTTTTTTTACTATAGTAGGGCCCATCTCAATTTAAATTTTAAAAAATTAAAATTGAAAAAAACTGTTAAAAAATAACGGTAATACTTGCAATTTAATATTATAAATTTTTCAAAATCCAGCCTGTTCTTAAGTCAAGTCAAATCTATGCATAGTTAAAAAAAATAGTTTCCATCTAAAAATTTTAACAAAAAAAACTTGAAAAAGAAGTTATAAGTGTAATTTTTCAAAACTTTAAGATTATATACAGAACATAATGTATATGATTGTAGGAAAACAACGAGTGTATGAAGAACGTATTATAATGAGTACTATTCTTTCAATCATAAATTGGCCCTTGGGTATTGTATACAAATTTTAGATTTCATATACAATGAACTTGGTTGGACTAGGGATAGAAACCTATATTGGATTAGGGATAAAAACCATATTTTCTGGTTGTCAACATTGAGAAATTTTTTTTGTTTCAAGAATCTTTTGCGAGATTTTTAAATTTTTTTCTGGTGGAGGTTTTTGGATTTTTGAGAATTTTCTTTTAAATTAAAGGATTATTTGTACAAGGTCTTTAAAGGCAATTGGAGAGTACTTGATGGTTTGTTGAATTAAAATAATTGGATTAGAACCTGATTGAGTGGGTGAATTTTATAAAATCCTCATAATACCTACCTTCTTAAGACAATGGAGGTTTTGCACAAGGTGTGACAAATGGAAAGGGCATAGAAGGGGCCGTACTTTAATTTACAGGGACAATTTTACCATAATATTAATCGGATACAATTATCTTGCCACATAAGTTTAATAGCCTCATGACTCAAATATTTATACATTTTATTTGAAAACTTTTGCAAACAAAATCGGGAGGGACCCTCATAATTTAAGAAAGATGTTTCATTTCTTATGCGTGTACACACTATCGCACTCACCCCTTTTTCGATTGAAAGTGAAATCAAAAACAAAGTTGATATATTGAAATGAAATCACAAATACAATTCGATCATAATTATTATTATATTTATTTACTTAAAAAGAAAATAAATTTCTTTGCAGAAAACCTAATATTTAAGTGCAAAGGAAATTATTTGAAACAATCCCTTGCATTCGCTAATAGTGCTAGTTGCTGGACAAAAATATTATATATATTAACGTGGATCCATAAAACAAAAACACGACGCTTATTATTAGCCGACGAAATTTATCCAGCAAACGATTTCTTTTTTTCTTTCTATTTCTTATAACGATTTCGTCTGTACAAATGCAAATAAAAATTTATTTTACAAAATACACAAAAACTTTGGAAAAATCTACGCGACCCAAAGTTTATACATAAAAAATATAGTAATACATATAAACAAAAAAAAGTGAGAATTTAAGGCGATGGCATTTGTTTCAATCGTTCAAATGCTGCTTTTTCTAAAGCTTGGCGGTGATCGGGATGAGCAATTTGAATAAGTGCGTGTGCGCGTTGGCGCATAGTTTTTCCAAACAACGATGCAATACCAAATTCTGTGACAACATAGTGAACATGAGCTCGAGATGTTACAACTCCAGCACCTGAAATAAAGTATAAAAAAAAGTAATACACCCGCAAAATACATAGGATATGGTTATCATTTTACCTGGCTTCAGAATAGGTGTAATTTTGCTCTCTCCCTTGTTTGTTGTCGATGGCATTGCAATAATTGGTTTACCTCGTCCATCTGTTCCTTCAGCGGCTCCTCGAATGAAATCTACTTGGCCACCAAATCCAGAGAAGAAGCGTGTTCCAATTGAGTCAGAGCAAACCTGACCAGTCAAGTCAACTTCAATGCAAGAGTTAATGGCGGTCATCTTTGGAAGCTGGCGAATAACACCAGTGTTGTTGACATAGTAGAATAAAGATAAAATGATAGATGTAGCAATCTTCAAAGAGACAGCAATCGTCAAAAAGATTTCGTACCATCGCTTTTTGGAATAGTGCGGCAGACAATAATTTTCAACACGTATGTAATTACAAAAAAAAAATTTGTAAATTTCCCATTATTTTGTAATAATAAATCCAGATTAGATCAAGCTGATAATAAAATACCAGCTAATATCAAATTAAAATGGTGTCCTATTGACCACGAACAAAATCTAATAATGAATGGAAATAAAAAAAAACCATTAAAATGGAATAAATAAATAATGTCATTCTTCCTGTACAAATTAAAAAAAAAAAATGTTACTTCACTGTATTTCTTCTTTTATAGATAAAGGGCAAACTATAATAGATTTACGTCGTCGGAAGCTAATGACAAGATCCAACGAAAAGTACACAAGTAAAATAAATCATCCGGAATAGTAGAAATTTGTAGAAATTTTCATGCGCAAATGAAAATGTATTTGTGCAAATGTCAAAAATATCTTGCGCAAACATATGCTTTGGACAACTGCATTTTTTATTTGCTTTGCAAATTGCAAATGTTGCGTTTAGGAATTTGCCCATCTTTTTCTACTTCAGACTTCACCAAATGTAAGTTTGACATCGAAAATCAATGAAAGTCATGAAGTGATATTATGTGCCTATCATTTAATTTCCTTGTATTCGCTCATTTTTATCCGAAAGCGTTCTTCTATTGTGGTTAGCTATTAAAACATAATGTGAGCCGCTATAAGCAACCTACTTGTACCCTTCATAAGTATAATAATAAATTTTTCATACTTTTAGGAGTTTCGAAGCTCGAAAGCAAAAACGTTATACATATGTACATTATGTATGTATTTAAATTAGCAATTCAGTGAAATTAGGAAATCTAATCGCTTTTTAGATGGATACAAGGATATCTGTTTGGGTACGTCTCCTGACCTTAATAACGAGTTTTCGGGATTTTTGGGATCAGGGAAGATCCAAAATCTTGAAAAAGAGATTAGTTTATTTTTTTCATTTCAATTTAGAACAAAATGTCCAATTAAAGCCTTGTAGGACAATTCAGTGAAATTAGGAAATCAAATCGCTTTTTAGATGGATACAATATCTGTTTGGGTACGTCTCCTGACCTTAATAACGAGTTTTGGGGATAGGGAAGATCCAAAATCTTGAAAAAGAGACTAGTTTATTTTTTTCATTTCAATTTAGAACAAAATGTCCAATTAAAGCCTTGTAGGACAATTCAGTGAAATTAGGAAATCAAATCGCTTTTTAGATGGATACAATATCTGTTTGGGTACGTCTCCTGACCTTAATAACGAGTTTTGGGGATAGGGAAGATCCAAAATCTTGAAAAAGAGACTAGTTTATTTTTTTCATTTCAATTTAGAACAAAATGTCCATAAAGCCTTGTAGGACATTAATGGTCTTTAAAAGCTTTAGGTAAGTCACATAGATGTACATACATTTTTAATTTACATACATAGGTATATCATATGCATCATGTTTTTGATGTTTTATAATGTTTCTTAAAATATTTCATTTACCTTTGGTTCTATTGGATAATAGTCACAGAAAACGCCCTCAGGTGCAAATTACTTAGAAGAAAGTCATTTAAATATTATCAACAGAAAACAATTGCTCAAACTAAATTGTAAACAGAAGTATAGATTGTGCCGACCTTATTAATGTTTACAATAATATTTGTTTTGACTACTTGTTTTGTTGTGTTCAAAAATCTTTGATATTGTAAGATTTTATTGTTGTAAGTTTATTATCTAATTTTTAGTGTTTTTCTGTGATGATAAAAATAAAACAATTTTATAATTTTTTTTTAATAAATGCCTGATGGAGGGTACAATTATCCCTGAAACGTTGCATATTTAAAACAAACAAAAAATAACTATCACAATGTAAACTAAATAATTATGCTCCATTGAGTTGCTTCCGTGACACAGAATGGCATAGGTTAACCGCTAAAGTCACGACGGCGATGTAATCTTTTTTCACTCTTAAATGTTATGTAAGCCGACGAGTAGCTTTATGTTTTTATGAAAAAAGTGAAAATATTTCGTGGGTAAAGCAAAGCTGGGCGCCACACCATTACGGTCTCGGGCAAGAGTACAATAACTTAGCCGCCAAGATTTAATAATGGATTTTGGTAGAACAATTATAAAAGTTTTTTTTTTACTATAGTAGGGCCCATCTCAATTTAAATTTTAAAAAATTAAAATTGAAAAAAACTGTTAAAAAATAACGGTAATACTTGCAATTTAATATTATAAATTTTTCAAAATCCAGCCTGTTCTTAAGTCAAGTCAAATCTATGCATAGTTAAAAAAAATAGTTTCCATCTAAAAATTTTAACAAAAAAAACTTGAAAAAGAAGTTATAAGTGTAATTTTTCAAAACTTTAAGATTATATACAGAACATAATGTATATGATTGTAGGAAAACAACGAGTGTATGAAGAACGTATTATAATGAGTACTATTCTTTCAATCATAAATTGGCCCTTGGGTATTGTATACAAATTTTAGATTTCATATACAATGAACTTGGTTGGACTAGGGATAGAAACCTATATTGGATTAGGGATAAAAACCATATTTTCTGGTTGTCAACATTGAGAAATTTTTTTTGTTTCAAGAATCTTTTGCGAGATTTTTAAATTTTTTTCTGGTGGAGGTTTTTGGATTTTTGAGAATTTTCTTTTAAATTAAAGGATTATTTGTACAAGGTCTTTAAAGGCAATTGGAGAGTACTTGATGGTTTGTTGAATTAAAATAATTGGATTAGAACCTGATTGAGTGGGTGAATTTTATAAAATCCTCATAATACCTACCTTCTTAAGACAATGGAGGTTTTGCACAAGGTGTGACAAATGGAAAGGGCATAGAAGGGGCCGTACTTTAATTTACAGGGACAATTTTACCATAATATTAATCGGATACAATTATCTTGCCACATAAGTTTAATAGCCTCATGACTCAAATATTTATACATTTTATTTGAAAACTTTTGCAAACAAAATCGGGAGGGACCCTCATAATTTAAGAAAGATGTTTCATTTCTTATGCGTGTACACACTATCGCACTCACCCCTTTTTCGATTGAAAGTGAAATCAAAAACAAAGTTGATATATTGAAATGAAATCACAAATACAATTCGATCATAATTATTATTATATTTATTTACTTAAAAAGAAAATAAATTTCTTTGCAGAAAACCTAATATTTAAGTGCAAAGGAAATTATTTGAAACAATCCCTTGCATTCGCTAATAGTGCTAGTTGCTGGACAAAAATATTATATATATTAACGTGGATCCATAAAACAAAAACACGACGCTTATTATTAGCCGACGAAATTTATCCAGCAAACGATTTCTTTTTTTCTTTCTATTTCTTATAACGATTTCGTCTGTACAAATGCAAATAAAAATTTATTTTACAAAATACACAAAAACTTTGGAAAAATCTACGCGACCCAAAGTTTATACATAAAAAATATAGTAATACATATAAACAAAAAAAAGTGAGAATTTAAGGCGATGGCATTTGTTTCAATCGTTCAAATGCTGCTTTTTCTAAAGCTTGGCGGTGATCGGGATGAGCAATTTGAATAAGTGCGTGTGCGCGTTGGCGCATAGTTTTTCCAAACAACGATGCAATACCAAATTCTGTGACAACATAGTGAACATGAGCTCGAGATGTTACAACTCCAGCACCTGAAATAAAGTATAAAAAAAAGTAATACACCCGCAAAATACATAGGATATGGTTATCATTTTACCTGGCTTCAGAATAGGTGTAATTTTGCTCTCTCCCTTGTTTGTTGTCGATGGCATTGCAATAATTGGTTTACCTCGTCCATCTGTTCCTTCAGCGGCTCCTCGAATGAAATCTACTTGGCCACCAAATCCAGAGAAGAAGCGTGTTCCAATTGAGTCAGAGCAAACCTGACCAGTCAAGTCAACTTCAATGCAAGAGTTAATGGCGGTCATCTTTGGAAGCTGGCGAATAACACCAGTGTTGTTGACATAGTCAACTGTTAACATTTCTACAAAATTACAGAACAATACACTTCAGTTGAGTTCAATTGTAATAATTCAGTTAATACCATACTAACCAATAAATGGATTATTATGAACAAAGTCGTATAGTTTTTGGTCCCCAATTAAGAAAGATCCAACGATCCTACCCTTATGTGTTGACTTTTGTGAATTGGTAACACATCCCTTAGCCACTAAATCTACAACACCATTGGCAAACATCTCAGAATGAATACCCAAGTCCTTGTGATTGTGTAGCGCATTAAGGACAGCATCTGGAATACTTCCGATACCCATCTGAAGAGTTGCTCCATCTTCAACCAAATTCTCGGCAATTATTTTGCCAATTTTAGTTTCCACATCTGTTGGCGCTTTGCCACCATGAATTGGCAGGGGTTCATCAATTTCTACAGCGTAATCAAAATGCGATGAATGAACAATAGAGTCACCAAAGGTTCGAGGCATTCTTTTGTTCATTTGCGCTGTTGTATGTCAAATTTGAGAAAACAAGTCAATTGAGTTCTTTGAAAAATATAGTCATTTGTTCTTACCTACGATAACTTTCGAGTGCTGCAATGCGGCTCGAACACAATCCACACTGGTTCCTAGTGAACAATAACCATGCTGGTCTGGAGGCGAAACATGAACGAAGGCCACATCGGGTTGATATATTTTTTTATAGAACAACTGAGGAATATCTTGCAAGAAGATTGGGATATTATCGGCCCTTCCATCGGCAACAGCTTTGCGAACATTGCCACCCATGAAAAATGACGCGGAACGGAAAATATCTGCATGCTCTGGCTGAGCATAGCCGGCAGGTCCTTCGGTATGCATATGACATACTGTTACATCTTTAAGACCAGCACAATTGTCCACCATTGCGGAGATGAGAGCATTTGGAGTTGCTGCTGCACCACTGCAGAAGACTAAATTGCCTGTTGAAAAAAAAAACTAATAAGTATGTGCATTTCACAAATCAATCGCTTGCTAGTTTGTTTCATTTATTTGACCATCCTTGAACTAAAAGCGAATTTGAAAATAAATAAAAATAGATTTATTGGCTGCTGTATACAAAATAAACTTGATCATTGAAATTGGCGAACCAATTTGTTTGTTTTTACCAGTGGGAGTTCTTTTAATGCACTTAACGATATATGCATTAAAAAATAAAATATTTAAAGAAAACTAACAGGTGGTTGTTTTTGGTTTATTTAGAAAATTTCAAACATTCCCCGAAAAGTTGAATAATTGGCATGAATAGGTTAATATATTATGCATTAAAAAATGCTAAATATCTAACACAACAGGTAGTAACAATTGAAAAATAAACCATTAGTCAATTGGTCGTTGTTTTAATTTTTTTATTTTGAGATGATGCCCTTAAATAATATTTCATTCATATCAAAATCGGTACAAATCGGTAGCTGTCATATAAATGACAAGCAACATTGTTTTTATTTCCTCGAAAACGGTTCCTATCCATTTAGAGTGAAGGTTTTTCAATGCGCTGTAAAAAAATACATATATTAAAAACTGCATCACTGCATCACACATGCGTACTTCTTGGATATTTTAGTTTTTAATTTTTAAAATTGCTCAGAAGGAAGATGTAATTAAATAAAATCATTTTTTTTTCGAAATAAAAAAATATTTTTTTTCTAAATTTTGACTGGAAAGTGCTAAATTATTCTATGACCCGCTTTCGAGATATTTGTAAATTTGTATTTATATTTTTTTTTTACATTTGTATGGGTTACCGTTAATTTTTAATTTAAAAATATGTTTTTGTCAAAAATTTAAAAACTGTTTTGTCCAAAATTTAAAGACAATCTATTGAATTGTTTTCGAAATACTTAACTTAAATATGAATTTGCATACAAGAGTGATTATGTACGATATGAGAGAAATATGTATGATTCCTGCTAGAAAAATTCCAAATTCAAATAGATACATCATTTAAGATAAAGCAAAATGTAAAATGTACTGCACCAGTTAACTTCTCAAAAAATTATAAAAGCAACACCAAATGAAAGTTTAATTTTTCAAAAACAATCTAAATACGAACCACTCTCATATAACTGACTATACGTACATTCACCTAAGTGAATTTAATAAAAAGCCATACAATGTATATATGCACAAATGCTTACAATTAGGATTTAATTAGACCGTTTAACATCTTTTTTGTGGCTAAAATAAATTGCAAGCTGCTAATATCTATGAAAAATTTTTTTATACATATTTACAAACATACGTCAAATAAAATTCTTTTTATTTTATTTTCGATCACATATGTACATATGTATGTATGCTTATTAATAATTAAAAGAAACAAAAAAGATAGAGGTTGTGACGATAACAGTATATAGTATATTTTTAAGATCGAAGTCCATGAATATACTTTTGTCTTCTATAGAAATCTAAAATTTTCAATGTATTCTTATTTTTGTTTTTGTTGTGTATTGGAATAAGAGAGTCTATTTAAATCTTATTCATATCAGCAAATAATGTGATAATATCTTAAAGTTGATCAAAAGTATACGAAAAATCGTAAATACAAATAATCAAATAAAATTAAAAATATCTGTGATTTTGGTAGTAAAAGTACCCATTTTTCTTCTTTGAAAGGTCTTTTTCTAAAACAATATTTTGCATATATATATTTATATTTAGGAACAACAACTAACGATTTTGTTTGAAAAAACAATATATTTTTGAATGTCAGAAAAATATCATATAAAATATGTATTTAATTTATGATTTGTTGAATATTACTTCTGATCAAACTCCATAGTCCATTGCACCAAAATTAGATTGTAGCACGCTCCCACTAGATTTGCCAAATGGGCTTGGCACACACATGCTATTAAACACTTAAAGAAAGCAAACTAATTCACGAGGCAAATTTGTTTATATGCTTTGCTTTTTTTGATGTTATTTATACATTAGATAGAACAGTCAATTTCGACAAAAAAATCGAGGTTATATATGGTAAAAATTTGTAACAGCCTGGATATACTATTTTATGCACTTTATTTTTTAAACTTATTTATTTCAATTCCGTTTGGTCAAATAGAAAAGGCAATGCTCGTCTGTCAATTTTACAAATGTATTGCCTACATTTTAGGACATTCCGTGGAGTGTCCTAGATGAAAAAATTATGTTTTGAAATTTTTTAACCAAAAGGAATTGAAATAAATTGATTAAAAAGTAAAGGTAGTGGTCAAATCGGGAAGGAGGTTTGAACTTATTTTGTATAATTTAACTTTCAAGGACAATAAAATGCAAACTACTGTTGCACATTTTGTAGTGTCAAAACCAAGTTCGTATACCTATATATACTATGAAGCAAATAAAAAATCGTTCATTCAATTTTAAGTTTTTTACTTACTAAATTTTTTGTTTCTATAAGAAGAGAAGACTTTAATTTTGTTTTTAAGGTACATTATGGTGGTCCAATTTTTAATTTATAGTTATTGTTTTTATGTTTGACATATTGCGTGAATAAAGATATATGTATTTATACACACATATTATTAAATACAACAAACTTGTGTATTCATTTTTTTTTCTTAAAAAATAAAAAATAATTCTTTTTAAGAACAATTTTAAATAATAGAAAAAAGACCAGAAAACAATCATACATATAAAAAATTACATTTTCTCTAAGAAAGGAAACCTTGCACATTAGGTACCTACCTACTTTAAAGAACTAATTTTATTTTTCAATCTAATGCTAGTTAGGTAAAAGGTCTAATATCGCGAAGCTGGAATTTTGTTTTTCCATGTTTTATTTTATTTTCACACCTTTGTAATCATAACAATTTTAGTATACTGGACATAGCAGGTAAGAAAAAGAAGATAATAAAAGATTACATAAAAATGACTGGTGAAAAAAGGACACTTGCGATAAGCCAAAATAAATAGATAATTATCTAATTGAACGAGAATCAACTTTTTTAATTAAAAAAAAAAAAACAACAATTGAACGGGTTATTTGCCTTTTAATTATTCACCATGACTTTCAGTTGATAACGAGGTATGTATGATATAGAATAACTCAACCACAGAAAACTAAGTCTTAGCAAAATGCACCTATAAATAATCTACTACTGCCAACTTGTTTTCAATGATGATAATTTAATGCAAATCAATTGAGAATGCAAACATGAATACAAATGGCAGAAAAACAGATTCAAAAGTGACATGAAATTTTTTTTCTTAAAAAAAAAGAATCAATAGGAAAATAAATTGTGGGCATGTATAGTTAGTACGTGGCTTCTAGATGAAAAACAATAACAAATTGAGAAATTGCATAACCAGGGCTATCTCCATTCCTTATGATTTATTTTTTTGATATCCAGTTCATGGCTAATTCACTGGTAATAATGTTAGAGAAGTGCAACATTGTACTGCAAACAAAAAACGATTGATTTTGCTTAAAACATTCATACCTGGTTTAACGCAAGCAACTGCTTCCTTAGGAGACACAATTGGTGGCTTCCTGTCCAGCGGATGAGCCAATTCATTGGTGTAGGTGAAGTAATTATTAAATTTTTGTGCGGCCGAAATACCAGACCGATTGAAACGAACTAAATTATTTGATAGCATAGAAGCCATTTTTAAGAAGTTTTTAATTTATTAACTATATTTAAGGAAAAGTAAGGTTTTTGCTTGCAGGTCTAGATTTTGAGATTAGAATGGAAAGAAAAAGTTTATTTGAGATTGTGAAGTAAATAATCTCTCGCAAAATAAGATTTCTTAGAACAGCACCAATGAACCGACTTTGAAAAACTGAATAAAGCTTCTTATTCTTTTGGTGTGCTTTTTGCGGTTAGAAATGTCAAATTGAAAAATGAAAACTAGTTGTCAAAATAGTTGTCAGTTGATAAAATACGTTTCAGGTGGATGGTAATGAAATCGTTCAACTCCACTTATAATAGGAGCGACTCGAGGCATCTGGTATATATTAGGTGTGTTTTATTATCTTCTTAACTATATGGATCTGGATTATCTTTTAACACGCAATACAAAAAGAACACACGTGATCCTGCTTTCTATCTGGATCTATTTTTAAGTTTTTATTTTTCGTTCTAAGAACCTAGATGAAGCAGCATTTTTAGAACTATGAGGATCCAAATCCGTATAGATTGTAGATAATTAAACACACTTTTCGCGAAAAGTAAAAAATTGAAATATACACAAATATTATAGTGACTTTTTCCACAAAAATACGAACAAAAATTGAACCACAGGTTAAAAACTTTTACTCTTTGTAGTAGGTTAAATAAGGACACAAAGTACTTCAACAAGGAGATAAAAAGAGATGTAATTCGTGTTGTGTCCATGAAGTATACTGAAATTATATCGACACACTGATATTGGCATACCACACGAGGGTGGTGTCGTTCAGCCTTTACCTTATTACAAAATTTGACAGGCAGTATCACAAATAATAAACTATGGAATTTACACTTAGATTCACGGATTCATTCCTATTGTTATGTCTTCTCTTCTCGCTCCCAAAAGTTAACTATTACTTTTGTTAACTGTATTTTATAAGACCTTAAAGTTACTCCAAAATTTATTGCATTTGTCACGATTTATTTTCAAAATTTATAAGTAAGAAACTCAAATAGTTCCTTTTTTTGTCTTTATCGAAGGAAATTTTTAAGTTCAGTTACAAATTGAACGCTGTTGATTTTGAACCCAAAGTTATAACAACAAATAAAAACACATGTCGTTTAAAATTTTTCTATAATACACAATTTTTATTAGCAAATTACTAACTATTATTCTAAATTACATAATATTTTTTTAACTATGACTAGGAGTTTTACGTAAATATAAAATATTGATTTATTATTTTTAACCATTTATTTATTTTAAATGTTTCTATGTGTAATAATGGTCATGTAAAAAAAAGAACTTAATTTAACTAAGTAATAAAAAATAAAAACAAATGCAAGAAACATACATAAATATGTCTATCCTTGTTTTTGATTAGATGTTAAAACAGTGATTTTTATAAAATATGTTTTAGTTTTTTTTTTGGTATTTGATAATGGTATTAGTTAAGACGATCATTTTTTAATGATGTGTGCTGTGGTTGCGTAATAGTATTTTATATTATACAATTTCATGTCTTTAAATAATGCATTCAACGAGGGTGATGTTCTGGGCTGTTAGGTCCAGAAGGTCACCAAAAATTAGCCGATTATTGGAAAAAAAATTGTTTCGATTATTGTTAAGTGGAGCAGTTTTAAATAGGAATTTTTTAGTTTATGCAAAAGAGATTTTATGAAAACTGCCAATTTGTAACTTTTTGGTGCAAAATTTAGTCGATTTTACTGGATATCAATACTTTGTTCCCACTAAAACATAATCCAAGATTTCAGCTAATAAATGTCGAGATTTAAAATTTGTGGAGCAAGATTAAATTGAGATTTTGTTGAAATCTCTTAAATAAAATTTGAAATTTCCTTGAAATATCTAAGAAATCTTGATCCACGACTTCGAAATAGGGGTACAAACTATAAAACAATCTTGGATGATATTACATCAATAACAATATTTTAATAATTTTAAATGATTAAACATTTACTAAATTTAAAATCGCCAAGAGTCTACTTTACTAAAATTCAACCCCAACGTGATTTTGACGTTTACAAATGTCAAAAAGTTATGTTTACTAATATACAGTCCTCCATTTAGGCGTTTACTTTCTTTACAAAGTTGGCTACAGCAAAGAACACACGATTTGTATATAAGTTGGGCTTATACAAAAATAATTTCTGACAAAAATACTCCGATTTACATTCAAATGTATGTGTGCACACAAATCGTTTGATCTAAGCTTAAGCATGAATGGTAAATGTTTAAAATTAAAAAGTATTTAGTAATATGCCAAAAATTTTGTAACTAGCTAAGAAGGTAGTATCACACTAATAACTTAACATGAGGTTTTGCGCAAAAAAATTGCATCATAATTATTTCTGAAGAATTTAATTTTTCTCAAAATGCATATTAATTAATTTTGACTTTATCGTTATTAAATACTTTAATAATTATTAGGCTCACTTTTATTTTTTTCAGCTGAGGTATTATATTTATTGTTACGACTTGTTTTGGCTTGTGTTGTTCACGAATCTGCACTGTTTTGTTCTGATTAAACTTTTTTTTTTCCACTAAACGGAACTTTTAACAATATAATAATATTTCTTATTTGATAAATGTGCGCATTTTAAGGGGACAAAAAGATTGTTTTATTCAAAAATTTTTAATTGGGCCTTGTGTTTGGTTTATTTAAAAAAACATAGAGATTCAATTTTTATAGTGAAAAAGTGACATAAGATCTAATTTAAGTTTATGTTTATAACAATCCTGTAATATGTAAATTAGTGCGGACTTTTATACAAGTGGTGTTATTTTTTTTAAATAGGTTTAAAGTTAAAATTAAAAATTTATGAAGTTTATAATCTCATTAAATATTCAGTCTTTGAACGTAAAAAAAAAATAAAAACTTTTAAGTACATTCAATTCTGAGTGTTTAGAATGTTAACTATAATCATAATAATTAGATAAAAGGTTAATAAAAAACATATGATACAAAGCTACATTTTTAATATGAGGGGTTTGCGGTTTTCTTAAAATGAATTTTTTTGAAACAAACGTTAATAAAAAAAAAATGATTTTTAGCTTATATTGGGGTATAGCTTGGTTATCCTACCCATATCAAAGCGCTAAATTAGCAGCACATTGGGAAAAGAACAACTGCTTGAACATATGACATATGCAGATGGAGCTGTGTTTAAAAAATACGTGGAGCCCAAGTACCCCAGTGGGCAAAAAGAAAACTTGTTCAAAACTAAATACTATGGTACATAATGTACGATACCAATGTTAAAAGCCATGTGCTAGTTTAGGTACGAACTACCATTTATAATATGTAAACGAGTATCTGATTTATTAAAAGATAAATTAAAAATTTTATAATTAAAATCTGCTAATTGCTTTTGTGAAGTCAAAAATAAACTAGTTCTAAATGGTTTTCGAGGTATGATACCTGGGTTTTAGGAATTTTGAGTTTTATTTAAAACTAGTTTATACATTTCGAGTTTAAGTCATCGAGATATTTTTAAATTACATAATATCTACTTATTTGAGTTAAACTAAAGTTTGTCTTAAAGAAGTTTTGAAGCGATTTAATAATAGCTGGTGACGATAGTTTTGTGTAATATGCCGTACCGTATTTGATAGAAGTGAAAAAGAGTCAAAAATCATAAGGATTAAGAAATTAAAAAAAAAAAAAACTAATAAAACAATAATTGAAACTGGGAATAATTTAGAAGGATTTTATTAAATAAGATAAATTTGGATCCATTATATTGCGTTCTACATTTCTGTGGTGTATGATTATGATAGCCCCAAATTTGCCTTTTTTAAGTAAATGCGTTTTATTTATTATTTAAACGTTGTAAAATTACTTTTAAAAATAATGGAATTATTTATTTTCAATTCAATGCATTCGTGTACCGAATTTGAAGTAAATCGTTCGTTCGACCCGTTAAGGCTTTAGCTTGGTGTAAACTAGTCGTGAAAGGGTATTTTTTTTTATGGAGTTTTCATGTTTGTACCAATCACCACAGATTTATAAGTAACTGCCATTTTTAAGTTTAAGTATAAAGAAAATAAAATCAAAAATCTAGGATAGTATTGGACGGAACAATAAAATTTATATTCGATGAATTTTTTGTTCTCTAAAAATGTTGGTTTCGTAGAAAAAATATTCGCACAAAAAAGCAATTTATAATAATTTTTTATATATATATTCACATATAAATATACCAAATTAAACTGGTTTCTTTGAGAATGCTCTGCGTTGCATAAAACCAGTCTCAATTGATTCTACTGAAAACATCGAACCCTAAATACCCGTATATATATGTTAAAACTTATTTTTATTTTTTTTTGTGAGAACGGATACCAAAGCTTTACTAAAATTGTTAGTAAAATAGGAAAGGGGATGGGGATGTTTTTCATTTTTCAATTAGAATCTAAAAAATAAATCCTTGTATGTATATTTATGTAAGAATGAATTTATAATAAAAATGTTTACTAATGGATTTAATTTGAATATTATCAAAAATAATGTGACTAGAGTGTACACTGGAGGTACTTTATTTCGAATCATTGATTTTTTGATATAAAACATTATAAACTTTCAACTATAAAACATTTCTCTTCATTTACACACATAATTTATAATAAAAATATTTGTTAAAATAATATACACACGAAGAGTTGTTAGATTCTAGTACCTTGTGTTTTTTTGTGTTATTTAAATAAAAGAATTTTATTTTATAAATATGCACCCCTTAATTAATCAATACTTGAATAAGCGTAAATCTATGTTATTATAGTGTTATAGGTTGTTTTTTTTTTATGTAAAATTTGTTAGTTTTGCAAAATGTATAGCAGATTCTATGTTGAGATTTTATTTTTGTTTTTTTTTTAGATTCAAAATATACTAGTTCTCTCCTTTAGGGGTTGTATTTTTCTATTTTTTTTATAATAAACTAGTTCACCTTGTGGGAATTGTTGTATTCATGCAGAGTTGAAAATCACGATGATCACCCCATCCACCATTACCTTTGCGTAATTTTGTTTTCTTAATTAAACTAACTACTGTTAGTGTGAGAGATCTGGGAAACATTTGACCAGCATTCCGGGCGATTCGAAGTACTTGTTGCACCTTTGAGATCACTTGGTTCGATTCGCAGTTTTTCTTTTTGTGATGAACGCCACTGAAAATAAAAAAATAATTTGTTATGAATTTTTTCTGAATAAATGAATTATTTAACACATGCTAAGAAATGGCAAGTCTAAACCGAATATCTTCGAATCCAACTTTTCTTTGGAATTTTTTACCAATTTTTTAAAAGGCTGTTTTGCTGTCCATACAGCGGCTGCATTTTGGCGTAGGTCAGTATATCTTTTCTTTTTTGTGTTTACCATCCAGTAGAGAAGAATTCATTACCGCAGCAATACACTGATGAACAACAAAACAGTTGGACTTGACGGTCTAATCGCTCGCATCGAACGAGTTTCTGCACTCATTCGTTGAGAGAGCTTTTATGAGGAGTGGAAAAGAAAATGATTGCCAAGCTCCTAAAGAACGGAAGTCTTACGCTTTCCGGAAATTGGAGGGGAATTAGCGTGATACCTGCAGGTGCCAAGATAATAGTCAGAATAGTCCTGGAGTAAAAAAAAAAAACAACACATGACGCCCCCGCCGAACAAGCAGGGTTCCGCACTTGATTTTTCTGTGTGGACCACATTAACAGATTATGGATCATCACCGAACAGTGCGATGAATATCGATGACAAATGTACCTGCTGTTCATTGAATTCGAAAAGGTTTGACAGTGTCAATAGGAAATTCATGTTTCTTGCATTGTACAGAGAAGGGGATTTCTAGTCAGAGGAGTTTGAAATTTAAAGTGGGGTTAGGCGAGGTTATATACTGTTAATACTATTCCTGTTGGAAACTGGTGATGAAGCGGAGGACTTCGCAATCATACTTTAAACATACTTTAAACACCTGGAATACGCAGACGACGTATGCTTACTCTTTCATAGGATCATGGATCTGCAGCAACTGACAACAAGGGTGAAGACGGAGGGAGTAGAACCAGAAACTATTAAGCCAACAATTAAAATGGTAAGGATCAGCTATGGAACCTCCTTATCTGCAGAAGTAAATATTTCTGGACAACCATTTGAGATAGTAGAACGATTGTTCCACTCCAGTGTTGAATACGTGCTTCTTTAGAGATGCAGCTTTTGAAAAGTCACAAGTTATTCAAGAAGTTGCAGTCTTTCAAATGGCACCCATAAATAACTAAATATCTTTTAATGTTTTTACTGTATGTACATATATATTTTTATGTATAAAAAGAATACTTACCATTCACCTATATGAAATACTCGAGGCCCTTTGACTATCATGGCATGTAACTTTTTTCCTAAACATTGCTGCGACACATGTTGCAAGGACCAGTCCCAATTGTAGTCATCATATGAACAAAAATGCTTCGCACATACACGGATACCATGCCAAGTGCTTCGATTAAAAGCGAAACCCATATTGTGTTTGCTACTGATCCACGGCATCACTTCAACCTATTAATAATTTAATAGAACATTTAAAACAGATTATTATTATTATAATAAATTTTTTTTTCATTTAAAATTTCTACCAAAAATATCAAAATGAATTCAAAATCAAACAGCTTTTCCAGTTTAATACATTCGGCCCTAGCCAAGTATCGGATCAAAAATGTTCTCCGATTTCAGGGTTACAAAATCGGAAAACATTTTGTTTTAATGATTACGTAGTTAGAGCCGATTATGTATGGGTTATTTTAGCACAAGTGCTTAAAGCCAGAATAAATAGCAAAATTGTTGGTTATTGAACCTCATTATTGAAACTGTTCATTTTTTATTTTGAGACATTTAGATCTTGATGTCAACTTGTGAACAACAAACACTATAGATTATGGATTAGTTATTATTTCCAGTTGGAACAATTTTTAATCTATCTTTCCTAAAAAAAAATATTGCTGATGATATTTCAAAGATTGAAATATTATTGTCGGTTAACACTCATTACCACTCATAAGTTTAAGAAACTCTTAACACAAAAAATCCCCCGACGAAAAGGACATGTTTATGAATTTATGAGCGAGGGTTTTGAGTTAAACTTATGAGCACTGAGTGAATACCAGTCTTAAAGTCCTTTTATGTGAAATGCTAGGCGGAAGAAATTGTTGGTTGCTTAGAAGTGATAAACAAGACACTCAATAATAATGTCATGTCAAACTAGGATTTGATATTGATAACATGCGGGATTTTGCATTTTATTGTCCCTTGGAGTTTAACTTATGTATAAACCAAAAATAGGCCTATTCCCCCTTCCAGCACTACCACTACCCCCATTTTATTCCTTTATTTTTTGAATCAATTTATTTTAATCCAAGTTGGTCGGAGAGAAAAAAAGCAAAAGTAAAGGAAATAAAATGAGGAATAAGTATGGTGGAGGAAAAGCTCCGATTTAGTTTTTTTTTGTTCTAAACCTTGAGAATTGTGCTTACAAATTTTTGTAATGTGCCTTTTTAGCGTCTCAAAATTGGTAATTTAAATTTTCAATGAAAGCTATAATTGGCCCTTAGTTAAAAAAATAAATGCTTTACGGTGAATTATGGGTAGATATTTTTAAACAAAATAACCTACAGCACTTGTGCTCTTAATTTTTAAATATTAGAATCCAGGGTTGCAATTAGACTGCAATATTTGCGAATTCAGTCTTAAACAATTTTTTATTGATTTCAATTTAACGATTGTATTCGTCAAATTCACTTTAATGCTGCGAGTGCAATGCAATTTATTTAAAGAATATAAAAATTCAAAGAATTCATGAATTCCTCAACATCAGATCAGCAATCAGGTAATTTGTAAGAAAGATTGGGAAAAATAATTGCAATCTTTATAAAAGGCCTTTTTGAAAGTCAGTAATTCTTACTTTTGGAATTTTTTGTTTATGTTAAGCTGATGAAACAAAGCTATCTGACGTCTCAATGTAAAATAAATGGATATCCCACAATTTGGATTCGCAGTCTCAAAGTGAATTTAATTTAATGAATTCAATTTTTTATTTGAAGTCTGTTAAGATTGAATTCACAATAAAGTTTTCAATCTTCCACAACTCTGTTGGAGGCTTCCAATAAATAAAATACTTAACATTTAAATCTGGAATCGCTTTAATGAATAAAATGCACTTCTAAATCAGAAATGTCCTAATTTGAATCTTTATATTTCCGTTCTTATTTTTGAACCAATACAAACCAGGACATTTTGAAAAATCTGGAAAAAAAAAATATATGCTATAAAAAAAAACACAAATTGCATGCCAAAAGTAAGCAAAAGACTTTGCTCAAGGTTTTTTTTTACAAACAGCAATTATTACAAGACCATGCAAAACATAACAATTCTAATGATATTAGTACAAAAAATTAGGAATCTACATCTTTTCGTGTTTAAATAATAATGCAGTGATTCAAACAAGTCCAACCTGATATGCACCAAACCTAATCTAATTTCATTATTTAACTCCAATTGTTTTTTATATAGATCCACACAGTATTCATTTAGTCGGTGATATAATTTTAAAGTACCTGCTTTTGGTATAAAACATTTGTTTTCGGAGTTCTATGTACCCGAGAAACAACCTATATGAACAATAAAAACATTTAACATTTATATGCAATGCATAGGTATACAAAAAAAAGGAAAATAAAAAAGACATGTATTTAATGTTAATTGTAGAATATTTAGTGTGATGTTTATTTTGTTATTTTGGAGAGAACAAAACTCAAATAACTATCAGATTTAATTTATTTGACTGGTTTAAAAAGATAACAATATACTTAATATTATTCATGAATTATGGCTGATGTGTTTGCTTGTTTTTATATTTTTTCATTTCGTTTAAACGTTCTTTTTTATGAAAAACAATAAAAAATACTTAAAGCATACCTGGTAAAATGATTGGCTCAACGTTTAAAAATAAGTTTAAAAATACGTCGAATTAATTGATTTAAATATTACAAAAAGCTCATTTTTTATGATAGACATTTTCGATTTGTTTTAGTAAACTTTATTTAAGTTTGCAATAAAATATGTTATGGCGTTTACATCAAAACACCAGAGCTACATTTGTTTTTTAAATAATACGACTGGATGGCTCAAAATTGTCCTTTTGGTTTAAAAGGAATAAGTAAGCAAGTAATACAAATAATGCCGCTTAACTAAAATATGTGAACTGAGCTTAAAAATTAAATATTTTTATGACATTACTATATCAATTCCATTTGTCGTTAAATTTATTTCCGTAAGAGAAATGGTATCCGTATCATAATTTTCGTTAATTGCAAAAACAAAACAAAAAACAGTTTAATAAAAACAAAATTTCACGCGATTTTTTTTAAATTCTAAGTCATTTTTAAATATTGCCTAAATTAATGCTATTTACTAGAATTTATTTATTTATTTTAATTACAAAAGGAACTTAATTTTAAGATTTGTATCTTTTAAATAACTAAGCTTTTCGTTGGAAATTTTATAGTTCTAAGTAAATTAATTTAATTTAATCAAATATAAAAATGTAATCTCGATACAATTTTAAGATTATTAATTTTAACTCAAATGGTGACACTATTAATATTTATCAAAAACTAATTATGTGGGAAGGAAATTGTTCAAAGTAGAGTTTTCTTTTAAAAATGAAAATATCTGTTTCTCAATTCGACATAAACAAGTACAAAAATTTCATAGGTCATGACCTGGTCATTATTAATGGTTATTATTAGTAAAATAAACTAATTAAAGTAATAATTTAATTTAATTTATGATAAACCGGCTTTTGTAATTCTAAAAATTATACGAAAAACCAAATTTAAAAGAAATGTTATTTTATATTCTCAGAAAAGCAAATGCTAAATACTAACCAAAAATATTCAAAAAAATCCACTTGTCTTCAAAATATTGTTTTTTTTTTTTTTAATCTAAAAATTATATAAATATGAAGCATACTTGAATATTTTTGCAGATATCGTTATTTTTGCAGCTAAGCAGAGTCAATTTTCTTAAGTCCAAATGTTGAAGAAAATCACTCCAGTATTTTAGGCTATAGGTTAAAGTACAGACAGATGTCTGCAAGGCCTGATTAACATCTTGAGTTCCATTTTTTTACGAATCCAAAACTTTCCCTAGGCTAAGTCACACTTACATACATATTATGTATGAATTATAGCAGTAAGTAAAAGGTTTTTCTTTTAAAGTAACAAACTCAAAATAAAATAAAAACATTTCATTTGAAATAAACCAACGCAAAATACCGAAACAAAAAAAATGGACGAAAGTTTATTAAAATTTCAATAAAATAAAAAAATTTGTATACGATGCAGTACACTTCTACCTTTGTATATGAAACATTGTACTACAAACTAGTGTAGAATTCGATTTGGAGAATCTTTCAAGCATCGGAAATTTGGATAGGAGGAAAATGATATTTCGATAGCCATAACCAATAAATATCAATTAAAACCTCCACAAGCTCTACGCAAAAAATTTGAAGAAGGGTTGCCCCATACTTTAAATGTCGCCCATAATAGTACTATGTTTTTCATATACAAAGCTGCTACTCATATCTTTTGTCGGTCGAATTTAAAGAAGAAACGTTAAAAAAGGAGTTAAATTGCAGCTAATATTCCTGCTTCGATGAATCCATTTCTAGAGCAGATACAGCACGTTCTCCTATATTTCTTTTCATAGTTTTGAAATGTTTTTATTAAAAACATGGAAAATATTATATTTAATAATTTTTTTAGGACAGGGTTAAATATCAGTGTTTTCAGAATTCAAATAAAACCTTTCTTCCCCAAAGACGTTTCGTCGATATGCTTCCAACTTTATTAAGAGTTTGATTTTATATGGTATTTGCTACATTTGTAGGAATAATTTAGAAATAAAATCTATGTTAAACATAATAAAACAATGCAAATAAATAAATAAATCACTTAACATATGTACAAGAACTAATATTACAGAACTTTCCTTAATGCCGTACTGTGCGCACTGATTCTACATTTGTATGTATATTTAGTTGAAAAAAAAAATAAAAAAACGTCGGGAAAGAATGAGATAGTAGATAGATTTGCGAGCCTGCTTTATATAAAATAATTTAAATGTAATCAAATACCAGATCAGCAAAATATATTTCTGAAGTGATTCAAATTACGTATTTAGGCATTTATTTTTGTTAAAATGTATATTGGATCACTTTTGTTACCCTTATTCTTCTTCAAATCACCACCAGCATGTCCACAGAGCGTTAAGATCCACAGAACCCGCTCTGTATGAATTTACAAACACTGTACAGATAGCTTTAGGTGGCAAGAAAACTGCCATTTGTGCCTTCCTGGATACATATAGAAGGACCCTTTGACAACACCTCACATGAAGCTGTTGATAGGGCTCCTAGTAGAAAGGGGGTACTCATCACCATAATCAGAAGGATAGATAGAATGCTCAGTACGAGAACGGCGGAAGCAAACGCAGGACAAAATGTTCAGAAAGTGATCACAACAAGTGGTTGTCCTGAGGAAGGGGTACTATTACCCTTACTGTGAAGTTTTGTAGTAGATGAATTACTAGAAATTCTAACATCTCAAGGTAAACGCTGTATTGGCTTTGCCGATGACATTGTAATAACTACCTTGGGCAAGTTTGAAGAAACTCTTTGTGACATAATACAGAGAGGACTGACTGTAACTAGGAAATCGTCTACTTCTGTGGGTTTGAACATCAACCCTACGAAGACGGCAATGATACCATTTACCAAGAAAAGACTTCTACCACGCATGAAACCTACACGGTTGATTGAGGAATTAATCGACACCCAAAAAGAGGTTAAGTTTTAGGCATTACACTAGATAGTAAGCTCCTTTGGAATAAATATGTCGATATAAATGTCGGAAAAGCCACAAAAGCCCTAATAATTTGCAATACAATTGCATGAAAATCATGGGAATGCAAACCAAACATCCTCAGATGGATGTACAGCATGATGGTCAGACCCATCAATACCTATGGGGCGGTTGCATGGCAAAAAAGAACCGAATTTACAACACTAGCAAAAAAATAGAAAAAGTGCAAAGGCTTGCATGCATGTGTATAACCGGAGCAATGATAACATGCCCTACAGCAGCAATGCAAAATATCCTAAATCTAACGCAACTACACGTGGCCATAGAGAGTGCGGCTAAGGGAGCCATCATGAGGAGGATACTGGGACAGGGAAGATCATTGGTTATAGGGAGAGAAACACGATCCTCAAATCCACAGTTACAAACCTTCTTGACATTCCACGGGATGGCATGGTCAAAAAACATAACTTCGAAGCGCAACGTATATTTCGAATTATCTATTAATATAATTAAAAACTAAATTAACTTAAGGAAACATTTAAATTTGCCGCCACTCATATTAAGCCAACCAAATTTTTTCATTATTAAAAATATGCATAAAACATAGAAAAAACATAGAACGAAGCTATTGTTAAGCGCCATCATTTTAATAAAAATTATTTCTTGTTACAATCTCGACGTGTACAGTCTTTTCTTTTAAATTAGATCGCTCTCTGTATTAGCAATTGGTACACTGATACACTGAAGGGACTGGGACAGGGAAGGGATTGGGCCTAGAACCAAAATTTCCTTACCGATGGGGAAGTCCACCAGCATATTCCAGGCAGAAGTAAATGCCATCGGAAAATGCGCAGAACGTAATATCGATAAATATACAAAAACCAAAACATTGGCATCATGTCACATAGTCAAGCTGCACTAAAAGCTTTGAATTCATACACCATTACTTCTAAACTAGTATGGGGATGTGTGAATAAGCTTAATGAACTGGGCAAGGAAAACAAAGTTACACTACAATGGGTACCAGGTCACGTCGGTGTCCAGGACAATGAAGAGGCTGACTCCCTAGCAAAAATAGGAACGAATTGGAGGATGAACTTTAGATGAGAAAGTTCATCCAGATCAAAAAATGGGGGCACAATAGACCTTAATGTCGCAGTGCAATTATACCCATTATTATTCATTCATTCATATCCTTATTGTTCGATAAAATATATAGGTACATATAAACACAATCAGTACAAATGTTTGCTTTTACTAAAACTACCCAATTAGTCGCACAATTAATTGAACAATTATTTTTTGTTCAATGAAATTTCGACCTTGAAATTTTACGACCGACGCAATGTGCTTAATCCAGTTTTATTTCGTGTTAATCTATTTGTATAGTGAATTGTGTTTTTGTATTTCATAAGCGAAAATAATTATATTGTTTGTTAGGTTCCACTAATTCATTGTTACATGCACGTGCTTTGAATGCTACATAATATTAATTCTCTTGTGGTTTTATTAAAATCCCCAACTAAATACTCATTCGATTTGAAAAGCAGTTAAAATTATAACTAAAATGATTAAGATTAAAAAGAAAATCTAGAAAAATAAATCTTAACAACAAAAAAGCAATAGAATAATAATTTGATAAAAAAAGAGAACAAAATAGTTTTTTTTTAAGTGAAAAAAGTGAAAGATGTTCTACCTTCTGATAAACTGAATACAATGATGGTAGGACGTGATAGCTCCAAGTTTGTTGTGCTGTACTTTTATCAGTCGTTAGTGCATTTGATTCACTTTCGGCATAGTGACTTTTCAAGCCATTGGATTTGCCTTTGTGCTCAGTGTTACTATTAGTGTTTTTATTCGAGTTATGTTTTTGCTTAACATCAATATTTTTGTTATTATTCATATTATTATTATTGCCTTTGAAACTATATCCTAACAGACTGTTAGAGCCGATTAGCGAAGAATATTGACCATTATAGGTTTTCTTATTTGTCTTTTTTTTTATTATTTTGAGAATTAAATATCGAGCAGTAACACAACAACAATGGAAGAAATGATATCATATTAGCAAATGTAAAAGAAATATTAATAAATATATAGATAAAGTATATTATATTTGTGTAATACATATTTTTTATTAAATAGATACACCAAAAAGCAGTCGAAGCTTTTATTATTTTTTTTTTTTTGAAAATCATTGAAAGTAAATAAAAACATGAATTTATGGAATACGTTATTTCAAATGATTAATTATGTTACATCTTTTTTTTGTAATAAGACGACGCAAAAAGAAGGTGCTTAAGCTTACCTTGCTATTGTATGTATAGTAATTAAAGGTTTTTAAGTACGTTCCCAATGACAAAATATTGCATTGTGGACAAAGATCGGTTGCCCGTTTTTCCATCAATTCCAGCAGATACAGAAAATCTTCTGCTACATAATGATCTTCTTCTAGGAACAATACCAAACCTAAGAGAGAAAAGATTTTTTAATTATTTATTCAAATGTTAATTTTAAATACAAATTATTATTTACCAGTATGAAAGCGTGTTACTTCCAACTGGTCGAACACCCTATTCGCCTTCCACCACCAGTGGTGTTTGGTTTGGGTAAATTGAGCTTCTCGATAATGGCCATATAAATCTGGATGCAATGCATTGTTACATTTTCGAATAATTGCCCTAAAAAAAGGAATAAAATTATATCAGCTTTTTAATTAAATAATTAAAACTTTAGTTTTCAGTTAATAAAATGCACTGAAAAACAATTATACATTAAAGGACTCTTAGTTTACTTTATAGGTAGGTTTGACCAATTTTATTTTTTATTACAAAATTTTACAGAAGGTTTGTCTGAAATTGGTAGGAATTGAGATCTTTACGAAGTTAATAGACAGGATAAATATGTTAACCGTTTGAGAACATTTATTAATTCTGAAAAACAACATGTACTCGTACAGAGTAAGAAGTTCTCGTGCAAATTCTTGTTTTTATGCAATTTTTCTTTGCTGTGTTCAATTTTTTTTATAATTTATTTAACAATATTTAGAACACTTAAAAATATAAATGAAAAAACATATTTTAAGCAAATTAAAAAAAGGTTATTAACAAAATCAAAAACCATGATAAAAAAAGGAAACTCACATAAACTCATCGTTTTTACCTAAAATAAATACAAATGGTAAACAAATTGTGAGTAAAATTAGGAAATCGGAACACCCTATAAAAACACCTGACCATTAATTCCCAACAAAAAATTTTGTTTCAGTGTTTTTTTTTATTGGAATTGATGCCCCTGTTGTATATTAGGGAAGTCTTTATAAATGTTATTGTTGAATTTAAGACCATTATTTTATTATTGATGAGATTGTATCAGTCAAAATTCAGCAATGAATTTTATAAGGACTACACTACTCATTTTATTTAACAAATTGAAAACGAAATTAGTAAATTAAAACTAATATTTGAAAGGAATGATAAAACAAAAGTGTGCTAATGCACAATGAACGCGACATAAGAGAACATAAAAAAATATATTAAAATAGCAAATATGTATGTAAATGTGAAGGAAAACATTGACTGTGGTCGTCAGGTGTGGTATTCACATCATTAAACCATGTTTTATTTTATTTGAAATATTATATAGAAATGTATAACTTACTGATCTCTTTTCATATCTCGAGGACAGTCACCGGGGTCCACTCCAGGAAATTCATGTGGATGTGTTTGTATAGAAAATGGATAGAATATCTAAACAAGTAAAAATGCAAACATTAAATAACATTCCAAGGGGAAGATCTAATAAATAAATAAACAAACATACCTGCATTACTTTACAAAAGTCTATTGTTTGCACCAAGTCATTAATGTCCTCATCATAATAATCATGAGAAAATATCAATAACGTTTTAGAAATATCACGAGCTTGGGCTAAGCTCACGATTAAATGGCGAAGGTATGTGATGCGCGTGTGAACCTGTATCACTATTATCACAGAATCATTTTGAAGGGGACCAAAAGTATCCTCATTTAAAACTATTTGTAGTTCATTGTATTTGGCAATCATTCGCTTAATTTCAGTTATGTTTGGTGGATGATAGACTTCTAGGTAAAGATTTTGTGTTGTTCCGTTGTGATTTGCTAAATAATTATGTTTACATAATATAAGTTATATGGACATATTGTATTTATTTATACACATACCGACTGCCGTAACCGTCTGATTTCGAGATTTCACTTTGAGAAATTTGTGAAAAACCGATGGAACCATCGATAATATGGCTGCTGTAGAATCATTTGTAGGGTCTCCTACTATTGGATCTCGGGATTCAGCTGAAAATTAAGTAAAACGATAAATAATTATATTGAGTTTTGTTTTTTTATTTTATTAAACTTACAATAGTACGATACGTGTATTTGTAATAAAATGAAAAGTACAAAAATTGTTATTGTAGCACGTATGCAGTACGCATTCCTTCGCCTATACATCGACCCAGTGTTGGGGAGTGGTAGGGGAATCCGCCTTCCTGTAATAAAAATTTAAAAAATAAAACTTAGCATATAATGGATCTTCTAAAAAATTAAATTGAAAAGCGATAAATTACACAAGTTACCACATTTTTGAGTTACTGTTGAAACTTAAAAACAAATATTTTATAGCTAGGGCTTTTAAAAAATTATTATGTTGATAAATTCTGTTCAGAAACATCCGAATGTTTTGACGTCAAACTTTCACTTCTTATATGTATATCAAAAAAAAAATTTCGAAATTTTATCTTTTAAGGGCCATTGGCGTTTTGTCTCAGCGGCCTTACTTGGGCCCTTCAGTCATAATCCTAGGCCGATAAAATCTATTTTGAATAAATATTTAAACAAGTTCAATTTGGCAATTTTTTTCCTGCTTTATTGTATGGGGTGAAAAATTCAGTAATAATGGCTCTATAGCGGACACCATTAAATACGAGTATAACGTTCTGGCAAGCATTGTGATTTCACCAGCATATTATAAAGCCCACCAAACAGTTTTCTGGATGTAACGTTGTCTCAACATACACTTAAGGATTGAGGATGAGGGTCACTCTAACTACGGCAGTTTTGTTTATTGTGGCCATTCAACCAAAAGTGAGCTTCATCGCTAAACAAAATTATGTTATAAAAATCGGGATCGATTTACATCGTCTATTCATGTTGAAATGTCAAACCGCCAGAAAAGAAATAGCCACTAGTTAAAAAAGTGTTGCCAACTTAAAGTTCTATGCCTTTGAAAAAACATCCATCAAAACACAATCAACGAAAGAAAAAGAAAGGCAAAAATAGTGTTTTCTATTAGATGCTGGAGGTGACCTATATTCAAATATAATATCATCAAAGTCTCCAGCCCAGGCCATGATATAAGTGCAGGAGGGGAGTTGAAGATCCCCTTTAACAGTTTTTGGGAATATTTTAAAAACAAAGCGTACTAGCTAAAAGTTGTTTTTATTTTTGTCTTAAACAACTAACTATTATTAACAAAATTTAACCAGAAATATCGAAAAAAGGTAAGTATATTATTGATTCATGGTAAATTCAGGGAAGTGATGAGATTGAAAATTTTGTATTTTGGATTAGAAATATCAAAATTTAATTTATTTTACGTTTATTTTCAAATAAAAAACATTCTTTTTTTAATTATGAAGTTAACGGGATACTTTTAAAAAGCTAAGGCAAGAGTATGATAACCGCGGCGCCGAGAAATGATAACGGATTTTTGTAGAACACGGCAATACAAGCATTTTTTACTATAGGAGGGGGGTCTGTCTCCCCCCGTTTAGGCGGTAGGGGCAATTTAAAAAATATGTACGTTAAATGGAAAAAAATTATTAAAAAAATAACGGTAATACTTAAAATTATAAGTATTATAAATCAAGTCAAAACTATGTATAGTTTTTGAAAAATTCAATTTTAAACTCAAAACAACTACTATTTTAATTTAATTATGTTTTTTTTTTTTGCTTGAGTGGTCTTATTTTGATAGTAATAATGGTAGGTGCGAGTTTGGGTATATGTAACAGTTGGGTGTGTGAGAGTTTGGGTTAATGCAACAGTGGGGTGTGTATGGGGGGGCATGCTGCCCCCCTGCAACCCCCGTGCTTGGGCCCACTGTGGGATTTGGGGTAGGTGCGAGGTTAGGTGTATGCCACACCGAGTTGTGTATGAGTGGTGCAACCCCCCTGCTTGGCCCCACTATAGGATTTGGGGTGCGTTCAAGATGGGGTGGGTGCTAGGTGGGGTGAATGCAAAGTTTCTTTTGAATTAAATGCAAAAGATTTAAGAAAAATTAATTTATCCTAGGTATATCTTAATCCATATTCGATTATTACCATCAAAATAAGACTACGTAAATACTCAAGCAAGGAAAAAATAATTTAATTAAAATATTTTTTTTGGTAATTTTCAATTTTCTCAAGAACTAGAAGACATAAAATCATCTAGTTTTCAGTTTTCGATCAAAAATAAATTAAAGCAATGAATTCTAAAAAAAAAATAACAGTAGGTAATGTTTTACACTTTAAACCTTATTTGTAACTTTTTTTTGCCCAAATTATGAGTTTAAAACAATTTTTTTCAAAAACTATGCATATTTTTGAATTTATTCAAAAACTGGCTAATAGAATAGAATGTTGGCTTTAAAAAAATGTATAAAGCTTAGTTGTAACTATTACCGTTATTTTTTAATTATTTGTTATTCATTTAACAAACATATTTTTTAAATTGCCCCTACAGCCTAAACAGGGGGAGATAGACCCCCTCTCCCATAGTAAAAAATGCTTGTATTGCCGTGTTCTACAAAAATCCGTTATCATTTCTCGGCGCCCCGGTTATCATACTCTCCCCAAAGCTAAGAAACTCATTATTTTACTTTATTGCTAAAAAGAGTATTTTTAGGTAACAATTTTTGAAAAACTCTGTAACAACCTCAAAACAAAGATGAAAATCTTATTTATATAAAATTTATTATTGTTATTAAATATTATTTTTTGTCGAACGCTGAAAACTAGACGGCTTTATGACTTTTAGTTTTTGAGAAAATTGAATATGTATTATGAAACCTACCTTTTTTTAGAAATAGTAACTGCATTACTCCGTTAGCTCCCACTACCTCTATTAAGTTAATAAGTATTTTGTATTCTAAAAAAATTCTTTATTAACAAGAAAATATAAAAACTTAAATAGGTATAAATAAGTTTTTAGAATAAAACTTCTGTGCTAGTTGGCAGTTTGATCTTTGGAATAAAACATTATTTTTATTCCTATTTAAAACTTCCTTCATCATGGATTAAACAAATGCTTTTGAATATTTTATTTCTAAAAGAAATAAACAAAAGTTTCATCTAAAACAGTATAATAGTTGTATTGGTTGTTTCTTCAACAAGTCATAAACTTACATTATGTATATGTATCGATTGAACAAAATCTACAAATTTTGTGATTTATATTATTTAAAAAAAATTCAAATAATTTAGTCCTAATTCAAACATTTTATCAGGTATGTTCAGGAAAATGAGATCTCAGAGAAATCCCAGATAGCTAAACAGCATTTACCAGATTAATTTCTCAATTTGGATGTCAAAAAGGTGAGATCAAATTTTTTTGGATTTGAAATGCCAAAAATGTCTCACTTCTCTGAACTTACCTACCTATTAATTTAAATTATACCATTCGTTAAATTCTTTTAATTTTAAAAATATTAAAAAAAGCAAGATACAGAAATGTATTTACGTAGTAATGTGAATCAACAAATTAAATAAAGAGAATATACATATGTTTCCCGTTGCAATAAATAAATAAATAAATAAATAAAAATAAATCAAAAGAAAAAAAAACTTACTCATTTTTGAAGCTCCTATCCGGCACCTAGTTTCCAAATGGAGAACTTCTTAGATAAAAACGTGTCTGCATTTGTTTCCATTTAGAGTAACACATCTAAAAAGATAAATTAAAATAAACATAATAATTAGTTAAAGCATTGAGTTCAAGATAGAACTTATTCAATTAATATACTCGCTTATTAAAACTGATTTTATGTACATACATGTTTTGCTTATCAACCCACAAACTGTAACAATGAGGTTTAGTTTTTGCGTTCATTTTATTGTTTGGCATATAATTTAGCAAATTTGAATTAGGTGTTATGTATTTTGTTTCTGATAAACAAAACAGCTTATCTATTAGCAAGCCAAAAGTAATTGTAAGAATTTGTTGCTAATAAATCAACCAGAAACGGCTACTTGTGATATTTTTGTGGGCACTGCGAAAAAAAACTTACAATAAACTGAAATGTGAATATTGGAACAAAATAAACAATCGATAAGTACACACGAGAGACGAGAACAAAAATAATTAATTTTCCAATCACGACCTGTAGATGTGAAGGTTGCATTAAAAAAAAAAAAATACAAAACATGAAAATGCATACAGCTTGTCAACTTCTTTTTGCAGATTCTATATGATTTGCCTTGGGAGATCAAGATCACAGATTTTAAAAAGGTAATGAATACAGAACTCTTTAAATAGGTAATTATTCTACACGCTGACTGATGATATCGATTAGTTATAAACATGTTTGAACATTTATCTTAATTGAAGGTCTGAACACCTAAATATACCTACATATCTGTTTTATTTTTTTTTTTGGCAGTTAAAAGGCAAGTAAAAATATAGATTTGATTAATTTGCTCAATCTTAAACATATTTTGTATGAACTTTTGAATAGCAAGTAAAAGTTTTGTAATTTATTGTGTTGGGAAGGTGCACATCCAAAACTTTCTAGTTTGAAAAAATTCACTTCAGAAGTTAAGGCGCGGTACAGACAGATACACTTTTTCGCGTTTTATATCGTTGTAATGTAAGGTCTGATTGATTATATCGAGGTTATATTTTACAAATCCAAAACCTTAAGTCGCAAGTAAAAAGTGAATTAAGTACTGTAATATCTAATATCTGAAGCAAAATAATTTGGAAATAATAAGCTTCTGAAACGTTTGAATATAGAGAAAGATTTAAAAAAGGAGTATTGTTCACATTTTTCCAAATGCATATCCATTGGAGAGCTAGAGGAGATTTGTTATAAAAATAATAGGGGTATTCATGCAACGGAATAAAGTACTCTTTGTCTTGGAAAACCGGTCAAATTTGTATGAACAGTTAACAAGTTTACGTAGTTTAAAATGTTTACCAGAATTTTAGGCTGCACCATTACAGGAATAGCGTTTAAAATTAAACAATTTAGATGCTATATTGTTAACTATCTACATATATTTATTCAATTTGATATTTCTACAAAATTTGTTTGGTATTTTTTTAGATCCGGTTCTTTTCGGAAACGGCCCAACAGATGTTTGAAAAAAAAAATTACAAATATTTATATGTAGATGCAGGCTCAATTTTTTATAAAGTAATTTGTTTTATTAGAACTTGAAACACCGATGTAAAATGCATCGCAAATGTGACCCAGTTGTGCATTTTATTTTTATAATCTCGACAAAAGACCGACTGAACAAAATAATGAAAAGCCCGTCGATTTTTTAAATTCTTAGGTTCTCACAGTACGTTAGCCTCAACAAGAATTTTCATGTTAATGTAAAATTTATTTTTCAAATAGATTCCATTTAAACTTGAAAGTCAGTTCTCAAAGGTTAATTTATTAGATCAATGAATGACGTGTGTGTGGATAGGTTAAATTGTTTTCTAATAAAAAAATGTAATGAGTAGGTATTATTTACATGTTCATTGGTTGATAATCAATTTTATTCATTGTATTATTGACCAAAGATTATTCTTTTTCATTTAGATCAGGATTCACAAATTTTAATTTGTCAATTTATTCAATTGCAAAAAAATCATTATTTATATTTTATTCTAATAAATGTTTGCTAAAACTATTTCGATGTATTCATTAAATTTGTTCAAAAACATATGTATGTATGTTCTAGTTTAACAAAGATCACCACTTTCTATATTATAAATTAAATTGTTTGTTGTTTCTTTAACTTTCAAATGCCTTATCAATGTCATTCTGCAGAATAGATAGTTTTGTATTTATATACAAATATATTGTTAAAAACATAAATTAGCTTTAATCAGTCATCATGAATAGAAGATTCGTGTGAAGTATGCTAAACACGAGTCCAAGTTTAGAATTTGTTTATCAAGTCAAAAATGAAATCCGAGTAACAAAATATTATACAGGGTGTATCGACACGGTAGACGAAGGGATTTGAAAATATCATTACTCCTTTCTTTCGTACAGAGAAAGAATTATCGTCGATATAGAGGTGGACAGTAATTTTTTCTAAAAAGTTGGAAATTTCCTTATTTGAAAAAGGGAATTTCTATGGGGAATCAGATAATTCGGGAGCTAATTTGGATATTATGAACGAAATGACCTCATTTAATCTAATGGAAAAAGGATATTACATAGGATTTAAATGTTTATAAAAAAGATGGTCTTCTGGAGGAACAGACTATGAGAGATGTTAGCGTCACATCCATGGTATTCCAAAGAACTACATACGCTTACTTCGAAACTCTCGAAATACTTGTGGAAAAAATACTTAAGATCTATAAATAAAATAGAGTTTAATCATTATCTGAATACAAAGAACGAATTTTCCGCTCTTTCAAAATTGCTTACAGATACATACATCAACCAAATGTAATTCGATATTATTAATGATCCATAACGATTTAGGCAATTCTTTAACTTGAAAAAGAATTCTGATGGTTATCCAACTACCCTTAAGTATTTAGATCATTCTTCTAACGAGTCTAAAATTATACCTTATTTATTTGCGCATTTGTTTAGTCTTTCTTTTTTCAACAAGTAATTTCGATGCAGATATAAACAAATTTTCTCACCTAAATAATTGTAACCAAACATCATTGGTATAAATTAATGTTAATGTTGATGATGTACTTAACAAAATTCACAAACTTAAAGATAATTTCTCTTCGGGACCAGATGGTTTTCCTGCAATTGTTTTAAAGAAAGGTGTAGTCAAAATAGCAAAAAAAAATAACGGTTTTCGAGAAGCAAGCTCCTGGCTTAATTTTGACCTCTTAAAAGCAAGAGCTAACGTTACTTTTAAAAAAGTTTAAGCCATAAAAAAAATAAGGCTCTTCACCAAAATTTAGATTTTTCGAATTTTTCTTTAATTGAAATTGTAATTTTACGAGACTATTTGAGATATTTTTATTTTGTTTTACACTCATGTTTGATTATGTTTTATTGCTCATAACTTTCAATGTACGCCTAACTTTGATAAGATTTAATTTTTTTTTGGAAACTACAGCAATAGAGCAAATATTTAAAAGTGAAAACAAGTATCAAGTAATGTTTAATTTTTTTTAAGGGTTTTTTAGTAGGGGCTTTTCCAAATTTTGAAACTATGATTCAGTACGAACAAGTACAAGGTCATGGCCTGACCAATCAGTTTGGACCCTAATTAGATATAAATCATGCTAGTATACGAATAATTCGTATCGTTTTACTTAGATCTTAATCCTTAATCTTATCGTATTTCTAAATTATTTTTCTAAATAAAAATCAGTCAAAAGAATAAAAACCTTCATATATTTTTTGTTTAATGTTACCATATCAAGTACTTACTATGTTTCACATACTAAAGTAAATTTATTTTTGCTTTTCATGTCGATTTAAATTTTGATTATTAAAGTTCATTAGCACAATCACGTTAAGTAAATGAATTATTTATTAATGAAAAATTATTTTTACGAAACATAAACACCATGCACAAACTGATGCAATCTAACAAGTAGTCGCGTGTCGGTAGTGATCAAATTTTCAAATCAACTGTTGAAATATAGTTCTATAGTTTTTGTTTTCCTTTTGTCGTTGAAAAGAATAGTTAATGGTTTATAGTCATTAAGGCTATCCATGATGGCTGAAAAATCAGCTTTGCAAACATATTTCCCACCACGTTGTAATTTTGAAATACCTAATTTCACAATAAATAGCACGCAACTCACCTATTTTAAGTCCGTTCACAAATTCTTGAAGCGTAATCAATTTAATATATTTCATTTGAAATGTATGTAATAGAATTATTTTTAAACTAATTTTAAATGCAGCGCTTAAAAATATGCACATATATTTATGTACAATTGTACATAAATCTTGAATTCATACTCATATAAATCAATTCTAACAAATAAATCATTTTTAGTTTTTTTTTTATTTAATCATATACAAGTTCTAATTGTAAAACTATTTCATTCCAGTTGTGAATCATCTGCACAGAGATGAGAAATACATGTGGCATAAATAATAGGAAAGTTTATCCTGCGAAAAATGTTTACGGTGATGCATGAATTCAAATGCGTATGTTGTTTCCAGTCATATTATTTGTACTACGTTCTTATTAACGATCGAATCCAAATTTATGTTTATCTGGATGCGTTCACCTAGTTTCCGAAATAATTTCGTTCATATTTGGTTAAAAAAACGTCATTTGGAAATGTGTATGGGAAATGTTATAATTTGGGAGCTAGTTTGGAAACTATGAACGAAATCTCCTCATTTGCCTTAATGCAACTAATAGATGTCACCATTTCAACAATGTTTTTATTTACACAATTTATTTGCATTGCGTTTTCATAAATAATCAACAAAATTCAACAATTAAACAAAAATTATAAAAATAAACAAAACGATTTCTTCATATTTATTTTAAAAATACACTTGATACGCATAAAGCAAATAAATCAGAAGCAAACATTTTTTAAAATAAAACGAAATTCCAAAGTAGTGTTTTTTTTTTGTGACTTTTTGTGGCTTTTCAATTAAGATAAAGTTAATGTTGCAATAGATACCATAAAAGAGGAATGCATCTGAATTGTGAATAAAATAAATAAATACAATCATGAAATTTGCGGTGAATGGGAACAAATTTATTTCAAAATAAATGGAGCTTAATGGGTTTTTCGAAACCAAATTCAATGACGACAAACCGACCCAGTAGTATTAATACTCTACTTGGTCAGTGATAAATTTTCGAATTGATAAAATAATTGACAATCACAATAAGGGTCAAAGGTTATATTGAATACTCTGCTCATCAAATCATATTTAAAGTTAAAAATAGTTTAATGTCAAATTAACTGCAAAGAAGATTGATAAGAAGAGCATATATTCAACCAACAATTTTAGAAGCAATAACAACTTTACTGTGCGTGCATTATTATTTCCAAACAATTGAGCGCAAAATATAATTATTTTATAATATTGTAATACAAAATAAATCGCCAGGTAGTTTTTTTTTTTGCATTTTTGAAATTTGAAATTTGTAAATACATATATAAAATTAAAAATATTGTTTACTATTTGCTATTAAATGTTTTCAGTTTTTGTTTAAGAAAAATGCAAGCTCTCGCTTACAAATTCTCACTCAATCAACCTACATATATAATATTTCATTCCCCTTTTTTCTACATCGGGAAATTTCGGTGGCCTTTTTTAAAGCTTTTTTTTTTTTTTTGAAAATATTTTGAGTGATCTAAATTAAACATGTTATAACATAGATAAAACAAGTTAGTAAAAGAACAATTTACAACTTTTGGACAAATATCCTCAGTTTTTTTCCTTTGAGCTTAAAAATTTATTTTTCAAAAACTATGGCAAAAACCACTCGATTTAAACATTGATGTGAAATTGCCGTATTCAAGTATGATTGCGAAGTTTGTTCTGGTCCGATCGTAAGGATAAAGGTTTTTTAAGAGTTTTTTTTTAAATCGATGTAAAAAGAATTAATTAATTGCTTGATGAACGAAAAAATGGAGAAAAATATAAATTATATCTTTATCACCAATTACTAAGAAATCAACGTTATCATAAAAAAATGAGACTCAATACTGTAGACCTATACAGGGGACGAAGAAGTAAAGTAGGCACCCTTCACTATCCAGATCAGTGTCCGGCACTCTGCAATATGAGGAACAAATTTTTGGTCAGCTATTTCTTTAACGATCTGGCAAAAATTTCGAAACAACAGATAATAACATCTTAAGTTTAATGAAATACATCAACGCCTACAAATGGCTCGATGTTTCATAGAATTTCGTAAGTTATACCTACTTCTAAAGAGATGGTATCACAAGGGATCAACATTGATCTAAGTGTGACGGATATAAGATCTACCGCCAGCCCATCAACTTAAACTAACCTAACGTTTTATAAAATTAAGTACCTATCAAATGAAAGTGAAAAAATTGGTCTTACATAATTATATACATTATGCATGCAAAAAAAAAAATAGAAAATTAATAGTTTTTGAGTGAATCTTAAAAAAATTTACTACTTGACATTGCAAGTTTTGCCGTTTATTTTTTTAACTCATGTTTCTTAGAAAATTTACTTGACCTTCGGGAAGAAGCGAAGAGGAGACATATTCTCCTACGTTTTTACGTTAGTAGGGTTTAATAAAACATCTGGAAAATCCCAGTTTTAAACATCTCGCCTCCAGACCCGGAGATCAAATAGTCCTGCCAGTCGTTTGAGTTTGTAATCGTGACCCTAGTACCTCAACATACATGTTCTCGAATTTTGGCTGCGAAAATTTGATGTCGGCGTTCGGTCTAAAATGATGAAGATTGTAGACCGTTGCGAAAAAAGTTATCAATTCTTATAAATTGTGGTTTTGCCAAATGCCAAATTATACTTGGTATTTTTATAGATATCAATTATAAATTGATAATTGACACTAACAATATGGTTTCTATGTGTTTTTTGAAGCGTTCAAATCTTAGAAGCACCTATAGCTTAACCCAACAACCTTTTGATACTGCCACATCTTTTTTATAAGCCCAATACTTTATAAATAAAAAGAATTTACCTACAGTATTTGCTATATCTTTAAAGAAGCAATTACATACAAAATAATGTATCATATAAGTCACGGCACAACAATCAACAACAACACCGTTGCAATAAAAAGTCAATCAATTTTGTATGTATATTGATTTAATCAGAATTTGAGTAAATTGTACTTAGGTACCTATACACTATAAATCTGTGTATGTTTTGTGACCTTTTGTAAAGAAAAAAAAAACCTTGAATGTAATTTAGGTATTTGCTCTTGTTGTTTTGTAATTCTAAAGAAATCTAAATGATATCGACCATTAACGGTAACACAAGAATATACAATTCAGTTCTTTTGATTTTTACAAGTCTATGTTTTGCGTGTCCAATCAGATACCAAAATGCATGTAAACAAGACAAGACCATACACCATACCCTTTTATTCATTAAACATTTAAAAGCATCAAGTGGATTAAAAATTAGCCACTTCAACTTAAAACAAATTTTAAAAGATGCGGTTAAAAAAAATAGGAAGGTTGTATGTTTCGTTTTTGTATATTCTTTTCTTCAGCTTCCGGGATTTGATTCGTGTTATCCGCTAAGCGATGACATACTCTTGTTTTCATTTTTTTATTTTCATTTTGCACAGGAGCACGTCTTCAAAAGGATTATGAGTTGTTGCAAGAGCGCAATTGATTTTTGCATTTATCTTTTTTTTTTCTTTCGTCTAGGTTTATATTTGCATAAATTGTTATGAATTTCAGGGGAATACCTAAGCAGATTAATCTTTAAATATTTTTGTTATTTAAACATATGTGTCATATTTACCTTTCGTATAGCTAATCCTTCAGCAGCTTGTTCAGGTTCTAGCTTTTATTTGGGAGGTTATTATTTTTTCTGTGTATTTTTGTTAGGCAACAGAAAAAAGTTCCCTCGGATTTTTTTAAAATTATTTTCCGCCTACGTTCGACACACAAGGCAGACAAACTAGAATCGCTATGTTTAGAGTAACGAAGATTAAATAATTAAAACATTAATTGAACTGCATGACACTCTTTTTCGCTATTAATAATTATTTTATAGCACATTTTTAGTTGGGTGGTAGAGGACGATCTTTTGATGGAGGATAAAATAAATGGGCACGACGACGACAGCGACGATGATGGCAACTGCATGGTGATATATTTTTAAATAAAACAAACCGAATAGGCAGAAGGACTTTTGTGTTCCCAGTTGTTATTATTATTATTATTGTTAATGCTATTGATGTTGATTTTAAAAAAATGACAAACACAAGATATTTATATTTTTGTTCGTATATGGCGAATTGCGAACAGCGACTCGGAGCTGAATTTTTTTGTCTTTTTCTTTGCAGACCTCCCAAGTCTCAACTGACATTTGAGAATGAAAATTTTTGACGTTTAATGGTTTTTTTTTTAATTTGATTTTGATAAATTCCAATAATTTCCAATCAGGGAAATCTAGTACAACTGTAACACACTACCTTAAATGCAATGATTCAGAAGCTTTCCAAAAATGGTACAACAGTTTGTTTTGGAATCGATGGATGTATAAAGGGAATTGTACATCGGCGACTATATTTGACAACTTAGCTTGGTGGAAAAATTAGTCAGGCGCAACCTATATTCTATATATAGTTCATATCATAGTTAAACTTTAGACTCGAGTCGAACTGGCTTCGAGTCAAGATTAGAAACAGCTGCTATTCATAAAGAATTTGCCAGCTCCGTTAAGTAAAAAACATGTATACTACAATTTTAGTACTACTATCCATTGAAGAAAAAATTTGAGCGCGATATTTATTCAACTTTAAGAATCTTTTTTTAGTCCAAAAAAAATTAATCACCCACGAAAAAAAAAGTTTGCAATGCAATTGAATGAAAGATATTTATTGACGATTAAACCTTAACTTTCCCATACTGAACCAATAACAGCAATTATGCTCCCCACGAATTTCAAAATGGATGAACAGAAAACGCCAAACGTATTCGTTTGAAAAAAAAGAAAGAAATATTAAAATAAATTTTTGAAATTTAAAAACTTTTTTGTGTGCTTAACTGTCGTGTTTAGTTTATGTTTAAGTTAATTTTATTGAATGTATTTTTTATTGTTTCTTTATAAGTGTTTCTTGTTTTCTTAAATAAATTGAAATTTGTTAGATGTTTATGTGACTCAATATTTTTATTTAATAGAGTTGAAAAAATAAGTTTTGGTTTTCAAAGTTTGCAATAATTTTTAAGAAACTCGAATGATATTTCGTCTTAACAATTCGTTTATTAATTGCTCCTTCTGCTATTATCGGTGATAACATTGCTGCTCGCGGAGGTGGGCACAATTCTTGTCTAAAAAATATCAGGAGTACCACAATTTCAAAATTAAAAATTTGGATGATCCACATCATTACATTATCTATGAAGATCAAGAATTCAAGATTAATAATAATAAAACACAGCTATTGTCAAACAGAGCGCGGTCCAGCGTTCTCGTTAATTTTGACCAACGTAAGCGTTGGTTAAATTTTACGGTGAGTTTATAAGAGTCTTGTTCATTTATCAAATAAAACAACTTTTTTTCATCAAAAACTATTTCACAAGCTATATGAAAAAAATATTATAGTTTTTTTAATTAAATATTAGTATAGAAAATAGGTACTTTTAATTTTATTTTACATATACATATAAATCAAAACAAATCACATTTACATTTTTGATTAATTATTTAAGGATTTAATTCCCAATTGAGGCCGTTTTTTTTAATTGGTCTTGAAGGTAGTTTTCTTCTGCTAAAAATTCCATTGGACCAACAGGTTTCATGGTAGAAATATCAAAATTGTAGACGCATGGTATACTGTTTGGTATATTAATGGTACTAATTTTTTCATCTGAGATCCCTGAAAGGAAAAATTAAATAGACAAGTATTTTTTAAATTAAACTATGAAAAATTATTTTCTCTTAAAATAACTTATAGGCAATGATCAACTCATCATAAATACCTATGAGTGGAAAGGTAACAAACAAATATACTTGTAGGTATAGGAAATATTTATACCTCTCTGAGGTTGAAATCATTTAATGATACTAAGGCTACAAAGAATATATTACAATGTACCTACATTATAAACGAAGCATTTTTTAGTAATTAAAATACGCCGAATCACACGAATAGGAAATAAATCTGTGGTGTTTGGTATAAGCAAACTAGGGGCGTAACGGTTGCATCGATTTATTTTACTGTTGTAAATGATAGAAAAAAAGGTCTTACATCACTTCCAACACGTACCTAGCAAATTTGTATAATTGCTGTTGCATATTTTTATTTGAACCAAAAATATTTTGATTCGGAGTGAGGGGCAAGAGGGGCCAGTTGTACTCTCTTGGCTCTCATTATTTCTAAAATATTTGTAATACCTAGATATAAGATTCTGTTTTTTTTAGACTTAAGGATATTGCTTGACATAAAATATTACGAAAATCTGCTCGATAAGGAGCGATTGGATAATCGATAGATGTATGTAGATCAAAATCGGCACAGTACCCATTTCGATCGTTGTCTATTATCGAACCGCAGTAGGGGCCAATATCTTAAAAACCCAACGTGATGAAAGAGTTCAGATTTGAATTGACCTCTACAAAAACCTATTTCAATCAATTTTGATTTCTGTAACAATAACAAAAACTTTTATCATGGTTATAGTCTCTTAGATCAAATAATTACCAATTAATCAACAATAAATGTAATCACGACCATGAATATTGCCGGCATTGTCTTGTACAAATTCACACTAGACTGTTTTTTTTGCAAACAATCGACCACCTGATATTTGTAAACATTCATTGCAATCTGTTTGTATGAATGTGACGATATTTTTAATCTAAAACAAATCACAGTGGTCGTCCAGTATAACGAATGATCGATATTACGAACACTTTTTTTAAGTCCATTAGGTATTCTACCTATATAACAAACAAAAAAAGAGTTTCAGAAAATGAAAAATAAAATGAATCTAATAATATTGGAAGATACATACACAGTTTCCCATTACACAAGTGTCTTTTTCGCTTTTTTATATCGTTCGTTATACTGGCCCACCACTGTAAACTCAATTTAATTTCTTTGCATCAATAAAGTCAAATTCGTTGTTTGGCTTATAAATCTCTTATTCCCACAACAACGCCTCATCTGCAAATGCCTTAAAAATAGCATTTTTTAAATTGAAACAAAATAACTTTAGTAATTAAAAATAAATTGTAGAGCTTCAAACATAAAATACTTTTTCAAATGAAATCGACATTTCTAAAAACACAATATAAATACATACATATGTATGATGCACATTTGTATAATGAAATCATAGCTAACATACGTACATATGAACAGCTACATATGTATGTACATAGCTATTTGATTTAAGAATTCCTGATTTAATATTTCATTACTAAGAAGACATGTTAAAAATGACATAAAAAATGCAATTTCTGTTTGCTTTCAAAGATAAAGATCACGCAAAATATTGTGTATTTATACATACATACAAAAATATTGTGCATAAAGAAAATTATGTTATGAATAAATAAGATGTTCTTTTGAATTTTAACGGGCAAATGTTTATTACATATGTAAAATTCCTTTTGACCATAAAATTTTTGAAAACACATATTTTTTATTTATAGCAAAATACATATAAACGAATTTGCACAACACAAACTTTGAAGATTTGACATTTTTTGTTTGTTCAAACTTCAAATTTCAAACTTTTATACTTCTTTTTTTTTTATTAATACATACATACATACATACATAGGTATCTATTATTCTTTCTATAAATTTTCTTCTGGCTAACTACCTCAATGTTGATATTTTTTCAAGAAGTAGGTACCTGTTAGATGAGAGACACACAAAATTTCAAAAATTCTTTCCAATTCGACATACATACATATGTAATTCAAATTTAAAATAAAATGGTTAAAAAAATAATAATATGGTTAATTAAAATTCAAGTGCCTAAGTACATGGCGCAAAAAATTAAAAAATTTCAACAGTTAATGCATGAAGTATTCATTTTGAAATGCTTTTAGCAAGTATTGAAACGTGTTTTATTTTTAATATTCTGTGGCACATTCGTTTATCTTTAGAATTATTTCAATCATTAATTTAATGCACATTCGTTTATTTTTGTAATTATTTTAATCATTAATTAAATGTAAAACAGTATAAGAAATACAAATAGGACATTTTAAATTTTGATTATTCGGAATTGCTTCATTACGTATTAACCCATTTATAATCGGATTTATTTCATTTTTATATTACTAGTTGTATCATCTTTTGTTATTATTGTTAGAAATATCTTCATTACGATTTTTTTCTTTGATAACTAATGCATAGAGCCCTTTTGAAGAAATAAGAAAATATAAAATAGAACTTCAAGCTTAAGTTATAAAAAAAAACTGACTTGAAAATTGATCAGTGTTGGTCATACCAATGTATTTCAGAAAACAATGATATTTACAAAAAAAAAAGAATTTGAAGGTATACTGGTTTATAGGTTATGTTCAAAATATTTAACCATTTGCTTTACCGTAATGTCGGGGGAAACTACCTACATATATGATATTTTTAACTTCACTGTGCTATGTTCTGAACAAATCAACGGCTATCGTAAGCTTGCAACAAAATCAAATTACGAAGGATGTTGTCCACATTAAACCCATATGGTTGCTTTATGTTATGTATGTACAATGCATTAAAAAATTTACCAATGCAAACCAAAACAAATTATAAGCGAAAAAATAACTTACCTTCAATATGTTTCACAATTGCTCGTATTATTGTTCCGTGTGCCAAAACCAACACTCTCTTTCGACTTTTAATTTCTTTTACGATTTCACTCTCCCAATAAGGCACGACTCGATGCATAACCGATTCAAGAGTTTCAGTATCAGGAAACTCATCAGCTGGGATGTCGGCGAAATTCGGATTATTTCTTATTGGTGCATAATAAGGACTCGATGCATCCATAACTGGTGGGGGAACGTTAAAGCTTCTGCGCCAGATTTGAACCTGTAGAATAAAATTTTATAAATATTACTAGATTTTTCAGTTTAAGGGTGAAAATAAACCTTCTCTTCGCCATACTTTTCAGCCATTTGTCTCTTATTAAGCCCGGTTAAGTCCCCATAATGTCGCTCATTTAATCGCCAATTCGAATGCACGGGTATTTTTGAGCACTCCAAAGCATTCAAAACTATCTCCAAAGATTGTTGGGCACGCTTCAATGCCGATGTGAATGCTACATCAAATTTAAGACTTTGCTGTTGTAGAGTTGTAGCTGAAATAGCAGACGCATCGGTTTTGCCTACAGCCAAAAAGTTGGCATTGTGAGAAAAAAAATGTGAAAACAAAAAAAGGTAATGATAACAGACAAATGCACTGTAGTGTCACTCAACACTCTCACCTTTTTCACTCAAATTAACATCGTGCCATCCACAAAATAAATTTAATTTATTCCACTCACTTTCGCCGTGTCGAAGGAAAACAACTTTAATGAGTTCCATTTTTTTAGACAACCACTATACAGACTATACCTTCAAATCAGCCGGAAACTAGTGTTTGCGCGTCCGTATAAACACTTAAAACTAAAATGTGAATAAAGAAAGAGCCTGCAAAGTTACCTCGCAAGCTCTCGAACTGAGGAAAACACAAATCTAATAACAGTACAAAGATAGAAGATTGAAGATGAGGTTGAGACACTCCAATGCCAAACGAGGTGGAATAAACTTTACACAAGCTAGAACGAGACGCAGTAATGGATTTTTTCTATGACAAAAAAAAAAATAACACCACACCACACTTCTTTTTTCAGCAGCGAGTGCACAAATAGGTTGAGTAGGATTTTATTTTCATGAGAGCAGAGTGTTATTTAGTTGGTGACTTCGCCTCTTGGCTATATTTACGCTTCGATTAATTGCATAAAAATTTTATAGGGGTTGTATTAATGCGAGTAGGTATGTGGTACTACATATTAAGTATGGAAAAGATTTCCAATTTTCATCTGAATGCATTATAACTTATTTTAATAGGAAGATTTACATATATGTAACTGTCATCATTTTTGTTGAAGATAATAATAATGATTGAATCGTCTTAAAGCACTTATATTATGCTAATTAATTTTCTTTAAACTTCCTGTATGGATTTTACAACTAGGTTCCCATGAACATTCTAATTCCTCTTCGGACACATCATTACATTATTTAGAAATATGGCTCTTTGCACAAACCTATTAATCGTCTTGCAACGATTGTAGAGAATTTTACGTTACAAAAATTGCAAGACAATATTGTTTAAATATTAAAAAAAAAAACTTAAACTTAGTATTGTTCTTTTTTTATTCCAAGAAATATCAGATTTATTTTTCTGTTTAAATAAAACGTCGCATATGCTGGTATTTAAAAAAAACCCAGATTGTGATAAATGGCTATGGACAAAGAATAATATCAGAGACAGAAAATGATTTTTTTTTTTATCTCATCGAAACATGAACAAAACTTTGGTCACCTATGTTCATAAAATACAAAATACATAAATCTTACATTCCGATTCTTGGGATTACCTAATCAACCAACCAAAGTGGCAGAATGTTCTTTTGTATTTGACTGCCTTAAGTCTTTCTGCGAAGATATTTCAAAATTCAACAATTGATTGGAATTTACTGACCAATTCTCGACTGAGAGACAGTAAGCTGAGAATCATTAGCTTCTTATAGACTTTTAAATGGTAGTTCTTTGCTAAAAATTGTATTTCAACTCCAGCACCATTTTTTCCACTTGATGACGTACTATGTATTTTTTAATAAGAACTAAACAATGTTAATAGATTTTGTTATAAATATTATATATTTTTTATTTTTTTAAAAATATTGTATATATTAACAGTAGTTATAACATTTATTTTGAAAAAAAAGAAATAAATTAAAACTGAACAAAAAAATTAAATTATTGCATATTTAACAGAAATTAAGGGTACTTAAATTTAAGAAGGAAATTTATTTGAAAAAAAACTGATAAATAAATTAAAATAAAGAAATAAAAAGATATTTAGAGAAAGCAAATTTATGAAGGAAATGTTCTTTAAGGACAATGAATTTTTTTTAATAAAATGGAAGTTAATTAACTTAATAAGTTTAACTAAGTTAATAACTTTTTTTTTGGTTAATTACACAATATGAAATCACATTTCAAAAAAATGTTACATAATAAAAAGAGAAATAGATTATTAAAAGAAATAATAATAGAATATTTGCACATAGTAAATTCTTTTAAAAAAATTAAGGCAAACATAACATGAATTATCAAAAGATAAAAAAAAAAATAAGATTTTAATTCACTATAATAAAAGTAATTAATATATCGTTTATATTATTAAGGGAATTAAATTTATTTTAAATTTATTTAATTTAATTAATCATAGTCCAAGAAAATCTAAAAAAAAACTTAATAATTAAAAAAAAAATGCAAAATAAGAAACACTGCTATACTGAGATAAATTAATTTAAAAAAAAAATCATAGAGTTTAAAAATTAATCCCAAGATTCTTCTGTTTCTCCTTCTGGTGATCGAGGTGACAACGAGTCATCAAAGTTTTTATAAGGAGCTGGACTTTGCGGTGGTGATATGAGATATCCTGGACTAATCGGTGATGCTCCAGGAACCACAAAGTTTGTAGAAGCTGGACTTATAATAGAGTACGTTGGACTTGCCGGGGAATATGTTAGATTTGATGGTTTTATTGAAGATTCGTGAGATGAAGGGCTACTTGGCGAGTATTCCAAATTCTCTGCATAATCTTCTTGTTTTATCTGATTATGATGACGACGAGGAGGAGATAAATAATGAGGGCTATTTGGCGAGTATATAGATGATGTGTTAGGGCTCGATGGTGAATAAGTTAGACTTGATGGGGAATATACTGGGCTTGTTGGTGAGTATCCTAAGCCTGTTAGAGTCGGGGAGTACGTAGGGCTTGAAGGAGAATAGCCGGTATTTGTAGCTTGCTGGTTTATTGAATATATTGGGCTTGTTAGAGAATACGATGGACTTGTTGGAGAATACGATGGACTTGTTGGAGAATACGATGGACTTTTTGGAGAATACGACGAACTTGGTGAGTATGTTGGACTTGCTGGAGAATAATTTGGAGTGATCGCTGTACTATATGAATTTGCCGGAGAAAATGTTGGACTTGTTGGTGAATACTGTCGTGATTGTTTCTCTTGTTTCACGGTTATTTGCGTAGATCCTACCGTATTTGAATCTGGCGAATCGACTAGCGGAGAAGATGGTGAATACGGTGAAGGAGTAAAAGAAGTCGGAAGCGAATATGTTGTTGATGGACACTGAGGTGATATAGCATGATATGAAAAACCTTGTGGTGAATAATAAGGCGAAGTTGGCGAATAACTAGGAGATGTTGAATGAGTTCCCAATTTTATATCGTAACACGGAGAGCTTGGGGAATACCTCGGAGTCATTTGTGATGGCGAGGCATTCGGGCTTGTGGGTGAATACGAATCGCAATGCGATAAAGATCGAGGACTCTCAGCGAGATAATGACAACTTGGAGAGTAAATAGGCGAAGTTGGAGAATATTGTGTTGGTGAATTCATCGTATTTACTTTAGGCATCCATGCAACTTCGGATGTAAACGGGCTACGAGGTGAATAGTATGGCGAACTGGGACTTTCATATCCAGGAGTACTCGCAAGAACAGATGACGTCGGAGAAAAACAAACACTTCTTATGCTGTTGGATGAACTCGAAATAACCGAAGCCGGAGGCGACGGATATGGAGTAAAAGTATTCCCAAAAAGACAAGTACCATCCTTGATTGCTGTTCCATCAACATACATTGCCATTTCACATTTTTTATCATCCAATAAAATATCAAATGCCCCAGTTCCCATACGTGTAAGTTGACCAAGAATTATTTTCTCCGATACACCACGTAAATGATCGATCTCAGCATGTGCGGCAGCATCTAGAAGTACATCGACAGTTTCTTCAAACGAACACCTCATTAAAGCACCCACGTTCTGACGATTTATCCCATGCCTCGTTATAGCCATTAGATGTCCCTTGGCAGTCATTACATCGCACAACAAAGTCAAATGACGATGATTTACATAGAGCCCATAAAATTGTAAAACTGTATTCATTTCTTTATCGATAGATTTTCGTACAGCCTCAATTCCAAAAACACTAAAAATCTCACATATATCATTGCTATATGTCCGAATATAATCAACACTGGGATCAGACAAAACTTTCATCAAAGCTGTTCCATCCGTTTCCAGAAGCCATTCAACTACAGTTTTGTATTCTCCACTTTCGGTTATGAGGATTCTTTTTTTGGAAGTCACTGTTGGAAGATGCATATATACCTTACTTATTGCTTCTATCCCTTGCAGAGTCATATCGGATAGAATCGAATTTTCAATGCATCGCAAAAACAAACTATCTTCCATATTATCATGAGGTGGATCTTCGTCTTCAACGTCATTATTGAATTTGTATTCTGCAGAGGAATTCCGAATTCTGATTCGAAGAATCAATCGTTCTGCATTGTCATCATTGAAAATGCACTTTAGATCATCGCCAAAAGCCAAACTTATCTTCTCGGCTATATGTTCCATAGTGAGTTTCTTCTCAGTCATATATTTTCGATTCAGTTCAAAGCGTAAAAGCCACGGCGACACATCACTTGGATCAAAATCTGGCATTTCATAATAGATATCAACAAAATCTTGATCTTCAATTACAACAGTATGCAATGGATCCGGGTCATAATAGATTGCCGTATTTGATGTGACAGTTCGTAAAGTAGTGTGCTCCAAACGACACAACACATCTTTTGCCTTCTCGACATCTCTAGCCGCTGGACCAGTCAAAAATATAGTTAACGATGGTGACTTTGGTTTCTTAGCTACATTTATGATTTCTTTTAAACGAGGAACACCCAAAGTAACATTCTTTGCTGAAACACCAGCAAAATGAAATGTATTCAATGTCATCTGTGTTGCAGGCTCTCCCAACGATTGGGCAGCCAATGCACCAACCATTTCTCCAGGTTGCACTTGTGCTACCCGAAAACGACTCACAATTTCCCCAACCAGCATTTCAAATGCTTCCGACGATAATCGATATTTGTCAATGATCATTTTGGAACACAAATTCGCTCGCACCAAACATTGAAAGAGAAAAGTAGCATTTTCATTAGCCTGACATGAGAGTTGATCATCACCATGTACAATTGTACAATTTCGCAATAGATTCCGTACACCTTGGATAACTTCGGGTGGTGTTAGATTTGTCGGTTGTCGAATATCGATGTGGAAGATTTTTTGAACATTCCAAATCATTCGCTGGATATTGCATGGCAAAACAACTTTAGATTCGCCAGTTGGAAAGATCTCTCTTAACCCAGCACGATCACGACGCAGTTGGTCCCATTCAGATTCTAATTCAGCTATTAGAGTTTCTGATCGTTGCAACACAGTTCGGGCCTCACTGGTAAATAGTTTTTCCATGTGTCGCCGTTGAGAATAATCAAATTTGAATTGCTTTTCAAAAGCATAATTGGAAAGTTTGATTGTTGAGAGATTTTGAAATTCAACAGATTCTCCAGCTAAACCATCTTCACCATAGCTGAATTGGATGACATCACGCTCAGCGTTGCGTACAGTGCCGTCATATTGAACCATAACTGACTCCATAGCTTTGATCAACCGACGCTGGATGTAGCCAGTTTCAGCTGTCTTAACTGCAGTATCAATCAGACCCTCACGACCTCCCATTGCATGGAAATAGAATTCCGAAGGAGTTAGCCCGGCCAGGTATGAATTGGCGACAAATCCTTTAGCTTCTGGCCCAAAATCGTCCTTAATGAAATGGGGCAGAGTGCGCTTACGAAAACCATAGGGTATACGTTTGCCTTCGACATTTTGCTGGCCCACGCAAGCAATCACCTGTGAGATGTTTATATTCGAACCCTTCGAACCTGCAACTACCATTGACTTCAAATTATTGTATTCGGTTAAGGATAGTTTAGCAGATCCTCCGGTCTTATCACGGGCATCATTCAAAATGCGATTTACTTGATTCTCGAAGGTCTGGCGAAGAGTATTGCCAGGCGTTGGCTCAAGTTTCATGTGATGGGCATCGTTTATAACTTGCTCAACCTTAATCTTGGCATTATGAATCACCGACTGAATTTCACAATACGTATCGGGATCGGCAATAGTGTCAGATATGCCAATGGTATGTCCCTCATAAAGCAACCACGCATTGACGACCTTTTGGATATTCGCATAGAAATGTCCAGCTATTTCAAAACCCAACTCAATGAAACAGATGTGCAGAAGAGACCCAGCTGAGGCCCCAAGGGATTTCTTGCAAAGTATTCCCATCAGCAAGTTGCCAAATTCGACAATGACTTTGGTATCGGCTACCGATATCCATTTATATGGTCCCTCATCTTCTTCATCAGGATGTGTTGAATGCGTCCGGGTCATATTGAGATTGCCTGGAATTATCAATGAGAAAAGTTGCTTACCCGTCCACATTGGCGTTGGTTTCAAAATGGCAGGCATTGGAATTCTTCCATCCCAAGTTGGTAGATACATCAGAAGATTCATAAGTTGTTCTTTCTCCAGGAATACATCACGTTTAGTTAGCTTGCATACGCCAATTAGGGCATCCTGGACAATTCCCATCACTGGTTTATTGGATTGTGAAGTGAGGATTTGTCGTGGAGTCACATGTATGTTGTCAATTTCAGCCTGAGTTTCAATGCTTTGGGGTACGTGTAGATTCATTTCGTCACCATCGAAATCAGCATTGTAGGGGGAAGTGCAGGAGAGATTCATTCGGAATGTTGACCATGGCAGGACTTTCACTCGATGACCCATCATACTCATCTTGTGCAGAGTTGGCTGCCGATTAAATATAACCAAATCGCCATCGCGGATATGTCTCTCAACAATGTAGCCATTTTCGATGTGCAAATCACTTGGATTCGGATGGAAACGCAAATCGACCCGTTCTCCATTCGATCTTATTATGAATTTTGCTCCTGGGTAATGATCACATCCGCGACTGACTAAAACTTGCATCAATTCTATGTTGAAAGGAGTGACTATTTCGGGATAGGTTAGAGTCAGAGCTATAGATCGTGGCACTCCAACTTGCAGAATTTCTAAATTTGGATCTGGTGTTATAACAGTGCGGGCAGAGAAGTCTACACGTTTGCCCATGAGATTTCCTCGAACACGTCCTTCTTTGCCCTTCAATCGAGACTTGATGCATTTCAAAGGTTTGCCAGATTTTTGTAGCGACTTGGGTAGACTTGGCTGATTGTTGTCCAAAAATGTAGCCACATGAAATTGAAGCATGTTGACATTTTGTTCGATAATAGTTGGAGCTAGTCCATTTTCCAGATTTCTCTTGAGGAGATTATTAGCTTGAATGATGTCAGACAATTTGTGGGTAAGATCGTCTTGGTTGCGTGCGGTTCCATACATTACAACAGCTGGGCGAACACAGAGCGGTGGAACGGGCATAACTGAGATTATCATCCAATCGGGCCGAGCTAGTTTGGGATTCATGCCAAGAATAACACAGTCGTTATCCGAGATTCGCTTGAATATATCCAAAACCATCTCAGCAGTTAGATTGATATCTTTTTCTTGGTGCATTTCGTCGATTTGCTTCCAGTGGGCAGTTAAAGTCAAACCAGATCGTTTGATTTTTGGCTGATAGTGACCACAACCGCCATGAATGGTGCGATCATTGGTTCTTTTGTGAAAGTCCATTTGTTCGCCGCCTTCACATATTTTCCTTTCATGCGAAGCCTCACAGATCATTCGGAGTCGGACTTTTGGCGTGTTCCTTGTTCGATGGAGAATTTGTTTTATTTTATGATTGTTGGGTGAAACTAACAATCGGGAGCAGAAGAAACAGACGCACTTAAGAATTTTGATGGTCTTTAGCATAAACCCAATATGGAAAACTGGTTTCTCCAGTTCTATGTGGCCAAAATGACCGGGACAATCAACCAAGTCATTAGTGCAGGTCATGCAACGTGAATTTCGATCGGTGGCTCCTTGACGAGGATCCATTAAGCCACCAAATGCTGGTTTTCCTGCTTCCATTGTTACAGAAAATTGAATTCCATTTTCAGTCACAGACATCCGTCTGATTTCATCCGGCGATAAGATTCCAAATTGTATGGATTTGACACCACGGCATATATGGGCATTTACTTGCATTTTCGGAGAAAAATTAATGCAGAAAATAACTTAATTGTTTTCTTTAAAGAGTTTTGATTTTATAGTTGAAAGAAAAATTTAAGTGCAACCATTTGAATTGTTCTTTTTAAAGTTCTTTATGAAAAGGATGTGTTCAGTGTGAGCTTACTAATAACATAGTGCAATTTACCGTTATTGTTGGTAGGGTAGATAAAATGGTTTGGGGACATGATAAATATATTTTTTGAATGTATACACAAACCGGAAACTTGAAACTAGTACATTTGTATATGCAGATATGAAGTATTTTTTCTAAGATATAATTTGGATGAAAATAATACATCAAAAGTTAGCACAGAAAAAAGGAGTTTCCATAGAATGTATCGTAAATAACAACATAGAATTGATCTGAGCTTCACGAAACCGTACTAGCGGGAACCAGAAATGGAGTTAGCTACATAACAAGGGCAATGCAAACGAGCTATTGGTTAACATTGTGCTTCATAGCAAAAAATGAATAGGAATAAAGCCTTCACATGCTCTGCGCAAAAAAATTTAGTAAGGATTGCCCAACTTTTTAGATGTCGTCTCACTCGACTTCCACCTTGTTAGTATTCTATATTTTTTATATACAACGGATTTTCTTAAATCTGGTCTTAACATTAAATTCGATTGTTGGTATTTGAATTGTTTTGTTTTCTTCAATGTCAAAAGCTGTTGAAATAAATAACAGGTTAATAAAAATGGTGCTAAAGTTTATTTATTTAATTCCACGGTTTTTGGAACAGAAAAAAACATTCAAAAATTAGTATACAAAAATCAAATTTAATATTAAGGTTCACAACTTATACATGTAAGTCTAGCAGAAAGCTTTAACTACATTCACTTTTCGCCAAAAGTGGGAAAAAGTGCTAAGGGGAAAAACTTAATATGCGATAGAGATGCCTGTGTGCTAAATATGTTTAACAGGACAAATCACTTTTCCGCACCCAGATCTCTAGGGCCTGTTTAGAATTTCACTTTTTTCCACTTTTTGCTTTTTTTGGCGAAAAGTGAATGGGGCATATTCATAGTCGTCTGACAAGTTGTTTCTTTGTCTCTTCTAAGCTAACCTGGAGTTTATGTTATTCATAGACAATTTAGACCCAGGTCCAAAAGATAAACTGGAGCTCAAACTTTAAAAACGTATTGTAGTAGAATTCCGTTTTTTACTAAACAGAGCTGCGAGTTTCTTTATGAATAGCACCTGTGTGTTGATTTTAGACTCGAGGCCAGTTGGATTCGGTTCTAAAGTTTGACTATGAATATGCCCCATTGAAATTAGTTAAGCCTTAAGTCTTCTGGGATAGTGTAGAAGGGCCTTAAGCTATAATTTTAATCTAGCACTCTTGTCAATGCGATGTGTTTCAAGCTTAAAGGAATTTTCCATGAAACTCTACTACTTGACTTCCATCACAAAAAAATCCCTAATTAAACGTCAAAAAATTATAAAACACATTCTCGAAATAAAATTTTATTCCGAGTTCGTACGTTCGTAGTTGGTCTTGAAATCGTATTGAATTAACTGAAAAAAAATATGTTGCAACAAAACGCATCTCGGCTTTTGGCCCCAATTGTCCGTAACGCTATCCAGTCGCGTTCCCAATCGGTTGTCTGTGGACCACCCACAAAACATATTCCAAAGGGGGTAAGTTTTTAAAACGATTTACTTTTTCTTTTTATGATTACGTAAATCGTGTGGTGACCAATTCATTCAGTCATTGGTTCTGATGTTCTATACCTACCAAGAACAACCTTAATTTATCTTATTTCTTTTCTATTTCATAGGAAATCTATGCTCTTGGCTCTTTGATCGCAGGATCAGTAGTCATCATTCCAGCATGGGTCTTGTACCACATCCCAGAATACAGGGGAGGAAGCAAGTAAAAAGTTGTTAAACCCAGAGGCTTTTGCGATGTAATGTTACGAAAATCAATAAAAATAACCTAAAAAAGGTGAAATTGTTGTTTTATTTTTGTTGTATTTATTCCTGTAACCAAACAACATAAATATAAGGACATAAATATTTAATTGAACTACGTAATCCAGTAAAATGCTCTTCAGAGATTCATATTATAAGTTTGAAGTTTATTCTTTGATGAGGGCACACAGGGCTCTCTTGTAATCGCCGCCAGTTTCGTTCTGAAAAGAAAAATGAAAAAACATTGGTAAAATATTCTGCTATAATCTTTTCTTACACCTACCTCCTAGTTTTAAGCAATGAAGAACCAACGAACCGAGATTTTTTTAAAAAGAAAAGAACTCCCTTAGTTTTTGTCTAACTACATGTTATAAATGTTCATTCAACTTACCGCAATCGCACTGACCAAGGTACGGTCATAGATTCTCTCGAACTCATCTTTGATTGTGGCCAAATCAATCTCGGAACGACTAACGATTATTCGAATTAAGCGGTCATCATCCGTACCCATTCCATCCATTGATTTATGAAGCTGCTTTGCGAAAAACGCAGCCGGGCTCTGGACACATTCCACTGCAAATGAAAAATAAACAGTGCTTCTAATTTAGCTATCTTAAATCATTTACCAATAGCAATCATTGCATCGTGCAGAGCTCCATCCATTTCATGTTTAATTGCTTGTTCAATCGTCATTCCTGATAACTCCTTGTATTCATCAAAAACCAGGCGCAACTGAGCAAAGCTCGAGTGTGCCATAATGGAATTGAAGACCTCTTCGTCAGTACCAAGTGTTGCTTCTCCAGCTGCATATAGCGCTGCAGCATCTTCCTTTGCTTTTTCGGGATTGGTAGAGCCAATTGGATCACGGGTGCCTGTGACAATGAGTGTCAACAAACGCCTAAAATGTCCAGAAGTTTCACTGCACATATGCTCTGCCAATGGACGACCATAGAGCTTCTCATATGATACAACAATTTGTTGAATCTCTTCATTTGACTTGCTACAAAGGATTTCAACTAAAGTTTCCTCATCTGTTCCCATTCCCTCCATCGCTTTATTTAACTCCGAACACATGTATTCCTCGGTTGGAGTCATGAGGGCAATTATTACATTTTCAAAGTTACCGCCCAATTCCCCTTTAAGGTCATCGATGATATCGCGTTCGTATTCTTTATTGAAGACCTCCTTAATTAGCTGGCGTTGCTTATTTGTACGCGATGTGAGAATGTTTATAATAGTTTCTTCATCCGTACCGAATCCTTTCATAGCCGAACGTAGAGCAGCTGCATCTTCGGATGCATGGAAATTGGGTGCAGCAACAATACAGGGTCTTGGCTAAAATAAACAACAACAAAAAATGAAAACCCCTATTGATTCTTTCTATATTTTCATTTAATTTACCTGATAATCCATGTTTGATAAATGTTAAGTTTAAAGTTTCTTTCGAAATGAGTTTATCGATTTAAAACCGAAATTGTGATAGCAGCCACGAAAAAATAACCTTCTCAGCGCACGTCTTAATAGAGGATGAGTAATCCACAAATTAATGTTAGCTAGCTCTTGTTGTATTGTGATTTGTGAAAAGCTTCACTTACAAATAATATAGCAGCTTTTCTAGTATCTAGGAATGTTTGGATTTAAAAGATGCAATTGAAGCGTTGAAATGAAGAAGGGGGTAAGTGACATTTTCGATTTTTTCTTAAGCAGAATTGTCAAAAATATGTAGCTTAAAGTCGATATTATTAAATGAAGTACATATGTATTTTTTAAACGATTGGTTTGTGCTTTATTGTTCTTCCTCATTAGAAAGATTCAGTTGTCAGCTCAAAAAAAGTTGTAATCCAAAAACTTTCAATATCTCAAAACTATAAAAATGTCACTTACCCCCTTCTTCATTTGAACGCTTCAATTAAATAAATGACGCACATACAAAGACTCAAGGGAAAGCTTAAAATTGTTTATTTCGAACAATAAAAATATTTCACTACTCCCAGCTTAGAGGCGTGAATTTAATCAAGGTCAGTGCAATAAACTTTTGTTTTTTGACTTGCTTCTTGTTTCTTGCTCAACTTGATTTAAGTTTTTCTCTATCTTTTTTTTTAATTTGCTTCATTTTGAGCAGGGCTGCCGCTGAGGAATTTGGATTTGTTTAATGGAATTCAATGATTCGTATTTTTATTGCTAGTGTATTTTACTTTTATCATCTTACTAGCCTAGTTTGCCGTTGGCGCGATAAAAAAGAATTCAAATTTTCCTTGGTTTTGAAAAACCGTGATTATTTAAGTAAATTTATTTGAAACGGCGATCCTATAAGATATTGTAGGATAAACGAAAAATATTACAAAAAACATAAGAGACAAAAAAAAAACGACATGAATTTGTGAACTTCGTCCAAAAAAATGTCAGTTTATCGAATGAGAACGGTACGGTTTATATTTAAAAAAATATTGATTTTCCTTGTTCCGCCATTATCTTTTCAGATTTGTTTTCATACGAAATATCGATAACAACAATACAGTTCTGCGAGTACCGTATTTATATCGGGTCAAAACTTACTACAAATAATTATCTGGAGTTAGCTTATGGCTATATGTACATAGCTAGTTATGTACTTAACATTTAAATACCGCTTTTTTTTCTATTTTGTTATTGTCGGTTATCTTACTGTTTTTACCGTTAAATAAGAGCACGGACCGATGCTAAACATTCGGATACTACGATGAAACAACAATAACAGCAATTTCGCATCGGTTTGACCTAAATACAAATTTTACGCCTTAATGTCAAACCCAACGTCAAACAAAATAAATATTTATGGGGTTTTCCATTGGTAAATAAAGATTTCTTAATAAAAATTGATTTTTTTCACACGATTAATAATTGATTTATTTTGTGTTGGTGTTATTTCTTGTCAGTGAAAATTCTGTCGGTGTAGCTGTCAAATCTGCATTCAAATTTGTTTTCATTTGAAAAATGTTTAACAACAATTTAAAGCACAATAAAAAAAGAAATAAAAATGAAAGAACAAGTAAATTTAGACTTTTTATAGTAATTATTTATTACATCCATGACGGAATCTTTTACACGTTGTTTTTTTTTTCCTTGTGAAATAGATGCCTCATCATTTCAAGAAGTTGGAATAAACAAATCACAAACCACTTTAATCAAACTGACAGATACAAATTGTTTTAGTGTTAGTGCATGGAAGGGTAAATCTTTCGAAAAAATTTAGATCTACAAATTATAATAAAAAATAATCAATTATTTCTGTCCAATGAAACGCCATAGTTGTCAAAATCAGCTTTTTTAAAGATTAAAATCAAAAAATAATTGATTATTTTTACCAATGAAAACCCCAATTCATTGACATAGTTCACGTAATCCAGTAAAATGCACTTGAGAGATTCATATTATAAGTTTGAAGTTTATTCCTTGATTAAGGCACACAGCACTCTCTTGTAATCGCCGCCAGTTTCGTTCTGAAATGAAAAAAAAAACTGGTAAAATATTCTGCTATAATCTTTTCTTACACCTACCTCCTAATTTTAAGCAATGAGGAACCAAAGCACCCAAATTTTTGTTAAGAAAAAAAAACTCCCTTAGTTGTTGTCTAACTACTGTTTTGATATTGATTCAACTTACCGCAATCGCGCTTACCAACGTGCGGTCATAGATTCTTTCAAACTCATCTTTGATTGTAGCCAAATCGATCTCTGAACGACTAACAATTATTCGGATCAAACGGTCATCATCAGTGCCCATTCCATCCATTGCCTTGTGAATCTGTTTGGCTAAAAATGCTGCTGGGCTCTGAACACATTCCACTTTAAAGAAAAAATAAACAGTGCTTCTAATTTAGCTATTTTAAATCATTTACCAATAGCAATCATTGCATCGTGCAGAGCTCCATCCATTTCATGTTTAATTGCTTGTTCAATCGTCATTCCTGATAACTCCTTGTATTCATCAAAAACCAGGCGCAACTGAGCAAAGCTCGAGTGTGCCATAATGGAATTGAAGACCTCTTCGTCAGTACCAAGTGTGGCTTCTCCAGCTGCATATAGCGCTGCAGCATCTTCCTTTGCCTTTTCAGGATTGGTTGATCCAATTGGATCGCGGGTACCTGTGACAATGAGTGTCAACAAACGCCTGAAATGTCCAGAAGTTTCACTGCACATATGCTCTGCCAATGGACGACCATAGAGTTTCTCATAAGCTGAAACAATTTGTTGAATCTCTTCATTTGACTTGCTACAAAGGATTTCAACTAAAGTTTCCTCATCTGTTCCCATTCCCTCCATCGCTTTATTTAACTCCGAACACATGTATTCCTCGGTTGGAGTCATGAGGGCAATTATTACATTTTCAAAGTTACCGCCCAATTCCCCTTTAAGGTCATCGATGATATCGCGTTCGTATTCTTTATTGAAGACCTCCTTAATTAGCTGGCGTTGCTTATTTGTACGCGATGTGAGAATGTTTATAATAGTTTCTTCATCCGTACCGAATCCTTTCATAGCCGAACGTAGAGCAGCTGCATCTTCGGATGCATGGAAATTGGGTGCAGCAACAATACAGGGTCTTGGCTAAAATAAACAACAACAAAAAATGAAAACCCCTATTGATTCTTTCTATATTTTCATTTAATTTACCTGATAATCCATGTTTGATAAATGTTAAGTTTAAAGTTTCTTTCGAAATGAGTTTATCGATTTAAAACCGAAATTGTGATAGCAGCCACGAAAAAAATAACTTTCTCAGCGCACGTCTTAATAGAGGATGAGTAATCCACCAATTAATGTTAGCTACCTCTTGTTGTATTGTAAATTTGTGATTTGTGAAAAGCTTCACTTACAAATAATATATGTAGCAGCTTTTCTAGTATCTAGGAATGTTTGGATTTAAAAGATGCAATTAAATAAATGACGCACATACAAAGACTCAAGGAAAAGCTTAAAATTGTTTACTTCGAACAATAAAAATATTTCACTACTCCCAGCTTTGAGGCGTGAATGAAATCAAGGTCAGTGCAATAAACTTTTGTTTTTTGATTTGGTTCTTGTTTCTTGCTCGACTTGATTTTAGTTTTTTTTTTCGTTTTGCTTTAATTTGAGCAGAGCTGCCTCTGAGGAATTTGGATTTGTTTAATGGAATTCAAGGATTCGTATTTTTATTGCTAGTGCATTTGACTTTTATCATCTCACTAGCCTAGCCAACGGGAGTTGGCGCTAGAAAAAAGAATTCAAATTTTCCTTGGTTTTGAAAAACCATGATTATTTGAGTAAATTTAATTGAAACGACGATCCTGCATATGCTAGTAGGATAATTGTAGGATGTATTGTAGGATAAACGAAAAATATTACAAAAAAACATAAGAGACAAAAAAAAAACGACATGGATTTGTGAACTTCGTCCAAAAAATGTCAGTTTATCAAATGAGAACAATACGGTTAATATTTTTAAAAAATATTGATTTTCCTTATTCCGCCATTATCTTTTCTTTCATCGATAACAACAATACAGTTCTGGCAGTACCGTATTTATATCGGGTCAAAATTTACTACAAATAATTATCTGGAGTTAGCTTAATATGGCTATAATGTACTTTACATTTAAATAAGGCTTTTTACTGTTTTTTCCTTGTCGGTTCCCTTACTGCTTTTTACCGTTAAATAAGAACACGGACCAAAGCGAAACATTCGGATACTACGATGAAACAACAATAACAGCACGTTGCTATTCTTCGTATTCGTCACGACAGTTTCGCATCGGTTTGACCTAAATACAAATGAAAAAGCAATGACCATAGTTTTTTATAGCTTCATCGTCGGTCGTATCCGAATATTCCTCATTGGTCTGGGCAAGCCTTTAATTAAGTATCGTTACTGTACGATACTTGGGCCGTTCAATACCTTTAAGATCGTATTAAATGTTAAACGTCAAATATTTGAACAACAGCGCTGATTTCCCTAACAGAAACGTCATCCACATAGCTGTTCCGCCTTTCAGATTATTTTTGCAAAATAAAACTTTTGATCAAGACTTTCAATTTGTAATATAAATTGATAAAATAATTATATTATAAAATTAAAATGATGTTTGACCATTTTCTTGATCGCCTGCTACAGTATTGTTTTGGGGAGATTCTCGAGAAATTCATCAATAATGCCAGCAACTATTTAACAAATCTAGTTAGTTCCTTTAGGAATGTGAATTTAGAAACTAATAAATGCATTCTTTCCCACATAGATATTCTCTATCAAAGCGAACATTTTCTCGTCATAAATAAACCTCCAGATATTTTAATTAACAGTAATGATTGTATGAAGGTTTGTCCATAAAATTAGTTCCATAATTTATATAAACTTATAAACCACCTAACATAAATTTTCTTTTTCTAGATCACAGTGCAAACAATATTAAGAAATCAACTTCCCGGTTTAAGTAACCCAAAACTCACGCACGAGTTCTATTTTGCTCATCGTTTGGACTTTTCTACAAGTGGAATTCTATGCATACCACTTCACAAAAAAGCATGTGCTTCACTAAGCAAATCATTTGAAAAACACAAATGCGAGAAATATTATATTGCAATTGTCAGCGGACATGTTGAAAGACAATCCAGGAGTTGGGATATTAACTTGGCCATAGGTACGAATAGGATTGTGCTTTAGATGAGACTGTGATAAATGCTTTGCTCAGTAACGCGACTAAAGATTGAAATACTTACATGGGTATTCCTATTAATGTTTTTTATGGAAGCAAAATTTTTAACATCAAAGCTTTATCGGTATTTTACTCTAATATTCTATGGGATCTACTGTTAACACAACAGTGCTGTCTTAACATTTAATTATTTTTTTGTTTCTGATTCTAAGGTGAGGACATCCGGTATGAAACAACAAGTAAAAAAATGTGTACTGCTGAGTTTGATTCTCAATTCTGTAAAAATCCCCGAAAATCACAAACCCGCCTCATAGTTCTTGCCCTTGGAATGTACCGAAACCAAAAAATCTCAAAGGTTCTTCTACAACCTATTACCGGTCGACGTCATCAATTACGACTTCATTGCTCCTCAATAGGTCATCCAATCCTTGGTGACTTTACTTATGGCTCGAAAGAAGATAAAAAAATGTCCCGAATGTATTTGCATGCAATGAGGTATGCAAAATGAAATCAAAACTAACCATCATACATAATAATATTTTTTTTTTCTAGAATTATAGCTCCAAATGATTTCGAAAATTTACACATTCAAACAGAAGACCCTTTTAATGATGCCATGTTTGAATTCCGAGAGGTGAAAAAAGAGATACAAACTGACGTGATATAAAAATAATTTAAATAATTAATTTATTTGCTTACAAAAACTAACATAACATACATTTTTTTTTTATAAATAAAATACTGAAACTGCAACAAAGAAGAGGACGATTTGTTACTTTAACGATGGTCTGTGGATTAAAAAGAATTTAATTTGTTTTTAGTTCAGATGCTTAAGATTTACATAAAGTTTTTTTTTTTTTAAATCAAATTTATCAAACTAGATTTTGACATCACAAAAATTGCTATATGTATGTATTTTATTGTTCATCAAAGTTTTAAGCTTCTCAATTTTAACACCTTAAAGATCAAATTCCAAAAAGCAGGTTTTGCAAAAAAAAAAAAAACCTTCAAAGTAGATACAGCATTTTGGGGCACAGGAATTTTTGTTTATGCATTTTGGAACTGTTTGCCGGGTTTAATTTGTTAAATTTAAATGTGTATTCGTCTATTCGAATGTCTATTAGTCGAAGAATGGTTTTTAACTTTGAACAATTTCCAATTTCACAGGAGCGACTCTTAAGCTCCATTTAAAATTTTCTGTTTATGGTCGGTGTACTTTTTTTTTATTGTTGAACGAAAGCCTAAAGTATCTTCTTCTTTTATCAACTGTTGTTATGATTCCGAATGAGACCAAAATTGGCCCATTTTATTGCTGAAACGCTGAAAGAAGAACTGCCGTGGCATGTATGGTCAAAAAATAAATTGTAATTAAAAAAAATTGAAAAGCATGGAGTTAGCTAAATTTCTCTCTAAGCCACGATATGATATTTATTGGACGATTTTTGTGGTAGTCATTCTTTTTCTTCGTTGATTTACTTTGTTCATTGAGTAAACATTCCTTTAAAAATCAGTTATTGTCGGGGATAAAATCGAATTGGATATTTTTTTGTTTTCGAACATTCCTTTAAAAATCAGTTATTGTTGTGGATAAAATCGAATTGGTTATTTTTTTGTTGCTGCTATGAGATCCAAACTTACACAACCCCTATTTTTTTTTATATTTGGATACTGGAGGAAGTGGAAAACGCTTAAATGTTTGTATGCTTTAGACTTTCAGGAACAATAAAATGTAAGATGTTAGAGATTATTGTGATGTATTTTGTCTAAATTGTAAACGGTAATACTCCATAATACAGTCAGAAGTATTATGGAGTATTATCGTTTATTAATTGTTTTACATTATTTGACAACCGTAACATGAACATTTTAGTCAATTATTTTTTATTTTTAATAGGTACTTACTTCTTTTGGAAACCGAACATACTCAAACGAGTCTGATTTGTCGGCAGTGGCAATTTGGCTTTTGAAGTATTTGATTTTTTCTGCTTTGATAGTCCCAAAGATCGTGGTTTCTAAAGAAAAAAAAGAACAAAAATAAAAATATAAATCAAACATAAATTGCTTTAAATTTATTTTACCACAGCTGATATCTTCTTTGGAGTTATTTTTTTTGAAGTGAATTGCTCTTCCCCATCCGATAACTCTATCACTTTGTCATTGTTGTTTTCTTCGTCTTTTAATCTTATCATTCCTATATCGTTTAAACTAATTTGCGTTGAGCATTCGGAAGCTGTTGGAAGCATTGAACTAACACCACTATCAAAACTCGGTGTAATTTGGCTTTGGGTCGCAGACTCCTTAATCTCTTTCACTCTTCCAGCATGGTAAAGATTAATTTGTGTTGAAGATTCGGAACCTATTGGCAGCAAGGAACTTATACCGCTATCATTACTTGGTGATATTGGGCTTTGTGTCGCCGCACACTCTTCAGACTTGATTGATTTGATAGAGCTTAGAGGAGAAGCCTCCGTTTTGATAGTACAACTCTTAACCGGTGAGGGGGAATTAAAGTCATATAAAGCTGAAGTCTTTTCATTGTTCTCCTTTGAAATCTCCTCAATTCGAATTACTTTGTCGGTTATTTCCTCAGAAGATTGTCCTGGCAGTGCTGTTATTGGATTGTTGGTTGCATTATCAACTTGCTTTTCTGTTTGATTTTGGGTTTCACCCGCAAGACAAACATTCGATGAGAAAAATCTACTTCGAACTTCAGTTTTTGTTGTAAATATAGATCTCTTAAATGGATTTATTGGTGGCAGTTTTCGTGGACTTGGTTTGAGCAATAAATCATAGATAGGTTTGTTTTCCCTTGGCGATACCATTGGAAAAGGATTATAAGGTTTTTTGGTTGGTGTGACTTGCAGAACGGATGGGGATGAGGTGCAATTGTCTGTATCACTGCAGAGCCTTTTTTTCGGAGGCTGTGGTCCATTGTACATTGAAACTATTTCATCTTCTTCGGGTCTGGTGAGAAAAGGTATGATGGAACACAAAGTTAATAGAATTGTTTATATTGGACTAACCTTTCTTCTGTTTCTTCCTCCTCTTGCATTACAGAATATTTGACTTTTTTGAATTGTAATGCATACGAAATAACTGGCTGCTTCTTGTCGGTCTGACTATGTGGCTCAAAATTGGATTGCCAAATGCTTTTGTGTTTCGTCCTTTTAACATTGCTGAAGGCCTGACTTTGGAAGAAAAATAATTATTGCTGATTTAAACCCAAAAATATTACATAATTTAATAGAAACCTATGATCGGGATTCCAGTTGTCGAGAACTTTTAACGAAAACGGATTAAGATTACCAAGTGCTAATTGAAAGGCTGTGCTGCTATCGAGCGGTTCACCAGCATTCGAACAATAACGTTCATCTGTATTCCACATTGAAAGATCATTCAGGCGTTCCATACGCCTCTCCAGTGGATTATAGCAGTACATGTGCTTAAATGTTGCATCAGCTTTAAGAAAGTTTTCCACATACTCTCCATTGACTTCTAGATTTCGTTTGTTCAAGTACTGAGGAATTTTGAGCAGAGCACGACGCATGTCGTCCTCTTCAGTCATGAGAATAAATTTACAAGCTTTGGCGAGTCCAATACCTGGCAGGGAGTCTAAATAGTCACATCCGGAGAGAATGCACATTGCACGGAACTTGTCGAATGTGTACTTTTCCTGTCGACAACCCATGGATAGGTAGAGTTTATCGGCTTCGACTAAGAGGCCTGTACCGGCGAGGTCTAGTTTGAAGATGATTTTTTTACATCCAAAGAGTGTGAGATCTGAGTCTTCAGTGATGACGTATTGGGCGATGTCGAGCTTATTGAGGAATGCCATTTGAGCATCAGCCTCATATGGGGCTACAATACAATCGACATTTCTGAGACGACATTCCTTGATAAGGCGCAGGGCCATGACATGGGTGACATCAATGGAACGTCTCATATGCGAATGAGCTTCGGTGGTTTTTCCCAGACGGAGCAGCTCAGCTGCTCGTTTGCGTGAAACATCTCGACTTTCTCGACGACGTTTTTCGGTTAGAGCTTTGGCGGGTAAGTGACGACCATCGAATACGAGAATTGGTTTGATGTCATACGATAGGAGCATGGAAACATATTTTAAGCAATATGTGACATATCTGCAAAAATGATATTTAAAAAAGTAGAATAAATGAATAAATATTCAAACCAGTAGGGTGCACTCACAAGTCAGTATCTTCACCACGACAGAGTTTTTCAGCACAACAGAATACGCCTTTGTGCAACCAACAATAGGTATCTACTGCGACGGTGCTTCCTCGCAAGTCCTTAAAAGAGAACCAAAAGAAGAATCGATTTAGAAAGCCCAATTATTTACAATGAAAACACAAAATTGTTATTACCTTAAGATGAACTTTAGAAGAGGATTTTTCTAGAAATGGTATCAAACCTGTGATACCCATTTTTTATTGTTTTAAATTAAATGGGATTCGTTTTATTTTATGTTTACCTATTTGTGTATATCTTTTTTTTACTTTCAAATGAAATCAGAAATACTGGCGCCAAAAGGGATTTTGACATTTTACAAACGAGGCTCGATTAAGAATTTTTTTCGCGCAGTTCTAGTGATGTGCGTCTTATGTTCACCACCGTTTTTTTTTTAACCATAATGCACTGTTCACAATCATAAATATAGAACTTAAAAAAGTAGATACTGTGCGACAGATGTACGGTTTCATAAAAGGTTTGTTTGGCATCTTTTTTTTTCGGTAATAGGGAAAAAATTCGTAGATTCTCTAATGAACGGACATTTTTTTCTCTTCCATTTTGCCCTTTCTTTACAATGTTTTCGAGTTAAAAAACAATATACAACAACAGCAAGAATTTGTACAAAATCGTAGAAAACCCCAAGTTAACAAACTTACCTATTGGGAACAACAACAACAACGTGCTGATGAGTCTTGGTTTTATGTTTTCTCCATGCTTCACGAGACCTCTCACCCCATGGAATAAGAAAAGGCATACTGAAAAAAACTAAAGCATTTTTTAAAATACTATAATGAGTACATTAAGCAAATGTATTGGCACAAAATTGCCATTCTTTCCCGCTCAAGAATTTACAATTTTGGCATTATTTGATATTCAAACTTCACTCACGTAGAGTGTGTATGTGCCACACACCTTTCCCTCTATATCTTATTCTATGTCTCACCCTGCACTTCTCCATACCTAAGAACACAATCTTCCCAATCTAAGCGGCGTCTTCGAAGAATCTTCCAAATGGGCCAATCTGAGCTTAAAGAAATAAAAACAACTATTCTGAACGAGCCTTTACTATACCCACTTTAGTATCGGCCTTAAATTCTATAAAATCCACCACATGGCAAGATGAACTTGCAAACTACTCGAAAAATTGTCAAGTTTGAGAGCCACTGTTCAGCAGCGCATTGTCGTTTCAAAAAATCAAAAGCGCTGAAGGAAACAAAAAAAAAAAATTGAATTTGCTTTTCTCTGATTTGTTAGTTCTTGTAGGTGCATTAATTTAAAACAAAATTAATTGTTTGCATATTTGCAAAAGAAACACCTATATTTTCCATAGAACATAATAAATAAATTTTATACAAAATGAGTAAAATATCAACAAATGAACTGAGAAGAAAAATAATTGGTAAATATAGATGAGGCAAACCACACTGTATTTTGGTCTATTTTATATGCAAAAAAAATTGATGTTATTTATTTATTGAGTTAATATATTAGCTTATTATTGTTTTATTGTTTGATGCGAAGCATTATAAATTGAAATTCTATAAAACAAAAATCAAGGAATAAGGAAACACTCGACAAAATTACATTGCCCACATACGGAGAAACATAACCTTCAATTTTATTTTTTGTCCTCGCCTCTGCTGCAGTGCAAAACTACAATGACAAAATGATCCCCCTTTTTTGATTTCAGAAATTTTGGAGAAATCAGGTAAAGATATATATACTGTGACACCAAAGAGTGTACGGACGCAATTGGAAAAAGACCTAGGATTTTCACTGTTAAGTCAAAAAAATGAAATCAAAGATATTGCTACAGAAGAGATACAAAAATACAACCAGGACGAAGAAGAATCGGAATCTAAAGGCTCTGAATCGTCATCTTCCGAAGAGGAATTGGAAAAACCAAAATTATCACGTGCATGTGCCCCGGCCCGAAAAGCCCCTGTTAAAAGAAAGAGAAAAGCTGCCAAGGACGGTAACTCGGATTCAGACAACGACGGCGATGAGGACTACAAATCAAAAAAATCAGCTAAAAAGGTTTGACATTGTTATGGATTACCTTATTTACTGTTTCCAAAATCTCTTTTGTTCTATTTGCAGGCCTCAAATGGTCCAAAGAAACAAACTGGTTTCACTCGTCCCTATAACTTGTCACCGCAGTTATCAGCCCTAATGGGTGCCGATTCGCTGCCACGCCACGAAGTTGTAAAGAAGGTCTGGGCCATCATCAAGGAACGTAATCTGTACGATCCCAAGAACAAACAGTATGCTATTTGTGATGCAGAGCTAATGGAGGTGATGAAAATCAAACGTTTTCGTACCTTCGGAATGCTCAAGTACTTGAAACCACATTTCTTAAATTAAGTGCCATAATTTGTGACTGGTGCTTAGAATATAGAATCTATAATTAAAAGAAAAGTTTATTAAAATAAGAAGTTATTGGACGAAGATAAATCACAGGAGACAGGATATTATTGTAACTAATTTTCGTCCCCCAAGGACTGAGCGATACATTTTGTATTTTTTTTTTTCAATTTCTTGTATTTTCCAGGAGCTACAACATGAAAGTTAAAATTTATGATATTGAACTTTTTTATTATTGTGTATTTTTGTAAATTTGTTGCAAGTTAATTTTATATAAATAAGATGTGTCCAGCCCAATTGATACGCATTAATTGTAGCGTATGATTATTTTGAGATAGGTTTTATTTTGTATAAGATATGTAACATTTCCTTAATAACTACACATTTGAGTTTTGAATAAATTGATTATTTTTTTTTAATACAAATGTATTTTTATAATGAACAATTTTGTAAACACAAAGGAATCAGAATACATACTTTTTCTAAAAATGGTCTGATTATGGAGTTCGAAGAGAATATTTTTTAATTAAATATCTTATTGGCGGGTTCCTTTTATTTAGTTAAAATATTAGAAATCAAGTACAAGTACCGCCTTTTTTACTTTGACCAAAAGTTTTCAGTTTGCCTTAAATCGAGTGGATCTCTTAAAAAAATTATTTTTGTCCCAAACCACAACCAAGATTGTATCGGGACTGGAATACTGCTGGAGCATTTAACTTGCTTTCAACGTCTTACGCTTCTCCTGCTTTACTGTTTTCCCTTCATGGGAGGAAAGAGTGAGAGTCTAAAAAATTTAAATACCCGATGGATACTCACTTAAAAACCCCAAAATCAGGATTGTTACACAGTGGTACACTTAGGCGTATACGCACTTTTTATCTTATTTTGATTATCGCTCATATTTGTTCAAAAAAGTGATTAATTGATAAATAAATCCACATCGACCATTACATACATAATTGTCTATCTGCCTCTAGCTCAAGCTACAGTCTAAGCCACTAAAGCGCCTAGGAAGGCTTTAAAAGGAATAAAGAGGATAAAACAAACGCAAAATCAACGCTACCTCCCATACATACGATATAAGCTTCTTTTGATTTTCGATTTTCTCAAAAAAAAATTAAGAAATTTCAATTAAATCAAAAAATATACAACAGTATTGTTCTATTTGTCTCTTTCAATTAGGTTGTTCCGATGAAAAAAAGGAGAATTTTGGCCTGTTAGATATTATTACGGTAGAATATAATGATTAACGTATACAACCTATCTGCAATATTAGTTGATATTTTTAAAATGTTCTTTAACAAGTCAAAACTGCTGAAACCGATAGTGAGACAATGAAAAAAACGAACAAATTTAAAATTGTTCTGTGTTTAATTGAATCGCTGAGCGTTAGAACAATACAAGTGCCATTAGAGACATTTATCAAAAAATCAATTTTTTAAAATATTTTTTAACTATAAAGAAATTTACTAATTTTTTTGCAAAGAGGATTCTCTAATAAATTATAAAAGAGAATAATAAATTATTATTCATAGGGATATGAAGTAATGTCAGCTTTTGTTGAGTTTTTATTTTGCAGCTTGTATGAGTGCAAAGCTTAAAAGCTATTTGAGGACTTTATTGGCTTATGATGAATAAACTTTGCGATTGCAGCAAGTTATGGAGTTTAATAGTAAATCAGGAAAAAACCAAAAATATTAGTATTTAAACGTGGCGGAGGGGGAAGAGTACCAAGTCGACTTTGTGCTTATGGTTCTTATCTTGACAGACGAGAGATTGCCGAGGATAATTGACAATTATTACAAGATCAGTTTTATGTTGAATGCTTGAGATTGCCGAAATAATGTGGATTCTACATTAATTTGAATGAGAACGAACACTTTAAATGGAAGACATCATTGAGCATTGTCGACGAGCGTTAGCGTTGTTGAGAGAGTTTTATTAAAGAAGCTCCCGAATTTATCAAAAGGTCAGTGAACAGTAAACTGAACTAGAACCTGGTGGATGCTTATTATTCCTCAGATCAGTTCAAAGTAGAAGAAATATCTATGATGCTGGGGCTAAGAGTAAAGCTTTTGCATATCAACCATAGCCCACATCTTAAAACTTATGCAATATGCATACAGCAGAAGGATTTAAAAAAAATTTTTTCGTTATTTCGGATTCAGGATATTGAAATTCTGGGATTTTGAAATTGAGAATTTAAAACACAACAAAATAAATCATACATTAATATTAAGAAGATAAAATGATAAAATTTATTGAGTAAAGAAAAATTGTGACTGAAGTTATGGTTATCAAACACTTTTAATCAATATATAGCTTAACTTTAAAAATTAATTAACCTAAGCAAACCATAATTATAACAAGCTGTGGAAAGACTTCTTTCAATTGTTTTAAATTTAAAGATTGATTTATTTTTTAAAATAAAATTACCAAAATCATTTATAAGAGCACCCAAGCAGCTACATATACATATCTCATATCGTTTTTTTCTACTTTACATATTTACATACATAACGTAAATACTGCCTTAACATATAATGTTCAAAAAACTTTGAATCGGAGCCAGATGAACTTCGACAGGAAATTGAATTTTATATATAAAAAAAAAAATCTACATACATATGAAGGACATTCACACCACCTTGGTCTTTGAAAATTGCCTTCTTGTCGACTTCCTTGCACAGTCTATCAATAAATTCATGGTGTGGAAAAGTGTTACAATTTTTTTCCACATACTCTTGCAAAATCTCCATCTATTCCGCTGACAAGAAAATTCAAAATTCTATATAAAAAAGTTCTGATAGAGTTTTTGCCACCCTTGAATAATTTTCAAAACAAAACTTTTCGATGAAAAAGAACCGGAAGCGTATAAGGAGATAGAACCAAAAAAAGAAGCAACAACAAACAATAAGAACTGAATGGTCGCTGTATATGAAATAATGTAATATATAGAGAGGTAATAAAGAAGACAATGGTAAATGAAAGAACTATAAAAACATATAACATGCTTCAAAAGAAATGGATGACTGCACTTTTCCAAAGTTTTTAAAATATCTACATATTTTGAATATACTATACAAAAATGCAAATGTCATAGACATACTATAGATACTTATTTTGGTAGTACCTACCTTTGACCTTATGGTCAGACAAAGATTATTTCCAGCTGTAAGAACTGAATTAAATGAAATTCCTCTTCTTTATCTACAAATAGTTACAATTTACAGCGAAGAACTTCAAATTTAGCTTAACTCAGAGACAACGAAGACGAATGCAATGAAGTACACAGAGGAAAGAAAAATAATACACACTCATTAAAAAATATTAAATGCAAGTTGAAAATAGTTAACATTAGACAAAACATTGCACTAAGTAAGATAAAAATTGTGTAAATTAAAAAAAAATGCAAACAACACTTATAAATACATGAATTTAGCTTTGAAAAAAATTATCAAAATTGGCTCTAAAGCCAATAATAAGAAAATAAAAATTAAAACATACTAAGGTACACACTAAAATTTCTATCGAAATTCTTGGAGGCGTTGTACCCTACTATAGAGCAATTTTTGGATTACTCAAAAAATTTCGAACGCGAGATTTTGATCAAACTTGACACTACCATGATTGCAAAGTCGAAAAAAATGGGTCTCGCAATTCTGTCTATTTGTTTGTTGAGCTACAGCCTCAACGGTGGATCTTGAAACTGGATGTATAGTGTTATTTGGGCCGTATCTCTGAACGTTTAAAATTTTTCTTTGAAAACAAAAATAACGGTAGCTGTAATACATTTTTATTTGCCTTTTTGGAAAATCCGATTTATCTAAAAATCGACAAAGATAAAAAAATATCTATATAAATTTAAATAGAGTTGGCCCAAAAAGAAATTCAAAACTTAAGAAGCACTGATGCCTCCCATAGAATAATTTTTTTTTTCAAAAAAGGCTCGATATATATTTATCTTAAATGATTAGAAGATAATTTTTTTTAGTTTCTAAATAACGGTACTTCCCACACAAATTTTAAAACATTGTGTTCAAATCTCAAATCATTCGAAAACGTTTCCTTAAATTTTAAACAATAAAAAAATTGAAATAAAGACAATGTTAACGGTATCTGGTTACGGTAAAAATGTTAAAAAAACAAATTTTCATTGAAAAATTGTAGATATTATCTTCTTAATTAATTTATTTATAAAAACATTCATATTTATGTACAATTTTAAAGTTGAATGGCAGAGGGAAAATAACAAGTTTATTATTAGATACTTGAGATAACTGAAAGCCCTGGTCTAATTCTCATTTATTGATGATGTAATTTACTAACGTACCAATAAAGTTATAATAATAATAAAAGATACCTTCGTGAGAAAATGATAACATATTTCAGAATCGAATATTATTTGAGAATATGTACAAACGAGGGGTGGTAAAAAAGTTCGCGTGATTAGAGATTTCGTGCAGGACATTTGGCTACCTTATATTGTTTAAACATTCATTTACCAACTTTCGTTCAAATCGGGTTATTGTTATTAGTACTTTCGCTGTTAGAAACGAGTAAATCTGAAAAAAAATATTAAAAATTGAAAAAATTGAATTTCGAGTCGTTATTACGTTTTTGACCAAACAAGGAAAAACAGCGCAGATTATTTTGGATGAGATGTCATCTGTTTACGGGGACTCATGCCCTGGCAAAACAATGATCCATAAGTGGCATTGTCTTTTTAAGCCATTCAGAGAGTCAATAGAAAGTGATCCGCGCTCAGGCAGGCCAAGTGAGATGACTTCGTCAGAAACCGTCCAAATAAAAGAGGGAAGGAAAATGGACAAAAAGTGTTCCAGTTCACAAGAGCCATGTTGCCGCAGCTGCCATACAGGAATGTGGGTTCGGAATATTAAATCACCCTTCTTTTAGTCCAGGTTTCGCTTATTGCCAAATTTGAAAAAGAGTTTGGAGGGAGAACATTTACCGACGCGACGATGAGGATCAGCAATTTCTGCCTATTTTGAAAAATCTTTTTTTTTCCGATGGGATGAATAAAATTTTTGACCGATCGATCTAAAAAATGTATTAGACTTAAGGAAGAATATATCGAATAGGAAGAATAAATTCTTGTTTATTTTAATCCCCTTCTCTGCCATTCCGCGAACTTTTTGACCTCCCCTCGTATGTATGTTCTTACAGCAATTTTCAAAATTCTTTCCATATCGGAAATAAGTTTTTCTGATAAATGTATTGCTGTTAAATAGAGTACAGATGTATAGAATGTATAAACAATTTAATTCTTTTCAAATTGATTAAATGTCCTTAATGGTAACACGAAATTAAATGAACGATACTCGCTTATTTAATGTTAACTACTAAATGGATTCTATTTATATATTGCACGTATGAATGTTTGTACATTAAACCTTCACATTGTATAGAACTGCGATTGTAATCTATGTAAAAGGATTATAAATAAAAAAAGAGACACGGTTGGAAAATTTCTTTGTACCTATACGTTATTTGGTCATTGCAATGCAACTGAAAAAATAAAACAAAAAAGAAATGCTCTTTTTTATTCAGCTAGAGGTAGAATGGTAACAACCATAATCCTACTGGTTGAACAAAGTCATGTTTGACATTATCCTCTCGTTAGTTCAATCAGTGAAAAAGGATTATCTATAGGTAGGTAAGGTTAGGTTAGTTAGAGTGTGTATTTAATGTATTTTTTTTTTAATATTTTTTTTTTACCTTAAAATTTTCGGTATGAAGCTGAACATAATCTATCTTAACTGATTCATGATGTGCGTGGAAATTCGAGTGTATTTATATTTTCCTGTAAATATTTAGATAAAATCAACCATAGAAAATTTAGTAATAAAATATTTTTTTAAAGTTTTATGTTAACTTTATTCTGAAAGCTTTCTAGGGACTGCTATTTTTGAAAACAGAATATGTTTAGAATGCTTATTCTTATTTGATCTTGTTTTTCGAAATTTTGTTCGAAATAAAATAAAACGTAAAAGTCTTTTTGTTTGGCTCTGTTATTAAGTAAACAAAGTTTTGCTTTACGACAAAGTTTTTTGGTAAGTTCCGTGTATCTTCTTATTGGTACCGGTATGACCAATTTTGTTTTAATTTCGTGTATTAAAACATTGGAAAAATACCTTTGTTTTTCAATAAAAAAAATGAAAAAAAAACAAATCAATATTATTATAAGTACAGTACATACTCGTATGTATATAACTACTTAGATATTTAAGAAAAAATTTAAATTTTTATCAAAAGCAGATCCGGATTTATAAAATTGTGATTTCGTAAGTGAAATTTCTAAGGGTTTCTCGTCCGACTAAAACAATAAATATATTTATGTATTTATGGTTAGAACAAAAATAGTCTACAAATAAAAAAATGTTTAAAAAAATTGTCAGGGGAAAATTAAGTGGACAATTTATTTGAACCCTTTACAGATGAAATCTCATCGATCATCATTTGTAAAAAAAAAGTTGTATGAAAAAATTAGTCATAAAATACAATTGAAGAGGTGAAGTGAAGAAGGGGTTAAGTGGCGTTTTTATAGTTTTGAGATATAAGGAGCTTTTGTGTTGCATATTTACCTCCTTTTCTTATTGTATAAAGGCATCAACCACACATTGCACACATTTTCATTAGGTCTCTTCATTGGTGGAAAAAACAATGTCACTTACCCCCTCTGTATAAAAAAATATAAATGAAAAATGATATAAAAAATATAAAAACGCAATCATATCTAACCTTTGTGACAAGAAACACCATAAGCGCAATCAAGTTAAGCGTTTTTAAAAAAAAAGTTTTGATAATATTTATTATGTTACGAAATTTTGATTTAAGAAATTGATTTAAAAAAATATAATTTAAAAAAAAAATCAAAAATTCAATATAAAACTAAATCACTTTTGCGAATGAACTTACTCTCTAAAATATCGAAACTGTTTTCAGATTAAAAAAAACTGATCACTTTATTATAAAAAAAACTAGCTGACCCGGCAAACTTTGTTTCGTCTTGGAGGCAATAAATGAGCAGGTTTTGTATTTTATTATGTTTAAATTTTTTAATGATATTTTATTGGCCAGGTTTCAGCTTCGTTAGGTCTTTTCTATAGTCATCAGGAATCACATTCAATTTTCTTAAAAAGTTTTTAAATATTTTCCAAAATACCAAAGTACCTACATATGGTCAATATATGTGTATATTATATATAAATTGAAAGAAATTTTATTATATTTAAGAAAACCACATATATGTACATACATATACATATACATATATTATTATTCCTCTTCTTATCCAGTTTTGTTCTATTTTACTTGTTTAACAAAGAAATAAACCCCTTTTAAATGAAAATATAGGCTCGTCAAATTTTGTAGTAAAAATTATAATCAACAGAATTCCATACTATCAGGTTTCTTGAAATTTTAAATCTTTATCAAAGAATTAAAACCTCATACCGATATCCACAAATAATATATTTTATCAAATGCTCAAAACTTCCAAAATTGTTAACCAAACAAATATTTTCCAATATCCTCAACCTATGAAATCAGCACATATTATCACTTGCATATAACCCGTACAAAAGAAGAACAAACCTTAATCTCCTCTACAACCTAGACTAAAACCAGAACCAAAACCAGAACCAAACCAACCACCAGCCACCACCTTTCAAAAGATGCTCCATTAAAGTTTGATTCATACTTGAGAAACCCAAAGTAAACGGATGCGAGTTTAGTTATGTTGGTCTATTTTATGAAAGAAAACCAGACTAAGGATATGATGATGAAAACTGAAAACTTGACAAGCGTATAGAAATAGATTCGAAAAGAAGCAATCTTCATTCTTCTTCACCATCGCATCGTGTCGCTCGTCTAAGGAATATCTTTAGTAAAAGGGTGAAATGATGACGATGATGATGGTGTATCCGGGGGAGCAAAAATCTAATGAAGAACTTCAATGACAAACTTATTAGAGAGCTGTAACTTAATTTTGTTTTCTGAAGAAGTTTCCTTCCCGGAATGTGGAGATTTTATAACTCCAACGAACTGATGGACCCCGGTGAAATTTGATTTAGTGTTCGTCATCATAGCTGCGAGTTTTTCCTTGTTTTTTTTTTCTGCTTCGCCTGTATGTTTTAGGATGGGTGTTTTTATAGTATAGTGTTGGTTTATTTCAAAGCCGGGATAAGACATAGAAATACGTTTATAGCAATTTGTTAAGGAGTTCTTTTGAGTTTCTTGTTTGGAGATGAGAGCTACAGTCGATACTTGGCAACTAAAATTCTAACTCTTTTTTTGTCGATTTCTAGAGATCCTTTAAGTTTCGTGTAAAGAAAAACTGTATTGGGATACCTCAAGTTTAAGGATGTATGAAAGTTGAATAAGAATTAGATAACTTTAGTGCAAGTTGTCTTGTCATCATGCAAAGTTCTTCAACTTGACATTCTGTCAATCTGCCTCTATAATATTTCAAGATTTCCACAATCTAAGTTAGATTTCTCAGCTAAATTTCTTAACTTTGGAATTTGGAATTTTAATGTTTTTGAAGTGTTGAAACATTGAATCAATACAGCTTTTCCTACAGAGCCAGTGCCGTCTAAAAGGGTTTTTGTACTAACCAATATAAGTTTAATTAATGAGGAATGCATTTATGGAATGCATTTATGACTGGGATTATTTCTCTAACCATATAATCAATAAAACCTATCACCCTAGGCACACCAGACATTTATGTCATATCTGCTAATTGTCGTGCTAACAAAATCAAGTTCAAGACAAAATCCCTAAGAGAACCGTAAGGCAATATGAGAAAGCCGACTGAGACGGTCTCAATAATTTCTTCAGGAACTTTAACTGGTCACTATGCCTCTCGATAGCGACATTGACTCGAGTGCAGATATGATCACAAATTACATTCTATACGGAATAAGAAATTCCATCCCCAACAGGATAAAATGTATCAAAACGAAATAGAATTCATGGTTTGATTTCAGCTGTATAGAGGCTATCAGGGTTGGAGGAGTAAATTGTAACTAACCCTACTGTTCCGCAACAAGTCCAAATAAGCTGTAAAGACCAAAAGTTAAAGCAAAAAATACTTCAGTGTCCCAAAGGAAGTAAAAATTTCCTGGTCATTTGTTAAAAATATATACCAAATGCTTCTTCGTCTTCGGTTCCTTCGTTTGTCTTCGATGACACTCCTGCTGTCAGCTCACTAGACAAAGCCAATTTGCTTGCAGCACAGTTTGTTGTCAATTCGACGCTGCCAGAGAATGTCACGACTCCTCCGGCATTTGAGAGCGTAAACAATTTTATGGTGCGAATATTTTTTAGTACTCTTGAAGTTGCAAGAGTCCTGAAGGATCTTGACGTAAACAAATCCATTGTTTCGCATTGTATTGCTCTCATTGTTCTGAAGAGGTATTCTTCAACACTGGCAAGCCCGACTCGTAAACTTTTAGATCTCTCCTACTCTACATGAGGAGTTTTTCTTTTTTAGCTCTGAGTAGAGCACCGAGCAGAGCTGGAGCTAATCGAGCTCGGTCTGAGCAGAGTATGCTTAGACCTGTCCGATTTATTAAAGAAACAAACCTGAGCACGGAACTGTCAAACATAAAAAAAAATGACAAGCTCACAAAAATTTGTTTTGGTTTTTGATTTTGCTTCAGTTTTATTTTGAGTTGAACAAAAATGGAAAAAGCTATTATTTTAAGGGAAGCATTCAATTTATTTTTTGTATTTGTATTTGTATTTTATAAAAATAATTTATTTCTTACTTTCAGTCGGAGAACAACCAGCTTCGCCCGCCATTTCAATTAGTTTGATTTTTTACCTCCTTTCATCTCACTCGTCACATCAAAAAAGTAAATGAAGTTGGGCGCGCTCAGCTTTTTACTCCATCTACTCCGTCATTTTTTCCTGAGCTTGTGGAGGGCGCTCTGACCAAGGTCTGATCGAAAAAAGAAACAAAAGTTGAGTGCTCAGAGGTGTCTGAGCTAAAAAAGAAATACTGATTTTTTTTTTGACAGCTCAGTACCCTGCTCGGAGCTAAAAAAGAAAAACGCCTATGGTCTCTTTCCGAGTAGATGAAAAAACCTTAAAAAAAAGCCGAATCTTCTTCGCTCTTAAACTACACTTACGTCCATTCTTGCGAAGGTCATGAAAACACTGATAAATCATCAGCTTTAGAATTATCTTGAAGAACGAAACCTTCTTAATCAGTATAGCTTTCGTAGCAATAGGTCCACTGGTGATCTGATGGCATATCTAACCGAACAGTGGCACAGATTTTTATATTGTTTTGGAGAAAGTAAGACTTTTGCAGTCTAATTCTAACAAAGTAAATGGTGGATTGTCGCAGGGTTCCGCTTTGTCTCCCACTCTCTTCCTTATTTTTGTCAACGATAGCACCCTCAGCTTTTTATATTCGCTAATCTGGCTATATTTATAAAGCCTACATTAGTCTAAAATTTGAGTATAATTTTCACATCTTGTTGGGTGCTTCAATTATCCATATGAATCTCTCGGACAGAATCTAAGAAAGAATTTTAAAAATCATAAAGTGATTGATCCATAACGGAAACGGCAATATCTCTTGAAAACCACCATGTCTCTTCCTGGGAGACTTTGAGCACAATTCTCCTACTCCATTGATTTATACCCAGTGCTATGATAGCAAAAGAATCTTAAGCGTGTAGTCATTCCTTATCCGAGGGGTAGTGCTGGTTCTGTAAGAAATGTAACTTCCGTAAGTTATCCTAAGGCATTTAGCCTATAGTTGCCCAGGGATTACCACGGGGAGGTTCAACAAACACTTCTACTGACCCAGTCCAAGTTCCGGGCAGTGAGTAGTTTTCCGATCAGGCACGATGAAAACCGCTAAAAGTTGTTTGACAAAAACTATTTTTTATTGAACTGTAGTGATTGCTTGTTGCAGTGCAAATATGGAATTTTGATCCAACCTACTTCGATTCTATCACCATATTACTACACAACTTCTCAGCAATAAGGGATTTGTTGTTTTTCATTAAATGTAAATAAATGCATCAAATTTATATCAGGAATAAGATAATCCATCTTTCATTTCAAAAGCCGATATAGCAGATAACTATTACAAATTAATGTGCACATACAAAAAGGCAAAAAGCCCTTAATTAAACTTCCTTGACTTTTCCTACTCGCTGGCAACACAAATTTTGTCTTCGATGTCTTCCGTTTAAATAGCAAACCAAAAAAAATAAAATTTATTGCTGTTGTGATTTACCTAATTTTATCTCGGGAATTGCATTAAAAATAATATGTACGCTTCTTTATATGCGAATAAATATATTCCTCACCATGGTGATAACAAATTTAAAACTTAATTTATGGGAGGAGACGCACAACTTTTCTTGTCGCGCTTAAAGCATATCCTTACAGAATAACAGAATAGACAATTTCACTGCATTAGCATTCCCAATTACACACTAATGCAGTTATTCATTGTTGGCTTGTCAAGCTCCGCGAATCCTTATTTGATGCACTCTGCTTAAATCGGAGATTTTTTTTTTGTTACTAGATGAAACCATTATAATTGTGCTCACATAGTATATTTATAGGTATGCATTTGAACATACAGGACGAAATAGAATAAAAGAAAATTACCCCCAAGGCAGCAGATTTACTACTCTACCTAATTGGGGCTAAGGGAGGATGGCTCCACCACCGCCGCCGCTGAACGACAGGGGTCGTACAACAACACAAAAATATTGAATGCATTGCGAAAAGAAAGTGTACAGAAAATGGCTCGCGTGAATTTTCATATAGAACCTGATTCTGATATATGTAGAAGTAGAAAGAGAGAGGCAAGGAAAGAGACAGAGAGAGAAAGAAAAGAGGCAGAACATAGGAGGACGAAAACAAGGCAAATACATCTCAGCTCAGCACGAAGGACATGAACTTTTGTAATTAGGAAATGCATTTCCTTCAATTGCCATTAGTTTCTGAGAAAGTTGCTATGGCGCCAAAAAGGCGCCAGACACCAACTCTCCCAGCAATGCATGATTATTTTGCAGACAAATAGCTATCGGGTGTAGAAACAAATTTTATTCTTAAAATTTTTATTTTTGAAGGCACGCAGAAGTTGTTTTCTGGATGATGCATTTTATTGTTAAGATATAAGAGCGATTGGTATGAGAATGAGTTTCAAAGTTAGCAAACGACATTCACTAATAGTAAAGTGGTTACGTGGATAATTTTCTATTAATTAATCGGTTAAAATTTGCGGAAATTTAGAATTCGCCATTCAATTTTTTCTGTGATTTTTTTTTAAACTGTCTTTCTATTTATTCACAGATATAAATATTTTTGTTCATGTTGATTGACGCTAAAATTTGGGGTGATTTTGCATGTCAAATCCGTTTTTCATTGCAATTTCATAAAACCGTTAGCAACTCCAAAATTGTTATTTTTTTAATTCAGGTGTTTTTTCTTTAATAGCCGTTTCCGAATTTAGCACGGTTCGGTGCAAAAATATTTAAAATGCTTTCAAAATTTTTAAATGACGTAATTATTTTGTATTCCTAAAGGAGTTTTAGAAAATGGGTTAGAATGACTGAAATGTTTGGCCTGCATTTTATTTTTCGATATGCGAAATTATTGATTGTAATCTTAGAAGAAAATTCGGATTTTAAAAGGGGTATGGTTCGTTTGGCGGAATTAATTACCAGTTTTCCATTTCGCTAAAATTATTGCATTTTTTTTGTTTAGTAACCTAACCTTAGTTGGGCAAATTTATTTACCATATTTATAAAAAAAATACGGTTGCAAATGATTTATTGCTACAATATGCTTCAATGTATACTCGTAGACTATTTTTTTAACATAAAAAATTAAACACTACAAAATAAAAACATCTTTAATGGCAAAAATGCGCAAGTGCTCTCTGTATACCATTAACATTTTTATTTAACGCTTCACTCAAAAAATGTGAATTTTTAAGCGATTGGAAAATTTTTTTCTAATCCCTTTTCATAAATCTGGAACTAAACAAGATGTTTCAAACTACCTTCCGATTTGTAAACTCTCAGTTATCCCAATTTGTTACTGGGAAATCAACCTCAACAAATCTTATGATTTTCAATAATCATGTCTTTAGCTGTTCCGAAGATGGATCACAAAGTGATGTTATTTACACGGACTTCTCCAAAGCCTTCGATCGAAAATTTTAATACAAAAGTTGAAAAATTTAGGCTTTCACTCCAATCTTTTGAATTGGCTTCAATGTTATTTATATGATCGTATCCAATACGTTCTTATAAATAATTTTAAGTCTCGCCAATTTCACGTTTCCTCCGGTGTTCCCCAAGGAAGCCACCTGGGACCGCTTTTGTTTTTAATTTTAATTAACGATATTCCACTTCATATCCGGTTTTCTCATAAATTATTGTTTGCCGATGACTTAAAAATATTCAGTCACATTAAATCCGTTTCAGATTGTTTTCTTCTTCAAGAAGACCTAAATAATCTTAGTGAGTGGTGTGGCAATAATTATTTATTTTTGAATATCAAAAAATGTCAAATTATGTCATTTTTTCGTAACCTGTCTCCCATCTTTCATTCTTATAAAATTAATGACAAACCTCTTTGCAGAATAGAAGAAAAAAAAAGACCTTGGCGTTTTATTTGATCAAAAACTTAATTTCGATCTGCACATTTATTTAATAGTCACTAAAGCTAATTCTATACTAGGATTTATTTCTAGGAATTCTAAGGAGTTTACGGACCCTTACACTCTTAAATGACTCTTTTCAATGACTTTGTACGATCTGTTTTAGTATACTGTTCTGTTTTATGGAGCCCCTTCTAAAAAAAAACTCTGTAAGGATTGAGAATATTCAAAAACATTTCACAAGAATGGTAGTTTATCCTTTAAATTGGAATATCTGAATGCCCTCGTATGATTCAAGACGCAAACTTAACGGTTTACTTAAGCTGTAAATATTTTGCTATTATCTTCATTACAGATATTTTAAGTTACCATATCAATTGCCCCTTTTTGTTTTCCTTAATTAAATTCTATGCTCCTTCAAGAGATTTGCGTACTAGAAGTTTATTTTGTGAACCATTTCACAGAACGAATTATGGGCTTAATGAGCCTCTTACAAGATGTTTAAGAGAAGCTAATTCTGTGTTTAGTCAAATTTATTTTTTAATTATAACAGTAGAGATTTATTTAAAAAAAATGTATTATTAATTCTTAGTAACCTCAGTGGTAATTAAATATTTATCTATTAATCGTAAGGAATTTATGTGTATTTAAAATATCCGTTTGATGAAATAAAGAAATAAAAAAGAGGCTGGGTGCGACCCACACTGACAACTTCCCATATGTGATCTTGAAAACTTTATATTTAGTTTTTTTCAAATAACCAAATTTTCTGCGAAACAAACTTTAGCTGTTAAATTCAAACAATCATTATTTTAAGATTGAAAAGCATTTTATTTTTTTAAAGAGATTTACGAAATGCACATATATTATAGAGATTGTTGATGTATAAGTTGTTTCCACGTGACCCAGGAGGTAAACTTCCACGCGTTTTTTTTAACGCGGTTTTTGTCAAAAACTGTCAATTAGCTATTTGTCAAAATTTGACCTTTCATAAAAAATTGGACTATGTATAAAATAAAATATTTTAGAACGCACAATCGTTGTTGCGTTCTCAGGATATTCGAGCTGAAATACAATTGTACCTACTTTTCTTTAGAATTTTTAACGGTTTTTGATTTTTCATTAAAAAACTGCCTATTCAATATTGGTCAAAATTTTATCAGTTGCTAACAATTATGTTATGTAGAAAATAAAATGAACGAGAAGTCAATATCGTGTCCCGTTTTTGAGAAATTTGAGTCGAAAGACAATTTATACCAATTTTTGGTAGAATTTTTTGTAGTTTTTAATTTTTTTGTACAAAAAACTGTCCATTGAATTTTTTTCACCAGTAGTCAGAAACAACATTTTTCGTAAAATAAAATTATTTTAAAATTAATACCGTTTTTCCATCTAAGGATATTCGAGTTATAAATTTTTTTTTTTAGTTTTTTTGATTTAAAAAAATAAGGGTATGTTGATTTTTTTCCAAATTCATATCAAATTTGTATGACGTCATAATGTGTCGAATAAAATTTATTTCAAGTCAATAGCATTATTTGTTCGTAAGATATTTGAGCCCAACCAAAATTTTTACTTCTTTTTTAAACTGCTATAGTAAAAAAACAACTGATTGAATATTAATAAACGCCCTTTCAGCTTCTTTCGAAGTTATTATCTGTAAAACAAAATTTATTTCAAGTCGATATCTTTACTCGTTCTTGAGATATCGAAGACGAAAAATGGTACCAGAACGTACGGACGTACGGACGTACGAACGTACGAACGTACGTACACACGCTCACACAGACATCTCTCTAAAAATGATTGATATAGGCTCTACGGCCCTTGAAACGTCGAGAAATGTCAAAAATTTCAATTTGACAAATCGGACCGATTACAATAACTCCCTATGAGAAGTTAATAAACAAAAAAAAGCTCAAGTATTAGCGTTGAAATATAAAATATTTAAAACTCGTGACGTTGGTGACAAATAAAATAATATGCCCAATCAAATCCCTAAAAGATTAAAAACTAAACCAATAACAAACATAAAATAATTATGGTTAAATTTGCATTTATCAACTAGGTGTGAATAAATGATAATTTCATTTTTAAAGCATTTTTCTAAACCACTTTACTGCCAATTACGTGTCATGCCCTATAACTCATAGCTTGCATGCATGCAGTATTACCAAAATCCATTGGGTTTTATTATTTATTTATCTACCTATCAAAAAAAAAAAACCGGGTTAAAGTTTAAAATACTACAAGAGTAAAACCAAAAACTAAACAATTAGTTCACTGTACCTACAATTTAGCTAACATTATTTATTATTTAACATTTGGTTAAAAAACAATTCTGCTGTTTTATGAGCTGCAAAAAAAAAATACATGACAGATTATTCTTTTTTTTTTTCTTTTTTTTTTGTAAGTGCCTCAATAGGGAAATTCATTATAATAGGTAAATCAAAACTCAAATTCTGTGTAACCAATTATGTCAAATGGAATTTGTGCTGTCAACCATGACAACAACATTCATCAGAAAAGGGCATAGTAATTAAACACAATCATGTGAACATTAATGAGAAGGCGTTTTGTAATGAATCGACACAGATTTGTCAAAATGATGTTAAATAAATTAATCATTTTACGATAGAGTCCCATGAAACTATGCAATGCATTTATAAGTACTCAATTTTGTTTTATGATTCGGTAAATTTTTGTTTTAATTTTTGTGTTTTATTCTTGTTACCATAGAAACATCAATCTACTATACCTAAGGCTACCATAGTTTTTTCCTTTCAAAATGTTGCCACTTTTGTCATAATTCTTTGTTGTTTTTTGGAGGAGAGACTAAATTTAATGACGGAAAAGTGTTTTATTCTATGGGATGGGGCAACCCGCTACCCCCCTCATTTGGGTGGGAGAAACAAAATATTTGGAAATAACGGTAATACTTGCAAGTAAGTATTACACATTTTTTTTAACTTAAGTCTGTCCTATCATCTTGATTTAGAATTATGTTATTTTTTATGAAAAGTTTTTAAAAAAAAACTAATTTCAAAACCTAAACATTGAAAAAATAGATGGTTTTGAGTCTAGTCGTTTTGTATTTAAAAAAAAAAAAATGTACGTTTTTAGACAAATAGACTCTAGGAAAAGACAAAAGAACCTTAACTGGCCCGTTTCAAGGGTTTGAAAGATTTTAATTCCCCTTTTTGCGGACGCTGTTATGTCGATAAGCCTTTTGAACTGAACAAATTTTGAAATTGAAAATGAATAGTTATTGGAAAATTTAGTTTAGTGAATTTTGAAATTGTGGGGAGGATTGGAGTTTTGATTTTTTTTTTTGCTTCATGTTTTTGGGGGTGCTGAATACGCATCAGTTGTTTCTCAGTGAAATTTCTTCACGTAATATGAAAATAATGCAAAAAAATTACATATCTCTGGTTTTTACTTATGACACGCAAACCCTCTGACCTACAAATTTTTCAAAACCCCAGCTGATACCCAAAAACGGATGACAGCAGATTTTATTTCAGTCTCGAAAACTGATAAGCAACTCTTGTCGCCTCGTGTCGATAACCGATACTTATGAGCTTTTCCTTGGTTTAAGTATTTTGATTTTTGAATTTGAAGCCCCTGTTAATAAGAAAAAAATCAAACTTTGTTTCTGCATTCTTTTTTAAAGATAATTACAAAACTCAACTCTGAAAGCAAATTACGGACTACTAAACATTTTAAGGTTTAGAGTCACTGCCTCCCACTTTTGAGCAAATTTAAAATTAGATAACGCTATCAGTACTACTTAGCGCAAGCATTTGTAGCAATATTTCTTTTCTCTTCGGATTTTTTCAACTTCAGATAATGGAAAACATCAACATGTCATCAGCTTTTGAATTTCTTATGTTAAAAATCGAACTGAACTTTAAATAATTAAACACAATATGAAAAGAACGTATACGCCCAAGTGCACAAGGGTGTAATGGATGACAATCAGTTGAACATACATATACCCTCACAGTTTTACTATCAACAGTCTACATATGACAACGGTTTAAAAACAAAAAGAAAAAAAACTCCAGTTGATCTCCTCTAGGCTAAATCTATTTATTGTTTACTTATAAAGGTTAATTTTACTCTCTTCAAACACTACATTGTGAAAATTTGAAATGAACTTCAAAATTTAAAATTCGAGTTTTAAATGTAAAAAAGGTACAAACAATTTTAGAAAGCGTGAAGCTGTTATGATTTAAATTTACACGCCAACAAAATTCATTCAAATGAAAATAATGAACAACTTTTCAAAGACTTAAAAAAAAAAACAAAATATCAAATACTCAAATATATTTGAGTGCCTAAGGACAAAAGTGTGCAAACAAAATGAAACTTTATTTAATAAAAACTAATTAACTCTTTACTGAGGATTTGATCAAAGAATCAACAATATCCCTTGACCCCATTCCAATTTCATAAACAATCAATATTTACCTGCTATGGCTGCAAACTCAAACCTTCATATTCAAACTAATATGTAAATGCACATAAAACTTAATTATTACAAAATACAAATTCACTGTGATTCAGTTTCATAATCAAACAATGCCCGAAATCAAATATCATTATTATTTGTCCTTATTATATCTATTTAACAGTTGTATCGCAATAATTAGAAATTACGGCACAGTTAAGTAAGAAGTGTAAATATATCTGCAACAACAATCCCCACAGAGAGGAAGCCACATACATACATCCATTCACACAAAGTCTACGTTGCCATGTCCCGAGGATTATTGCATATTTAATTTAATAAATAGCTGAAGAATATTCTGAATGGCCGAATTGCCGATGGCTACGTCGTCATTGGCAAATTGTATTCTTCGAATTTTCGCAGGTAATAAAATATTCCACAACCACGTTTATATTCAAACTTAATTAGACAACAATGATTGATATTCAATTTTCATGGAATGAAAAGCCTTGATAAACCTATAGTGAGATATTCCAACCTTTAAGGCGATTGCCATTCCTCCTTGCAAATACCACCGCCCGCCAGACCCACACGAAATCTCGATGAATGTGGGACAATCATCGAACATTTACACGTTTCATGTGAAAAAATTTGACGGGTGTTCGAGCGAGTAGGTATATACTCGTATATTGTGGAACCTCGAATGCCACCTTCATGTGTGATGAAAATCTGATCACATCCTTGCAACAAACATTCACAACAAGTAAAATAAATTTAGGCATTCTCAAACTAACGACTCTATCCGTTCGGAACCTTTGCAAAAGGACCTCATATACATTTTGGTTATAAGGTTAGAGCAGAAGCATATTTGCTCTCTCTTAACGTGACCAGAGTGCGAAAGCAACATCATTACCGCAAAACATTATCATCATCACAGTCGGTCAAAATGAAAGGATGGATGCCAAACCCATTCGACCCGGCCAATATGAGAATTAAAAATGCTGCCCGATTTATTCGCACGCACGTAATGGAAATGAATGTGGCCAATTTGAGATGCCGAAACACACAAATCTATTTTGCCTAGTCTTTTTTTTTTTTTTTGAGGTGGAGTGGAGTAGAGTTATAGTATATCCTGCCAATATCCGCATCAACATCCTTTTGGCAGTCGATTTGTAAAGACATTGGCATATCGTTTTGAAGATGAGACCTTTCAAGGATATGTTTATTGACAAAGAAAAATATAGCACGTTCGTAGTCATTTTTATTCGTTCAATCTTTAAGTTTGTTATAAGAAATAAGTTTGTGGGTAGGTGTGGTTGAGTATTGATGGCATTAGAAATTAAATTAAAGTTCTTTTAAGTTATTCTTTGGGATCATTTTTACTTGCTGTTGCGAAGAGATGTAGAAACTAAAATCATTAATTGATTTAGTTAGTAAAATATTGTCATTGAATAGTGCGTTTACGCCCAGTTGCACGCCAGAGTTATCGTAGAAGCCTTTTTGTTGGTTTAAAGTGTAAACCTGATAGGTGGGTAGAAATGGCGGTGGTTGAAGAAAAAATCGAAAATCTATTTTCAACACAAAAATGCCGAAAAATATTTGGTCAAAAAATATAGTAGAATTTAAAAAAAAAATATCTTCAAAATAAGTTTTCTTTAATTTTTCTTGGAATTTTTATACGAATTTTATTTTTATTTTTTAATTTTTTAAATTATTAAATCAGAGCAATGTTTTATAAGAACAAAGAAGGTTTATAAAAAATAAAGTTAATTTTAATTTAACATCTTTTTTGGTTGACATTTTTTATACACTCGTAGGTAGTTTTTTGACATTAAAAGTTTCATAAAACAAAAAAAAAATGTTTTACTTTTCTCCCGGTTCAATAAAAAACTTATTACAGGGAACACCCTGACAAATATGTTTTTACAGGACTTTTTTTTAACTTTGGATATTTTTTTTCTCGACATTTTTTTAATAAGTTTTTTTTGAGGACGAAATATTTGTTTACGCGGTTCCAAAAACAGTACTCTTAGTTTTATACTGACAAAATTTATGTTGAAAGAAATTTTTCTTTCAAAAACATCAATTATAATAAATATTCGTTATCTTCTTTTTAAATTTTTTGTTTTTGGTTGTAGTGACTAGTATCATTTTCTGAGTGGATATCAAAGTTAATAGGTATTTTTAATAAATCAAAAAGGCCACTAGCCAAACGAAAGGCTTCATTTTTCAAAAACGGTATCGTAAATAATTCCTATTTACACATTCATTCATACACAGGATTGTATAGTTTAGAATCTCTTTAAACAAACAAACAATGCATAATGCAAATATATAGATAGGTTGGTACCTACCTTAAATTTAAGTACTATAAAATATATTTCCAACCAATTTTGTGTAATACCTCCGGCTATTACTGCACCAATAAAATGCAATTCACTCCACGGCTTTATTGTTTATTTTGTTAGACTTACTGTAGCCAACCCCATTAGGTTTATAGATTATACACAAAGAGATCACTTTAAAAAAAAAAACACCCTTGTGTTTCTGACCATGAACATTTTGTAGAACTGATTCAGCAGCTCACATTGCATAAATGGTTTTAGTCTTGATTTAAATGGCCACCTTACAGAATAATTTAACGGATGTAAAAAAAAATGTTTAAAACTTTTAAGTGGACAATAATTTACCGAATTTTCCTATTTTTTCTAGAGAAAAATGCAATTTATATTCAGTTTTTTTTTAAATTAAAATTTTGTTAATTCTAAAAATTGAAAATATTTAATTACATTTGCAATTCAGTAAAATTTTGATCACACATTTTATTTCATATTTGAAGTTTACCTATAGGGTGCTTTTTCAAAAGTATAGAACTTTAAGAGGTTTTTTAACCTCCGAAAAAAAAATTCCATATACAATTAATAAAAATCGTTTATAAAACATCTGAAGCTGCATGGATCCTTATTGAATTGTTATCAGGTATCAAAATTATTAAAATTAAAATTATTGAATTATTACTATCAAACAAACGTAGTTTTCTCAAAAAAAGAAGATGTAAAATGATCTAATTTTCAGATTTTGAATAAAATTTAATAAGAGCAACGAGCTTAAAAAAATAGAATATAATCTTGGAGTTTTGAAGAATTGAAATGTATACAAATTAATTGTAAGTTTTACTTTTATTTTTGACAATTTTTTTTTACTTTAAGTATTTTTTTGCCTCTCCCTAAACGTGGGGATATATACCTCCCCCCTCCTTTATAAAAAAATGCTTATTTTTAACTGTTCTACCAAAACCGTTATTGAATCTTGGCGCATATGTTATAAGTAATCGCACTCTTTCCAAATTGCTTTCAGTTTTTGCCAAACAAATCCAATCTGTAATCTCTGAGTAGGATGAGAAAATTTTTGAGGGGGCTCACATTTTTAAAAAACTTTTCCAGACATTATTTCTAAGTAAATTATTAACTGATAATGTACGCATTATCACCATTTTCAAGCTGACTCAAGAACCATTAACAACTAATAGCAGGGGAATGAAAGAGAAGGAGAGAGCAGAGAGAGGTATATACGAATGTCGAATATGTATACATATGTAGATGTTAGAGAGAACTCAACTATTTTTTCCACTCAACCCGTTCACCCCTGCAAGTTTAAACTGAGCGGGTTGAGACTAACATAATTAAAGAGTTTTTTTTGCAAATAAATTTTGCGTAAGAATTGTTTTATAATTTCTTATTTATTTTTCTTTATTTCAGTTTATTTATGATTTTAGGTATGCACATTAATAATAATTTAATTGATCATAGCCGAAAACATTCCTTGACTGAAGGTTTGTCAGTTTTGCATTTTGCTGTCCATGCTGCCCACGCCTTAAAGCCTTGAATTTTCTTAATCAAACGAGCACAATCAACAGCCTTTTTAATATCATTCTGCAACAAATCTCTACAAGAAACATGACAACCATTACTTGATGGTTTGTTGTCAGATGGTTTGCACCAATATCTGTCGTTAATTTGAAAAATTCCCCAATCAATGCTATCGTCTGGGTTGGTGTGCGTAGCTGTAGTATTGAAATCGCTCTCTCCTTTTGCCAAACAAATCCAATCTGGAAGTTCCGATTTGGGTATCCCAAGATAATACATTTTTCGGGCAAGCTCACATTTTCCAAAAACTTTACCTTGAGTTGTTTCGAGGGAAACGAGTGAAAACAATGCGAAAATTAGTAAATATTTAAACTTCAACATTGCTTATGAAATGTTTATTCAAAATGAACTGATTGAAATTTTAGTTTTATCAGAGATTTTATACGTTTCTCTTGTTTTGTAATGTACACAGCTACTCGTCGGAATAGATCCAAATTTTTCTTTCACCTAAACATTGGTTCTTACAAAATGTTAGTATTTTAATTTTTCCTATAGAATCAATGCTTTCCTAGGACCCATTTTTTTGAAAATTTGGTTGATTTACACGTATAACCTCCTATGCAACATTCAACAACAAAACTTTTCAACTTTAACTAGAAATTTAAAATTTAGAGCAAACTTGTATCTAATCAGATGAGCGGCAGTGTAATTACTAAACCTGAACTCGATAGTGAAATGATAAAGAATTAATTTCAATCTGAGTTTGTGAGTAATGAATATAAATACAATTACAGATGTAAATATTTAACCTTGAGCTATAATTTATTTGGAAAGGTTTAGCTTGAAATTGAAGGGATTTTTATTGTTAAATTAAAAATTTTAATTGTTCGCTTCATTTGAAATTGATTGGCTTTACCGAAAATCCAAAGTAGGTAAGTCAACATTTATATATAATTTAACAAGACAGCGAAATGAGTTGGGTATCAGAATTTATCATAACATTTTTGCTATTTCCCTTTTTTTTCACAGTTAGCCAATTGCTTAGTGTAACGGACAAATGTCATTTAAAAATTTATCGAATCGTTTCGTGCAACAGGGCTTAAAAACTTCTATGTAAATTTAATATGGAAATGAGTTAGCAGTTCTCGTTTTGCCATCGTTAGATTATTATTAGGAAGTTTTTGACCCCTGCAGGGTTGCCACTATTTGAATTTAAGAGAGTCTTTGGCTATTTTTTTTAAACAGGATGGGTTCATTAAAGTTTTATTATTGTAATCGGTTAGGTAAATAAAAAAAGTGGAGAATGCAAAACTTCGGAAAAATCTATTAATCGAGATATGAACTCATAAAATTCATAAACGTAAAAGTAGGAGTTTAAAAAATAATTTACAATAAATCGAAATTCGAGATCTCAATTATATTCTACAACTTTCTTATGAATCTATCGATTACGAAAAACAACTTTACTCATAAAGTTTTGAAAACAGCAAAAACCTAAGTAACCTTTTCAAATAAGATGATGGCAATCCTGCAAGTGATACATGGCTGAAAACTTGGATATTAGCTTTCTATAAGCTTATCTTACAATGCCAACAGTGAAATTTCTTCCCTTATTCCATATTAAATAAATATTAATTAATATTATTTATTATAATTGGTTATATACATATAACTATTATTAACAAAATATAAAAAAAACGCTTGCTATGCGTGAAAAATTAATTCACAATTTAATACACGATAGCGGCAACTCCGCCAGCAATTATCGATAGAATACTTATTTCGATTTAAGCTTCATTCATTCTATTCTAACGAATTAAAAAAAAAACAACAGTCTAGTTTCTTACCTATTACAAAAAAAAAACTTAATTTGACTGCATCATAAGACTAAGGCCGGTATTCACCAAGTGCTCATATTTATAACTTTAAAAGAATAATAGAAACAATGTTTGCGTCATTTTATTAAAACTTAATCTTTTTAAGTATCATATTAACTGAAACGTCACTTTGACGTTTAAAAAATATCAAAAAGATATGTTCGTTTTTCATAAAAAGAAAATAATGTTTGGTTATAAAGTCTATAAAAAAATAAGCAGGTAAGAAATTTCAATTTCAAAATCCTTAAAATAATAATAGCGTATAGATTTAAAATATTTATCACAAGAAAGTAGAATACATACAAGAATACTCAATAATTTTTTTAATTGTTGAATACATAGTAAACTATAATTTTACTATAACATTAGTTATTTTATACGCATTTGCATAAAAACTATTTTAAATAGCTTTTCCTATTTTTTAAAAACACTCTTTGACTGAAGGTTTATTGGTACGGCAGTTATTATTCCATGCAACCCATGCTTCAAAACCTTGTATATTTTTAATTATTCGGGCACATGATACTGCTTCCGTAATATCGTCCTGTAACAAATCATCACAAGAAACTCTGCAAACATCCTTTGATCGTCGATTGTCAGATGGTTTGCACCAATAACGATCGTTAATTTGAAAAATTCCCCAATCAGTGCTATCGTCTGTGTTGTGGTGTGTAGCTTCGGTATTGAAGCTACTCTCTCCTTTTGCCAAACAAATCCAATCGGGCAGTTCAGACTTGGGCACTCCTAGTTGAAACATTTTTTGGGCAAGTTCACATTTCGTATAAATTTTACCGTGAATTGTTTCGAAAGAAACAATCGTAATAAATGCGAGTACAAGTCCAAATTTTAACTTAAACATTTCAAAAAATTAACAAAGACTAACTGTTTGAAGTGTTGGCTTTTCTAAGTCTTTTTATACTTTTATTTTGAACCAACAAAAAAAGTACCGTACATGAATTCGTATGTGAAATAATGATTAATTTTTTTTTATCTTATCAAGATGAATTTGAGACTCATGTATGTACATGTTATTGTAATACTATTACAGATGTATGTAAGTTCTTGTCTGGAACCATAAAAAATTAATTATGGTACTTTTATTTTAGATACATATGTAATGTATGTATAATCAAACTGTGTGACAAATCAAGTTTGAAGTGCATGACTGTTTTTGAAGATTTTAAAATACTAAAAATAAAAAAAGCACAATAATGTATAAATAATTTTGACGCATTAAACTTTCCAAACCTTTAAAGTGTTTTAACAAATCTTTACCAAAAAAACTCTCATTAATCATGGAGACATTGAAACAAAAACATATCAAATAAGCAATTCGTAACCTAAAAGTATTTTTGTCCCAACTTGATAGATAAGAAACGGTAAACATTGTTCAAAAGGGCACTCGTAGGTAGTAATTTATAAGTTTTTTATTTGAATAATTATTATCATTTAGATGCAAAAGAAAAATCAAGTTCAAAAATAATGATAATTATTTTTTAGTAATAAAACAACTACTTCAATATTTACTTTAATATCTAAGTGGGTGTTTAAAATTAAACAGCTGAAGGAGAGAAAACAAAACTGATAAAAAATTATTTCAATGACATACTTTTTATGTTTGAATAGAAGGCATTTTTACTGAAGGGAACTCCTAAAATCCACTATTACCTCGCAAAACGAGATTACTGCAGAGATCAAACGAAGAATTACTCTTGCCAACTGCTGTTTCTTCGGACTCATAGAACCGTCAAGAGTTCAGTGATTTTTGCTACTGTGCGTGTATCGAAGGATTGTGAAGAAGAAAATTCAACCACGAGGCCAGGTGTTACACCTGGAGCGTATGGTCACCAACGCACAAGCCTGACCCGCTCACGCAATTCCATGGCTCTGCTTATGATATGTTCAGTCGCCAAGCATGAGCCAATATAAAAAAAAAATGTCCACAAATATATTTTCGTGACTGTATTCCAAAAACATGGAGGTAAAAGTACGAAATGAATTATTCAAATATGTACATACATTCAAAAAAAATTTTATCTTTTACAAATGTTGCTAAAAAATTAAAAATTTTACCAGTAAATTCTAGAATATTCATATATATGGTTTTTACAGTGACACTTATATCTTCCAGGCTACTGATTCTATAAAGATATAGCTAATTTTATTTAAAAATCAAACAAACCCCATCCTGAACTAATCAACTAAAGTGCACTTCTGTATAAACATCAAATTAAACAAATGCACGGTTTCAAATTTTCATCACCTCTATTTCTATAGCCTTTTCAAAATCACAATCAAAACCACATATACACACAAATTCAAAAATTCAATCCCCACCTTTTTGAAGGACATCAATTCAAAAAAGCAACGCAATCAATCTAGAACTGGAAAACGCCATAGTTATAAAATTGACATAAAAAAAAAATAACTTTTAACTAAAATGCGAAACCAAAAAATACTGCACAATACATCGAGCTCTGAAAATAATGGGTAAATTTTCTGATACAATGGTTAAAATAAGAGGGTCATATCATATATCCTTTTTAAAAACGTTTTGAATAGAATAATATCACACCGAATTCATTTTTAATCATAAAAAAAAACACGACGAGAGGGAAACGACAAACCAAGAGCCATCCCGGAGCATTGTGAAATGTATTTGAAGCTATAGCTATACACATATCCGCGTAGATCCTGTCAGCCATATACAACATAACATAACGTATAGAGAACATCGCAGGCGACAACATAAAAAAAAAAAAAACAAAAATAGCAATCCCTCCTCGACCATTATGCATTTGGACAAATGCATAAAATAGAACAAAATTATTTTTTGGAGGATGCTCCTCCAACAAAATGGTCTCTACTGTGTGCAGTTATACGGCGAGGAAGAGGAGGAAGTGCATCTCGTTGGTGCCATTTCACGTACTGACCTATTTTGTTGATATTTTTTTTCTGTAGTAGCTACTGGTACATATTTGTTTCACATGTCGTTTTTTTTTTTTAATTTGTCGCAAGGATCCTAACTATATACGCATCCTAAATGAAAATGTTTCACATGAAAGTTACGTACTGTCAGATAAAAAACAAAACCTTCAAATCACTAGAAAAGAAAAAAAAAATAACAGACAAAAAATAGACCAACAAATCGAGGTAAGCATTCACATCGCAAACTATAAACAGCATGAACCAATTTTTTTTAACTGCATTGGCTTTTAAATAAATAGACAATAAATAAATGGACAAAACAAATAAACCGATTTGCTAAAAAAAATGCTAAATTGGAGTTATCATGATTATAGCAAATACTACAGATATGTATCTTCTAAAGCGATTAATGTACAAAGAATGCTAAAATTTCAATAACTGATATCTTTCTTGGAATCTACTAAAACGATTTTGAAGACATTTTTGGGGTATGTTCTTATGAACAAGAAATAAATTTAAAAATTAGTTTTGGTTAAATAAGCCTACCGTTCTATTTTATTTGTTTCTCTGAAAGAGATTTTGATGAAAAAGTTTGCGTTTTTTGTTACCACGCATTCTCAGTTTTTTTCCCCCTGAAACGACCCTGAAGATTTTATTGAAATGTTATACTGTGACATTGTTTTACTTCAAAAGTTGATCTAGAATAGTTTCATACAGTACCTTAGGCCAGGGACTCTAAAAAAGGTACTTATTGTCATCGAAATTAGTGTTATACCGTAACCAGGTATACCTATATATATTTCATAAGAATTTTGTGTTTAGATAATATTTTACTTTATAATTTGTTTTATAGATCAAAAGATCAAATTTTTAGATTTATAAATTCTCGTCTGAAATTTTTCCACAAAGCCAATTTCAAACTAGTCTTGGTGTCGTAAGGGTAAGCCCCATTCTCGTCTTGACACATGTTTTGAAAAAATTGTTTTCTTTTGAAAACACAATATTTTGAAACCAGTGAACCAGTTTGTTTTTAATGTCGTTTTCAATTGGCAATCTGGAAGCAGAAAAAAGCATTCTGAATGCGTTTAATTGGGCAAAAGTGACGGTTATGATTCCAAAAAAAAGAGAATTTCTATTCTGGATTTGAAATCAGAAGCAAAAACAGAATCACTCACACATTCAAAGATTTTAATGTCGCACTTGATAAATGTCATATTTTTTATATTTACAAATTGTGCGAACTGTGACGTGATTGCTTTAAATACTAATACAGTCACACCAAACTTCAAATTTTTCAGAATTGAAAAAAAATGTTCAATTGGGATTCCGAATCTAAAACCAATTCCGGATTGCCAATTGAAAACGACATAAATGTATACAAATATGTGTTATTAAATATTATTGTGGTGAAGAAACAGATTTCAAACGAGTTTTCACCGACCGTTACAAAATAAATACTTAACCTGCGGCAGAGGAGCAAAAGCTCCGAAAAGACAGAATTGCCGAACCATTGGGCCATATGCATAAAAAGAAAGTACTTACTAGAAGTAAAAGTTTCTAGTAAATACTTTAACTTCTAGTAAAAGGTTAAATTTCTAGTATTTACTTCTTTTCGTATGCCAAAAAAAAAGTTTATACTAGTAACCATAAACTAGTAGTAAATACTGGATTCATCCTAGTAAATACTATCAATTCATCCAAAAATACCAGTATATACTATAAAAATGTGTTTTTACGTTAAATTGGAAACTTTATTATATCCGTTTAACTCTATTTATTTGTTTGTTAATACTTTTGAATGCCTGCCCTCCTACCAACAAAATAAGTGTTATTTTTACACACTTGTGAAACATTACCCAAAGTAATGATTTCTGGATAATAAGTCTTGCTTCATAGTGTACTGTTCTGCAAACAGTTTTCTGATGAAATTCTGTGTCTTCTCCAACTCCCACTTGAAATCCTGGATGACCAACATATCTCAACCTTTTGATTTTACAGTCAGTACAGATAAATAATTCAATAACTTTTACATAAAATGATCACTTAAGCACTCAAAGTTTTCTCTTTCATAACGATAAAGCATTTTAAAAGTACTGCTTGCGGGCACTCTTCGCTCCTTGTAAACTTTTTCTGAGCTAATCAATAAAAACGCTACAATTAAGAATTATTAAAGTGGACTGAATACTTGGAAATTAGACTCAAAAATGTGAATATATTTGGATTTTCAACGAACAAAGTATTAACTATAAAATTTTCATGTTGGTTTTTACTAACTTGAAAAATTTCCAGTAAATACTAGAAAGAAAAAGTTTTTATGCATACTATTCAAAGTATTTACTAGATAAATTCATCCGAGGCAAGTAAATACTAATTCATCCAGTAAATACTAGTTTTCAAGCATACTATGATTTTATGCATATGACTTTTAGTAAATACTATAAAAATTTGCCAGTAAAAGCATTTACTACCTTTTATGCATATGGCCCATTGTGAGGAAACAAATTATCAGGCAGATTTTGATGGAGTGGAAATCCTTCAAATTGAGAGACACACTGCGCCAAAATTTACACTCTGGAAACTCTAAAAATTCTTAAAAACAACAAAAACAAGACACAGTTCAGACACAGACATATTTAAACATAAATAAGATTGATTTTCTTATGAAATGCTTTAAAATATCAGTTTTTACTTTTTTTTAATATTTATTTATTTTCAGATTCAACTTTATTTTCTACAAAAGAAGTCAAAACTCATATACCCAAAAAATACATATTATACTAATAAATCAATAGGGATAAGAAATTTATATTATTTTCTTTCTTGTTTTTTAATAGATAAACAAGGTGCCCTATAACTGGTCGAATCTATTTGATATGACTCTTGGGTACATTTTTGGTTGCCCAAGTTATAAATAGTAGCCCTTAATGTAATGGTTAGTGCTTAGGACTGTCATGTCAGAGGTCTGGGTTCGATTCCTAGTCTCGTGCATCTAAAAACAGAAAGTTTTTTTTTTCTTGTGAGAAATTAACAAGTTCTCCAAGAAAACCTATCACTTGTCGAGGATAGAGTACTTCTCATTCTAGCTGTTCGGATTCGGTATATAATTGTAGGTCCCCTCCAGTCCAGCAACAGCACGCAGCAGACAAGAATGGTTGAGCGTTGAAAGTCACTGCCGCGCCACAAAATTTGTTTTATTTATTTGTACTTACTTATAAGTAATTTGATTTTATAAGGGCGCGTCAACTAGTTGTCTGATAATTCTAAATGAGACAGTTTGTCAAAAAATATGCGATCTAGCTTCCGAGTATAACAGTAAGATTTTCAAAGCTTCACACTCTACTTTAGCTATCAAAAGCTGATTTACACAAATAACTGCCATTATTTATTTTCAAGATGAACGGAAAAAAACGCAAATATAACTAGATAAAAATTAAACGAAAAAAAACCAATTTCTACGGTTTATCCTAAAGCAACACTAATACCCCATAATAATTGTCATTAATCTACAAAAGCCCTTTAAAGCTGCACTTTAATATCACAGCACACTGCAGCCCAAGCAGATGAGTACGACATGCAGCCAAAATAAACTCCTTAGGTGCATACGCTTCTATAAAAATAACCGTAATACCTTAACTTTGTCGATTTACGTACACATGTTACTTACTTTTTATCTTCATTCGCAAAGTGAAAGAAATTGAATTTGTTTAAAATTTGCCCTCGCGAAATGCGTTAAAAAATACTTATACCTACATGTACGTATAATGGTTTCATATTGTGACAGAGTAATCCTGTTTACGGAAGATAAGTTGATGCCCTTGTAAATCAGTAGTCCTCAGCGTCCCACTGCATGGAAATCCACTTTTAAAATTATCTTATCTATATATGTACATGCATGTATTATTATATCTTAAAAAAAGTGTAAAGTATCAAATTCTTAAGTTTTCAACAAGCACATTTCATGAAAATGTGCCTTTCTATTTTGTACATATTTCTTGTAAGGATGTCTTTTTTTTTGTTGTTGTCAAGTTCATGTATCATGTTCTTTTGTTTAAATGTTTTTAATATTGAAAATGAGAAAAATATGCAGAAAATTCCAAGGTTAGTGCAGACAATTTAATTCGCTTTCACTCATTTAAAATATGTATTTCTAAGTTACGTGCGCTGTACATAAATGTAGATACAATAATCTCAAGGATATGAATTTCTATCTACTCAGATGTGTTTATTTGTTTTCATTAAGTTGTTTTGGAACTGAAAGTTATATTTAGATTGAAATACTGATGAAATCTTATCTTATTCGTTCTTGCAACATTTTCTAGTAATTAATTTTATATAAATTAATTTTTATCATGCATTTGGTAAATCTTAGTATGCACCGGTATTCGATAACGGATCCGCCATCTAACGTTTTTTTTTTAACTAGTGCTTATTTCGTGAATGGTAGCACTTAGCTCATGTCTGATTTGACAGATAATTAGTTTTATCCTTCCGCTGAACGAATATGGTTGTGTATACGCTTGAACAACGCTGGGAAATGAGCAAGGAGTAGCCGTAACAGTCAATGGCGATCATTATCGGGCCATGTTGAACGAATTTTTGTTAACAAAAATTGAAGAAGAGGATGTTGGCAACATTTGGTTTCAACAGGACGGCGCTATTTGTGGAGTGCCCTAAAAGATAAGTGTTACGCCGACAAGCCAGAGACAATTGACGCTTTAAAGGAAAATATTGGTGAAGCCATTGGTGAAATACAGCTGCACACAATCGATAATGTGCTTCAAAATTGCATGGCCAGCCGAGGCAGCCATTTGAATGAAATTATTTTTCATTATTAACCGGAAGGATTGTACTTTCAAATAAAAAAGAAATTTGAGAAAATACTCAGTAGTTTTTTTTTATAGCATTTTCCAAAAAAAAAGTTATTTGGCGGACCCGTTATATCATCCCACTTAGAAAATAGCGAAATTCAAATAAAATTTTTAAATCCACATGCAGACAATTCTAGATGAGATTCATGGTTAAAAAATTGGATATAAGCTTTTTATAAGGTTCTCTAACAATCGAACCAAAAAATAGCTTCCCTATTTCCATATTAAATTAGAATAATTTTTTTTTTTTAAATTGGCTATGATTCATTCAGCTGATAAAATAAAAAAAAAATTTATATTCAGATACAAAGAACTTCTACTTTTCACGTATTTTTATTTTTCGATAAAATTTAAAAAAAATACGGTTGTTATACCTACGTGAAGAACGAAGGCATCTTTTAATTCAAGATAGCGGCAATCCTGCAAGCGATTGATGATCGAAAAAAGCTTCCATTATAGTATTCTGGCGAATTTGATAAAAAATACTCCCCATTTCTTGATCAATTTTTTTTTTAGATTAGATTTTTATTTTCGGTATTATGATCTACATATTGTTTAGGATAAAACATATTATTATGCTGTAAGTAAGACTAATTGATACAAATATAGTACGGAAACAAGTTTTGTTTTTAAGATTTACACTTCGAAGAGAAAAAAAAGTTTTAACACTTTTCTTCAAGTTAAATAAAAAAAATAACACTTTCTAAAAGTTTACTTTCTTTTAACAAAAAAAGTCACATATAAGAATTCGTATCACAAATTTTGTGAATCGATATACGAGTGTATGTATACAATGTACCTACTCTCATAAGAGTTGTTCTTCTTTTGTCGGTAGTTTCATTTGATTTAATGCACTCCTGATACATTGCCAATCTGGCCGCCTCTAAAACAAAATAAAAAAGGCGTCCCCTAACACCACTAAGAGTAAAAATATCCTCCAGCTTAATAGTGCGAAAACTTAAATTTTCGCAAATATGTATGTATGTTTGTACCTACTGTCACTAGTGTCACCAGTGTTGCCAACAGAATCACAAGAAATTAAAACTAAATTATTTTTTTTTTAAATGATATCGAATTATTTCAGCACAATCTTAAAATATCAGTAAAGTAAATATCTTCAAATGAAGTCGGACGGAATTCCTACTTACGCTAACCCGAAATTTTAGGAAATTCTTTAAGACAAAAATTGAAAAACATTTATTTATCTTGAAATGGCAACCTCTGTTCAGCATTTTTCCTCTGCACGACTCAAAAGGGTTAAGAAAAGTTTGTGTTGCCAGGAATAAAAATAACCTCCAGCTATAGCAAAGTTGTCTGCACCTTATGTAGTGCCTACAAACAACAAGCAACCCAAAAAATCACGAGTTCTTTTCTTTTATGGGTATGGGAATATTTTTTTGTTTCACGGAATACGGAAGAGCTTACCAGCAAAGAAGAAGAAAAAGAAAATTCCCATCATCTCGCGTGATATTGATTCCTTGCCCGCTTGGTCGCCTACGAGAATATGCTTCTTAAGTTGTTTATTGGCTGCGACATAAGTTTTTGGTAGTCTAACTATACTCGTACAACGAACATGTATACGGTATACCTACGTTTCTTTAAATGGAAATGGGGAAAAAGGATTCGCATTTTGCACTGGGACCATTAGTCAGTCCAGCAGAACGTAAAAATGGTTTCTTCTATAATTTATCGACGGAAGTCTTTAGTAAATTAAAAGCATCCAACTTTTTGGCCATATTGTTTTTTTTCCCCGAGAATTTCTCGTGTGTATTATGTATGTAGAAAAACGCTCATACTTTGGCTTAATACTTTCTTGTTTTTTTTTTTTTTTTTGTGCTTTGTTTTGAGTTTTGACACAGTCCCCAAACATTGATTTGTGTTACTTCCGGTTGAAAGAATGCGTTTTGTCTGAAATTTTCTTATATAGTTTTCTACTCTATAAGAGAGAAGTTTGCCAAAAAAAAAATTGTATAGAATTTATATATTTCGATGATTTGTTTTGTTCAATGAACTTGAAAAATTGCTCTGAATCAGGTGAAGTTTTTCGCTTTGGCATGTCATTCTGTTTGGAAATAGCCTGTGTCCCTATTTGTTGTGTGTTGTATGAACTATGAAGGTAAGAATTTTGTAATGCGGATGTTTTTGGCATTTTTTCAAAAGGTCACTTGCAGATCGCGTGGATTTAATTGGAATAAATGGAAAATTAATTTTGCAAAAACTTAGTTGAATAGCTAGATTTGTTAATAATTTTCTATAATCTTCAATTTTTATTTAACATACAAATAAACATCCTGCCAAAAGAATTAAAGGATCAACATGATTTTTGCAAATCTGCAAGTACAAAAATATTAGTGATATTGAGCACTTTAAATCTCGCTATGTCTTGTTTTATAATATTGAAATGAGTAAATCTTCAACAAATAAACAAAATGAGCTATTGGATCGCTCTCATCTCAGCCGCTGTATTCTCAGCTTTTAGACTAGTTTGACGTCGCCCGTAGAACTCGTGGAAAAATTTTCTTCTTCACACTTCTTCGATACACAAAATCAATTGAAGTTTCTTTCTCTCAAGAACCCCAGCATTCTTCCGCCCCGTACAGCAGCTGGAGGGTATCGATTTGGAATTCTTGGATTTATTCCAAAATCTGTCAGAGTTTTTGAGCATTTTATCGCCAGTTGACTTGTCCCACCTAAAACCGCACTAATAGGGACCAATCAGCTCGATGACAAACGGTTTTAGGTGGGTGCATTGATCGGGCATACTTTCATCCAACCAAACTTTACAGATGCATGCTCCTCACCACAACATCTTCATAGTGGAAGTCCATCCGCACCAGCTAGTTTATACAATTTAAGTTTGGCAATTGCTAACTGCACTTCGTTTTGGTCATCCAAGTTGAATGGAATTTGACTATCAGCGGAAATATGATCCTTCTAGACCATATTCTCAATTTTGGAACATCATCCCTGCCGACACATTTCTCTGTTTTTCGCGATCGCTCTTTTTTTTCCTGAGAATTCAGCGTTCCTCCCTTTTTTTTCGTTCTTGTCTACAACGTAGGCTACAAGGCCCCGTTCTTGGTTGCGTGCGCCTTCTGGCTTTCTTCATCGAACCCGGATTTTCCAACGCACTCTGAGGAAGATTGGCAGTGGATGATTTCTCTAGATGGAATCAATGCGGTGGCGTTTAGAACTTCACTTAGGACGATTTATTGGTGAATATTTTTATCGGACTCTCCACTCTTGAAGTTGTTTAATATTCTGGTCCTACCATAGTTAAAAGAATTGACCCCGAAACAACAGCAAGCCTCGAATATGGATGAATAAAAAGTTGACGACCATAGCAAAAAATATTAACCAACCTTTTTTCAAAATATTAAGTATTGATATTTAAAATTGTTCATAATTTGAAAAAGAAAATCCGGTTCTATAGCAGGTGTAGTTAATAACGGTTTTTTAAGAAGAAAATATTTTTTGATCAAATAATTGTAATCGAAAAATGCCCCCTAAGCTAAAGGCAAAGCTCTACACGGAAATTGTCTGTTCAGCGCTTGCATACGGCTCGCAAAACAATTTTTTTTTCAAACCTCTAAGAGAGCTACATAGCTACTCGAAAACCTAACTTCCAGATTTTCAGGACACCATGAAAAAAAGATGCTTCAATTGCCTACAACTTTGGTTCCGAAAAAGTGTTTCCTCAAAGATCAAAAGAGTAGATATTAGAAATATAGTTTAATTTATGTAAATTTGCTTTTTTCCTTAATGTCTTAAAATTTAGAATTAAATTTTGAATAAAAGCTTAGCTACTATTCATACATCGTTTCATTTATGCATCTTTTTTGTTTCTTTCCCTTTTTGTTTGGAAACTATTTACACCAGCTTGCCCACAATAAGGTTCCTTATTTTATTATACGTATACCAAAATCTCTGTCAACCGCCACCAAACCAATGCCGCGACCTGATTATTCCAAAATGTTATTTTCTTTCTATAGTTGTGAAACTCTAAAGTCTTTAGTAGCTGTGGCCCCTTTAAACTCTATATATGTATGAACATATGTAGTTACCATGTACCTACCTCGTCAACTTCTGTTGGAGTCAGTTAAGCACAATTCATGGAGTTTGTAAAAGATTTTTGATATTACTATACCACTGTTTGTGTTGGTTCCTGCTCACAAGGAACTAAGGTGCCATAACTGCTGCCACAAATTTATGGTGTTTCTGTCATAACCCTATACCTATACCTATCCATGAGAGAGCAGACTCAACAAATAAACCAACAACAAAAAAAATAACTGAAACTACATTACAAGGACACTCTAAATTCAGCTGGCAAATGACTCTTGAAAACCTAAATAAAATATTGTATATGAACAATTAAGTAGAATTTTTACAGTAACATAGAATTAAGAAAATTCAAGATATTTATAAACATCGAAAAGTTAAAAATTGAAGTTTAAGTTATTTGTGTTTGTTTTCAAAACAAAATAAGACTGCGCGGTCTTTGTTCATTTCTAAATAAATTAAGGCCGTGATCGCAAAAAGAAATCAAGCCTGGATAATAATAATGAGATGTCTTTCAGGCTCTAAAAAGCATACAGACGCTTAGCACATTACAACCACTTTCTTTGCTGTCCACTTTGAATTGCTGTCCACTTTTTTTTTTAAATGCGTGACCTAACTTAATTTTTTGATCTACTATAGATTGTCAATTTGAAAAATGAAATAAGACCTCGTTTCATTAATCAATAGCAGACTTATTTAATTTTTCAAATGATAAGGCCGTGGCGTCTTATTCCACGTTTCGATCGCTTTCTTACTTCCATCTCCTCAGAAAATTATTTTTTGTATTCTGACAATTTTTGCTGCATTAAGAAAACTCACTTCAAATAGCAATAGCACAAGACAACGACATGACGTTCCAACACTACCGCGGAAAAAAAGGAAGGTGCAAGAACTCCTGGATCATCAAATGCAGCGAGTTGTTTTCATACATGGAACATTCCAAAGCCATCTCAAGAAACGAGTCCGAGATGAGACTCTCTTCTAGGCATCGCAGACAAGACTGACAGCCTTATTACGGTTGTCAAAGATCAAGTAATTGATAATTGAAACATTTTATCAATTAATTGATACATTGGTATTATGAACGCGAGTTGATCATTTTATGATCCATTGTGAACAAAGATCAAAAATTTATTGTGACGTTTACTTTTGACGTTTCAATTTCATTTACAATTTTACAACGGACTGCTTTTGTTCCGTGTCACGAATTTTATTTTGCTTGATTTGGATTAAAAATGTAAGTAGTTTGCAATAAATTAATTGTGCCATTCAATTTTAAGAGTTTTCTTTGCGTAGGAGTAAAATTGTAAGTAACAAAAATCATCTCGCCAGATTGGTAGAACGGATGGAAGAGAACCCAGACTTCGCCAAGGGTGTTTATTCAAAGCCGCTTATGAGTAAGAAGTGGACAATGATTGCGGTGGACATGTTTTTGGCTTTCGCGATCCGTAAAATATTTTATAAACAAGGAATTTGTGATTGATTGAAAATTTGATAATCAACGAATATTTTGACAACCATAATACCAAGACTGTCAATTTGAATCATTCAGAATAGATCTAATTTCTGAAGAGCGTTCACAGTTTATCAAAAATTTTGATTGCTGAAAATGATAATACCAATTCATCAATTTCATTGAAAAATGTCAACTAGCGTATTGATAATTGACAACCGTAATAGGGCTGTGACATTTTTTTAAATTTTGATGAGACCGTGACGAGACTTCAAAAGTCTCGCACTCGGTTTTGTGGCCAGTAGGGTTTAATTTAATTTTTTTTTTAATAACTTCAATTATAATCGTAGCTTAATTTATTAATTTGTCAATTCTGGGATACTACCCCCACACCCCCTGTTGTTACGCCTCTGATTGGATAGTTGACAGACGTAACTGTATTTAAAAAAAAATATTGATTAATTTCAAAAAATATTCGTAATCGAAAATTCTCATGTCATATCTTGAAAACGGTTTTTTTTTAAATTTTGGTTTAACTTATTTACAAGTACCAACTGTCATAAAATTCTAAAAACCTTGTGAAATTTTCTTGAGGAAGTCACTTTGACGGCATTTAGCCGATGGAAGGGGTATATAGCAGTTTTCCAGATATAAAACAACTTTTTGACAAACCAATACATTATGATGTATGTATATCCTATCCATGTTCATATATCAGTAACCTAGGTACCTACATTAAAATATATGTATGTACATAGTAGCTATCCAATATCAAGTTTTGCAACAGAAAATTGCGATGTAAAAAAAAATATAAGAAAAATTAAACATCGAGAGAAAAATGTTTTCCTCAGCGAATGCCAATTTTGGACTTCCTCCTTCCATTTGTAATATGGACGGGGACGCTTACAAAGATGAACGGAACACTTTTATTTTCTATAACCAAAACCCCATGTTTTCTTAAGGGGATATATATGGCAATGATTAATTGCAATTCAATGGTTGCGGCAGCAGCGGTCCAACTCATATACAGGACTTTGTCTGGCAGCACTGAACACACCAGACTTAAAAAAAAACAACAACAACAACATAAAATTGAGAAAAACGGAAATGGAAACGCGTCGAGAAGATAAATGAACATCAGTTTATCACATCCATCGAAGAGGTTTATGAATGTGTTTTTGTGTGAGGGAGTCCTTGTATACATTTTACATACATATACATATATAAATATTAGAGTGTAATGTCCTCGTTTACAACAAGTATACTTGACGTTATATGGCGGTAAGCTAACTGATGTATTTATTTCATTTCCCAATATGGAAATAACTGCCAGGACGTTATGATAAAGCACGCAATTGAATGTTCGTTATGTCTGAATTCGATTAGAAATGTCATCTAATTCATGTGTTTATTTATTTCCCAACATTATTTAGATATATTGCTGTATAACTGGAACGGAGTGGAGGGGGAGGGGGGGGGGAGGAAGTAAAAGGTTAATTTAATAAATTAGAATGGCCTTGAAGTGAACGCCTCTTTCCCTAAATGGGTCCCTACAAATTATTTATTACATATTATACATACGTACATACATACATATATGGGGGAATATGATTCAATTTTTTGAGAGAACCCACCAAAATAGGGGCGCTCTAATGGAATATCAACTTAAAAAAAGGAAACTAATGAACAACAGTCAACATTTGCTTCAATTTAAAGTATTTTATGTTTCAAGAAAATGGTCATGATAACTTGATACAAAATCGAACTACGGAATGATAACGATAGAACAGTGGTTCCCCTGGTTCACGGGGCAAAGAAAAAGTTTTAAATCTAAAAAAACCTAGTTATGTTTGAACAATCTAAATTTCTAAACGATGGCTTAAAGATTTTCTAACAACAAAAATCCTTCACAATTTTGTAAGAAAAAAGATTTATATTTACTTAAGTGTTCACAGGGTATTCCAAAATATTTTTTTTTTAACTTAGGTGCATACTTTATTTAAAATTAAAATTTGTCCAAAATATAAAGTCGTTTTCAAAAAAAAATATTTTGTAATTTCTTGATGCTTTTGCATTGAAAAATTGATCTATTAATTTTGAAAGGAACCCCCACCCCATCCTTTTCGGAAGCACAAATTTTATACATAGGTAATTATAAAAATCTATGGTGCTGTTTTTGAGGAAATTCAGATTTTGCAAGAACTCAAAAAGTTGTAATGATAAGAACTCTGGGGAATGTTTGATAAAAATCTCGAGATCGATTTTTTTCACGAACGCAAGACAAGTACAAATAGCCACAGATAAAAATTATGAGAAATTTTATTTCAAATTATATTTTCACAAAAAATACCATCGATAAGCTTATAGTTGCCTGATCCATCGCCTCCAAGGCAAAATTATTGACCAAATAATAATTTGTTACAAACTCCGATCCAAGGAAATGAGTTTCTAAAAAAACGACCAATCCTAATACCAGTGAACCAATTCAAGTTTTCCTCGATGAATTAAAGGCCAGAAAAACTAAAAATAAAAATGTAGTTCTGCAAAAAAAAGTTACGTATACGATACAGTGAACCACATGATCAAAAATCTTTTTTTTTTTTCAATTTATTTGTTGTTTACTTTGAATAACCTTTTTAAATATTTTTATTTGAAAATTTAAATCAGGGGTGGAATCGGCTAACGCGATTGTTGACTGTCGCTTTGTTGATAGTCGTTTTTGATTATCAACTCTAATTTGCTCTGTGTAAAGTGATCAATAAAACAGTTTGAGTTTTTAGCAGCACTTACAGTAAAAAACGTCATTCTGCTCAGCGCTTTGCACTAGCGCTTCTGTAAGGTGTCAAAAGGAAAGGTTATAGGGGATAGACACTGTCTCCTTGAAAAATAAGTATGCGTAAAGTACAACTTATGATATATTTGTTAAATCCTACAGCCATGATGTTGTGCTATTTAATAAGTATTCTCTTTCCAATGCCACCCTTTATTCACTTTGGCACCACACAAAACTGTCATGTGCACTACCACCATATCTTGCATTAATAGCCATGATCCTTGTCTTTTCGTTGCAGATCTTAAAAAAGCTTTTTGAATTTTTGTAATAAATATTTTTTTTACAATTAACTCACAGTCATTGCATTAATGCTATGTCTTCCTTTACGGTTAAAAAACATTTTTTCGTTTTCTCTAGGCCAGATTATCATCATTATATGGCTCCATCAATGCAACCTATTACTACAAAATTGAAAAAAAAAATTGAAAAAATTGGAAAATTAAGATTAAGAATTATATGTATACGTAGTATTCATTATTATACGTCCAGGAATTCTATATTCTCCTATTCGCGTTATTAAATATTCTTATTGAAGTAGAGGTTCCGGTTCTCTTATTTATGTATTTGCTTTTATTTGGCAATATTCTACACACAATTTATTTGCTTTAGAAATTGAATCCAAACTAACGATGTTACTCACAAAAATCTATGAAAACGATACCTAAATAGCTGTCACTTGAAATCCAAGGAAAAAAACGATTGTCGATTTGATAATCACCTTACATGGAGCAAAACTATCGTTTTTGATTATCAACTATCAACTATCGCCTTAGCCGATACCACCCCAGGAAATTAAGTTTGAAAATTTTGAAAACTGATCAGGAATATAATATTTTTTTTTTGTGTTAATAGAAACTGGAAGAAAAATAATCTTCCCCAATACCCTTTTCTTTGCGTTTCCTCTAAACTAACACGTTTTTTCAATATTCTCTTGAGATTTTATCAATGATATGTATTTTCAGAATAATTTTAAAAGTAATAAGCTTGAAGTATTGTCAAGGGAAAAACAAGTAAAAAGATGTGAGCATAAAATTTCTTCTACACTTAGTAAATATTTATTAATCAATTAACAAATGTTTCTTATTTGAAAAATATATCCTTCCCATAAATATAAAGGTATCCATTCCATAATGTATTAACATGCCATCTGTCATAAGCTCCTTAAATTTGAGGCGCAGACGTCTGTACTGTACACATTGTGGCTTTTGCGCTCAAAGAAAATATGTTGAAAACAACTACCGCCAACAGCAACAGTCCTATATGTTGTGTGTTGAATATAAACAACAATATAGAAATACAACGAAAAATGTATCACAATATTATGCAAAAATAAATAAATAAAAAAAAAAATAACAAAAAATCAGAAAAACAATATACTGCATGAAGTGGTCTTATAAGGACATTAACAAATAAATACTATTGTTGTTTTTTCATTAGTCCTTTCGTTATTTGAAGGTGTCCTTGACAACACAGTATTCCCTCCTACCTACCTTTTCTCAGAATAGATTTGCTCATGTATGCTTGAAACTCATGGACGAGCACACTTAGCTGCTATATGTTGTGTGTGGAAACAACATCATGGGAAAAGGCAAAGGACATAACAAAGGATTCCTAATGATAGGAAAATAATGCCGGAGGAGAGAGCTTAGCAGACCCTGATGGGAGTGTTGTTCCACAGCACAGTACAGCTTCGAAGAAGCTAGGCTAGGCTACCAGCTACCAGCTACTATATGCTACCACCATCACGGCACTATAACAGTCCGACATAAAGAGGACTTTTCATGCTATATAAATCAAAAGGATGTTTAGTTCATGTGCCATGAGTTTGTTTATATCTGCTGAGCTCACGAACCAAATTCCGAGAACATTGAAGCGATATTCATATATGGTGTGTACCGTGTACACGTCGTCGTTGTTCGTACGACGAGCAGTATAAAACAAGACTTGAAGTGCAATGTTGACTATCCTTGAAAAATACTAAAACTACCTGCTCAGTGCTCCTGTATATGCATACACACTGGCGAGTCGAGGGCACTTTAAGTTGACCTATGCATTTGGACTTTGAAGAAACAGACAGCGTTGTGTTTGCATGAGGAGACATTTCAAGTACAAATCATGTGCCATGTGACCTGTACAACTGTACATCAAACACAACAACAAAAACAATCGGAATTACGCTATTTAAGGTATTACATGGAAGTTGCTTGATCAAAGCATATTCGAGTTTCGTTAAGTAATTTGACTGGTTGATATGTGCGTTTTCAAAGCTTTTGCGAACGCATAAACCGTTCGATTAAGTCAATGGGTTTCTTTTTTTTGTATACAGATAGACAGACGTCATTTTCAAATGGATAGAGATGGACTGCCGCAGATTTTCAGAATAATTTCTACTAATGGTTGAATCCCTTGACGCAATTTTGGAATAGGTATTTAAGTCTTTTTTTTCGTCTTTTATTGGAATTGATTTTAACTTGTGGCTGTGTAGATACTGTAGGGCAATTAATGCATTCGAAAAAAATGAACTGGATATTTTGATGAAACTTGATATTAATGATATAGGGGAGACGAAAAATGTGGGTCACGCAATTCTGTGCGTCTGTCTGTCTTTCTTTTTGACTGCAAACTAAATTGTCGGGTATCTTTCCTTCAAAATTCGGTACCATGCGCTTTTTTAGGAGTTATTTCCAAAGGATTTTTAATTTATTTTTAATTTAACAATTGTAACTAAAATGTTTGTTTTAACATGTTTGAAAACCCTCCCCAAAATTGATAGAGCTCTACTTTTGATTAAACTTATGTACCTATTTATGAGAAGTTTTGATCATTCAATAATTCCATTTATTTGCAAGAAAGATGGTGGAGTTGGTTAGGAGGTAGGATAAAAAAAAGGAAAAGGTAGGAAAATAGTAAAGGAGGTGTTTGGAAAGGAAGTGTTTGGAAGGAAGACTTCCAGGGGACGCGATCTGCTTAAGGACTAACATAGAAAAAAAAGGAATAACCTCGATAAAAGCGAAAGGACTCTAAGAACACTATGGCTACCGCGGATGTTGTTGCCGGCCAGTTTATATTTTCCCAAAGATGGGGGATGTTTAAGTTCATATAACTCATCGTTTACAATAGATTTTGGCCACCTCAGGTACTCTTGAAAAATGTTTCTTGAAACACACATGCTACATAGTTACTTAGGTTCTCGAACTTATTATGCCCATGCTTTTCCCCCTACATAGGGGATGGAGTCTCCTCCTTCCCACCATCGATCGGTTCCTGTAGATGTATTTCAGTTCCTGACTTGTTTTCATATGGAGTTGATTATTCGAGAAACGGTTGAGCCAAAAAATCCTTAAGATTTTTCGCTTACGTCTCAAATTTACAAATTCAATATTTGAGCAGAACAGTCGTAGTTTGGTTTTTAAGTATACATATATAGGTACTCGTAATTGTTTCTCGATATTTTAGACAGCTATTTGAACGGAACCCTTCAGCGGTTAATATTAAGTCAATTAAAATATCTGTCAACATCTCGCTCGGTTTCATCGTAAATTAAGGTAGTACTCTTCCAAGACATTAAAAATTTTCTACTATCTTTACTGGTTTTCCAGAAATGTTTACTTAGTTCTAAGGCTGAGCCTTCCTGTCTTAACCTATAAATCCTTGAACGATTTCAGCTTCTCTTTCCACCCTTGTTGTCATTTGATGGAGATTCATGATCTTACAAAGCTGTGTGCCGTACTGTTTTGACGTGGTCCACACGGCGCGGCGTCGAGTGTGTCTTTGTCGTGGTCTTTTATGAGCCCCAGGAAGATTCTTGCTATTACCTTGGCTACTGTTTAAGTCACGGTAGTTCCTTTTTACGTAAAATTTCCTTTTTTCTACTCTCTCAATGATTGTGGGCTTATGAATTAGATTATTAATTATTCTGAGAACTCATTAGTGGATTGAGTTTTCTTAATTTCAAGTTTTCGGAACTAATAATTTTTCAATGATGAAAACTGGAACTTAGTATTGCTATTCTTGACCTTGGAAAATCATAATTTTTTTCAATTCGCTATTCGGAATAAAATAAAAACAAGATCTTACATCATTTCAAGTCTTTTGAAAATTTTCAGAAATTTTCAGATAAATTAAGTTAATCTATCTTAAACGTATTTCGCTGCACTTAAGACATAAAATCTATGCATATATAGAAAAATGTTAACGAAAAATGGTTCAGGTGGACGTTGTGCGAGATAAACCTTAAAACTATTTTTTAAAACAAGATCATAGTGGAAAGACTTGCCGACAAAACTTACATTTTGCAAAATTTTTGTTTTCCTACAAATGTGAAGTAAATGCCTGGTGACAAGGAGGTTATGTGTTCGAGTTTCATGGTCTTCTAAAATTTTCTAAAATTTGTAAATATTTTTTTATTTGAATTGATTGGTCTTTGAGGTTTTTATTCCTTTATCATATCTTCTGTACAAATTAAGAACACATAAACACCAATCCAAAATTAACATCTTTACCATATGTAGGTACAGTTTATGTTAATTTTTCATAAATTTAAAAAAAAAATCTTACTGTCCTTGGTACATACATATATGTAAGTTTGCAGAATTAGTAAATAGAACTAGGGCACTATTAAAAGAAGCTTCTGCTATAAAAAGTAAATGGAAAATATACATTTCTACACGTCCCTTGCACGGATCAGTGAATTGAATGGTTCGCAATCAATATTTCCTCTCCAAATGGTCATAACACTTGACACTTCCATCACATCACATCAATAAGGATCCATCCTTCTGTGAAGGAATTAAAATGAACACATATAGATATCCCTACATAAAGAAAAAAAAAGAAAAAAAAAACGTGTTATCCATTTAAAGCTCACAGTGCAGGTCACATCGGCATCACCCTCACTTTACACATGCATGCTTGGCGGACTATAAGCAAGAAAGAAAAAAATCAAACCAAAAAAAAAAAGTAAACTTATTCCTAGATGTGCCTGAAGCCTGATAAAATGCAAATAGTCGATATATCTGGCCTCGACCCGGTATAGAAGTCCTCCGCCAAAAGAGTATCCAATAGATACCTACTCTCAAACTCAAGCGAGGAATCAAAGCGAATAGAATCAACTTTCATTCTGTCATCACACAGCCATCGGCAACCAAAGCCCATATTCCTTTCAACAAAAATATCCTATGGTGGACTTTTTGAGTTATATATATATTTTTTTTTATGATTATTTTGTTGCCTTCTCCTCCCGCTTGGATGCGCATTTATTGCGAATGCGATCATAAGACCAAAAGCATATATAAAAAAAAAAACACTTTATGTCGGTGCTCGTTTAGATATAAATGAAGATGTGATGGCAAATATGCTGCTCCTGTTGCACAAGCACATCTCTTAGGCCCCGGGCCAGCCAATCATTCCTATCCAAAAAAAAAAAAAAAATATGGAAAAAAATAAAGATGCAGAGGACATATAGGACACTCGAAAGTCACCCCATAGGATCAAGCTATAAATATGTCCTTTTTGGATGGCAGAAGAAAAAAGTTTAAGTGCCACCGGTTAACCACTGCGCGTTTGCAACTTTGACGTTTGTAGAAGGTTTTGGTCAATCAGTATCTACACCTTCTATAAAAGGATGATTTTGCCCAAATTGTGATGAAGTTGTATATTTTTTCTGTTGACAAAGATATTAAGCGGAATAAACTTTATTTTACCAATTTAGAGCGAAATTTTGATTGGTCCATCTTTAAGTGCTGTGGAATGATTCTTGTTTTTTTTTTTTACTTTCAACGGAAAACGGAACGAAAACTGCATTCGAAGGAGTTATAAAACAGTAATTCAGTGATTCTTTAAAAAAAAATTACACCAAAAACGTTTTAATAAACCCGTGTTTTTCAGTGCTAAAAATATTCAATTTCTGTCACAGATTTTCTGTGATACTCAGGAATACCGGCCGCCATTTAAAAAAAAATTGCTTTCAGTTTCCAGATTTTGGTACAAAAATCTACTACATCTAAGTAAAACTAAAAACTGTACTAAAAAATAACGAAATTTAATCATTTTTTGAAAGCCTATTACAAATATTACACAAAAATGCTACAACGTCATTTAAATCGTAAAAAAAATTTACTGTTAAACCCAAAAGAGACCAAGACTTTTCTTGTCTCGTGACCAGCCCTAATTTTAAAAGAATTGAAGATCTAACTGTTTGTCTAAATCAACACTTATTCTAAATATAAACTTTTTTGACGAAAATAAAAGTTGCACCTTATCATATAGCCTACTGTATAGATGTAGAAACTCAAATTTTTGTATGAATAAATTAGTAAAAAAAACCAACGCTTAGTTTATTTTTAAACTAACTGACCCATATTTGTGTTTAGGTATACCAGTAAACAAATTCAATTTGTGAAATATTATTATAGCAATTCTGATAAATAAATCTCTCTCATTTGGGAAATAAATTAATACTCTAACTCTAAGTCACACTGGCTGAAGGCTGACACAAAATGTAGGACGTACCTATATAATATTGTCGCGAATGTCATATACCTATACTATACGTCCAAAGCTATCGAACTAGCAACGATTGCAATAACTCTTTGGCCAAACTAACACAACACTTTGGCATTTGCACTGTATAGTATAGCAAAACTATAAAAGCACATAATACAACAAACAATAATTGCAAATTCTATTAAATCATAATAAATCATGTGGTTACCCCCAAAACAATCCAGGACACTAATTATTTCCAATAAAAGCCAATAACAATTAAGCTGATTATCTGCTCTGAAGCGTGGACTTTGTTTCACTCTTCTATATTTATAATACTGTTGTAGGCGAACGGCAATGCGTGGGTAAGAAATGACATGACATTAGTAGACTGAAAATTCTGCACCCACTAAAACCTTTCCATGCACCAATATTATATGCTAACACAACGAATTTCTGTAAAATTATCACCAGATGGCATTGATATTGATGGCGGAGAACTATAACGTTCACCACACGACGTCAATACACTAATAAAAATTATCTCACAGCAGCAAGGACTAAATGTTTAATTTGGGTGTTAGAAAATTCTTTTAGTTCTAAGGTGAATTTTTTGTTTAACAGAATTCAGGAAACATGTAAATTTGTGTATGTTACTGTAAATTCTCGAAATGATTAAATTCTAGAAAAATTTAACACCAAGAACTTTTCAGAAACATTGGTACTTTTTTTTAGGATCGGGTTACAAAAATGTTTTTCAAAATTCTGTGTGACAAAATTTTGAGAGGTCAAAAGACAAATTTCTGTATGACATAATACTGTTAACATTCTGTACATCAATACACTGTATAAACAAAATACTGACTTGCAAAATTCTGCACCGCAAAATAAAGTATTTTTTGAAGGAATTTCCTTAAAAAACCTTTTAACTTTATAATCATGTTTGAAAGTAAATAAATCCTAAGAAAGACCAAATCAAAGTTTTCTTAAAGAAAATAGTAAATTCAGTTCAGTTCAGTCCAGCAACATACACAATACACACCAAATCAACCCAGTTCATACTGAGCCACACTTCATACCCAGAGAAAGTTAATACCAGAATACAAAAGCAGGTGGGTTGTAGAGGGACAACTTGCCCCCCCCCCCCTTACAAATAATATTTTTTTCTCTTGGAGAACTCTCCCCGGGGAATGAAGTGCCCCTCGGTATGAACGGGGTTGATATGGTGTGTGCTGTTATTGATTGGTATCATGTATACTCTTGCACTATGAACTTTGGCGGTATAAGCTGTCTTGTTATCTAATTTACCGATCCCATAAAAATTGACTAGAGAACTCAAGAAATAATTTTAGAGGCAAAATGAAGTGGAAGTAGCTACTAACTAGGTACCTACTCATATTAATCAACAATTGAAGCTTGCTTCTTTATTGAGCTCGTGGTGATAAGAAAGGTTAGTTTTTCTTTATTTGTTCAGAATAGAGCTCTGAACAGAGTCTGAACACTCCGAGCATACTCTGAACGATCTCTGAACTGAACTTCTGGAAGGTAAAAGCTTGGCAGATGAAGATGTTGCTCTATACGAACATTGAATATAATACTTGGCTTTTGCTTACGTTTATAATAACCAGAGTTGTAGATTGGTAATTTTTTTGACCTACAAAAGGCGTAACGTGAAGACGGATTAAAGGCCTATTCACATGAGAACGACCAACGACCAAAGAATGACCGAATAAATGTTATTTTAAACAATTTAGAAACCTAATTCTTCAAAGATTTGTTTTAATGTTTCGATACTAAACCAAGCTTTTTGTTTGATAAAATAAGATAAATTTGAGAAAACAAATTATTGTCGCGAAGTGATTGTTACGAACTGTCAAGCACTATTAGCGTTCCACATACGATAAACACTTTGACGAACAAATTGTTCGCGCAAGTTAAAGAAAAGAGTTCTAGATTTTCAATTAATAAAATACAAAACAGTTTCTTTTTTTAAACGACTTTATTCTTCGAAGGTATAATCTCGACTCTTTTAAATTTATATTTTTAAGTTGTTCAATCAGATAAATATATTTGATATTTGGTATTAATATTATTATTATTATGCTGATTGAACAATTTAATATAGGTATTATTTTACAATTCATTATTCTGAAGTTTGACAATACTCGTATTACATTTAAAATATGAATTGATGAATCAAAGGTTAACGCACCAATCAATGGTGATCAAGGTTACCATACAAATATGTAACTCGCACGACTAACCTCAAAATCATTCTTGTTTTTGTTTTCTTCGTGGTCATTCGCGACTAATAAAAAAACCATATGTAAGAAATATCAAAATGGACGAATATTCGCTCATTCGTCGGTTGTGGGTCGATCTCATGTGAATAGTCCTTAAGTACTTCGACGCCGCGCCCGTTTAGCGGTTGAAACGGGTATAAGTGAAATCTAACAAATAAGACTGTGAAATTATATTTCCGCGCAAGCTTCAATATTGTTATATGTTTAATTGAACCTACACGTATTTGACCCTGCATGTTCTCCTGGTGCCATGCTTTCCTGCTTTACCCTATTTTTAAATTTAAAACAAGACCAATAATTATTTTAATTTTCAATATTATTTTTATCAGAATCTATTATTTAATTTAAAAATATAAAAAGTAGGTTTCCCTTTCCTGAACAAGAACTCAGCAAACAAAAATCATCATAAACAAGAGCTTCTCTTCAATAAATTAGAACCATTTTAATCGTCTTCATTGACTTCACTAAATTAAATATCCGTGGAAAAACTTGTTCGAAACTATTTAAACATTTATTTAAAAACTGAATATTTTTCTTCCGTGTATTTTCCAATGTCCTTGCTTGCATTCCGGATAATGTATTTGATTTGATTTAGTCAAAATGTATCAACATGACAGAACCAACCGAGTGTGATGCAATAAATTTCCACCATATCGTCGTTGCGTTCTCTTGCATTTGCAGTGCCCCGTAAACAAAAACAGAATCAATATATGTACAAACTGTGCATATACTCGCAGCCTATATGAGCTTGTGAAACTGTAAATGCTTGTCAAATGCATTCCTTATCCTTTTTATACCAACCAACAACAACAACAAAAAATGCTATACCGCCAATGCACGTTCGGGGAAATGTGCTTCATCTTCCGCAAACCTATCGATAAGTGTATACTTGCGGCAATGGAGCCTCTCAATTGCCAATATTTACCAAAATGAGTAATCATGTCGTATAGGCCAGAAATGGACTCACATTTGCGTTAGCTACCTGCCTGAACGAACATAATTAACGGTAAAGCACCAATTTGTAATTCGGCAAAGCGCACAATTGCTGACTGTAGTGACTTTATAATAGTAACAGAATGTTGTCAAAAAGTCCTCTGAAATTCTTGTTATTTTGTCTCTGAAAGTTGTCATAATGACTGCCCCTGAATGTAGAAATTAAAAGGGAAAAATGGTTTTAGAAACCGAAAATGTTTATGTTTATTAAAATCAAAGGATCCAGACCTTTTCATAGCTAATCTTCTTTAACAAATGTCCCGACTTTTCATAATTAGATGTGCGTAAAATTAGCTCCACCATTTTCAATTTTTCGAAAAATTAAGATTGTTCAGCAATGTTTCCAGCTTGCTCTGCAATGTGGCATATATTAAAAAAAAAAATAGCGTTAAGTTAGCAACGCTAAAAAAAATTTGATTTGATTTTTGAGAAAATCGGACATAATTCTGTTTTGTCTTTGTTCTTTTAAAAAAGAAAACCAGCCAATGAGTATGGATTCCAAAGGGCAAATCTAGCATGCTCAACTAGAGCTGAACATGGTCCTAAAATATTTCCTGAAGACTACCCAAGATGTTGATTTTTCAAAAACTCTTGATTCTGTGCTGTTTTCTTCTAAATTTATTAGTACCATTTTGGGTTTAAGCGAAACAATTGTGCTATTATCTTTTTATGCTGGCATGCGTTGTAAATTTTGTTTATAATCTTTGCAAATTTTAAAAATGGTTTTTTAAATTTACAATTTTTCAAAAATAAATCTCAAGGGTAGATACTCACAGATAATTCACAGCCCTTTTGCATTATGTCGTAAATAGCTATATTTTTAAGTTTCAAAAATATTCATGTTTTATGATTTTTTTTTAATTTTACGTTTTTTGAAAAAAAAATCTATCTTGTGCTGCAGCTTTTGAATTTGCAATTCTAAGAAAAATACCAAATTTCGCATATTTGCACCATTTACGGCTGAAAATATGTTTTGCGAAACACCTCAGAGTGAAGTTATCACCAACATTTTGGATTTTTAAAAAACAAAATTGCACTGTAATTTGTTTTAAACTTTACGAATTTGCTATTTTCACGATTTACTTTGTTTCCAATTTCAAAATTTTGCAAAAAACTCTAATTTGTACCGTTTTTTCCCAAGAAATGACTCAAAGAATGAAAAAGAAAATAAAAATCGAATTTAAGACGTATTTATTTTTAACACCTTAACGAGATATTATCAATGCTCAAAAAATAAATTTTTAATGTGTATGTCTTGTGTTTTTTAAAATTTCGTAGATTTGCAAATTTTACGAATACTTGTTTTTCAATCTTGCAATTTTTCAAAAAAAAAACTACATGTGCTCAGATTGTATTGCCATTTGCTCTTTAAAAAAAAATCCAAATGAAAAATTGAGTTGGTTAAGGCCTTTCAACTATTTAATAAAAAAAAAACTGAATATCCAATTACTTTGGCATTTTCGTCTATCATAAAGAACATAATATTAAAATAAATGTCTAGATAATCAAACTAGAGGTCTTTTCTTTTGACAAAAACGTCCAAAGATATTCCTACACAAAACATTAATTGACACATTGCAAGTCTTCTTGCATTATTCCTTACTATCAGCAACTGCAAAATTAAAATTCAATTGAATTTTGCCCACTTCCGTCGTCTCTTCTTAAGTCATGCTGAACTGATGGCGACAATGACAACTTAAGAATTTTTATACTTATGTAGTTGCATTTATCTATCTGTACAATGCAACAGTACATACAATTGCAAGTGAGGACTTAGCCTTTTTCCATGTTGATTCCCTTTTTTTTTGTTTTTGTTGTCTTTACCTTCCTTGCCAGTGTGACTTTTTTTGCTGCTTATTCCTTCACAATTCCTTAAGTTCAGAATAGAATTTCAGTGAATTAAAGTCACTTGTCGCAATGTCAAAGATGATAAAAGATTATCGCAAAAAGCTCTTTCCAGATGTTTTTTTTTTTTGTATCTCTTTTGAATTGTTTTGTAACTTTTTTTTTTTGCTTAAAGTTCAAGATCAAAGTATTGGAATTGTAATAACAAAACTATATTTTGACTTAGATACTGAAGTGTTTTTAAAAGTACTATTCTTGTTTTATCGTTCGTTTATATTTTTGTTTTTCTTAGTGTCGAATCGATCGGTTTTGAACTTAAGAACAAGAGCTTCGAATTGTCGAAAAAGCACCAAAATCAATTTGGAAATATCACAAAAAAAAATGGGGAAAATTGTCCAATATTAATTTTTAACATTATAAAAGAAAAAAAAAACTCCATGAAACATAAATTTCTTTAGTAACTTTTAATACGGTAGAATTTTGATTTAAATTGGTTGGTATTGTTCATGATTATAATTAGAAAATAAAAACAATTTACTTACTAAGTTTTAATAAATTTGGTTCCTAAAGTTCGAGTTGAACATATTTAAAAAAAAAAAACTTAAATGTAAAATTTAGGGATTTTGGATTTTCAGGTTTTTAACAAACAACAATATTGCTGTTAAGTTCCGTTAATATCTCTTTGAAAATGATCTTAAGTTGTTATTGTCAGTTGTTATAGTGTAGTGTTGTACAAGTGCAAGATTGCAAGTTGGGAAATTTTGAGGTGCTTAAAGACAGAGCAAAAACAACTTATTTGCCACCATCAAAAATTGTAATTGAAACTGAAGCTCCATGTTCAATAAAAGTTTCATGTGAGCAAACAAGTTTCGTTTTCGGGATTTTGCGATTTCGGGATTTTGCCGTCTTCCGTAAAATTTAAAATGTTTTTTTGAGACCTTGTGGAAAATTTTTTTTGTTAAAGAAAAATCATTGAATTTTTTTGTTTAAAAAATTTTTCATGGATTAAAACCAAGCTGGATTTTTATTTTTTATTTGACTTTTTCGCAAATCTTTTGTTTTGCAACTAACAAGTTACAAGACGAACAGAACGTTAAAATGATAAAATTGTATTCTTTATCATATATTATCTACGATAGACGTGGTGGGCCTTCGAGTCAAAGACTTGCAAGTAAACTACAGTTGATTGATGTCTTAAAAGTCGGATCTATGCGGAAGAGTTATTGTAAATTGGACCACTCGGACAGTGCCATCATAAGAAGCCAAGGCCGGCATTTGAACGATATACACATATCGTCCTTTCAAATAAAAAAAAAAAAATTGTAAATACCACATACACAGCTTGCTTGATTTCATTTGAACATCTTCCCACCCATAATAATAAAAAAAAATCTTCAGCATACACAAACATTTTAATCAAAATTTTTGGAGGTATTTTCGAAAATTTAAGATTTGTTTAAGCGGTTTTTTTAAACATTTATGCGGTACCTACATAACTAAAGTAATTTTACTTTTATTTAAAATATTTGAGATGGTATTAACAAACCGTTAGAAGCCACATGTAACAATTGAATTTTTGTATCAAATACTTCTTATAATTTTTAGATGTTTTCGACCAAAACCAATTTTTAATCTTTTATTGGAAAATCAAAAAAAAAATGGAAATGGAATAATGGTAGCCATTTTTCGGAAAAAATAAATATATATGCAGGTAGTCAACATTGATTAATAAATACTCTATTGCATTTACTACTGTCTGCATTTTAAACGTGTAATTCTGCAGTATAGCAGTTTGATTAGGTTAGGTTAAAAAAGGTTGTCGGGCAAGAAACCCAACACACTTAGACCCTTATGGGTCCATTGTGATACCATAAATCTAGCAAGATAGGAATTTACTAGTCGAACCACTCGGAGCTTCTAAAGAATAGGGATAGACTTTTAGCGTCCGTTTTCACTAGATAACTAGTGTCCTAATTGAAAAAATTCTCCTAGATGGAGTTTCCTTGGTAGAGCTGAGAGAGCAGGGCAAGAGCACAGAAGATGTTGAATAGTTTCCTCTTCCTCTTCGTCCATGCAGCTCCTGCAGAAATCGTTGGAGAACACGCCCATTCGTATTGTGTGTCTACCTATTAAACAGTGTCCTGTAAGAACATCTATGGTGGAACTATTATGCAAACGATTTAAATTTAACAGCCCCTTTGAACGTTTCAAGTCTATACTAGGCCATATTTATTTGGTTGCCAGGCAGGTATTACTTTGAGTCCATCTGAGGTTGGTTTTCTTTAAAGCATCTTTCTTTAGCATGAGTTTACATGTAGCGATAGGTATGCCTATGTTTTTCCTTTTTGGTTGTAGAGGAGTGATTGTTCCTTGTTTTGCGAGTTCGTCCGCCCTACAATTGCCCGGAATGTCACTATGTCCCGGCACCCAAATGAGGTGAATATCTATCAAACTGTTCAGACATCTCCCTCAGAGATGTTTGGCAGTCTAGGACCGTGATTGATTTCGTGGCGACAGAGGCAAGAGATTTAATTAATTTCGAACACCAATTGAGGTGTGATGTAGTCTAAGCGATCAGGAATGAATTAAAAATTGTTTAAAATGATGATGGTGTGACCAATGGTCCACTGTAGGGTTGCTGAGTTTGCGCTACTTGTTTGTTAAATATGTCTAGTGGTGTAAGATTTAGTAGTATGCGCCCGAAGGGGTTAACCTTAGCGCTCCGCTTATACACATACTAGATGACCTTTGGACTTTGATAAGCTTACTTAAGTTTGTCTTTATGTCCAGTGTGGTCCACCATACTATCACCCCATATGTAATTATTGATCTATAGCAATTTAATAGTGCACGATCTTTGATTTTCAGTTCATTGAGATCGTCTAAAGCCAAGCTGTTTATCAAGATGGTAGCTCTTCTAGAAATCTGAAGAACTCCAAAAACTCGTTTTTATTATTAAGAGATCAACCCAAATCGATATCGTACAAAACGTTTTCATTTACTAATTTGAGTCAACCAATAAACAGTAGTTTATAACAATTTTGTTCACAATGTTAAATTAAAGATGTAATAAATTTTCGAACACATTACGACGGTGGAAAAAGATGAAATTTTAGTTTTTTTTTGTTTAAATTGTCATCCTTGTCTGCAATAATCACAATAATGAGCAAATGCATACAACCTATATAAAGCTTTTATTAACTTAGCTTTTATCCTTTTTTGCTTGGAATCGGTCTTCATTTTTCATTTTCCTTCGGATTCAAAATCCTACACCAGCAGCAAAGGAATCCCTCTTCCGAAGGTATACATAATCCACCAGAAGATAACATTACATTTTTCTTTCTATTTCGCCCCTTTCCTGACCATGCGTCCGTCCGCCAGACTGATCGTCTTCCGTTACATTTTCTTTGTTTTGAGTTGTAGGGTGTCCCAAATGAGTGCAAAGCATTCTAAGGACTCTTTTGTCATGTGTATACATATTTCTTTTTTCTGCAATGCTTTGTTCCGCGTGAGCTGATGCTGCAGTTCAGCTATAATCTTTTTTTCCGTTTTCACAAATTCCATGGCTAAAGGATATCAAAAGTGAGTCTGATTTTTGCCGAGCAAATGTCACCGGAATACGACACAGTTCTGTAAAAATTTTTTTTTGTTTCAGGACGACAAGCAAGAATTCTCGGGTTTAAATCATACGAATTTAATGTCAAAATAAAAAGAGATAAAATACTGAGAGTGAGAAAGAGATAGATTCATAATATAGAAAAGTACACAAAGAGAAAAAGAGAAAATAAATCAGTCCGCATTTTCGATTTGCAAGCATACAAAAATGTCACAAAAGTAAAATGAAGACATGCAACTCGAATTGAATAATCCTTGCTTTTGTCCTGCAGATTTGAAATAGAACAAAAAGCTGCAGCAGCAGCAGCAGTAGCAGTAGATGCATTGAAACAATCCTTCTGGCAGGATATGAATCAGTACCACAAGGGATGACAATATTCTCGGTAGGCTGGAGGCTGACGCCTATTATTATTTTTTTTTTTTGAACCATAGTCTTTCCTTTGGCATCATTTTAATTCGTTTTCGAAATGCACGGGGCGGCAGGATGTGGCATCATGTCCTTAGAAAGGGCTCGCGATGGCAAAATGCTGAATTGCATTTTTTTTGCTGGCATTTTGTTCTAATAAAAATATAATTTAATAAATTTAGAACTGTCTATTCGGTGCGAAAAAAAATCGGACAAAACGAAAATTGATCAAAATGAGTTTATACCTATATCTACCAGTTGCCAGTTGACAATGATGCCAATTAGATGCACAAGTTCTTTACGAGCTGAAGTACTTTCAGAATTTTGGAGAAAGAAATTGGACAATCTATTTAGTTTCAGTACCTTTAAAAGAATCTGTAGATGAGCAATAATGCACTTACACGTTTTTCAACCAAAAAAACAACAACTTTTTTTTACTAAAAGTAGGTACTTGCTATTAAGTAGTAGTATAAAATAAATTAGGCGAAATTGCAGCAGAAGCTCACTCTCTTACCAACACGTGCCAAACCAGTGAGGGGATTTGAAAGGAGATGTCGGTGAATAATGTCTTGAATTTCAGTTCATCACAATGAGAGGGAAAGACAGAGCGTGGAAGCGAGTCCCTGTACTTGACAGTACGACCGATTGGGTTCAATAGTAAACTGATGAGCATTCTTGGAAGCACGAGCACTTTTATAGATAATAGCCAGATCAGAAGTGGAAAAGAATTTCTTGCATTTCCAAAGGAAACTTGAACATCTTGCGGCATTTTTGGCAACGTTAAGTATGTGATCATTCCACAAAAGATGGTTTGTGATACTACACATACCTAAAATCGAAGGCTGTTTAGTTTCTTCGATGCAAGAGCCACTCATAGATAATGGCAGGGGGGTTGCGTCTGGCTTTAACGACAGAAAGCAGCATTGAGTTTTCGAAGCATTAAATTCTACGCGATTTCTTAATCCCCCATTGTACAATGCTTTCTAAGTCAGAATTTAATGTACTTATCATATTTTGTCGTTTCAGTTGCACGTCCGAAGAGCAGGGATGTGAATCTGGAAACGAATATAAAAAGCTAAGGGTGTTACCGTCAGCGAAACAATTAAATGGATTAATAAATGCAGATAGGAGATCATTGATGAAAATGAGAAAGAGGGTCGGAGACAAAACGGAACCTTGTGGCACACCAGCATTTATGTTGTGAGTTTCAGACTTGAATCCATCTAGTACTACTGGTATAGAGCGATTCGAAAGAAAGTTTCTAATCAAACCAAGAAGAGTTTCATTGATACCAAATGCTCGCATTTTCGATAAAAGAGCAGGATGCCAAACTTTATCAAATACTTTTGAAATATCATATGCAATAATCTTACTTTCTCTAAAACGATGTAAAGATTTGTTCCACTGTTTGGAAATATCTCGGTGAGATAAACCATCAAGTCACCAGTGGACCTATTGTTGCGAAAGCCGTATTCCCGGTCATTAAGAAGCTTACCTTCTTCGAGATATTTCTTAGCTTTGCCTTGTGAGCTTACCACAGGAGTATAGTTTTACAAAAAAACAAACTAAAATATTTACAAGACAGACAGTAGTCCGTCTGTGAATACGAATGTTACAGCCAAAGATAAACTTACGTCCATGATGAGGACGAATAGGTTATGTTTTATTTACACATATGTATACCCACTAAATTATCATTTTATTTGATGACTCGTTTTTTTTTTATAACAAAAACATGCACTTAAACTGTTTGCAGCCATCAAAAACCTAAAGAAATAAAAAAAAGAAACACCAATCGCATGTTAAACTTTATTCTCTTTTCCCATTATACTTTCTACAGCAACAGGACACATATTTGGCTTTAAAAAAAAAACACGAAAAAAAAAATATTTCAAATCTCAAAAATCTCACCACCTCAATAAAACCAAATGATTACTGCAGATTGCTCTAATTTTCGGAGGGGGTGTTCAAAAATAAGAAAAAATGAGAAAAAAAAGGTGCGGCAAACTTTGTGAATGTAATTTATTTTTATTTTCACCAAAAAAGTTCCATCCTGAGGCAACAATAAACGTTTGTCCCACCAACAACGTCAACGTCAACGCCAACACCATAACAAGGATGAAAAGTACAATGTCATCATAAATGCTATTTTGGCAGCCGCAAAAAAAAGGCCTCAATAATAATACATACTCAGAAAAGTTAAATTTTTTTTTATTCTGTTGGTCCGGGACTAAATTTTGAGCTCTTCGAAAGGGTGCCATCATATTTTGTAACACGTTGAAGGGTGGATTTACCCAGAACCAGAATATAAAGAACTGACTGAAGAAATGAAAGAAATAATAATTCTACCACAAAATTGAGGCAAATTGTCTTCTTATTTTTATTTATATTTTTTTTTTGCTTGCCCCTGGAAGTCGACTTTTTTTTTTTGTTATAGTTGTTGCTAGAAGTTGGGGTGTAAAATTATTAAGAATTTTTTATGATATAAAAAAATGTAATGTTCTTCAAAGGTTCTGCTGCAATAAAAGTCACGGTTTGTGTTTGGGGAGAAGGGTCCAATCTATGTAACGATATACATATTATATATTTTACTATAGAAGTCTTCAATGAAGTGGCGACAAACAATGATGACTTGGTATGGACATGATGTGGTAGTCAATAGTTAAATTTAAAATTTATTTTTTAAATTAAACTGTACAAGAAAATATGAGTTTTCTATTAAGTTTAAGGAAAATATACTGAATTTCAAAATGTCTTCCACAGAAAATTAACAAGAATCCCAAAAAGTGTAATTCAGATTTTTTACTATGCCGTTATGAGACATTCACAATAATTGGCTGAAAATAAATCCCTCCTAAACTTGTTTATTTCATCTTTTATTTTTGTACATTACAACTGGACTTTAAGTGTAGACATACTATAAAATTAGAAATAGAAAAAAAGACTATCATTGTCGTTGTTAAGTTCTCTCAAAAAAGAAACTTGTCCCGCTGTTAAATTGATTTGATTGGTTGGCTTTGTTTTTATTACACTCATTTTTTTTAAATTTCTGATTTTGAGCAAAAACTTAAACAAATTATTCGAAATTTTTTTTAATCAGTGTGTGTAGTTTTTTTTTCAATAAATAAAATAAAAGAGACAAAAGAAAACTGGTACAAACATTTTTGGACTTTTTCACAAGAATTTCAATGGAACTTAAATGGAATTTTAGGGTTTTGAAACTAAATAAGGAGTTAATAAAAAATCGTCCCCCAGAACTAAGCTAGAAGTAATTACATCAGATTTTTTTTTGGAACAAACAACTAAAGAATTTCTTTTGGCCTGAAAGTTTTTAAAAAGCCATAATTAATACGGAAAGTAGGTTAGATATTTTCAATTGTGTCAAATAGTCCAACGTTTTTTCCAAACAAAATATTCTGGTCTAATTTTTTCTGGCATAATTAACGGAAGTCTTTATATCTTAATAATTGACGCAATAGGACATTTTTTTTCATTACTCATAGTTCTTAGGAGAAATAAGATACCTTAAAAATTTTTACTTGTTTTGCTTGAAAGATTTTTGAAGAATTTTCTTAACCTTATGATGAAATAAAAACTTCTTCCCGCAAGAAATGTAATTACGAACTTTAAAACAAAAAAAAACAAAAATGTTTTATTTCAAAAAATTGTTTTTGGTACCTATATCTAGGAAGGGTTAAGGTGAGTTAAGGTTAAGGTGAGAGCGAAAGGTTAGTGTACCTTGACAAGTGATAGCCTTGGAGAATTTGTCAATTTCTCGCATGTGGCAGCAGCCTGTGAAAAAAACATTTCTGCTTTTAGATGGAGAAGGCTGGGAATCAAACCCAGACTTGCGACGCACTTTACAAAAAACAACTAAATAAGTTTTCAAAATAAAGGTTTGATTTTTTGATCCAAACACATTTTTTTTTTAATTTTGATATGCAACATTATTAAAACCACACAAAAAATTTGGTTCTATAACGGAAACCATTAAAAACGTCTCAAAAAAATTTTATCAAAATCATTTATGTCGTTTTTGGTAAATATCTTATACATATATTATGATAAAAATATGAAGTTTTCAAAAATCTATTTCTCAAAATTTTGAGGATTTATGTTTTTGTCAATAACTTGCCATATTTGCTTACAAAAAAATTTAGTTGCACAAACCGTCTATTTCTTTGGAAATGAAAGAATCTGCGTATGGTTTTCACCTGAGGCATTTTTGGGCTAAGAGTGTGCTTGTTTTCATAATTCAATGCTTACATTTGGTATCAAATATCAAATGAATTTTTAATTCAAGGTCTTACAATTGGCATACAAGTCATGATTTTAAGTTTTTTTGTTTTTGAAATAGTCAAATAAACACTTAAAGTATCAATAATAAATTATTACTTTTAATAAAGAATCACTTATTTTTGGAAGATTATCAGCAACATCGTAACATCGTAACAGCTCAAACCACGTACAATTTTGTCTTATCTCCTTTACAAAATATACTTATAGCCTATCTAACTGAATAACAATTATATGTTATTAATTCCTATTACATAGCAATCTTTGATAACTTCTTCCACTGATATCACATCAACAGGCAACATCTGCCATTGACAATCTCTAACAATTTATCAAGTCTCGACTTATTACACGAACAGAGGTGCCAAACGATTTTTTGTGCATCCTCTATAAACGTTGCCGGTCAAAAATCGACACTTCACAGGCATTCTTCGCTGGATTGATTGATGGCCGGATTATCTTATCAAGCAAAGATGGGCTAAAAAAAAACAAGGATTTCTGGTGGAACTGTTGCTTCGCACATCACAACACAAGAAAAGTTCAATATCTATTCTCCCATCGCATCGCATCGCCTAGAATTCTCAATAAACCTACCTTGCAGCCCATCATCATCACCAGGTGACTGCTAGTTTGAACTTTTCTTTATAGTGATCCGACCGACGACGATGTGCCATTTCCTTGTACGAGTATCCTCAGTCAAGCAAGAGGAATCTATTTCGTGTTTTAAAGACTGCTGAAAGAGAAAAATCCTACTTCCTACTTTTTTATGGCGTGGAAAAAGGTAAAAGGGTGTCACTCTCACTTGTACCTATATGTATTCACTTTCCTATCCTTTATTCTGGACCCCATGGACCCAAGTGATGTATAGAATGTTAAAGTATCGCACTCAACAAGGTCTTCTCTCTAAATTTATGTATCTTTATTTGATGTTCTTGCTGCTGACTGTGATAGTAGTATATGTAGTTGTTGATGGCAAAGGATATAGAAAGGTTTACATTTACGACTTAGTTTCACTTGGGAAATTAATAGATTTAACTCCTTGCATTGAGGTAAAACCTATCAACGTTATACGATATACCTTTTGGTATGCCTAAGTTTAAAGCTTTTTGGGTTCTTATATTATTGTATTGAAATTAATTTTTGGTTTGTATAGTTTGTTTTATATATTTAATGATTTTTTGATTAAGTAGACATAAGGGGAGCATTAAATTATTGGCAGGTTGTAAATAAAAATTAATTTGAAATAACTTCTACATACCTACCTAATATGGACTTAACTTTTAATCTTTGGGTATTTTTGAAGTATTCACAAGTAGCTACAAGGTGAACCTGAGTTGGTAAATAGTAGAATAATTGATTTTCTATTTGGCTTAAAATATTTTCTTGCGATTCTTCCGGAGCATAGTTAATAAAAAGATTTATTAAAAAAAAGCTTCAAAACCCAATCTCAATAAAAACTTGGAAATATTAATGTTCAGAAACTTTTCATTTATCTTGTTGTTAATTTAGTTATTTAAAAAAATTCAAACATTTAATAAATATTCATATAAAATAAAATAAAACGCATTTGCTCCTATGTGCGATCAAATCTTGCTCTAAAGTCTGACTGGAAAACGATTAGTTTAACTATAATAAACAAATCATGGCTTTTCTAAAAGTTCTTCCATTTATTTTTGTGGCATTCTTTGTTTTTGTTTGCTGCTTTCTTTAAAATTGGTATTTGATAAAAATTAAATGAGCTCGATTCTGATATCTCCATTGGTGGGGACGTTAAGGCTAAGTATTTTGACAAACCTCTACTTGAATTTTAAATTTTTAGAAGAAGTCCTAAGATTGATTTTGGTAGAGGTGGATACCACCCTACTATAAAATGGTTGTTTTCAGTGAAATCTACATTTCAAATTCGTCGCTTTAATGCAGAACTAGTCTATGTCCATTGTATATAAAACTTATAGTACTATCATCACGATGATTTTTGAGTTGTGTGGTGTGGTCGTCTGAGGGCGCACTATATATACACAGAAACAGCAACCAGAAAATTAGTTAGGGGTGTGATCGCTAGGTGGCCGACGCGACGTATGGAACGTGTTCATGAGAGTAGGTACTATGCAAATTTATATACAATGTCTATGTCACAATTTTATAATTTGTCTGTGAAGCGGTTTTAAAACCGCAAAATAAAAATATAACCCCTAGGACATAACTGTAATTTTGTACGATTAAAATACTGAAGGAACAAAAGCGCGGCATAGGAACACGGTCATCAAACAGACACGCGCATAATGGCAGTGGCTTTTTTTCTCACGATAAAAAAAAATATAGAAATTCTGGACTTAGACTAGTTCTGCATTAGCGACGAATTGACGGATTGAATTTTTGTGTATTAAAAGTCCAAGGCCTAAGGTGACTTTCAAGAAGAGTTAAAGTTGGTGCCAACACTATCAGATTCTGAGCAGTGGGCTGAAAAAATATTACTTCCAAGAACCGTAATCTCCATAACACGCATATATGAACCTAGAATCATCCATCTAGCTATTTTTGGGAAAATTTTTGTATCATTATTAACAGCCTTGAAAAAAAATCAAAAAACTGGGTCCCAAAAAGGCTATGCAGTATCTTAAAAGAAAATCCACTCACCTGACAGCAAAAGTGACAAAGCGCGATCGAATAAGAAGCAAGAAAGTGCGAAAAAGCTACTAAATCAAAAAAATTATCTGGGACATAATACAGCATGACTAATTTAGCTGGTACTGTATGCAAAAAGAATACAACCTGAGAACCCAGTTCAAAAGCCAATGGCCCATGAAGTTGCGACAATATTGGGGAAGAAAGGCAGTCACAAGAACTCCTGAATTAATCAAATGCAACGACACCTGCGTTTATTTAGCCTCAGACAATGGAACAATTCAAAACCCAGAGGCCTCTGTCAAAGTTTCTTAGGGTCAACCCGGTAAACCCCAATAGGGAAGCCTTAAGATGAAGCAGTGAAGTGGGAGAGTTACGGCTTACGGTCCATGTTTCCTAGACAGAAGCAAGAATAAGTGATATATTTTTAGTAGGCAAAAAATTACATAAAAAATTGGTCTATCCAACAGTCAAAGATATATCAATTGAATTAAAACTAATTTTAAGAAAAAGATTTGTTCTTTTGGGATATTATGATTTTTGTAACCAAGGTATTTTGTTAGTAAAACCAAAAACTTTGAGCCCCCAATTCAACTAAAGCTTAAAAGGTAAAATTTCACATTTTTAATATAAAATGCATGTATAATACAATTTTTGTATTTAATTCGTTTGGACAAAATAAAAATGTATGTGGTGAGAAAAAACAATATTTTCATCAAAAAAATGCATCTATCAAACTCCATTTTGTTTTGCACAAAACAATAACAGTTTGACATTCTATTGTAACATCAGCTTGGTTCACAGTTCTATTGAAACGTCAAAAAAAAAATTTTGGCACAAAATGGGAGTACCATAAGAAATAGATGTACATTCTTTTCGTTATTGATGAACTGGCTAGGTTTTTTAAATTTTTAAATATTCTTAGATATCTTCAAGTATTACAATAATCCGGTTGTTACAAACTACTAATATTAAAGAAGTCTTGTAAAATGGCTAGATTGTCTGAATTAACATATTTTGTAAATCTCAATTTAATTCTACTCGTGACTTTCTAACTTCATTTAGTCGAACTTAAACTAGTTTTTTTCTTGGCATAGAAACAAAAGTTTGAAAAAAAAAATAATTAAGATAAAATATACCTAAATATACTTTCTTGAAGAAAACAAAGTAATTTATTCTTTGCGTCCAGGGCATACAAATTGGGAAAAAAAAACCCTGAAACGAAAAGAAAAAAAATATGTACATATAAAACAAATTTCTTTTTAACAGTTAATTACTTGCAGTCAGACTTTTGCAAAAGTCTTTTATTATATTGACCAAGGCTCCTGAAATCTGCTTGAATTCGCAGTTTCAACGTCCGATGTATAATAGTTGTTTTTTTTTTGGTTTTTTTTTGTTTAAGTTCTCGAAAAGGGCGCACTTGATTGATGTACCATGACAAGCGATGATTTTTCACAAAAATTCGAACTTTTTCTCAAGTTTCAACTTACACCCTGCAGCGTGGCGGGAAGCCATTGGTAAACCGTATATATACCAATGAGAAATATACAAAGATGGCTTGATATTGAAAGCACTTTACAAACATGTTTACTCCTACTACTCTTTAGATATATCAGATCCCAACAAAGTACTTGCATTAGTTTTTATTCAGCTATTTTGTTGTTGTTGACAGTGGTTTTTTTTTTTTTGTTCAGGGAAGAAAAATTTCGCAGGGGGACGATGATGGTAGATCAGTTGATGCAATGCAATTCTTCTTCGTGTGAATGAGTCAACACATCATGTACTCAGGGGATTACAAAGATTTGATTTCATTCAACTTTGGACTTTCTTAAGTGCATCGATGGACAGACTGGCTTCGGCTGGGAATCAAATAAAATTAAGTGCATTAAACTGAGTTGTATAAAATTACTTAGGAAAAAATATTTTCAAATCTTGAGCGTTAAATTTCCATTTCAAATTAATCCTATATTGGACTAAGATTGAAAGTTTTAAGAAATATAACACAATTGAACATGAATCGAAAACAAATGAAAACAATTCAAATAGTCTTGTGAAACTAGATTATCGATTCAAAAACAAATTCGAAAAATCTGAATTTTTGGTAGAAAACTTTGTTTTTTATGTCTTGTTTTTGGAGAATCAAATAGATTGTATTCCAGGTTTTTTTATTTCTTGAAAAAATTGGATTAAAAACTGTGGCTTTTACATTTTACATAAAAAGTTATTGACACTTTTTTTGATAAAGCTATTGGTTTAGTAAAAAAAGTACATAGAGCAAGGTACTGAAATTTGTACCTTAAAATGGAAACCATTAGCTATCTAAAGACACAAAAAAAGTGTCTTAATCTTTTGTGTGTATTCTACACTTGTTGTTCAGTTCAGTATTTTATAAAAAAAGTGTTTCTTTACTGTTCTTTGATAAAATTTTAGTTTTAGGATGTTTTTCAAATTACAAATCATAAGACCGCACCTAGTTTTCAATTCATAACTTTAAATTAATAAGAGCAAGAAATGTTGAAGACAAAAATTATATTAATAAAATTTTGAAAAAATTAAGTTTTGAGTTTATAAAAACATTAGCTTAGGAAATATTATGAAAAAATCTAAGTTTTGGCTTTGCAACAGAATATAAAAAGTTATCATTATTATTTTAAAATTTTTTAAATAATGTTTTTAGAAAATTGTATTACCCGCCAAATAGGGGGAATACAACCCTATCACTTACGATTTCATACCTGTCGCCCTGTATACTTCTAATAGTAGAAATCCCGACATGACCCTCCTTCATCTGAGAATCATATGGCTGGTGTGCAGTTATTCAGATAGTGTTTAAGGAAACGAAGGAAATGTGCTCAAGGTATAGTCTTTCCAACCGTTAAAGGTCAAGTTTTGGGTTAGTTCCACTATCTCACAAAAATTTACTAAAGCAAATTGAATGCAAAAATATTAAGAGATGGAATTTTTAGACATTTCAAATTTCTTTAAGGTATATTAGGGTGAGTGTAGAAAAATTTTGAGTACTTTTTTTTCTAAGGCTAAGTCAAGACTTTTTTTTTTGCTTTTGGAAAAGAATTTTTTGAAATAATTGTTTTCATAAGATTTAACATTTTTAAAATCCAAAACTTACGATATGCAGCCATTGCAAGTCAAAAATTTAATTATTTTAATTTAATCATTTATTACTATCTATTACTATTACAATAATATCTTGTCCAAAAATTATTAAATTTTCTAAACAAGCTGGGGTAAAGCTTTATTGAAAACTTAGTCAAAATTAAATTACAAAAACGAGTGAATTTTTAGTTTAGTCTTGTAAAGTTCTTGAATAGTGAAATTTGCACCTTAAAGTTATGGCCAAATTGAAATGTTTTTATAGATTTTTGAAATTTGAAAATATATCAAAAATAGATTAGATAAAATTACAAATTACTGACAACTTTGTCAGGTTATTAAAATTATGAATTATTTGAACAATTTGACAATTTTAATAACGATGGTTTTGATTGTCATTTTTTTTGTATTTCAAAATGCTGCAAATCTAAAACTTCTCTACATTAAAATACTGCACTTATTTTGAATTTACAAGAAATACAAAGTTATATAAAGAACATCTTTTAATACTTAAAAAAAACCAAGAAGCATTAAAAAAAAATTTAAAAAAATCTAAACAAAAGAATATGAATAACTAACATAATGAATCTCTTATAACTTTCTCTTGAATTTTTGAATCCGACCAAAAGTAGGATTTTCTAAGCCCTCACTTCATAATTATTCTGTATTCCAAAATTTGATGAATAAAGTAGCACTTTTACATTGCAGTATTTTTAAATACAGAATTTTATTTTTCAAAATTTTAAAATACAGAATTTTTGGATTTACATATGATATACAAAATTTTGCAATCCAAACTTTGGCACATAAAAAATATGACTTCCATATTTCCAATATTATTTATAATTTAAAATTAAATTTTAACAACCTAAAAAAATCAATTTTTGATCTACTTGAAATTTTGTATAATTTTACAAAATTGTCCAATTTGCCTATGAACTAATGATGAGCCAGATATCATCAAAAAGCCAGAACTCTAAGGTTTGAAGAAAATCGCTTTAGTAGTTTAGGCTTAGACAAATTTATTAAGCAATCGGATTCATTTGAAGTTTTGATAGTAAAACATTGGTGCACCTGGGCGTATACGTATTTTTTAATTTTATTGGTGTTTAAAATTAAAAAATATCAGTTTATAAAAATTTATCATCACTTCTTGGTTTTTTGCTGTTTGCTTCGAATACAAAGTTCAACTTTGCCCACACACAACTTTAAAATTGGACCTAACCCTTTGTTCTTTTCGGGTGCCAATGACAACGGATGAGCCCACAAGCACCATCGCCATCATCGGTTTAATCAAACCCATCGACATACATAACTATACCTACCTACATAATTTCCAACTTTTTGAATTAATTTTCACGTTGAATCCAAATCTCGAAGTCAAAATTTTGCTCTATCACAATACTAGTCCTGCAAGAAAAAAAAAAAGAACACAGATATTCGTAGAGACCCACCTAAATTCATCCTCATCTGCACCCAGGGTACATTTGTCCAGTTTGAAATCTGAAAATACTCAGTGGTTTTCCTTTCATTTTATTTTCTCACATCACATCGCATCGCATCGTTCTTGTCCTTACTTTTTTTTTTGTTTTGCCTTTGAACTGATGGAGGTTAGCGATGTGAGTATTTCTTAGGTTCAATCTCTGTCTATATCGATGCGCCCGCACCCTTGCACAGTTCGGTCAAATGGGAAGAAGTTGCCTAGTGAATGGAATCGTTTGTAAGCTTGAGCAGAGCCAACCGCCCGACGATGACGACAGCGATGTGGATGACGATGACGATGACGACGACGAACAAGTTGGCGGCCAAGTGGTCTTTCATGAAAACATTGGATCCATCTATATGCGCTCTTCTGCCAGATAGATAGATGTGTTTGACTTTCTGTGGAAACCCAGTTTGTGACCAATCACTAGGTACACCCATCGTGGTAGAAATATTGGATTGTTTTTGTTCGCCTGTCAGCCAGTCAGACGGTCAGCGTGGTATGGCGGTCCCGACAAACATGGCGTTGGTCGGTCGGTAGGTTTAGTCGTCCGTTCATATGCTGGTTCATGTGGTTCAATGGAAATGGCTATGTGAATGGTCTTAATGTGTGTTTTTGGCCCCCACCTCAATCGCCTCCCTAAACTCTCAATCTCATTCTCAGTCCACATATTATGCATATGGATATTTGTGTGGACACCATGAGCTGGTGAATCTGATTCTGAATCTCTTCTTCTATATATCCCCATCCGATGATGATATGATGATGGAAGCTTGGAATATCTTTGCAAATAAATGAAATAATTTCGGGTGAGTATCATGGTGTTGTTATGGCAAAAGGCAAAAACAGAACAAAAAAACATATCGGCGAATTGTTGGAGGAGGAATAACATCTGTTTCGTGTTTGAGTTGATACGATGCAACATAAATACGAACGAGTTGTAGGAAGCTATTTAAGCAGCGTGTGCTGAATGATTAAAATGGTCTTTTAAAAGCTGAGCCGACAGTAGGTATTGTCAGATGGACAGACAGACTCAGAACTATTTTCTGATTCTGAGAAAAACAGAACAGAACAAAAAGAAAAAAATACTATACATATAATAAAAACATTTAAGCAAAAGAATTAAATGTATTTCTTTCTCATTTTTGCCACTTTGATCCTGTTTAACATTCGAGCATCAGGCTAAAAGTCAGAATGTGTATAGCTCCTTTTAATTAAATATTTTCATTAAAGCCATTCGTTTGCATGGTGCTGGCTGTTGGTTGCGCTGGCTGCTGGTTGCTGGTTGCTGGAAGTCAAAGAGATATCAAGACTTTTAATTGTTCGTGAAATGTATAATTAAGCTCGTCGGTCATGGTTAAAAGTAGATTGTATAATTCCAACCTACACGTTTCTCTGATAATTTTGTTGAATGTTTTTCGTTTAATGTTGAAGAGTTTGGTGAAATATCTCACTGATTCAATTGCCAGATGATGTATGTATGTATGTATGTATGTCTGTTGGAGGTATTTATTTTTTTCTTTGTAATTTGGCATGCATCATTTTATAAACAGTTAAACTTGGATTTAAGATCATACACTTTTGTACATGGTTGGATTATAAATTTTAAAACCATATTTTAGACAAAGGATTAGGTTCTAGGTGGAGTGCTGATTCTCACACATCGGTTTTCGATTCAATTTTTTTCTTCCACGGTCGTCAAACAAATCATTTTTGAAACCCTGGAAAAAAAATTCTTCAACTTTAATTTATTATAGGAAAAAAAAATACCTCAGCGAAAAAATGAAGAAGCATGAAATTTCTTATTTTAACTTCTAAAATAATAAAGAAAATAATTGAAACTGAAGATACGAATTTTTGATTTTTTTTTTTCATAAGCTTTTACCAATCTTTTGAAAAAAATGGGTACCTATACAAGTTTTGAATATTTATTAATACACACTTAAAAAAATAACAGGAAAAAAAATATCCAGTTTTTTTAAAACTCCCAAAACAAAAATTTCAAAATTTTGATACGAAATATTATTAACTTTGTACTTTTTGAAGAACGTGAGATTTAATTTAAATTTAAGAGCGCCAAGCAACGAGAAAATGGGCATGGCTATGGGCGGATTTTAGCTGATTATGGATTAGTAAGACCAAGACTATTTGATCGTGCCAGATCGTTTGAAATACTCAAAAGTATAAAAATAAATATTGCAAAACATGCGGAAAACATAACAGAATTTTTTCAGAGTTTAAGATTCGTGCGATTGGCACCAATTTGCTTATTCGCCAAAGCCAATTTTGGCTTTCACTTGAACTACCAATGTTGGTTTCTCTGATAAACCACTGACTGCCATCTTCTTGCAACTGCCATTACCTAATTACAGAGTCTATCTATCGATTGGCAAAAATCAATTTCGGTTACCATTTTATTCGGTATTTTAAAAAAGGTCTGGCATGACATTGACTCCCACCCAGGAATTGCAAGAAACTACACAAATCGAGATTTACTACAGCCTTCTCTAGGCTGTTTTAAATTCATAAAGAAATCCAATATTTGGTATTTTGAAAGCCCCTGTCCAAAAACAGTTAAAGTTCCGCAACCATTAAAAACAAAAATAACCACCACCAAACAAAATCACGTGAGACAAAACAGCAATAACCCATAGGAAGCAAACCACTTCATTACCTCAGATCACAAAATAAAACGAACCATCTACAAATTAAATTAACCATAAAATAACTTTAAATGACAATTTTTGTGTGTGGAAAAAAAAAGAACATAATTTAAGGACATCCCTCAATCATATTTATAAAACAAAGGTACTTCATTATCTTATAAATGAAAGAACATAACACAAGGACATCACCTTTTCAGATATACACAGAGCTTTGCCTATGCATGATGGAAATTCCAGGTGTGTTTGCACATAAAAGTTCTGCCATCTCCAAAATGTGACATCAAAAAATAAACGCAATTTCCGGATAAGCATTACACAACACCCAACAACAATTGAACAAAAAAAACACAAACAAGCATAAAATGTATTCACCTCGAAAGTCCTCAATTTTATGGCACTTCATCAAAATACTAAAAACTAAGTAAATAGAATGTTCTCCTAAGGACCAACCCAACGACCAAAGAACCGAACGACCGCCCGTGCCCGACCATCAAGAGAGAGCTTCTCAAGTTTACAGATTCCTTACACTTTGACAGAAAATTTATGCCCCGTAACTCGGTCATTAATCTCCATGAATCTCCGGCAGCAATTCCCTAACAACCAACTTACCAACGCACATGCACAGGCACAGGCACACAGGATCTTCATTCGTCCGTCTATACTTTTGCTGGTACATGGTACATCAAAAACGTAGGCGAAACATTTACAACAATTGAAACATTTAATTAATATCAACCCCAATGAGCTGGCGACGATGGCTCTATAGCTACTCCCTCTCATCTCCTCATCTTCTATAGTTTAGGATTATTTGTGCTTGCCTTAGCTGCTACCTCTATCGCATCTTATCTCCACCGTCGCATCGCCGCCGCGCCGCGCCGCGTCACAATAATGATCAAGAAAATAATGGCTTACCATGTAATTACTGTCTATCTGTAAAAATGAATAGAATGCTTAATCGCTTAGAAATCAGAGGACACCAATAATAAATTACTGGCTGCCATGCTGTTCCTGTGTGTTTTTGTATTCGACCCAAAACCGAATGCCCATTCTATATCCGCCCAAAGGTATATATAGAAGGTAATCCCTTCCGGAGCAACGTTCCCGTCCAGATTACCTCATTCCCTCATTCACAAACAGGACAGAACCTTAAGACGCTCGACCAGAGATTCAACTTTGAATCAACCTTAACGAAAGTGTTAATTAGACAATTCTTCGTTTGGGTTATCTGCTCAATCTGTTTTTCTGCAAAACTTTTTCTCTCTTCTTCTCGACTCCGAAAAAGTTACTCCTTTCTTCTACTTCTAGTTAAGAAATGGCTTGATGCCCGTGCTCCAGTGCCCGGTGCTATGTGAATACCTACTTCTGCTGCCGCTGCCGCTGCCGCTGCCGCATATTTGGATCCAACACAACCACTCCCACTTTCGCATCGGTGTTGAAAGAAAGCTACCATTGATGATGAGGTGAGGAGAGGAGCTGAGTTTATATACCTTGAGATACTTTTGCCAAAACTTTAAGATACTTCTACGTTTTTATTTTTACTTGTATACTTTTTTTTTTTTTGCTCTCCTGTACTTCGTCCTTTTCGTTTTAATCGGACGGGAATGGAATGTGTCAAGCTGATCCCTTGTAGTAATTTCCAGGCAGCTAGCTAGCGGCAAGGTGTCTAGTGTCTCCTGTAAATGAGAAAAAAATCCTCAAGAAAGGAAAAAATTAAGCTTCGCAAAAAAAAAAAATCAAGAAGAAAAAAAAAACGAAGGTAGGTAATTCACTTGATAAGAACTTTTCATCCCTAGAGATTGGGGGAAGCTGTACCTAACCTAGTCTACCTATGGTAGCTTTTTCCAAATAAAATATTCTTACAATCAATTGAATTGGAATTTCTTATCAATGATTTGCAAGACAGCATTGTGGAGTTTGATATCGTCTTAGAGTTGTGTTTTTATTTTGGTTGGTATGCTCTACCTCGTTTATGCCCTACCCTTGCCATACCTTCATGTGTTAGGGGGTTGGGTGTTACCTATGTACCCCTATTCTTACTGCTTATTTGATGGTTATTTTCAGAGTTTTTTTTTTTTTTTTTTGTATTTTATTTTCTATTTCCGTTTTGGTTGTTTATTGTCTCATTTTATTTTATGACTCTGTTTCCGATGAGGGACTGATGTAGTATAATAGAGGGCCAACATCAACAACCAAAAGAAGGAAAAGGAACAAAATCTCAAGTTAATTTTAGTACAAGTTGCAATTGTTTGAATTTTATGGCAGAAATCAAGGAACTTAAAATTGACGCGCACAATTTGAATTCGAAAGCAATTTTTTTGTTTTTTTTTTTTTTTTGATCGAAGTAAGGAAATCTAATATTTAAGTTCTATTTGAATTTTCGTTTGCCAAATGAACGTAATAAAAATTATTTTGTCATTTTCATTTCGGATGGAGAAAATTTAGGGATATTTTTGTTCTATTTTAGTGGTAATTTTAAGGACGATTAGTTTTAATTTTAAGAAAAAACAAAATCTAATTAATAAGAAATATTCTTGCTGTTTTATTTGTCCGATTTTGGTATACTAATTGGTTGTGATAAAATTTTAGCAAATGAGGTTAAATGTAATTAATTAATTGATTTTCGGTGGTTACCAGTTTGAATAAACTTAAGAACTTGAAATTTTACATGCAGTTAATTATTATTCTATAACAGCGATTTTTTCAAAATTAAATGCACTAACTATTAATTGTTTAAATAATTTCCAGTTTTCCCAAGAGCTAAAAGCCAAGCCAAAATATCTAAGCCTTCCTCAACGTTCAAATAAAAAATGAATAAGAACATAAAATTTTTAATAACAATTATACCATGAAATTCTGGAAAAACAATCAGCTCACTACCCTGGACTGGGAAGTTTGAAATATGTAATACTTACCTTGGGGCCTATCTACCAAAATATAAAAAAAAAATACATAATGTGAAATTTAACGTTTCTAACTGGAACTGGTAGGCTCCGGAAATGGATTAATTTAAATTGTTTGGTGTTAAATGATAGATTGTTTTAATGTTAGTTATTTATACCTACATACACAAATGTATCAAAATTCTTGGATGGATAAAATTTGATAAAAATCAAAAATTATCCAAAAACTTTTTGTAGTAAAAAATCGTTTTATGAAATTATCAAAACGTTCGATCAAGCTGTTTTCAAAATATGTTCGAGTACTTGCATGTAAAATTTAAAAAAAAATTTTAATATTTTTCAAAATTCCGTAGAAATATTTTTTGTTTTTTGAATTTTGGTATTTCGAGTACCTACTACTTAAAATTTATTAATTCAATTATAATTTGTGGAAACAAAAAATGTTGCCAACATTAAACAAAAACTACTGAATTTATTCATAATAATCTATGCGAAAAAATTAATAATTTTCTAAAATGCAAAAAAAAATATGGAAATAGTTCTCAAAAACTGGAAAACCATCCACCCGCTAAGGTTGTAGGTGAAAACGAGTCATTATTGCGGGGCCCACTTGGTCTTAACTATATCAAAATAATGTCAAAACTTCTCAAAATCTCCTGTTCAATTTTGTTTACGAATGCAATACTTACCGTGAACGGGTGAATAGTTACGCAGTGTGTAAGCGCTTATTAAGCCTCTATTCAACGTTGCATAAATCCATATTTAAAAAACATTTTCTGGTCGAATGCCTTTGTGTCAGATAAAGTACCAGATAAAGTACCAAAAAGAGAAATCTATTACATTAGTCTTCTCTTCGTGCCATGTATCATCTAGAAAAATTCTTAGATAGTAAAACTTTGCGTATGGTTTATTTTGGAATTTTTCACTCTAAATTAGAGTATGGGTTAAGTTGTTGGGGTAGTGCGTACCATTCAAAAATTCAGCCTCTTTCAGTCTTGCAAAAGTACGTTATAAGAAAAATTTGTAGGAGCAACCGTTTAACTCTTCAAAAAGTTACAAATTCTGCCAATAAAACACCTTTTCTATTTTAAAGTATTGAAACTTTTCTTTTTGAGAAGTGGCTATTTACAAAGCCCAATCTATGATTTTCAGAATCTACGTAGTGTCTCTAATTCTGTCGTTTGTATCCCTGCTTATCGAACTACTCATTTCAGGAACTCTTTTTCTGTTGTCGCATTTTAGTTATACAATAAACTTCCTTCCACTGTTTTTTTTTCAAAACAAAAAATGTCACTAATTTATTTAATTTTGTTATCATAATTGCTAGCTATAAGTAATTACTGTAATTTTTTCTGTATAATTAAATAAAGACTATACAAATACAAATACAAATACAAATTATGCCAAACGCGTTTAGCTTAAAATACCTCTATTTAACGTTACATTACCTTTATAAATAACTTTTTGACGTTTAGAGCCATTGTAACTTTACGCAGCCTCTATGTGGTGTTTATAAATACGACTGATAATGTGTATAAATTCATATGACCATGAGTCAACACATTTATCAGCAGTCCTCAAAATTTGAGTGTTCTTTGAAGAAAGTTTTTAGAAAGTATATGCATCTATTTACTTAGCAATGAAATTAATTTTAAAAATATATTTCAATAATCCTGCAGCTTTTAGCTCCCATTTTTTTTTTGTTGAACTATAGACAAATAAATACTCCATATTCAGCGAAGTATGCAATTGCATAGGTTGACATTTGGACCATATCCCATTCAATTTTGCCAAATTTTCCTTTTTCTAATTAAAATAAAGCTTAATCTTTTGTAAATTAATCATGATCAAATAATGTATAACTCCATCAAGTCTGTTAAACAATTAAAAAAAAAACAATAAAATGCTACCCTATGTTCATTTATCTTCTTCATAATAATTAGATTTCTCCCCCCCCACAAAAAAAAACTCAACCATAAAATAGCCTTTTTCCTTTCAAAATATTCCATACCTATCACAATTATGACTGGTTTCCTTCTCCCATAAAAATGTCGGAGATGATTTTTGCAAAACGTGTTAGATGTCAAAGAATTGACCAAATCATTATAACCTTCCCAAGAGAGAAAGACAGGTAACTTATATAAATACAAGAAAAAAAAAAAACAACAATAACAATACACTCCCTGTCACAACCTTTCCTTAATACCTACTCATACCAAAAACAATTACAAGAACTTCTAAGCACGACCTCCTGTATATATGAAGCCCCCAAAAGTCAACAGCCAGCAAAAACACCACTCCACCACCAAAAACCCCATACCCATCGAACCACCCTAACCTAACCATCGCCATGGAAGAAAGAAACAACAACAACAACAACAACAAATAAAACAATATTCAACGATGAAAATTCTCAGCTGGCCAATTTACAGACAAAAAGAAGAATATCAAAACAAAGAATCTAAATTGACGTAAAATTCTGGGTGGCGCCCAATGTGGCGGTCACACATCTTGTTGCTATTCACATAGCTTCCTTGATACCAGTCCAGCGCCAAATGTTAAACTGTCATCAGAGATCAGGAAAAAAACAACTTCCACTGTAAAAACTGTGTTAAAAGCTTTCTACATAAAAGCTTTCCCATAAAGAGAAATAGAGAGAAGAACTGCTTGTGCGCAGGAACAAATGTTGCACAAAATCTTCTTGGCAACATGTTGCTTTATGATATCACCAGATAGATTCTCACGATTGGTCACTATTATCTCGATTATCGGCTGTGGCATCAGGATTTGAGTAAATGTTGCTTGTTACATAGAGGAGAGATAAACAAAAAAAAAAAAAACTATAAGCCATCTGCGGATGTGGCCCGCAACTTATACGTAACCACGAACGAAAACCATTGCCAGAAACTACTGCCCACTGCATCATCATCATCATCATCCACATCTATACACATTTCTCAGTGGCAGAGTACCTACCAGAGTTTTCCTCCCGGATTCCCGTGTGTGTCTGTTGGCATTTGTACCGTTAAGCCGTACTCCTCTCCAGCTGTCAGTTCGTAATTGGCTTTCAGTGCGTTCGGTTCGTTTCGCGTCGCTCGGTCCAAATCAAACGAGAAATCTGATATTACCATATACCTACCAAATCATCTACGAAGCATTTAACTTCGGTTCTTAAGCTTAAACAAAAAAAAAAAAAAAGAAGGACTCGGGATTTCTACGAAAGTTATCCTGCATTCGCGACAGCAAAATTATCCTCGTTTGAGTTCTTGAATATTTTTTTTGTGTTCCTCTGGCAGGTTCGTAGTTTTTGTTTTGTTTTGTTTGTTTGCAAGGACAACGGCAAGGATGTGTCACATATGATGCTAGGGGTGATGCTATAGTGATGATAATTGAACGTGTATGACACTTGTTCGCTTTGATTACTGTTACGTTCTCTGATGGTGTTTACTAGTTCGTTAATTTTTTTTTGTATATCCTCTCTGCTGCCGTAACCGTTGCTGTTCGTCCTTAGTGCTAGTGCGTGTGAACATGGCTCAAAAGTAGTTTTCCAACCCCTATCTCTTTCTGTACGTAACTACATATATAAATGACTATCCTGATTTTGTATCCTTTGATTTGCATATATCTGCAGCAAGCACCATAGTGGACACCACTAATGGATATCTGGAAAGTTGCACAGGTGGGCAAACACGTTTAATAATTAAAAATGAGTTTACCAATTGACAATTGACGGGATTGTCTGGTTTTTGCGGAATTGGATAGTCTTTTTTTTGTTGCCGTGGTGTTCCTTTTTTTTTGTTGTTGGTTGAATCATTGTGTCCCCTGTGGTGCCCTGTGTATTTTGCCAGGAGACGATATATAAATACGAGTCCTGGGTTGTGAGTGTTGCTGTATTCTCCAGAGAGATTCATGCGGGTTTTTGGTTTAATCGGGTCGCGATCGCATTAAAAAAATACAAAAAAGTAAATTCCAATTGAATTTATTTAAGAGGCTTTTATCCATCAGTAATATTAATTTGTGTCCTTTATAAGTGCAGTGATTAATCAAGTTAAAGTCCTTGTTCATCTATACTACACATAAAATAATGAGCTATAATATTAATATTTAGAAATATAATTCAAGTGCGGAGATTACGTTTTAATTCGAAAAAAAAGAAGAAGAATAAGCAAAAAACAAATTGGGCTACTCAACGTTGATTATGTTCACATCCTTATATTAGCTTCACCGACCGAAGGAAGGATAATACAGAATATACCACACCGCATAGCATTCCATTGCCAAGTTAACGGAAGAAGAAGAAAAACCATTGTGTTATTGTGTGTGTGTGTGTGTGTTGGTTTGTGGTGTGTGTGATTGTGAATCACATGGATTAATTTCTATCATCAATTATAAAGGACTTTGGAAGCTGTCTTTACTGCATAATACAGTGTAATTGTGGGTAAGTGTGTCCTTATAGTTGAAAATCTAATGGACAGTAGTCTCTATAGTTATGTATGTTATATTATATTAACAGCTAGTAGGAACACGTTCTTCTATCTCTAGAGGGTATTTTCTTAATCTTGAGTTGATAAAATATCTCTGATGGTGCTGCTGCAGACAAGACTGGTCTATACAATTTTTATATAATATGTAGCTATTTAGGTATATTTTGGGATATTTTTGGTTTGCTCTGCAAGGACGAATGGAATCCATTTAGTGCAGAAAGATGCCCCCAATTCACATGAATATTAAAAGAGATTTTCTCCATAGGGGGCGCTTTGGTTATGGACGAGTATAACCGAAATAAGCTCTGGTTATATATATGGCACGGGACAGACCAACGCCAACGTTAACACATGTTCCTCTTGTGATGGATTTAAGTTTATATATATTTTATATTGTTTTTTTTTTTTTATTGGATTTTATATAATGGTCTGTTTCAAATGCTCTTGTGGGCATTTTTCTTCTTTTTTTTTTTTGCTAAATTTTTCTTTGGCATTTAATATTGAAATTCCATTGTAAGCGAAAATAACTGTATATAGGAGTACATATATACCAACTGTGGTGATAGGTTAGGTATTTTTGTGTCTTATAACTGTCACACATCAAATAATCATCGCTCATCATTTGTAATAGTTGTTTTTATATGGTTTGGGATCTTAAGGGTGAACAATTTATCTTTATTTTGTGTGTTATGTTTAGGTTAGGTATAAAGAATAATATATTTTATGGTGGTTAAGTTTTGGTCAATAATATTCAATGAATATAATTTTTCAAAGTGGGGCTTTGAATATTAGAGGGAAAGTATGATAAGTGGTGCATTTCACATTCATGATGTACGGATAAACAACGTTGCACGTTCATAAGTTTACCTTCAAGAGTTTATGTCTTACGAAAAATATAAACTTTAGACAAAATAAATTTTGATCATTGCTAAATGTCTTGAAACTTAATAGAAAAAAATTCCTTACTAGTTTCAAGACTTTTAAATCTTTATTTGAGAAAACAAAATTAAGAACTCATAGTTTATGAAATAAAATCCGGAATTTGAAAAACTTTATTTATAATTTATGAAAACTTAAATTCAGTACAAAGTTAGTGTGTTTTGAAAAAAAAACTTTGGACGGTTATTTTCTTATTTATTTTCTAATATCCGTTTCTAAATGTGCAATTTGAAAACAGTTTTTTTGGTAGGGATTATTTCACCCAAGATATTTTATACCTTTACATTTCTGTCTGAATTTGTTTTTGAATTTATGATTTTTTATTTTAAAATTTTTTCTCTGTAACGATTTGCTGTCAGAAAGACCCTCAGAAATTAGAGAGGCAAAACCAACATTCGATTACATATTTTTAAAGAAATTTACGATGCATCAATTAAAAAAAAAATACACATCAATGGAAATTTTTTCTCCAATCGAAAGTTAGTTTCGAAACAAAAACCTCGAAAGGGTTTAATTTCGTTCATAATTTACCAAAGTCGTTTAACTTGTTTCATTAAAAAAAAAACAAAAGTGCAGTCTTTTCGTCTCAGTAAAATCAAAGTGCGATATTCTTTATTGAGTTATGACCAAAAGATTCAAAAACCACAAAAAAAAATAAATAATAAACTTTGGTTTAACCAAAGGTATTCTATAGGGTGATATATTTTAGTTTTTTTTTTTATTTGGCGTAAAAGAGAATTATAGTCAAAAGAATAAATACCTTCGAAATAAAATCCACGCTTTCTCCTTGTTATCTTATGAAGTGCAGATTTATTGATTCACTTTCTTTATTCAGAAATTAAAATTTATAAATTTTTTGACCAAAACTTTTTTCTATGCCGTATATTTATTAAAATAGAACAAGTCTTACGACTTTAATGGTTGTCCAAACAAAGTGTCAATTTTAAACCTCATTACATTAAAAACAATTTCACCTTTACGGAAGATAAATAAAGCTTTTTGAATGCTTAAGTGTGCTAAATTCAAATAAACACTTTGAAAAATTTCATTGGGTAGGTACTATAATTTGAAAACTAAAAAAAAAATATGTAGAACATTTTTCAGCACAATTTGGTATTTTTTTTTTTACATTCCAAGCTTGAATTGTAACTCAAACCTGGTCAGCCCTACTTGCAATCATTGGTTATCCTTAAATTAAAAAAAAATTAGAAAAAAAAACAAAGGCCGTAAATGAACATAATGTGCACAAACAAATATGGAGGAAAAATTGTAAGACTGGCAATATAAAATAATAAAAGTGCGTATACGCCTGAGTGTACAACTTTGATCAGTTGTTTTTTTTCCTTACTTTAACCATACTACACATTTTTTTATATACATACATAAATGGATATGTTGTGTAACAGATTATTTAAATTGAAAAAAGATTCTTTAAAGTTTTGGAGTAAACCAATGCATTGGGTAGATTCGTAGATTCAAAAGTATTGAAAAATTTTAATTTAATTTAACTGTCTCTATATTCATTTATTCAATTTATTTCTTTGAGTCATATCAAATACATATAATAAATATAATAATAATAATAGAGGCTCGATATAGTGAATCTCTTAAGAGTGAACTGTCCAGTATTAAAGTGAAGACCACTTCAAACAAGTTTATGTTTTTAATTTTTTGATTCACTGTTATTGTGGAAAGAAATCCGACCAAATAACTTAAGTATGTTTTTTGACAGTATATATGCAAAAACTTCATTGTATCATAATATGACGTAGTTATTTGCTCATTTCTTTGGAAGTATACACGACATTTTTTTTCATTATAAGGTGCAAGAACAAACAACGTAGATGGTCTTCTGACCCGTGAGGATGCCACATATAATTGAGGCCGTCAGTGCAATAGTGGCGTAACCCACTTTTTTTCAAAAATGAGTTTTTCATGAAAATGGGTCCCTTAATATATCTATTTTAAAACAAAAATAGTTTTATGCAACTATCTACACTCAAAACCAGATGGCACTCAAAAAGGTGTTATTGCATTTTATAATTTGATCATAGTTTGAGTGCAATAGTGGCGTAACCTTCATACTTCTCTTAGAAACTGTTTGCTTCGGTATAGATTGTGACCATTTCCTTTGGTATACATATGTTTGGGATGAGTCTACAGCGTCAAGGGGACCTCAAGAAATTGGATCTTGTCTTATGCAATATTTTAAGAACGTATGTATTCTGATCAATGTGGGGGCCAAAATATAAATATAAAACTTTCCCTGTTGTTCCAATTAATGGTATACCATCCCGATTTTATTGTTAAAGAAATGAACCGTAAATTTTTAGTTAGTGGCCATTCCTATTTGCCATCTGACCAAGATTTTGGTTTAATAGAGAAGAATAAAAAATTTTATAAGTATATCTTCGTCCCAAATGATTGGGTAAATGTCATTTCCTCGGCCAGAAAGAGAAACCCATTTAAAATTGTGAAAATGACTTCATCTGATTTTTTTTTCCTCAAAATCTCTGGAAGAAAATATCACAAACACGAAAATGTCCATTTCCAATTCCAAGGTTCAATGGCTGGAAATTCAGTAATTACATTTCGAAAAACATAAAACATTTTCAATTTTTTATAAGTATTCCAATGAAATTGATGTTTTACTCGAAGAGGTAAATGTACATAAGAGACAATCCGTGGATATTAAAAAAACTCAACCAGCTTGCGGAACCTAAAATAAATGATAAAAAAAGAAAGACCTAATAGAACTGCTTCAATTTATACCACCAACTTTTTTTATAATAATTTAAAAACGTCAACAGGTACTCCAATTGAAAAATTTGACGTTTTATCAGACTAGGAATAAAATCATTAAAAAATAAGTAAAAATGTACACATAATTTTTTGTTGCTAAAATATTGAACTATGAAAGAAATAAAAAAATAATATAATAAATTTGGCGTAACCTTTCTTTTTTCTTTATTTTTAATGAAAACTATGAATGCAATAGTGGCGTAACACACTTTTTTTCCAAAATAATGTTGAATTAAAAAAAAAAAGCTTGCCATACAAAGTACATATGTCCTTTTTCAAACTCTTCTACGTTTTTAGATTAATCAAAATTGTCAAAGGGAAAATACAAAAAATTGTTAAAGAAACCCTGTTTCTTAAATCTCTCGTAACTCTAAAGTCAATTTTATGGGTTACGCCACTATTGCTCTCACTGTTAATGGTCATGGCGAATGCAAAACGGAAATTGAAGTCTTTTAAACTCAAACTATCGATGGGGATCCTCGGAATCTCTCCTCGGACCTTCTTAACGTAAATCACATTGCTCATCAATTTTTTTTAACATAAAACGCGTACCGTTGCACAGCTTTGTTTGGTTATGTTTCAAAGCATGATTACTACGCAGCCAACATTTAGGCGTACATTGTGCGGTGGTAAGCCCGGCACATCCAAGGAATTTAAAAATTCAATTGCATAGTTGTTGGCACACTCAATAGATTTGAATGAAAACATGGTTCCAATGATCTCATTCTGAATTAAGTAATTTTTACATTTTTATTCTTAGCCGCAAAAATTGATCGCTCACACGACCATTCATAGTTGGGAAGGATGTTTGGGAATACTTTGTTGATAAGTTCGTCTTTCGATGAGACAAAATTACAGAAATTCTGAGAAATAGCCAGCAATTGCTCGGATGATTTGAGGCAATGTTTATTTCCTCGGCAAGCGTTGATCTTGGAATTAATGGCATTGTTTGGCGGAAATCGCTTCTATAGAGCGTTTATGCACCATTTTGCGTACTTTCCAGGTTATGATTTTCGATGCTCATAAAACTTTGGCCATTGCGGAGTTTTTAACAATATAACATGTTGGTTTTTTAATGTTTTGAAGATTTATCGAAAGTTTTAATGCTGAATAAGCCGTACGGCATCCTTCCAACAATGTGGCTGCTATTTCAGAAGAAGCAACTGCAAACGCGTTGTTCTCACACGAACAGTGGCTAGTACTACTGACATGAGGACTGTTTTACCATTGCTAATCGAGCCGTTTCACGTGGACTGCCTCGTTTTGCTCTTTTGATTGAGAAGCACGAATTGGAGCCATAACAATGCGGTGCTCTTCATGGGCAATTTCTTGTTCTTCCTCAGTCGTTTCATTCAAAATGTATCGTATCCTTCTTGCATTACGGCTTTTTCGGGAGAAATTCGACCGTCTTGATCGCGGCATTGTTAATGATCATTAAAAGAGAATATAAATTACTGATGAAACATTACTGGAGAAAATTAAATTTAGCGTTATTTTTGGAGCAACAAAAAAAAATATATTTGCCGTTTTTGGGAATCATCAAAAAACTTTAAGTTCCAAGTTTGAAGAAAATCGTTTCAGTAATTAGGGCCGAACATTGAGGTACAGACAGACAGACCAACAGACTGACACACTGACAGACAGAATGGGCCAACCACTTTTTTCGAGTTTGATGATTCTTAACGAATCCAAAACTTGTCCTTTATGTTGTTATAGTCGCGAGTAAAAATATACAACATTTTATAAAGGGTCAAAGTAAAGCTAAACAATATTTTTCTACACAAAAATAAAATTTATGATAAAAATTGTTAACTGTTTTCATTAATAAAATTCAAATAATTTACATTGTGTCTTAAAAAAAATTGGCATTTCTAATAAAATAATCTCAATTTGTTTATCTGCATCTGAGAACTTTAAACTTAAGACATTCATCCCCCATTATCTTGATCTTTGCCTTTTTGCTAATATCAGATCTTTAAAATTTATTTTGCAAGGAAAGAAAATCACATGAGCACTATAATTAAATTAATTTCTATCCAACATCTCTTTAAGATAACAAAACAGAAACCAAAAAAAACCTAAACTTGAACAATATTATAAAACAAAAGAATATGATGCCCCTAGGTAACCTCAAACACTAAACACAATGAACGCCATTGAAACCCGAAACAATATGCCATTAAAACAATTTTTATGTTACCATGCATGCACGCTTGGGGAACACGCGTCCTAATTAGCTTTTGTGGCAGCCATAACCACCTTTCGCCTCTATTCATTATATTTACAAAAAAAAAAAAAAAAAATCTATCCTAGAGATAGAACTCAAAAAGCCCACACACAGATGGAATTATTCTATAGTGTAGCAAAAAAAATTTTAATTGCTTAATTTTATTATAAACCTCTATCAAGTCTATATTCCTGGTGTTGAAAGAAGAAAACTTGTCTTGTCTATCCTGTGCCTGTCACAGTTCATCAGGCGCACACATTAAGTTCGTTCAAGAGAGAATGGTGCAGATCTTAAAATAGATACACAAAATAGGCAAAGGCGAAGGCAAAGCCATCCTTATACATAAATGCGACACACTCTGATGATGATGATTATGATGATGATGTGGATGACGATGACGATGAAGCCAGGATACTTCACTTGGTTATTTCGTATTTGTCTGGAAAATTACGCCCTTAAAACATATAAACACTTAAAGAAAATTGTATCCTAGATCTTATAGTTCGTGGTACTCTATTGCTTCTTATAATATTATATAGGGTTGATGGTTTGGGAGTTAGGATCGGTGCGAGGTGGCGTACATATATAAAAGATATTTGCTTTGTTTCAACTTATAATTTGCGTACGTATACGTCTTGCTGAGTAACATTTGCTTTGGAGTGAATTTTAAGGCACACACTGATTTGCCAACTTAAACTATATACCTACGAGTATATGTTGAGGAATGCTTGAGGCCTTTCACTTTACCCTGCTTCGTCTTGTAAATGGCTCATTACTGCCAGCGGCAGAAACCCTTTTTCTTTAATTAACTAGCACGGACGACATGCATCAGTGAATGTGTGTCAATGTGTATTATGGAACTCTCTATCTCTCGCTCTCTCTAGGCCAAAAGCAAACAAACATGAATGTGAAGAGTAGATCCTTTAAGGACAAATCCTTAAAATGAGTTTTCACTTCCTTCATCTTCGTCGAGTTTATAGAGAAAGTTATGTCAGCGGTGGGGGAGTGTACATGGAAAACCCACAGTGGTTAAGACTTTGATTCCCGTTTCACAACCATCACCCAGCCTCCCTGTTTCATTCTCCACATCAGAGCCCATCTAGGGAACCCATCATGGTAAGAACAAACGACAAACTTTGAATTAATTGCTGAGGTCAGGAATCTAAGGGTAACTCTTCATTTGATCGGTTTGAGGTTTTCTTGCAAATGTCCAAAGTAAAGGCAAAAGGAAATCTTAAGGAACCTACTTTAACACAAGAAACACAAACATCCAGCAAGCGGAACATAAGATAACACCATGAAGCATGACGACCGACTTCGACCGAACAACGACGATGACGATGACGACAACAACGACAACGTCAACATATCTTTTGTATAGTCAAAGTTGAAACTTTATTAAGTTTGAATTTTAATTGAATTCCTTAATTGCCTATTTTTTATATTTTTTTTTAAATTTTTGTTGTTGTTTCTTATGAGAGAAGAAAGCATTAAACTTTCCTAGAAGAGAGTGTGGTGTGTCGGAGAGTGGTTTTTGAGTGTGTGAAAGTTTATCGGTCTACTATATTATTGAGTCTCTATGGCGTATGAGTAACTTTTTTTTTGAAAAAAAAGAACCCAATTTATATAACAACTGTTGTTGGCCAATTATTATGGCTAAATGAGTCGAACAAATTTGCTGCTCAAAAGGCTACGAATATGACCATTTTATGTAAATTTTATAACCATTTTAGGTTTATGCTTCTACATATATATATGACCAGCTATGTATGTATACTTTACTGGGGTGAGAGATTATTATGTAAAATCTCTATCATCTTGTGAAGGATTAGTTTTATGCGTTTGAGAGCGTTTCTGGAAAAGTTGGAGAGGGGGTAGGATGATAAATTTCAAGAAAGTAATTTAAGAATTTTTTTTTTGTTTTTATTGTATAAATGGATAAGAATTTTATGCGTAGAAGAAGATTAAAGTATTTTAATTTCATAAATTTTATATTTGAATAAATTTTGGAAGGTAGATGTAATTATTTTTAGGTTTTAGATTTTTTTAATTTCACCTGGGCCAGAAAACTAATAAAGCAAATTGGTATTAGAGTAAAAATTAATGCTTCGTGAAATAGATCACTTATTGATTAAATAACGAAAAATTAAATAACTTCCCAAATTGGGAAATTTAAGTAAAATTCACATGTACTTATTAAGAACAATTTTTTTTAATATTTGTCTCCAACGATTTTGTTGGTGGCTATTTAGCTAGGTTTTGTAAGTAATGCCATAGAATAGGATAGAATGCGATACAAATTTGTATGAAAAAATTCCTATATAATCTTAGTTACATCCCACTTCAAAATTTCTAAAAAAATATTTTATGGACTTTTGAAAAGAAAATGAATTGTTTAGAAAACAAAAAAAGAGTGTTAGATTAAGAATTCAGAAATTTTTTTGTGGGACAGGACATTTTTTGAAGCCGTGGACGTTTTTTTTTCTGCCTCGTAGTGCGATGGTCTTTAAAGATATTTTTTTAAAATATTAGCGCCAGTAGGTTTTGTTCTGGGATGGGGCAGATATAAAATTACATAATATGAATTTTTTTAAATCGATTAAAAAAAATTATGAAAAATTTGAATTTGAAGTCTAAAAAGTTAATGCAAAACTAGAAAAAAATGTAGATATTATTTTGTTTTTCATTTTGATGGTTTTATGATAATATGGATAATAGAATTCCGAAAACATGATTCGTGGTGATTCAAAGCATTGTTTAACGATAAATGAGTAGGTAGATGGGAATGGAACAATAGTGCAATGCATTCTTTTACTAAAATTTTTAATTGAACATTAGTTTTTATTTTTGGACTGCATTTCTTCACTCTCGATTAAATTTAAATAAATTGAAATCTCGTACAGTTTTCTTAAATTTTCCATTCTTATGATGAGATTAAATTTAACTGAGCTTAAGTCGGTTTTTGTATATCAGAAAAAATTTGTTTTTTAGACCTTTTTGTTAAATAACACTATTACTGAGAGTAGGTGCAATCAATATTAAAATTTTATATTTTTACGCTTTGCCAAGAAGTCGCCTGAATGCATTCATGGTATTTAATTTTTGTTTAAGTTGCAATTAAAAAATTTCTATTTAGTACATTTAAGTTACACTGACTGCTGCACTTCTACTTTAAGCCTCAGTAAGGGTTTTAAGATTATTTTCCCATCGAGGAAAGATTGAGAAGATGACATCGTGACGATAGGTTTCGACACAACCATCTTTACTGACGGCTTAAAGATAGAGTATGGTGTGGATCTTATCTGAGTCCCCAAAAGTAGCTAAATCCTTTCGGCTTCCTGAATTTGCTAGCGTTTTTCAGTCTAAACTGCTAGCAATAAGGGAGGCATGTAAGATACTTAAACAAACCCAAACCAGAACCGACATGCTTCTATCTTTACAGACAGTCAGGTAGCTGTCAAAACTATCAACTCGGCCACATCGTAATCTAAATTGGTCCTGATATGGGTTCCGGGCCATCGAGGGTATCGAGGGAAATGAATAGGCTGATGAGCTAGCCAGGTAAGGATCGGCCCTTCATAACTCATTTGCGGAAATGGTTAACATTCATCTTGGTGCTATGAAGGGAAAAATCTTTTCTATCTATCAAACAGAATTAAATCGAAAGTGGAACAATTTAACCAACCGCATTATATCTAGGGAGACATGGCACACCAAATGGCTCTAACATACTTCGCTGTGAAGCATCTCTGTAATTCCCTTTCAAGGAAAATTGAAGGAAATAGTAATTTCTTCAGTAAAATAGAAAATATTGGTTAAGATTGGAAACAAGGTTATAACTACTCACAAACATTCGTTCTAAATAGTTTAGAGGCAGTGTGGTGCAAATTATGTACTCCAAAAGTATAAAAAAAATAATGTTGAAATGCTTTTAATTTCAATAAAATAATATTCACAAAATTACATCCCTTTAAGAATCAATAAAATAATTCAAAAAAAAAAAAAATGTTTATCCTTGAATTCTATCACACCAAAGGAACTGGTTCTAAAAATAACAAACGGTCTTATGCTTAGTAATTGTCTGTGTTTTGATGTGGGTACATTTTTTTAAATTTCTTCTCTTAAAAAATAGAATCTCGTGAACCAAAATTTTCTACGTTTTATTTTCTTATATTTTAATTAATTTATATAAATATAAAAATTGGCAAAATGGTTTTTATGATCTTTCGACGTTATTTCCTAATTTTATTTATTTTCAATTTCCATATGTATCTACAGTGAAATTTATTTATTTTTATAAGCTCAAATGTATAGCATTTGAGAACTTCTTCGGATAGATATACATATGTAGGTAAATTGTGTAGACCCTTTCACTAAGCATACTCCATTATTATTTTCTGTTCAAATATTGAGCTATACGATTTATAGGACGAACATAAATATACAGCCATCCAGCAACGCGCAATCATTCTATAAGATAGAATTTCCAAAGCGAACATGCTGTAGTTGAAATCAATAATTCAAATATTTGTTTTATAGCTTAAACCCATCTATGTAGCTATACGAACGTCTTCTCTGCTTCTATTTAAATATTATAATCTGTAGGTATATCAACGAGTACCTATAGTTATATAAAATATAAATGCATACCCTTTAAAGGATGAAAATGATTATTATTCTTAAATTAAATGCTTCCTAACGCAGCCCAAAGCATTGTTTAATCAGATTTGTCCGTTCCATTTCTATACAAAATAATTCGAGGACATTCTCTTCATTTGATGTTGATTATATTTATTTCCATTGCCATCCTTTTTGCCTATATACATCTTTTATAGTTATGTATGTAGGCATGTGTATTGTGACGAATTAAAATTTAACATCTAGAGTCAACTCTTAAAACTCATTTTTCTCTGCAACAAAAAAAAAATTTTGTCATTTTTTGTTTTTATTTAAAACAATTTTTTTTGTTCAAGCCTCTGCTGCATATAAATCCTTGAAAAATTAGAAAACAAAATCAATTTTTGCTTAGTTATGAGATGACTGGGCTACCGAGTTTTCATTGCTTTGGTTGTTCGCCACTATAGCTGGCTGTGTCCTTTGAATGAAAATATGTGTATACGTCCTTTCCACATAAATTCTGACATTTATACGTACATACCTACAAAAAAAAATCCCTTGTAGTTTTGTATAAATTTCAGTGAGAAATTATAGAATGTGCCATGGTGAAGGTAATGTACATTTAACCTACTTTTTGACGGTTTTTTTTTTTGTTTTAAAGGATATTTCGTATGCTATGTGAAAACAACCCCATCTGTCGTGCATTTGTGTATAAAAATAACTACAACCTACATATAGAGACAAAAAGACAGACGCAAAAGCAAAAAAAAAAAGTTAGAATAAATTGTTTTGGTGCAACGTGCAACACGCTTTAATTTTCTTTTTTTTTTTTATTAATTTTCAACATAATATATGCTGTCTGATCTCCAACACGTACAATCTCTGCATTATGTAGTATGTGTGTGATGCAAGGTAGAACTAGATTGGTTTTGTTATTCCTATGGACAGAAAATACCTTTTTTATGTTCAAAAAATTTAAAGGAAAATACCTAAAGTTTATATTCCCATATATTAGCTTGTTTGATTTGAAATATTGTAAAATCACGATTTACAATGAAAACAAAATGTAATTTTTAAATGTTAACATAATAATAGGCTTGCATACCAATAAGAGGCAGCTTATTCCGTTTTTGAAATTTATGACCCATATCCAGCTAGAGTTGCTATAACGAAATATTGTATATGAAGACTTCTGGAACTTAACTGATGATTAATTCAAATAAAATAAAATATAGAATTTTTCAAAAATAAAATAAACTCGTTTTTGCACTTTCAATTTCCATTTTTTTCTTCAATTTCTTAAAGTTTTCAGTTTTTTTTTTCTATTTTTGTAAAACATATATATTTATTTTGGGTCTTAAACGTGTGAAGAAAAATTTATACCAAACCTTATTTGGCGAGCGTTCCGAAAACGTATAACGTAAATTTTGGGTAAAATCAGACAGTTCAATAAAACCTTGTAAGGAAGCGTCTATTTCAGAAATAAAATCATTTAAGGACGCTTATCCCAAGGCTCCACGACGAAAATCACAAAAACAAAACACCAACAATTTCGACCTTTTTTCAAGTTTTTTTTTTCTCAAAAACTCAGAAACTACTGACAGAAATTAAAAATTGAATTTCCAACAAAATACATCCCTTAATAATATTTTTTGAATAAACCGTTGAGCAGCTAAAGATAACTGAAAAAAAAAAACAAAAAATTTTCCATTTTTTGAAAAAATGGTTTTCTCGATGCCTTTTAAAAATACACTCAATTTATTGTCTTTTTGTTATATAAAAACTTAAAATATTCCGGAAAGAATTTCAATTTTCCAAATATCTATTCAAGACTTTTTTATGACATACCTACCTAAGTTTATTATACCATTTTTTTTAAATAATCTAAAATCATTAATTTTTTTTTAATAAAAAAAAATATATTTTGGGTAAGGCAACACTGAAATGTATTTCACTATATTGTCTTAGTGCATTTCTATCTTTTAAGGAATTAAATTTAATTTTTGGGTAATAAGTTTAACTTAAAAACTTTTTTTAAATCTCAAAAAATTATCCAAAATTTTACTTCATTGAAACAACTGTTCATCCTGGTTTGAATTGAATTAAAATCACAGAATTTAGAAAAAAATATTGAACAAAAAAAAGTGTACACTTTTTGGCTCATATGTACCTATGTATATAATTTACCCCCGGGATTTCGAGGTTGTCCTTTTGGTGAATTTCATTGATCATTATATTTAACCTGCAACAAAAACTTTAAACAAGTGTTGTCGATAAAAAGAGACAAATATTTTTAACTTCCCATAGGGAGTTATTGTAATCGGTCCGATTTGTCAAATTGAAATTTTTGACATTTCTCGACGTTTCAAGGTCCCTAGAGCCTTTATAAATCATTTTTAGAGAGATGTCTGTGTTTGTGTGTGTACGTACGTTCGTACGTCCGTACGTCTGTACGTCCGTACGTTCTGGTACCATTTTTCGTCATCGATATCTCAAGAACGAGTAGAGATATCGACTTGAAATAAATTTTGTTTTACAGATAATAACTTCGAAAGAAGCTGAAGGGGCGCTTATTAATATTCAATCAGTTGTTTTTGTACTATAGCAGTTTAAAAAAGAAGTGAAAATTTTGGTTGGGCTCAAATATCTCACGAACAAATAATGCTATTGACTTGAAATAAATTTTATTCGACACATTATGACGTCATACAAATTTGTTATGAATTTGGAAAAAAATCAACATACCGTTATTTTTTAAAATAAAAAAAAACTAAAAAAAAAAATTTTATAACTCGAATATCCTTAGATGGAAAAACGTTATTAACTTTAAAATAATTTTATTTTACGAAAAATGTTGTTTTTGAATACTGGTGAAAATTTCAAAAAAAAAATCACTGGACAGTTTTTTTTACAAAAAATTAAAAACTACAAAAAATTCTACCAAAAATTGGTATAAATTGTCTTTCGACTCAAATTTCTCAAAAACGGGTAACGATATTGACTTCTTGTTTGTTTACTTTTCTACATAACATACATAATTGTTAGCAACTGATAAAATGTTGACAAATATTGAATGGGCAGTTTTTTAACAAAAAATCAAAAACTGTTAAAAATTCTAAAGAAAAGTAGTTACAATTGTATTTCAGCTCGAATATCCTGAGAACGAACAACGATTGTGCCTTCTAAAATATTTTATTTTATACAAAGTACAATTTTTTATGAAAGGTTAAATTTTGACAAATATCTAATTGACAGTTTTTGACAAAAAATATATAAAAAAAAGAAACTAAAAAGTGGTAAAATTGGTTTTTCGACTCCAATATCTTGTTCTCAGAAAATTTGGTTATTTGAAAAAAAAACTAAATATAAAGTTTTCAAGATCACAAATGGGAAGTTATCAGTGTGGTTCGCACCAGCCTCTTTTTTGTTTTTAAATTGGTCAAATGTAAAAACTTACGTTTTTCACGTTAATAATTTTAAAAAGTCCTGGGGCCGAATTACCGCATCAGTTCACGAGTAATACGTGACTGAATTGTGCGAGTTTGGCATTACCGCTCACGTTATTGAGCAATCTAGTACAGTAATTTGACATTTCCTCATCAGTTATCGAGCAAAATTTCATTCGATAACTAAAGAGCTCACTGATTAGAACAAAACTGAAGGAAAATGTAAGAATTTTTGGATCACTGATGGCACTTATACTCACTCGTTCACTGATGCGGTAATTTGGCCCCTGTTTTCCAATCAAACGAAAAAAAGGTTTTTTTATGATTGATTTTGTTTGTTTAAGATCTAAGAACGTTTGAAACCAAAAATTCTACTTTTACCTGTGCGTTTCTGGGAGAACAATGACACTAGTCACGTTTCAATATTTTTGTTATAACTCGAGAACTAAGCGACATTTGGGAAATTATCTGTAGACAATTTTTGCACAAAAGTTTTTTTTTTTAGTTTTAAATTTTTTCGAAGAGTTCGCCTTTTTCTCTATCCTGATTGTATCAATTGATTCTTCTAAAAAACTCTGTCTATTTGATCTTTTTCCTCCATAAAAATTTTTACCACCAGATGACGTTGTTGTCAGGCAATCGCTTTATCCAAAACCACTTTGAAATCTTTCACTCGCGGCTTCATGAAACTGGATAACAGATGGTAATCTTATTGTGTTTCATTTCCACTTCTGCTGTAAGTCCGTCAGCATCTTTTTCCAGTTGCTCACACCCAATTTGGGAACTTAAAACGTTACCAATCAATTCTTCCACAATGAAGTTGCCAATTCAAAAATTGTCTATTAACCTTTCTGTTTACACAATTTTTTCGGTCACAGCTCCAACTTTCCAATACCACGGAATCCATCTCTGTGCCGATTATTTCTGACCGCTACAGGATCAGTAGCGTACATATCAGTGGAACTGTCTGGTGGGGTAGTGCCTCTTCTATTGGTAAGAACTTCCATAATGCTTCCATAATTTGGTTCTCCAATTTTTGACGCAAGCATATCGTTGTTCGATATTTTTATTTCACATTTTTCCTATTTCTTATTTTGAATTTCCTAATAAATACATATGTATTTAGCTATACCACTTTACTTCGAAGACTTTTCAAACTGATATTTCATATTTAAAGGCGTTCGTTTAGTAGGAAGGATAACCGGGATAAGAAAGATGATATAAATTTTTAAAAAACCTCTGACAGCAGCACTCAACACTCAAATGCAACCAATTGAATTTTCCACCATCCGCACCAAAAACGAAGCTCTTAAAAATTTTCCCACAAAAAGAATATTGTTTCAATTTATTCATATTGACATACATTTCTGTAACTGTCTTTGACTCTTCGTCATATAATGTATCTATAAATCTATTTCGAGTATCTTATTCGACGAAAAATCCCTCGAACCAGTCACAACTTTGTATATATGTTGTATGTTGATAAGCTTCTGCGACGTAAAGAGTTTTTGATGTAAAAGACAAAAAGATATTAGAATAAAAAAAAAATGTATAAATGAGATAAACCAGGAACAAGACACACATTTCCAAACGCATACATTATGTATACTCGCACTTGTGATGAATAAAGCTCCTGCCCGAGGATAAAAGACATTTTACAGAAATCGAACGGAAATGGTTAACCCAATTTCTAGTTGTTATATGTTATAAATTCATATCCAGGAGCTTCCGTTTATCTGAGTGGCATCTCTCTTTTATTGTAGCCACCTACTTCTTTGGCTTTTTTTTCCATTTCCCTTTTCAGCTTATCAAAAGTTTGACTTTTGTAAAAAGAATAGCTACCTACTCTCCCTGTTTCGATGATTGATGGTTTGAGATTTTGTAACAGAGAATTCAGAATATTGAGGATGTGAGTTCAAATGGAATTGCATGACAACCATATTTGGAAAATGATTAATTGATGAAAGAAAAATATCTGTGGAACATCTTCATAACGGTACGGTTTTTTCTTATTTTTTTTTTTCCGGATTTATATGAGTAATAGATATACCTTACATTAGGCTTTGTATATTTACGGAAAATTCAACTTTCCCCTTTTCGACTTTATGGTATACCTCTGGTGCAGGGCTCATCCATTAATATGAATAGGTATATTCCAAAAGCTGTGAACAGTGCTACCACACATTTATATAATAGGTAATCCTGGAGCCATATATGGATTCTGGTGAATAGTCAATATAATATGGGTAGATGATTATGCCATTGCTATTTATTTGCTCTGAATCAGCTAGGTATATACTATACCTTTATGGGTAACTTACGATAGTAGGATTACTAAATTGAACTTGGTTACATTTTCAGGCATAATAATACTTTGATCCGAATTAATTACTGATTAAATCTATACCACCATGGCGGTTTGGTTATCCTTATATTCGTTAACATAATTACCCCTATCTACCATAATATTTTCTAATGTTAATGAAATTGATTATGAAACGCCTATAATAATAACAATAATAGATGTAAGAGATCCTTGTGATGTAATGTTGATGCTTATAATTATAAAAAAAAAAATAATTTTCCTTTGAATCACGTGGTGCCAAATTAAAGATTTTGACACAGATACAGGGTGATTTGAATAAGGTGTGACAAAACACCAGTGCGCGTGGGTTAGAGCGAGACAAGAATATTATCATGCGGATTTTAGGAGTGAGGAGCGATTTAAAAAAAATAAATAAATAAAATACTCGCACTGCAAGGAATGCCCATCAGTTCATCCTTGAGACCAACTTCGGACGCACTGTTAAGTACAGAAAATCTTTCCTTAGCCGCACCACTCGAATGTGGAATGCTTTACCCGGCTCGATTTTTCCTACCCATATCGATGCTCAGACATTCAAAACCAATGTGCATCGGTATCTCCTTTAAACTCCTATCCCATTTCCCTAAATTCTCGTACTGTGTTAAAACATTTTAAGGTCCCCTTGAGTGCGCGCTTAATTTAAAAAAAAAAAGCACTGAAAAAAGGAGGGTTCTATGTGAGGGTGGCCACGAAACAAGACCGAGACGAATTTTTCTAATAGCTTGTTTTCTTTAGGGCAAATGATGGAGTTCCGTTCATAATTTCCAAATCAGTTCCAAAATTATCCCATTTCCCATACAGATTTTAATTTCCAAATCAGTTAATTATCCAAATTTGCACACATCCAGAAATCGAAAAAATTTCTCTATGAGACAGAAAGAGACAACAAAAATGAGCTGTCAAAACGAAATTACCGCATTTGAAATGTGAATGCTTTTTAAGTCTCGTCTCGGTCTTGTCAAATTGTTTTTAGTGATAATAATGTTGCTATAGACAAAAATTAATGAACAGGAATTAAAAAAAAATCATCGGATCTAGAATTTGTTAAATCTAGTTCTTCCATATAGATTTTTTTTTACATAAACAACATTTGTTTTACAGTTTAATTTTAATTTTGTTTAAAAATAATGTTAGTTTGGTCTGAATGTAGGTAAAAAAAAAAAATAATTTTTAACTTTTAAAAAAATATAAAGTAATAAAATTTGAAAAAAAAGTAAATGTTTGCTCAATATTTTGGCATTTTAAATTTCCCCATACCATTGATACTTATCGTTAGCTGCAATCCTTCAAGAAACGACTAGATCGCCGGAACTTGCTCCTAAGAGTATGTTAAAGTACTTTAAATAAACAAAAAAAAAAAAAAAACTAGAAAAATGAGCCAAAAAAGAATTTTGAGCTCAAAACTGAAGATACAATTAGAAATAGTTTTTTTTATATTTCTGTATCAATCCGGCCAATCACTTATGAGAAAACGGAACACCGAAAGTACGGTTCTGTGGCAGTTACCGTTAATAACTGTTTTTTTGAAAAATGTTGCCTAGGGACGTACAAAACCCCCCTTGAAAAGATTTCATCAAAATAGTTAGAGTCATTTTAGAGACAGTTACGTTTTGTCTTAACAGTTATAGAAAAGTACCGTTATTTTCAGAGCCAGAAAAAATTTAATTTCCCTTTAGGGAATCTCGTTAACACCTAAAGTCCAAAGTTTGAAGAAAATTCCTCCAGCAGTTTAGGTTTTAGGTCGAGGTACAGCAGACGGACACAAAGATATGCGGGACCTACTCTTTTTGCGTTCTCTATCATTGTAATGTTGAGTTTGATTAGTAGTTAACTTTCCCTAGTACCTATAGGGTCGCAAGTAAAAATACGTCGATACGTATGCAGCGATCTTCAACTTCATTAAGTACGGAATTTTTTTTCTCAACGGTCAGCATACTTTAAATCCAAGACAGAAGTCCAACTTCAAAAATACCCGACACCTGGGGGTTATCTGGACTATATTAGTGTAACCGGTAATTTTTGCGACAGTGTACCAGGTGTAAGGTATTTGATATCTTATGCTGAAATGGACTCATTTCAACTTCAAACGAAACTATAAGAAAGAAAAAAAATAATCTATACAAAATTTGAACCCTACAATTTGAAGTCATTATTATCTTAAAAATAAGATGGTGAATTATTTTAAAATGTCGGCACAAGGCAATTATAAGTTTTTCAACTTGAAATTTATGTCAATATTCTAAAAACGTTTAAAAGCAAAAATATGTGTATACGAGTTCATTGCTTTAACACTAAATTTAAAAAGAAGTCGTTCTGCTTTAAATTCTTTCACTACGAGCGACTCTGACTTCTGATGCAAAAACTTCATTGTCCTCTGATAGCTTTTCCTTTCTGTAAGTGACTAAATTTAAAGGTAAAATCATGCTTGTTTTCACTCCATTTAAATTTAAACATATTGCAAAGCTCTTGAAGTCAAAACTTAAATAAAGTTCTGTTATCATCGGAAAATTTAGAATTCCACCATTTGAATGAGTCTGTTTATAAGAATATACATACCTTTTCGTCTATAGAAACCCTCCACGCATTTGTTTTCTAACCATCATCAACGGTATCATAGTGATTTCAGTATAGTGTTATCTCTAAACAGGGATGTCAATTTGGGACCTGGTATAATAGCTCCACAAAGAAGCATTCGACGCTCATCAGCATTTTATCTCATTTGCAAGACTAATTTATTCAAGAAAATACCCATACAATACGCTACCTCTATAAAATGTGGTTCTGGTTCCATCTCTCTCACCTTGGAGCTAGGACAACAATAACAACACATATACAGTCTTATAGAGTCACACAATGATAGGTAGATAGATATACGTATGTATGTATATAACGCCCCCGAAAAGTTGCAAATTAAAATAGTCCTAGGAACTCGATAAACCCAATATGCATGCAAATGATTTAAACTATGAGCGAGAGCTTCAGTTTCAGATCCTGCTTCTGGTACTGCTTCCGCTTTTATGTCCCTGCCACACCGTTGTTCTATACGAAAATCACTATCAGCAGTCATCATGATGGCGGCGACGGCGACGGTAACGGTGACGGTGGCGGCAATGGGAATGCATAACGCAATGTCGCTTCTATCTCAATGATACCCTTCCTTATTCACTCGATTATTATACCACAAGGTACAAGCTCAGTTTGCAGAACTAACGACCAACAAACGAGAAGGTCTGGTCCTTGGTCCTTATGCGCTTGCATTGGGAAAAAACCTTCCCTCGATATATACACTACAGCTTGGTAATTAGCTTTATTTCAGCTTCGTTTCTCTAGGTTCGTGTCTCTTTGTGTCTTCTCGTTTGGTTGTCTGTCTATATGTGCAATGCTCAAGCTTATGTATATATTTGGCCAAAAAGGCAAGTGGAGGAGGGGACAGATCGTTGGCTGGTTGGCGAATTCCATTAAAATAAATGAATACACTCTGTAGCTAGGGCACTATTAAATGGAAATTAACTCAATGCAATGCATTCTCTTGCTCTTGGTATAGCTATTCCTTTACGATATCTCGCTTTCTCTGTTGCAAGCTTAGTTTGTGTTTTAAGCAGGGCTGCATTTAAAGGGCTGTTGTAAGGTTTTTACCTTTTGATTTACTTTTACTTTTTGTTTTTTTTTTAGATGTATAGAAATCTAAGTTGGCAACACTTTTGTAACTGGCAGCCATTTTAACAGCTGTCAAGTGATTTGTGTTAAGTTTAGTTGGCATTTTAACATGAATAGACTGACAAATTTATCTCAATCCCGATTTTCATTGGAAAATTTTGTTCAGCGATCCAGCTCACTTTAAGTTGAATGGCAACGTCAATAAACAAAACTGCCATATTTGAGTGAAGTGAAGATAATCATCAAGTGTATGTTGTGTCACCGTTACACTTAGAAAAACTCGTCAATTGAACAACTTGGATGTGCTCGAACTGTGGTTTCAACAAGACAAAGATGATCGATTGGATCTCAAGAGTAAAATTACGTCCGAAGCAGCCGTATATCGAATATTAATTATTTATTATTTATAATTTATTATTTATTGTTTATTATTTACTATTTATTATTTATTATTTATTATTTATTATTTATTATTTATTATTTATTATTTATTATTTATTATTTATTATTTATTATTTATTATTTATTATTTATTATTTATTATTTATTATTTATTATTTATTATTTATTATTTATTATTTATTATTTATTATTTATTATTTATTATTTATTATTTATTATTTATTATTTATTATTTATTATTTATTATTTATTATTTATTATTTATTATTTATTATTTATTATTTATTATTTATTATTTATTATTTTTTATTTATTATTTATTTTTTTTTGTTACTTTTTTTCTCATTTCTTATTTCTTACTTCTTATTTTTTATTTCTTATTTCTTATTTATTATTTCTTATTTATTATTTATTATTTTTAATTTATAGTTTATTATTTATTTTCTATTATTTATTTTCTATTCTTTATTATTTATTATTTATTATTTATTATTTATTATTTATTATTTATTATTTATTATTTATTATTTATTATTTATTATTTATTATTTATTATTTATTATTTATTATTTATTATTTATTATTTATTATTTTTATTTATTATTTATTTTTTTTGTTACTTTTTTTCTCATTTCTTATTTCTTACATCTTATTTTTTATTTCTTATTTCTTATTTATTATTTCTTATTTATTATTTATTATTTTTAATTTATGGTTTATTATTTATTTTCTATTATTTATTTTCTATTCTTTATTATTTATTATTTATTATTTATTATTTATTATTTATTATTTATTATTTATTATTTATTATTTATTATTTATTATTTATTATTTATTATTTATTATTTATTATTTATTATTTATTATTTATTATTTATTATTTATTATTTATTATTTATTATTTATTATTTATTATTTATTATTTATTATTTATTATTTATTATTTATTATTTATTATTTATTATTTATTATTTATTATTTATTATTTATTATTTATTATTTATTATTTATTATTTATTATTTATTATTTATTATTTATTATTTATTATTTATTATTTATTATTTATTATTTATTATTTATTATTTATTATTTATTATTTATTATTTATTATTTATTATTTATTATTTATTATTTATTATTTATTATTTATTATTTATTATTTATTATTTATTATTTATTATTTATTGTTTATTATTTATTATTTATTATTTATTATTTATTATTTATTATTTTTAATTTATTATGTACTTACTATTTGTTATTTATTATTTGATATGATGTATTTTAATATCTATGAATATATATTTTAATTTTTATTACTTATTTTTAATCTAAAAACAGGTGGAGGGGGCAATACCTACTAATTAATTTTTTTTTTCCAAGAAATAAGGGTTTTTCTTATCCACTTTCAATTAAGCCCCAAATTATACTTCAAAACATAAAATACAGCCCTGTAATTTTATGTCATTTCCCATCCAGCTGGTACCTACCTTAAGTTTCTGCATATATTCAAACCTCTTTGTTTTCAAATCGAGACCCAAAATCCAAAAAAAGGATATTCGCAATTCCGAGGCTAAGCAATCGAGTTTGGTCATCGCAACGCATTGCCCGAATAATTGCGGTCAAATAGTCGTATCACATTAGGCTCATAGGAATTCTCCATTGGACAAGGACATGCTGGCTGCTGCTACTGCTGTGTTCTGTCCATAGCGATGACCAAATGCGATATTGTATGTGGGTACTTATTGTCCTGGAATTGTTTCTGGTATACGTGTTGTGTGTTGTGTGCGGTGTGTCAGGATTTCTGGAACTAAGTACCTACTATTGGCTGCTTTGTTTTGAATCTGTCGTCGCTTCGGTCGGTCGTTTTGTAGATATTTGGCTAGCATATATGTACTACATATTATTATTCGTCGTCATCGCATCGGTCCAGTCCGGTGGGGTAAGGTCCAGTCGGGGGAATTAATTTTATATGACAAACTCTGTCTCTCTCTCTAGAAATGTTAATAGATACAATTTTTGGATAAACAAAATGTCTTAGATGAAATGAAACGGAAACATCGTGTAATACAGACAGTCTCACGTACGAGATGATGATTCGTATCACTGTAATTGAATTTGCCAAAGTGGGAGTTCCGATTAAACATTATCGTTAACATCATCTTCATTGGCATTGTGATGACATTTTACTGCTAAAAGGAAGGTTGGGTAGGGGGGGGGGGTGAGTTGGTTTAATTTGTAATGTAAAGATACAAATGAATGTGGATGGTGTAGAAGCTATGTAATGATTTATCAATTTAAATGTGGGAGGATTATTTTGTTTCGAGTAGCGACGAATAAAATAATCTGTGCTTCTCGTAGATGCTTTTGAAATTTGTTTAGGTTGAAATAGTCTACGAATCAATTCAAAGATGCCAGATTTAATAATTGAATGACTGCGTTAAAAGATTTTGTTTGTATGCAAACACGAGAGGAAAATAAGAATGAAACGTTAAATTGAAAAACAACTTGTTTATTTTTGGATGTTGACGTTCTTATTAAGAGTATCTAACTAAGCGGTGGGAACTTTTACCTGTAGTTCTTACCTCCCTCGAAAAATAATGGAAACATTTATCCCTAGGAAAAAGGAAATATATAATATAATTACTTTGCTGCGTAATTTTGTTGGTTTTGACATTATTTTGATAAAGTTAAAAGTTTTAAATAAGCCAGGTTGAAACCATTTTTTTCAGAAAGTTAGAAAATTGATTTTTCTAGGAGAAAAGATAGTTATAAACGTTTTAGAACTTCTCTCCAAATCCAACGCATGCAGAATGGGGAGGGGCGTGAGTTAATGATGTGTAAAAAAAAAAACATATAGTTCTGGTGCTGTTAGTGACTTAAGCCTTAAATTTCGTCCTAAATTGTTAAGCTAAGATACACTGATAAAAGCTGTCCTAAGATTAATTTTAAGAAGTGCAGAAAGTGTAGGGAGGGGGTGAATCTGTTTTTACACTAGGTTTTTAAGTAGAAGTGACTAAAGGTACTTTGGGTCAAGTTTTGGATTCGTGAAAAAATTCCAACTCGATAACTCGATCAAACTTGACATTACCATGACCATGATGAGGAAGTCGAAAAAAGTGGGTCTGGCAATTCTGTCTGTTTGTCCGCTGAGCTATAGCTTAACAGGTAGGTAGATTTTCTTAAAATTTGGTACCAGATTATTTTATTTTTGAAAAATTCAGTAAATTTAATTAGAAATTACCTCACTTTAAATGAAAAAATTACAAAAACCGGAATGCGAAAAACGAAAATTAAATATTTTAAAAACGCCTCAATACAAATTTTTGAAATTTGGCACAAAACTGTTTTTTAATACTTTCCTTAATACTTTAAACAAAAATGTTAAAAAAATAACAGTCAGTTTTTCGGGAGGTAACGCTGTCTCAACATAGACTTGAGAATTGTCCTCACTCCAAATACGGCAGCTTTGTTTATTGAAGTAGCGATACAACCAAAAGTGAAATTAATCACTAAACAAAATTGTCTTATAAAAATCGGTATCAACAGCAATCTTGTTTTGGATCCATTCACCGAATATACGCCTTGCTATGAATATACGCCATGCTAAGTCAAATCACTTAACAGCTGTTAAAATGGCCGCCAGTTAAAAAAGCCAACTTAAAGTTCTATACCTCTTTAAAAAAATTCCCTTTAGAAATAATATTTTGAGAGAAAAATTAAACAGGTCCTACCTGTAGATTGGATGGACATCACTACAAACTTGTAAATATATGCCAACGGCAAAAGTGAAGGTCATTAAATATTATTTCTCGTAGTGAAAAGGCAAATTTGTCATCAAGTATACTGTTTGGTGAATGACGACGATTAGAATGATGCGAAAACTTTTGCAACTCGTACCTGGTGATTTCTTTTAGAACTTAAATACGAGAAAGCAAATAAATCTAAAACTTTCAACTTTATGGTTGAAATGGAAACAGGAATGTTCCTGTGTATAAACTAAGCTTGAATGCTATTTTTTGCGAACTTAACTCTATCGACCGAGTGTCGGAGTCAGAGTCATTTACAGTTGAAGTAAACAATCTAATTCTGCACTGGTAAAAGCAAATAACGGAAAATTTTTTTCAAGTTCTTTTAAGAGCTTTTTGTTGCTGTATCTTTTATGGAAATTGACTTTGTATTGAACGTATATCTAGTAGAGCTTTTGATACCCGGGTACCCTACACCAGACGTGTACCCGGCAATGTGTCGGTTACCCAATCATGTAATGGGTACTCGGGTACACCTTGCGGGTACTCGGCTACCCGTGTAATACGTGTAATACTCGGAAATTTGGTTACCCGGGTGCCCGTTCAATATACCGGGTACCCGGTCGAAATCAATAGCTCTATATCTACAGAAGATTCATATTTTTAAATTAATTGAAAAAAATGACAAGAGCCGAAAATTAAATTTTACGAAGTTGCTGTATTGTTGTATGGCAGGTATGTACCTACCGCTAATAACGGTTTTCTGACAAACAGCCCTATTCTGCTATTCATCGGGGGGATTTTTTTAATTTTCACTAAACACTTTTCTACTATCATTCTAATTGAGTCTGAATTCACCTCGTTAATGTCGGTAACGTCGGTAATACTGCGCGGTATTCTGTTATCCACGTGAAGGCATTTATTCTATACAATTCAAACACGCTTATTAAATGTTGCGGGTTTTTCATTTAATGGATGGATGAACGATAAATGTAGAAGCTATGAAAAAATAAGGTCATGTCTTAAACAGAAAATTTTGTATATTCTATGTAAATTTTTTTTTATTAAATAAAGTAGTAATATGAAAACAATACCGTATGAAAAAATGGCTTATTTCATAGCTTCCACATTTATCGTTCAATTTAAATGGATTTGATCTTCAAAGGTTTTTGATATAAAAATATAATTTATTTGAGCCCAAAAAAATGTTTTTTTCTATCCACACGGTTCAATTGAAAATGATAAATTTTCAGAAAAGCTCGAAAAATCGATAATTTTTGATCGCCTGTAACTTCATGAATTCGCATACGATTATAACAAATAATATACCGTTGGAAAGTAGAAAAGTCTTATATTTCCAAAAATATTTACTATAACGTAAATTAAAAGGATCAGTTAGTAATTTCAATTGCAAATAATGAATTTCACATGAACAGCTGTTTACTTGAAATGTCAAATTGGTTTGGATAATGAAGTTCACCCGATGGATAGCAGAATGGAAACGCAGTGTGAAAGGGAATCGGATGGGAATCGAATGAGTGAAAAAAAAGTGAGTGAAAGAAAATTAAAAGTTGAATAATTTTTTCCAGGTTAACAAACGATTTTGAAGGTTGCACAAACTTATGTAGGCAAACGAATTTTTTCTCAAAAAATTCGAGAAAGACGTAAACACATTTTTTTTTATTAAATTAAATAAATTGAAATTTTATGCATCTACATTATGTAAATAAATCATCAATATTAAATAGAAATTCATCTTCATAAATATTAAAAATCCTGCAGAAAAAAAAGATATCACCGAAACAAATATCGATGATGAATCAACCAATAAAACAAAATTACAAAATAATAAAATTATATCAAAATAGATATGCTCGTACATATATGAATGTATCTAAAGCACTATCTATAATATACATAAATATGTCAAGGGTAAACCTTAACTTGTTTTTTCTTCTTCTTATACTTTTGTCTTTATTTTGTCCTTCGATCTTCTTCAGTTTTACCCAATTATTTCGTACTTTTGTAGTAAATGTCCCGCAAAATTATCCTCAAACTCAAATGAAACGAAACCAATGACGGTTGCCAATGCCATGTCATATATAAACAACACCACTGACAACAACAACAATAATGACGACGACGACCATCTCTCTCTCTATATAGGACATTATTTTTTGGTACTTTTTGAAAGTTAACTTAAAACAGACACGATACGGTGGTAAAATTTACTCTTTGGCATTAAGGAGGCTGTTTTTTTTTCTTTGCGATGCGATGTAACCCTTGAATTTTTAATACTCTATTGGAAAAAAAGGATGAACGATGTCAAACTGAGCCTATAAGGGGGCAGGGGTTAAATATACCAAAATAATAATAATAAAAAAAAATACAAATGTTGAATGTGCTATAGAGTATAGTCAACGACCAAGGACATTTTCCGATAATATTGTTTTCGTTTCTCATTTTGGCAATGGGGCGATAGTAAAATCGAATTCTCCAACAATCAGAATTCAATATTTTTGGGCTTGATTCTTTTGAAAGGCGAAGTGTATTTTCTGTGTATAGAATAATGGAAAAGTAAAAGGCGCAAAAGGGCACATCAGAGAGATAGATATATATATTCAGCAGAGAATCAAAGTCGAAATTGTGGTCCCCCTTGATGATGATCATTTGTGGTATAAAAGTTTCGACAGATAAGAGGGTGGTGATGCGAAGCCACCTCTATGTTTTTTTTCTATATTTAGGTATACATCAGATATATCAAACGGAACTGATGAATTTTATGCGAAAAAGGACGAAATTTTCACAACATTAATTCTTCTCTACCACAAAAGTTAATCCTCTATTCAATGGCTATTTACGAGTCCTTTGTTAAAGTAGTCCATCTCTACATCTATATAGTATACAACACCCTCAAACCCTTATATTGTATTGTGTAATGTTGCAGGAACAAAAACCAAGAAAAAGAGGTTAGCCATTTTGGTGTTTTGTTGTACTGTTATTGTTTTGTTGTTTTAAATGTATATACCTAACCTAACAGTTACACAAAGATATTGTATATTTTTTTGGACTGTTGCTTTTGGACTTTTGGATAGAAATCATGATGATAGCTCTTGGTTTTGTGATGTCGGAAAATGTGGACACATTTTGACTTTTTTTTGGTATTTTATTCACCAAAGACGAGAAATGTCATTTACTATAAGGATGATGGCAAATCCACTGGAAGGCAGTTAGAGAATAAAGAAGATGAAACAAATTCGGAGAATATTCTAAAAAAAAAGATGAACAAGAGAATAAAATATATATAGAGGGTAGATATAGATGGGCAATTTAAAAGTTCTATTTTTTGAAAGATGATAAGCTCATCAAAATTGGCTTATTGCTTCTTGTTTGTTTATTTAAGAACGGTTTTGTTTTGAGTTTTTGATGAGTTTTGAGAATGATTGAGGTTTTGATAGAGAAACAAAGCATTTTTCGTTAACTCTTTATTTATTTTGTACGATCTTTGAAGGAAATAGGGCGTTTTGCAAAAGGTCTGACTCTGATAAAAGCGGTAGTTGGGGTCAGACTGCGGGTTAAAAATGAGTTTATGAAGAATAAAAGAAAACTTTCGAAAACGTAAAATCAGAATGGAAAACAAATTAAATTACTGTCTGAAAAGGAACAATAATTTTTAAGGGCAGAATTTCGATCCGTTAGCTTATTGCTTACAGGGGCCAATATGCTTTTATTGTTGGTTAAATTAAAGTTTTATTTTTCCACCAACAATATTAACTTTTTGTCTTTTCACGCTTAAAGAATTTCTAAACGCACCCTCTTCTCATCTCGAGAAACGAGAACGAGACGAGACTAACTTCGAGACATCAGAGATGAGAGCAAGACGGGATTTTAATTTTTGAACCGGGATTTATCGAGAGTTTTAGTAATGTTTCAAGCAAAGAAAACCATTCAAAACAGCCTCTTAAATAAAATGGTTGTTTCTCATTTTTACCACAAAACAAAAAAAAAACAGGTTGGGACTTAGAAATGACTTAGTCATACAAGATCGAAACAAAACTGACATTTTTCAAATTCTCGGTCTCATCTCGTGGCCAGCCCTATTAAAAAGAAGACCTGTTCTATATATGCCTAAAAGTGTCAATTTTTCATGTATTCCTTCCCAACAAACCGAAACCGGAGAAATTAAACCACCTACCCAAACAATTTCTTTTTGTCTTAATTTAACCTCAGGCTCTTGTCACACCTTATGCAAATCACCCTGCATATAAATTGAAAAGAAAGTTTGGTATCGCAAATCGCTAAATATTGTTTTTAAGGGACACTTTTTGTATGAGAGTTTAGTACCAACAAATTACTTTAAAAATAGAATTTTTTTGTTAATCTTGGAAATAGCTAAAAGGTCTATTTTTGAATTAATTAAATGATTTATACAAGTACCTAGTGTTAAATAATCGATATTTTAAAGTTAGGAATCCATAATAAAAGATAGGGACAGCATGAGAAATAGTATGGATTTTCTATACAAATTATCGAAAGTATATTATGATTGAAAATATGCAAAAGTGTTATCGATATGGGATATACCACGATTTAAGAGCCTTGAAGCGATAAATGATTAATATTTTAAGCTAACAATTCGTTATTTGAAGTGATATTCATAGAAATATCAAACATGTCAAATTTGAATTCATTAATCAATGATTATTTTAAGTTTTATATAATTGATACAACTCCTTGTCGAAAAAACAATTATTTAGGTTTGAATCATATAAACAACTAAAATTTTATTTCGGATGTGTTAAAGCAGAGGGACACCATTACAGAAAAATTTGTTTTCATTTAAATTATAAGAAATATGTATGTAAATATCGCCGATTAAAAAGCTCTTGCTGTTCTGCAAGTGTTATCGATAAGTGGTAAATTACGCTTTAAAAGGGCATTAAGAATCTATTATGAGGAAAGAAATAATAATAGAAATATTAAACATCCATGCAATCGGAATTTGATATAAATATTTATTGCAAGTTTTAAATAATCGAAATTTTTAAATAAACCCCAATTATATGAGGATTTGATCATGGAAATAGATAAAATGCTTTTTCAGGCAGGTAAATTTTAACGCATAGAATCCATATTTAAAAATAAAGACGCCATGACAGAAAAATATAAATTTTTCAAACAAGCTATCGATAATATGTATGTAAATATCAACAGTAAATCATAATTTTTGTAGTGCACCTGTTATCGATATTTTCTCAACCATGGTTAAAGAGGGCAGTAATAATATGGGTTGGTTCGGATAAATAATATAAAAAAAAAATAATTTATGTAAATCATATTGTAAAATGTCAAACAATAAGTATCAGTCATTTTTATTCTTCTTACCTCGATCTAAACCTATTTTTTTTTCATTGCACTCAAAAAACAATTTTACAATGCAATTTAAGTCAACATAAGTTTTTTTGAAAAAGGCTAAGGGATATCTATATAAAATTTTAAAAAATCGCACGGCTTACCTCGACTTAAGATTTTCTGTTGAAATTAAAAAATTGATTCTTTAGACTTAAGGAAATTGCTGACATAAGATGTATTCTGTTGAAAGCATCCCGAAATCGTTTAAAATTACACACACTAACGATAAAAGAAGTAATTCTGTTGATGCTAAGAAAATAAAAATTGAAAAATAAAAGTTTCACAGAAAAACGTAAGTTCCGAGGGAAATGTCTGTATGTGCTTGAATTGTGTATTATATGCTTTTATTAGGATTGAATTTTAATAATTAAATTTTTTAAAACAATAAGTTGATCGTATTGTTCATATACATTTAAAAAAAATTTTTTCTTACAAAAATTTTGTTAAAATAGCTCATTTAATAAACCTTATTGTTTTTTCATATATTTTTTTTCTTTTTGAAGTAAAATTTTATTTTAACTTTTGAAATTTGCACACGAAACCAATACATTGCCCTATAGATATATGCAAAAGAGTATAGTTAAGCAAAAACACAGAAAACGATAAAAATGGAAGTTGCACAGCATTTAGGGGGAGAGAATCATCCTTTGTGTGCAATGCACCCAAAGATGACTTTTATTTCCACGAATATGTGACTCTGACTGTGTAGGTGCATATATAGGAGAATCGTTTGCAAGGACTCGAATTGCATCTCATTTTTATATTGAAGTGTATACCTATGCCGATTCGTCGCTCATATATCAAAGGCTTTGCTCATTATTTCCAATGAAATGAAACTCTGCTCTCGGAACGTAAAGAAATGCCAACGACTAAAAACATCATCTTCACGATATAACGACTGGAACAAAGCGTCAGAGCCAAAGTACTATGATAACGTATTATACAAAAAAAATAATAAGGACGATATGAAAGGCAAACGTCAAGTGTATGACACTGGGCAAAGACGACGACGACAGCGACAACGACGACGACGCAAAGAGATGTAATAATATAAGAGGAAAAATTAAACTTTTCTCGTTAACAATTTTGATTAAAATTTTACGCTGAAAGTACCAGTTCCTATATATAATATTTTCGAAAAATGTGTATAAGGATAGCGTTTCGTGGAATATGCGTTGCTTCTTCTTCATAGTATATGACAGCATATAGAATTGCAGAACCCGATCCCAAAAAGTGAACAGTTCCAGCACAGAGGCAACCTATAAAAGCTAGTGAAATTGCAAAATTTTGATAATTCGCTTGCACTATCATAACGCGTCACACCAACCACATTCCGTTTTACACCCGTCAACTACCCCCCCCCCACATCCTCCAAACCACATGCTTCGTTTTTTTTTGGTCTTCTTTTCTATATACATATACTTATGAAAAAAATTCCTGAATCTTGATCTCCTTATATGCAAGGGAGAAACACCACTAGAGCGTTGTGAAATGAACGAGTCCTTTGGCTCCTTTTGGCTATATAAGTGACTTCACTTAAGATTTATTTCCATCTCTGGGTGCATTCTTTATGTGCGCTTTTGCAAGCTGGAACTTTAATTTTCTGGTCTAATGAAATTATTATTATTGAGTGGGAATTAGAATCGAAAGGCTTTTCTGAATCCCCATCCGTTTTATTTCGACATTGAGCAAGGGCGAGAGAGAGAGCGAGAGCGAGAAGGGTCAAGCCAGCAAAACACAGAAAAGGACTTTTAAATATCAAAATCCAGGACCACTGCCACCGACCCGACAGTATCGTCAAAGACGGAGCCGGAACATAAATTCATTATTTATAGCTATCGTTTTGGTTATTCATGACCTAATAGCTTAAGTTATCCCCGGAAAGCTTGAATTTGAATTTTTGCAAATAAAAGGAGATGTTTTGACTGATGACATTTTGAATTAAAGTGAGATTCGCCTTGTATACAGCAGTTCTCTCTCTCTCTGTATATAGATATTATTATAGCTGCAATGAATTAAATAGGTTAAGTTTAGTATTGTGCTTGCGGCACTGAAATTTCAGTTTGCAAAATTTAATGCTTTTTTTTTTTGTGTTTATTTTGATTATAATGCTCCTCCAGATGAATCTAAGGGACTCTTTGCAACGATATAATTTGTAAATTTTGAGTTAACAATGTTGTCAAATGCAAGATTATTTTATGCTAAAATTTTTTATGGTGTGTTTAATTGTTGATTTATAATTTTAATTGATGTTTTATATGCGAATGGTTAAATTTTCATTCTTGCAGACAAATTAATTAAAGAGTATTTTTGTTTTAATATAAATTTAGGTGTTTTTCCGTTAATTGGATTGCTTTTTCAATTAAAAATTATTTAACAACTCAAAATAATATTGTCTTGGGAAGGTTATTCAAAATGTCAAAGTTTGCAATTTGTCTTAAAGGTTTTTAAAGGTTTTAATTCTCTTTTATAGTTTAATTTTTAACAATTTAGTTATTCAGAACACAGACTTATGTTGTTTTTTTTGAGAAATGGAAGGTAAAGTAATTATTGACCAATTTATTGATCGTGAGAGAGGAAATTGGTCCGACTCCGACCACCGAATAAAGTAATGATTTATTTATTCGATATTCATCCTTTAAATCGATAACACAATTGATTAAAAAATTGAAATCGTTAAATTTACCTCAAGGTAAAAATAAATATTTAATATCATAAAAAGTGCGTATACGCCCGAGTACACAACTGTGAACAACTGAAATAATCTCGAGTTTCAACTTTATATGAAGTTAAATCAGCACGATTTTTGTAAGCAAAATTTCAGAAACAGTTTCGTCTTTGGGTGAATCGATTAGAGATGTTTTTGGTAAGGTTTGGCTCTAAAACATTGAAATAATAAAAATTACTAACAAGATTTAAAGTTTTTATAATTAATTTCATTCATGAGTGAAATGAGCTGTTTGGTCGAAAAATTAAATAAAAAATGTTATTGACAGTACCTGCCATAGAATCCTATTATTTGTTTCGATTACCTGAAAAAAAAAAATAGTTTGAAGGATTGCGATGTATATGTTTTTTTTTTAAAAACTATGATAAAACAATGTTTACTTGTAACATTTATTAAACATCTCTTTCGGTTTTTGATATTTTTTGTTCATAACCTCATATTGAAAAGAAAAAAAAATCAGACAGATTATATTTTATGTTCAAATATTTACATGGATTTTTTTTAAGGATTTTTGAAAGGAAACTTAACTTAGCCAATCTTACAGGTATCGCAAAAAAAACTTAGATCTTCAAAACGATTGCACGATCTTGATTATTTTTTTAAGTACTTAAGAAAAAAGAAAAACGAAAATACAAATTCCGAAAAAAAACAAAAATGCAAAAAATATTTTTGTTTTGAAAATGTTGATATATGGCATATAATTATATAGTGCCTGTTTCATTCAAGCTTTGATCGCAATGACTTTTATGACCTTTAGTTATTATTTTTTTTAAATCCATCCAATAATTTAGGCTCTAGGCCGAGGAACAGACAGACAAATTGTGGGACCCACTTTTTGTTGATTAATATCTGGAGTTCAATTTTATTTTTGGGAATTCAAATCTTGCTTTATAGTATCTATAATCGCAAATAATATTAGCAGAACTAAAAAATTAATTACAAAATTAATAATAGTTTCAATATTTAAGTGTGTATTATTATGTATTAAATACTTTTTATCAAAACGCTAAAAAAAATTGTATAGATAATATTTTTTTAAAACGCTTTAACGATTTTCAAACCTTTCTTCTTATTTTGAATTATTTTAGCAATCCAAATAATGAATTGTTTTTATTAACATGCTTTTATTAGTTTCACCTGTATGTTTGTTTGTTTGTTTGTTTGTTTGTTTGTATGTACGTAACTGACTTGTTGGGGCTCAATTTTGCCCCACTTTAAGCGATCAGATTTACTTCAAATGTTGTAAACTTATCAACGACCACCGACAATACAATATTTTGATAAGCTTATCTCATTATATTGATTAGGATTAACAGGATTAGTGATTTTAAGCATTAGATGAAATGGTTCGATTACGAAATAATTCATAAGACTTGTTCGCAAGTAAAGTTATACCACTACGTCTCGCTGTTTATGTTGGCAACATAAAAATTCTTGAATATATGTTTTCTATCGAGATGCAACTGTTAACACATCTGTACATATTAAAGACTGTTTTATAGCAAATAGAACTAAAAAGTGAAAAATAAAATATAGTTTAAAAAAACTAAAAAAACTAAAAAAACACGCTTTAATAGCAAATCGAACTAAAAATCAGAAAATAAATTTTAATTTATATTTTATTCAACGGTTATAAGAAGTATACCAACTCATCAATATGTATCAATAATTTTCAAAAATTCTAAAATAAAAATAAATTCATGAAAAGAAAATTAATTTCATTGTAAAAAAGCGATTGTTGTAAATATATGATTAGTAGTTATTTGTAAACATAGAGTTAGTATAGAAATATGATATAAAAAAGCACCTCACGCTTTTTTACAATGAAATTAATTTTCTTTTCATGACTTTATTTTTATTTTAGAGTTTTTGAAAATTATTGAAACATATTTTTCAGTTAGTATACTTCTTATAACCGTTGAATAAAATATAAATTATATATAATTATATGATCGAACTTGACATTGTTTGACAAGGCAGACAAATCAGGTCTTGCAATTCTGTATCTGTATGTCCGCCTTTCTGTTCAGCTAAGCTTTAAGCTTTGTAAAAAAATTTTATTTCATTGTACCTGATATACAATTATGTTTGGAATTTTTTGGAAAATCTTTATTTTTGAACAAACGGTTCATTTTATTTTGGTCAATACAAAAGCATATATGAATTTTAAATATTGTGTAAATTCAAAAACATTTTTGCAATTCGTGTCTTAAAACAGTTTGTTTGATTTTTTTTCTTTTCTCAGTACCGAATGAACTAATTTTGATAATTTTTTTTATACAGAAGTTTTGAAAAAGCTTAGACACTATTGAATATCAAAAAATAATTTTTTGGATTTTTCAAAAATATATTTTTTTTTCAATTCCATTTTTCAAACAAAATTGGTCTATTTGATTTAATTTAAATTTTTAAATACCAATTGTTTTTTAAATAAAAAATGTTGAAGGAATTTATGTACAAACAATTTTTTCTTTAAATATTCCTTCCAATAATTGTTTTTACAAAGTTTTTAACTTTTGAAAATCATTAAAGTCCAATTTGTTGATAGTGGGTTATGTTACAAAATATGTATGTATATACAGAACTATGGATTATTTTGTTTGTAGAACTAGCTAGCTTCGATTTAATTCATCACTGACAAACTGGACCAAAGAATGATGTTTTTAAATTTTTCCTTGTTTTAAAAAATTACTAAACCAAATAAAAATATGTCTTTTTAAATCTTTAATAAACTAAACAAAACTGATTTGTGTACTTGTTTATATCTTAAGATGTGAAACAATACCAATAATATTTAACCTACCCCGATAGCAAATTATTGATTATGCTTAAACCTTTTTTGAAGGAAAAAACCAAAAAATATTTTCAATGACAAAAATAGAAAAGGTACAAATCCAAAGTCCTAAAAAATACCTATACTTGGCTCCTCCTTTAACCTCAATATAAATATGTATAAGATATTGAGTAAAAATATCTTCACAAAACCTAAATGCTTTGCCAACGATATCTTTTACTCTTCTATAATAGAAGTTGTATTCTATTATAAACATAGTAGATAACTACTTCTTGTCTTGCAAAAAAAAAAAAATGGAGACATTTTTAGCAAATTAAGTTTTATTGTGTGCATCATAACCTCTTGTACCTACCGATAGTGCGATAGTTGAAAATGTTCTGTTCATATTCTTAAAGAATTTATCAGTTTTTAAAATCAAGGACTCAAGCACGTACAGAATGTCCTTCTTTTTATATCTACAAACATTTGGCTATTCGCAACAACGATATAGTGAGCAGAAATGTTCCAAATCCCATACTCATGGCTTCACATTATATAATTGGCTTGTGCCATTTTCATTTTTGCTTCCTTTTTCCGTTTTCAAATACATTTATTATTTTTTTTTTGTATTTAAGTTATATGTATTTATTTTTTTTGTTATTTTCAAAAATTTAATAAAGTTAAGAAAAAAAAACAACAACATTTTTTATTGCTTCCAATTTTAAGTATAAAAAGAAAAAGAAGCCAACAAACAGCAAAAGAAATGAAAAAGAAAAAAAAACGAAAATATGAATAAACGTATTTATTTATGTAGATATTCTCGGGCTGATACTGTTGCTGTCAAAAAATCGTGTTTTTACATTCTCTCTGCGCTGCGCTGACTGCTGGGGAATTTCCTGCAAAATAATCGGCAGCGCGGCAATGGCATAGTTGATGGCAGCATCGGCACAGGATAAACTTCACAAAATGATTGTTTTTGAAATTGCGCCAAGCTTCTACGACTAATTAAATGCGGAAGCATGATGGTCTTTTCGTTATTGGTTGTTTTCTTCTCATTTCCTTACTGGTAAATCGTTATGAAGAAACTCTCCTAGATCCAGGACACACGACGACGACGTGGCATGGTGTGGCCAGCGGCGCGGCCGGCGTGGCAGCGTGGCGCTCAAACCAAAAATTTTTTGAAGCCAACAAAATTTAATGTTAATTAAATTGTTATAATATTGAGCTAACAGTAACGGTAAACAATTTCATCTCAGATAACTTCAGATCCTAAATTATAGACAAAATATTGATTTTAATTCTGATAACTAGCACATTTAGTCGAAGCGGAGGAGCTGTGGAAATCATTGTTTATACTCCAACACGCCCGACAGCCCATAAAATATGTATTAAAATCAGTTCATGTTTTCATTTACCCCAGACGCTGGCTGGCTGGCAGGCAGGCTGTGTTGAGAGGGCATCATACGAGTGCTAGAGGAGACACGACTCAACTCAACTCAAATCGAATCGGCTGTTTGATGATGAAATGATGATAGTCCTTGAAAGTGGGTTAATGGAAATCTTCAACATTAATTTGCATTACATCATTTTGGCTGGGGTGTTGATATAGGGTAGGGTAGGTTAGGGGACCGGTTGTCGATAGTGAAGTACGGTTGTCGATAGTGAAGTGAGGCGGTGGTATAGATGGGGTGTGTCCATATATGCGCTCTATCGCTTCGATCTGATTTATCCCAATGAGCCATCAACTCATCGTAAATTTCAATAATTCCTTCCAGCCATAAACGACGAGTGGGTGTCATAAGGCTTGCCGGACCAATATTGAAAAGATTATTTTTATATATACCCTACTTGGGCTGGCTGATGAGAAAGTTGCTGCTGTGGGGGGGGGGGGGGGGTGAGAGGAAGCAGACTTGTTTTTTTTCTTCGAGAAAAGTGTGACTTAAAAACAATCGAAGTGGATATATGTGCTGTGTGTGCGACACCACTTCTGGGGGTTAAAGGATCTGATATGGATATCGTTTATTGTTAGGAGAAGATGACGTAAGATTGAGGATGATGGTCTCTATGTCAATAAGAGTGTCCTGTGCCGTCAACAAAGGATGTATATTCTTGTGCTATCCTATGTATAATCACCATCACAAGAAAAAGAGATAGAGAGAGAGAGAAAGAGAAGTCTTCATGATAAGGATTATTCATTGAATCGTCTTAAGGGATTTGCCATCATGATGAAATGATGCTGTCCCAAGGACATCGTCCTGACGAGCTAATTGTTGGCGCCTTGTCATCCAAAACCGTTAGCTTTGATTTACATATTATTGGATTTCCATCCAATAAACTTATACAGCACAAGATGGACATTTCAATTGGGTGAATTTTATGTTTTCCAAAATCGATGAAAATTTCAAAAATTTTCTAAAAAAGACTTAATTTATCTCTATATATCATATAAGATGAAATAAATCAAATCCTGATTTATTGTTCCAACCGTATTTAGCTGATGCTTGTTCTGTAGATATACATACATACATTTATACAAAGGAATAAATTACGGTATCAAAAGGAAGATTTTAAATTGATGTCATTTCTTATTTTTTTTATTGTTGTTGTTGTCTGTGAAGGATTTAAGCTTATCGCATATACAAAGAAGAAGAAACAATTAAAGAAATTCTCAAAGTAAAAATGGATTATTTTGTTGACTGAGCGCGCTGAACGATCGATTAATCATACTTAAGATGAAATAAAAAAAAAATTGGAGCGTATAATGCGCAAGTGTTGGATTTAAAAATGTTTTTTTTTTAATTTATTTTATTGAAATATATCTATTTGTATAGGGATATAATATGACAACTTACCTCTACCTACCTACTTTTGGGGAATAATTATTCAGTGACTTTGTTGAAGATTAAGTAAATTTCTGAAGGAAAGAGCTTCATTTATGGAAATGATGATTGTGCTTTGTGATTGTGCATGTAATTGTGTGGCAAACGGGGTTAAGAACCTGGCAACGGAATTTCGTTCATTGCTATTTTACCATTAATTCACAAAACTCAAAAATGAATTATACATGTTTTTTAAAATATTAAACACACCTTTCTACATAAAAGGGCACAATGAAATTTTGAAATTAAAAAAATTAATTTTAACTTAGAATTTATTATTTTTTTGCGGAACCGGAAAATTAATCCTGATAATTATTTTAAAGTTTCTTTTTGTAATTTTGTTTTAGATTTCCAAAATTGGAAAACTCTGGTTTTCCTGATTAACTTTATAATTTAATTATCAAAGGTTTGAATTCTTCTATTTATAAGACAACCAATTAAATAATTCAAAGAATTCAAAACTAAAAAGTATGAATCTTCAGAATGCTTTTTGTTTCATCTCCAATTTCACCAAGAGACATTTTCAGAAAAAAAAATTAAAAATCGAAAAAAATCATTTCTCCATTTGAGAACCTTTTGGCACCTCTTTTAACATTTATCTTTTTAATCTGATTTAACTCCTTTTCTGAATATGAGAAAACGGGTGTATGCCAAACTTCTTGACAGTAAAATTGTTATTTTTAAAAAAATTTAATGCATCATATTCCATAAAATTACTCAATCCATGATACATTTTTTTAAATTCTTAGAAAATGATTGGATCCCACATACATACAAGTACTAGTCTACATTTTAATATTTGTATAATATCCTTAACATGGGCTCGAAAATAGCCTGAGTTCGGTCCTTTAACATCCTTTGGTGTCGGAACTTCGCACTTCAAGATACCTACCTGAAGATTATGCTTCAATCAGCATTTAATCCATTAAAGATGTCTGAGGAATGTGTTAGCGTTTAATTCAATAAAGATAGCTGAGAAATGCAGCTTTTACTTGAACAACACTTTACTTCAATAACCATTTCACCTCCATTCACAACACTATCGAGCGATATTTAGTGATAGAGAATATAAAACAGACGGTTAATCATTAAATTATATTCTAATTCTTCAAAGAAATGTCAAATAAGCAGTACTGAAAAAGCCGTGTCATATTTTACTGACTTGAATAAGATTTAAACAATAGATACAAATTATATAACACACTCACGTGACACTTAGTAAATAATCCAAATGTGCTTACCTCGTTCATTCCAAATAAATCAAAGAATTCCATAAGCCTCTTTCAGTTTTTATACATACAATTCAAAATATTCCAGCATTCTCAAAAAAATTGCAAACTTTTCTTTTTCATCAACATTGGGTATAGCATATTTTTTCTTAAAACAACTTTCCCATATATCCAACGCTTAAACTCTTTTTGGAGCAAAAGCTGCAAAAATAATAGCATTCATGGGACCATATACACAAACAAGAATTGCTTCAAGCTTTTAAAGATAAACACAACCAGCAAAAACTCCTTGAATTAATTAAGTGCAGTTTAAGAGAAAAAAAAACAGGAAGAGAAAAAAAAAATAAACGTGAATAAATGACTGCTTCATAAAAACATCCAACCGATCCCTTTTTTTTATGCTCAACCCAATTTAAAATGATTTGCATAAACGCTTAATTTTTCATAGCATTAAAAAGGGCATTACCATCACAACATAGCGGCATACACAGCACTCTACTGCTCAACGTTGTATGGCTTCCTGGAAGACGACTTCTGTATCTTATTTGCTCCTTGTCTTATTTTTTCCGCCATCTTGCCGTTCCATGTATCCATCAACATCTATACTTCTCTTTAAAGAGACCTGAAAAGTATACAGAATCTCAAGAAATCGCGTTCGAGTTTATTATTATAAATACCCCCGATGTCGTTTGCCGTATGTGATGTGTGGTGGGTGCTGCTTTGTCGCGATATCTTCATTCTGAATTAACTACTTGAAGCCAAAAAAAAAAAATATATATATATTCTTAGCACACTCACATAGGTTTATAAGTAAGGTAATAATATTGAGGTGGTAAAGGTACATTTGCATTATTTAACCCAACTTGAAGAAAAAAAAAGTAAAAATTTACATAGACCTTGTTTTACATTGCCAATACATTGTCTTTGCCTACGTTCAAGTAGAAGAGGGCTTGAAAAATGCTTTCTATTTGTGCTTTAATTTCCAGTTTTGTTGGGGTTACTTTTACTGGCTTTCGGTTTTTGTTTGTCTGGAGTGTTTACGCTTACGCTTCTATTAATCTGTGTTTTGGTTTGTTAAGGGAAAATGGAGATAATCGGTCTTCATTTTATATTAAGGCACATTTATAGATTTATGTCTTTGGATACGAAGACTTTAAAAAAAAATATTTTTTGTCGCAAGTTTTCAAGTTTTTCAAAACGAAAGTTTCTTAATGACCGGCAATACGACTTTCGTAGAAATAGATCCACTGGTGGTATATCACCCTGAATAGTGGAATGTGGAAGTAGTCTTTGGAGAAATTAACATTCTTGAACTTGATATTTCAAAAGCGTTGGATAGAGCTCTTGGAATCAATGATTCTCTTCTTCGATAAATTAATGTAAATTTTACTATACTTGGTTTCAAGTCAGAATTGCATAAAATAAATTTTGATATGCCTGAAGGCCTGGCCTTATATTCACAAATTTTGGTTTGTTTAACTGAACTTCAAATCCATTAAATTGTTTTGCGGACGACAGTACCCTCAGTTTTTCATAATCGTTTCAAGAACCAAATCCCTGTTCTTCGGAGGTGGTTCTTCAACTCGTTAAATTCTGACTTCTGTATTGTCTAATGGAGAACTAAAAACCAAACTGATCTCCTTTGCCACTTTCCATGAATGGAACATGAATTGAGGAAACATCTTTCCAATCTCAGCATGCGTTTTACCAACCACTATGGAAAGACCACATATTTGACATTGGCGATGTAAGAAATTTGACTCCCCTCTTGAACTGGCTGTTGTGATTATTAATTGGACGCAAACATTTTGCTTCACTGCAAAACCGTAGTGATGTAACATGTCGTTTCGTATTTAACCTCAAATTTTCCAAATAAATAGCTGGTTGCAGTTGCAGGTGTTTGCAGTTGTTCCCTGAAACAATTTAGAAGTAATATTCAAGCTTCTAGGGCATTCCCAGAAGCGTGAGCTTTGTCAATTTGAGTCAACTTCTGAAGTACCTTCTGTAAAGTATGGTCTAGTGACCAGCCCTAGAGACAATGTTCCGAAGATATTAAACATTTTCTACCATCTCTACTGATATATACTTGGATATATGAAGAAATTCCAAGACTGATCCTTTTTCAATTTTGGCGAATTGATCTTTTTAGGTCAATGATCCTTCCTTGTTGTCATTTAATCGAGATCCATGATCCTATGAGAGAGTATTCATATATCGTCTAGTTCAGGAGTTTGAGGTAAAGATTGTAAGATCCACTGGATTTATCTGTTTCTAGTCGACCAAGCTGCCTGCGGTACATCATTAACCAGCAAAATTAAAAGCAGAGGTAACATCTTAAAGCCTTGCTTAACTTTGGATTTTGAATTTTTTTGATAACCTTGATAATTTTAGCAATCAATTTATTTGGGATGCTTTACCTGCGCAAAACAAGTCAGATTATTTCACTTTTGACACTGTCGTACGCTTTTTCCAAGTCGATGAACCGCATATGAAGTGGTGATTGATATTTAACGCACTGTTCGATTGTGATATGCAAGGTGTTTATGTTGTCCACACGAGTAGATCGCACGCACGCACCTTCCCCTCCAATCATGGCACTACGCAAAATCTCCTTTCTTTGTAAGCTTGACAGTCATTAAGTTTATCTACTCTTCAAGAAAGCCTTCTCGATAAGAAATTGCAGTAGCTAACTCTGCTATAAAAAAGTTAGAGCTCTGCAGGAATACCGTAAAATCCAGAACTACTATATTGTTCTCTAGTGATTTGATTGCGGTAAAGATTTCTTCTCTACTGGAGGGTATAGTACGTATTAGGGAAATTGTTACTTCGGATAGATCGTTCAGCTTACTTCACTTGCGTAAATGTGGCCTAAAACCGCAGTAAAGTGCTCGTTCACTTTTTGAACTAGTTCTCATCCTAAACTCCTAAGCTAGCAGTGATGCTGTGGACACCTGTGGGTTCTTTGGTGATCCATTAGACATCTGCTTGCGGCATCTCCTCGTTCAATAACCAGTGCATTGATGTGGCTTAAGTCACTTTGCTGCTGGAGAAGCTGTAGCTCATGTTTCATCTTCAGTATAAACGCAAGAAATGGGAACTCCATGTTATCTATTTCCTATAGGCCTGAGGTGCCTAGACCACCGAGAATGAGGCCCTGGTGGAAACACATTTTCCACCCCTGTTTTGTTTGCTCCCAGCAATAATCTTCCAAAGGGATTGAACACCAATCTTCAATTGCTCAGATATATAAGATGGAATAATTTAATTTTTTATGAAGAATTCCCAGACTCTAAAGTTTAACTCTTCACTGAAGAACTGCGGAACTTTAAACTTTAGAACAAAAATATGCACAGATGTACACACTCTCCCCTAAATGAATAACATGAAATTAAATTCAAAATCTTGGAGTAATTATAGAAAACGAGGCTCTATTTGCAACTCACACTTCTGACAAAAAAAAAAAAATAAAACCAAATAGCATTGTTGACTGTAGAAGCTTTTCAGCTTTTCTCCAGAATGGGAAAATAAGTACGATTAATTTAATACTTTAGCGAACATACATTCATTTATATAGAACATAGAAGGTATGGCAGAAGTCTTCTTCATTCTTATTTTTTTTGTTGGGTACAAAGGTTTGTGTGTCAGTGAAGGTATGTAAGCAAAGATAAGCTTTCTCATAAATCAGCGGGTGGCAGTGTGATTCGGCTTCCCTCAGCAGCATCTTAGATACTCTGATGAATTAGGCACGGTGTAACGAAGAGAAGTCGTTCTCGTTACCCATCCCATTACTACGTTAACGCCACTCTCCAACAACAGCCGGTGCTAACGCTAACGCTGACGCTAGCGCCACCACCACCATCACGCACCCGTCATCTGACAGTTGTCTTACAAAGGCAATATCCTTAACTCAAATGTCCTACACTTGCGGAATTTTATTCCCATCCTTATAAATAACCGACACGTCTTGGAAGATATATAAATTTTTTTTTTCTTATGACTTTGTTCTAGAGCCAGAGGGGGAAAGGGATGGAAATGGAAAGATACACATTTGCCACTTCTTCTGAATCTGCTGGTTCTGCTCGTGGATCTTGGGCTCTTCCTACATATATGGTGATGCTGACGCTGTTCCTGTTACACAAAACTCCCTGAAGAACTGTTCTGCATAAAATGAAGTAGAACAGGATGCGATGTGGGTTTAGTAGTGCCATCAAGTAAATAGACGGCGACAATGAAGTAGAAACTGCGGATCCGTGTAAAGGGTTTTCGTTTCGTATGGTTTTTTCTTCTTCTTCATGTATAGCTGCTTCTTCATATTTTTTTTTTCTTACATCACTGATGCCAAGAAAGGATGCTCTATGGGCTAGGGGGCGTATTTGGAACATGCCAGTGTTAGATACACGACCTAAGGTGTCACATCGAGCAATATAGTTCCTTGGAGAGAAAAACGACACACATACGCTTCTTCTTCAGCATACCTTCTCAACACGAAGAAATGGCTTCAAGTAGATGGGGTTATGGGGTATGGGGGTGGGGGGTGGTGGTAGTGATGGTGGTGTTAAAAAAAATAGTTAAACAAGAAAAAAACCTAGATTCCACATGAATGCATGAGTTTTCTTTGTTTTGATTGAAACCGAGCGAGGGATGTGCAAGCCATGAAGTATGTGCACTTTTAAGGATGAAGAAGGAAATCTCATGTTTGGCGCGCGGTATGCAACTTAGGAGGCACTCTGTGGGGACTTTTGACAACGATGAACGAAAAGAAACGGATTTTTCCCATGTAGGTACGAGTATGTTGTATATCTTCAACTTCAACTTAACCCAAAAACATATATCTTGATGGATATACCTGTGAGGAACGAAAAGCACCAGAGTACATGACCTTTTACTTTAGATGTAAAAATATTTCTATGTGCGCCTTCGGTGCATATAAATTTTTACCATGTGTGGCACGTTTTGATTTATACAGTTTTTTTTTGTGTTTTTTTTTTTTGTTTTGTTTTTGTCATGTGCAACACGCTGGTTAACTTGGCTTGAAGAGGTCGCCAATTTGGAGTGTATTAAAAGGAAGAGCTAAGTAGCTAGCTAACTACATGAGGGAATTCATAGTGAAGGTATGTTGGGAGAAAAAAAAGAAAAAACTTTGGCAAACAAATTTTCTGCTAATCGTTGTTAAAGAGATCCTTGAGGGAATACAAGTTTTTCGTTTTTTTTTTTTGTATGGCACCTACCTTACTCAGGTATTCGGGTTGGTTTCATTTAAATGAGCATTCAAGTCGTTGCGAAGAAGAGTATGTCAGGGTTTTATATTGGCAGATTATTATGGTTTAGAAAATATGTGAATGCTAAGCGGATCAGGTCATTCTAATTAGGCAGCATTTATTTAGCTTTTTTTTTTTGTTTTTCTTTTTGAGTTTGAATATCAAGCATGGTACTCTTCACCTTTTAAAAGTGGTTTCTCTTAAATAAACTTATGAAATCCAGGAGATGAGGAACTTTTCTCAATCTTTTCATACATGTGAAGTGATGAGCGAAAATGTATGCCTACTAAAAAAACAAATTTTTAAAATTGTCCTTGGGAAAAAATAAAACTATAGATTAACTTTTAATATTAATTTACAGCTTTTAGGTTGGACTTAGAGAGACCGAATAGGATGAGAAAATTTGATTTATGAATAAGTTTGGTGAAAAGTATGTAATCATTCATCGTCTCTAAAGCTTACCAGTTTGTGATCTTATAGAAAATTAGGAATTTTAGAACAATTTTTTGAATCCATGCAAAATATTGTATCCGGGATTTGATTCAAATCTGCTTTAGCTAAAAAAGAGAACAAACTAGATAGGATAGATAATGTGTCATGTTGGGATTTTTTCTTTATTAGCTCATAGCAGAGTCTGAACTGTCAAAAAAATAGTGTTGCTTTTTTAGCTCAGAGCGTTCAGAGCTTCAATTTTGTGTTTCTTTTTTCATTTCGAACATGTTCAGAGCATGCTCAGAGCGCACTCTATGAGCTAATAATAAAAGGATTGAGCAGACGGAGTTCAAAAGCTGAACACGGGAAATGACAGCTGTGAATGACAAATGAAAAATCGGAACACTCAGAAAAAAGCACGTTCAGTTCAGAGGTCTTTCAGAGTATGCTCGGAGTGTTCAGAGTCTGTTCAGAGCTCTATTCTGAACTAATAAAGAAAAACGCCTGTTGTCTGCACTGTCGCCTTAATTTTTTTTTTGGTGATTTAGAAAGAATTAAGAAATTTGTTTAATGCTCTTACATATATTTGTTGGAAATGACCATGAGACACGACTCCAGTTTAAACAGAGGAGAAATTTTCTTAGAAACATTTTTATTTAATATATTTTTATTGTAGCCAAAATTTTAACATTTCTCATACTTAAACCTATATTGCACAATTTACAGAGATTGGTATATATGCTACCTTACTACTGCAAGTATAAACAATTTTTTAATCAATATATAATGTTTTAATTGGAGATTTGAAGGAAAAGCTACTGTTAAAAACCTTCATTAAATATAAAAAAACAAAAGAAAAAATACGAAAATATGTATATGTGCTGAGAGAAGGGGTGGTTTAAACACAAAAGCGTACAATACCCAGTTCAAAATCAGCTTTTACAAAAGAAGTAGGTATATTTAGATACATTATTTTATAACATGTATTTAGTACAAATAAAGGATATTATAATTTTACAAATAAATAAATAATATTATTGAAATAAATAAATAAGTAAATAAATAAATAAATAAAAAAGTAAAAAAATAATTAAATAAATAAGTACAAAATTAAATTAATAAATATATATAAACAAATAAATAAACAGATAAATAAATAATTGTATAAATAACATCAAAAATTAACGAAAAACAATAGTAAATAAATAAATAAATAATTAAATAAATAAATAAATAAATAAATAAATAAGTAAATAAATAAATGAATAAACAGATAAATTAATAAATATATAAATTTGAAAAAAAAAATAAATAAATAAATAATTGAACAATACTAAGTAACAGTCAAACATTTATCAGTCTTCAATTATTAAATTTGTATATAATACAATTAACATATTATAATATATAATAACAATAACAAAGCTTAAGAAGCTAGATTTGAGATGAGGGAATTGTCGGAAGATAAACAAGAAATTTTATATCGTTCACTCAATTTTAAGATTCTAATCGAAACCATTTCTATATTGGCTAAGGCGTGCAATTCAGTTGTTGAAAAGCACCATGGAAGATTTAACATCATTTTCAGAAGCTTGTTCTGAGAAATTTGAAGCCTCCGTATGTGACTTTTTGCACAGTTACCCCAAGCAGATGATCCATAAAACATAATCGCTTGAAAAATCGCTTTATAAATCAGTAGTTTGTTGTCACTACTTAACTTTGATTTTCTATTTATAAAAGGGTACAGTATTTTGATTGTTAAGTTGATTTTTTTAATAATTTCTTGTACGTGTGTACTAAACGTTAATCTCTTATCCAGATACACCCCAAGATATTTAGCGCTTGACTTCCAATCTGTTGCACAACCGTTAATAATGAGATTGTTACTTGGTAAGAGGCAGGGTTTTCTTTTTCGAGTAAAAAAGACCGCCTGAGTCTTAGAAGCATTTATCTTTATTTTCCAGTCACTAAAGTAATCTTGTATTATATATAATGCAGATTGCAGGTTAGTTTCAATGATGGAACCAATTGAATGTGTAGAATATATACATGTGTCGTCAGCAAAAATAGCTGTCTCACAATTGTGAAGTCTTGGAAAGTCAGACGTAAACACATTGTAGAGAATTGGACCAAGGACAGATCCCTGGGGGACTCCTGCGATACAAATAAAACTTTCAGAAAGACAATTGTTAACGGACACAACACACTTTCTAGAACACAAAAAAGATTTTATAATTTTAATGAGGTACATTGGAAAATTAAGAATTAATAGCTTATGTAAAAGTCCTTCATGCCAAACGGAATCAAAAGCTTTTTCAATGTCAAGCAACACCAAACCCGTACTTTTTCCTGCATTAAAATTACTTTTTATGTGTTTTGTTATACGATGAACTTGTTGCACAGTACTGTGAAATGCACGAAATCCAAATTGCTCTAAAGGCAAAACATTATTTAAGTTCATGTGTTCAATAAGCTTTTTCTTGATCACTTTTTCGAAACATTTACCAAGCGAATTGGAATAACTTTTGCTATTTTCCATTCATTTGGGAAATATCCCAATTTAAGACAAGAATTAAAGAGTTCTTGCAAGAATTTAACTCCTAGCTTTGGCATGTTTTTTAAATACAAATTTTTAAGTTTATCAAATCCCACAGATTTTCTAGTTTTTAAATTTTTTAGAACATCTTTGATGTCTTCAATGGTGATAAAGTAATGTTCACCATTCCAAGAACTACTATTAATTAATCTTATTGATTGAGAAACAACAGATTCAATGTTACTATTTGTAATGGCATTGCTAGCTAACAATTGTGCATCATAAAAAGTCGTTGCCATTGCATCTGCCTTTTCATATCCCGTCATCATTAAACTACTTCCTACCTTCAAGGCAGGAATATGACAGTTTCGTTTTTTTATAACTTTGACTATATTCCAGAATGGTTTGCTTGCTTTATCCAACCCTAGCAACTTCTGATTCCAAGTTCTATTTCTAAAATTCGCTATACCTTCTTTTATAATGGAATTAAGAATGTTCATTTCAGTAAAATAAAAACTATTTCTAGTCCTTATCCACTTTGTTCGATATTTGTTTCGCACTTTTATTAATTCTACTAAATTTGGTGGAAGGACATTTGTGCTTTTAAGATTGATTGCTTTTTTAGGTACAGCCTGATCAACGCTTTCCATTATTGCAGATGTAAAGGAAGCAACGGTTTGATCGATTTTAAGTTGGTCTGTGTCGGTTGTGAAATTATCTGGAAAATTTCTCAATTTCGATTTCAATTCTCTTTTATAAACACCCCATTTAGCGTTTCTAAAATCAAAAGTTTCATTTCTTTGACTAAGAGGGGATATAAAAGTGTCAATGACAACAGGCAGGTGATCAGAGCTCAATTCGTTTAGCACAATAGGTTCGCTAAATAAACCCGGTATATTAGTCAGAAAAATGTCTATGGTTGATGGATTTGCCCTGCTGTTTGTAGGG